>OZ010793.1:93858409-95058409 GCA_963932465.1 Maratus speciosus
GTTAGAAATTAAGCCCTGGTTACAATCAGGGGTTAATTTGCACCGGAGCCCAGCTCGGGTACTTCTCTGTCTTTGGTAAATATTTAAGTATTGGTCAGAATTCACCGGAGCTCATAAATACAGGGCTCTGGAGCCCAGTGCAATTCGTAGCTATGCACTTTTATGAAAAATTGCATAGCTATGAACTATTCTTTTTTTTTGTGTTAACACTATTTCCGAATCATAATCCTTACCATATTTAATCGATTAATTAACACAAAATATAGGTAAAGATTACTATTCGGAAGGAGTGATAACTAAAAAGAGAATAGTTGACAGCTAAGTATATATGCTGATAGATATTTTTAAAATTTTTATTTTGCTTTAAAAAACTTCAAATCTTGCAAATAATGTACGAAATATAAATACCGTATATACTCGCGTATAAGTCGCCCCCCTAACTTTCGAATGCAAATTCTGAAAAAAATCAAAAACCCGCATATAAGTCGACCCCCAAACTGTTTACCTCAATTTTGCACACAATCAAACCAATCAACCCATCCATCACTTGCCAATGCAAAAAGGTAGTAAGTTAACAAAAACAAATCACTGAAATATTTTTAAGTGATAAATTATTATCATTCGTATATTTATATATTATTTTTTAATTCATACACATAAAAAGCCATCATTTTGCAGTATTAGAAGTTTTTGTTTTTTTAGTTGACTCGTGTATAAGTCGACCCCCCAAATTTGCTTACCGAAAATTGTCAGGAATTCCTCGACTTATACGCGAGTATATACGGTATACAGATTGGAGTGACGAGGGGGGGGGGGGGGGGGGGAAAGGAAGAATGAGGGAATGGTACAGTTGTTGTACCGGTACCACATAATATTACATTTCTGGTACTTTTTCCTTAGAAATTAAACCCTGGTTACAATAAAATAACAGAGCAGAAAATTCTTAAAAAAAAAAAACGACTTAAAAGTTAAGGTTTTAAATTTTGTAAGCTGGGAGACAAAGCAGATTTTTTTTTTTTTGGGGGGGGGGGGGGCGAGGAGGAGGGCTGAGTTTATTAGATGACCTATTTGACTTAAAAGATTTACAAATAAGTAAAAAAATAAAATAATAAGGAGTTTTAAAGACTTATTTATGTGCTTGGTGAGAGGAAGAACAGGGAGAATGCCAATTTCAGGTAAGGGGGGGGGGGGGGGGGGGGGATAGAGAAGAAATTTTTTTTTTTATTGATTATTAATTGTTATAATAAAGTGACAAATAGTGAGTAAAGAATTTTTAAACTTTTGGTAATGAGGGGGGGGGAGAAAAGGGGAAAGGAAAATTTTTAGAGGGAAGAACTTAAATGAAATGAGATTTTTTTTTTTTTTTTTTATGATTGATTATTTATTGCTAAGTAACAGAAGAGAGCAGAAAAAGGTTTAAAGATTTTAAACTCTGGTAGTGTGGGGATAAGGGGGGGTGGGGGGGGGTGGGGGGAGCAAAATTTCAGAAGAAGGGATGCAAAGGAATAGATGCTTTAACAAAAAACAGAAGTTTAAAGAAATGCAGAAGAACTTCTCCTCTGATTAAGAAAATAACCCAAGAGTATGCAGATTTTACATAAAAAGTAAGTGTACTTTTTGGACCAAAATTTACTTACAAAAATAAGCAATTTTAAGGACTTTGTACGAATCCTGAACGTGAATTTCACTGAAGTTTGCATAAGTATATATTAGAAAATTACCATCATAAGTTCCTTAATGTAACTTAGAATTTTGTTTGCAACGATAATAAGAAAACAGTTAAAGATCCTAATAACTTTCCAAACTAAGCAAATCTCTTTAAATTACTCTATTCATACAATTAAAAGGCATTTTTACATAAAATTCTTAAATCAAATATGTAGCACATGCTTCTTTCTTTTAAAAATTTTAAATATGATTGTTTAAAATAACAATATGCTATAAAATCTGAAAAACTGTTACATTACTAATTTTTTTTTTCTATCTAAATGAATCAATCCAAATTTTAAAGTTCTGATGAAATCTTTTGAAATAAACAAGACAAAATATAAGCAGAAATTCAAAATAATTCTTTTTGTTAAGTGAACAAAAGCATGTTTATTATTTTTATAAAAAATGCAAAATTTATTGATAGTGATAAATAATAGCTACTACTTACATTTCTGTCTTCCCATTTAGTTTTTCGACCTAAAAAATAAAAAAGATTTTATTTAAATTTAAAATATATGATTTTTTACAAATAGACAACTTTTACTATTCAGCAAACCAATAAACAAAGTACACAAGTATCTAACTCAAGTCTAAAAAAATGCACTGTAAATTGTAAAACATTAAACTTTTTTTTTTGTAAATGAAATTTTCAAAAATAAATAATGGATATTTTTCTTACTACCTTTTTTTTCTTTCCAGTTCTAAGAGTGGACATTTTTGTGGGTACTATAATTTTCTTATTACTTATATTTTAATAAAAATTTACTACGTAGCCGAATTCATTATTATCGCAACTTGCTAAAAATTTGAAAGAAATCGGCCAATTAGCAACAAAGATAGCAATTATTTTTTTAATAGTAAGGAAAACAAGCGTTCTTTTTCTTTTAATCATTAATTCTATTTGCCGCTCTTTTTCTTTTTTGACGTGAAATTTACTGACACTTTCATAGAAGGCTTTTTATACTTAAAGGGAATTAAATTTTCAGGCCTTGACTATTGAAAAAAATTATAATCGCAAAGCGTGTTCCTTTTTTCGATAAATATTTTAGATCTTGAATTTAAAATATCTACAGAACGCGAAAAAACTAGAAATCGCGTAAAAAAATTCACGAGATTAAAACATACGCAAAAAATCGCATGAAAATTAAATCATATTGGAACAAAAAGGTAAACTAAAAACTTGAAACCGGATTCCTTTTACAAATATAAAAAAAATTGCACGAAATGGAAAAAAATTGCTGTATTAATACGAATAAACTATTGAAATTTGGGCAAAATTTATTATATTAGGCTAAAAGATTACAACCTTTTATGAACGTCAAAAAATCCTGAAAAAACCTAAAAATCGCATAAAGAACCGAATTTATTACATAGAGATAAATGATTGAAGCTGGATTACTTTTACTAATGTAGAAAAATTGCATGTGAAACGCGAAAAAAAAAAAAACGCTCAAATTATCGGAAAAAAAAAAGAAAAAAATAGTTAAAAATTAAAAAATCGCATACTGCAAAATAATTTAGTATAGATTAAAATTGGATTTCTGTGTTACGAATTTCGAAAAATTCTACAAAAACAGCGAAAATTCGAAAATTGTTGTACGAATTCAGATTAAATTTTATTGAAAAGAGGTCAAAAAGTTTATTAAATTGAACTAAAAGTTCGAAACTGGTTTCCTTTATGTGGAAAAACTGTCGTAAAACATGAAAAAATGAATTAAAAACTAGATTAAAAAAGAACGAATTTAATAACGAGATTAAAATATCCAAAAATAGACTTTGAAATGCTTAACTTCCTACATACAGGCTAAAACAGGGGTGATTCTGAGTAAAATGAGAAATTTCTGAAATTCACAGGAAATTGTCTGAAAGGCTACAACGGGAGGGGGGATCCACTCCCGCCACTGTTTTTTTCCGCGCTCCTTTGACTACATTTGTGGTTTTTTTCACACTCTTTTGATGAAATTTCCTGCTTTTCGTGATTTTTCGACGAAATTTGCCGGTTTTTCGCAATCTAATGATGAAATTTGCCGTTTTTTCGCGATCTTATGGCAAAATTTGCCCTTTTTTCGCGATCTTATGGCAAAATTTGCCCTTTTTTCGCGATCTTATGGCGAAATTTGCCCTTTTTTCGCAATCTTATGACAAAATTTGTCGTTTTTTCGCGATCTTATGACGAAATTCGTAAAATATAAATATTATCTTTAATTATAAATCTGGTACTTTGTGGAAGAACTCCTTTAAAAAACATAGCAAAGAAGTCACTTTGCATATTATTTAACACTTTCCAGCCCGGAGTTTAGAAACTGATAAAATAATGGACTGACACCAAAATTTATAAAGGAATTTATTAGAAAATATGAACTTGCTTTATTTTCACGTACATTATAAAAAGAAAATTTTAATTAAATATTCTTGGTGCCGTTTGTCAGTTTTGGAAGGTGTCCTTTTTTAAGGACACTGCCCTCGAAAGGGTTAAGCTGAGTAATGAGAGCACATACAAGGAGAAATATCCTTATTTCTCCTATTTTCTAATTTTAAAATATTTTCTTAACTTTCATGATGTAAAAAATATTTCTTAATTTATTTAAAAAAATTAAACATTTAAAGAAAATCATAATTAAAGATAAAAATATTTTATTTTAATAAAACAATGTCTTATGACAATATTATTACCCCCCCTCCCCCCATGCCAAAAAATCTGCTGAAAATACAAAATAGTAATACATAAGTATATGGAATTATATGTAAGCCTGAGATATGTAAAATCAATTTTTAAAAAGTATTTATTATACAAATTTTAATTAAAATTTGTTGTCCATAAATCTCTACTTATAAAAAAAAGTTTTTCAAAGCATAAAACGAGCTTGAGTATGTAAAACTGTTAAATTTTATATTAAAATTGCAACAATGTTTGCAATACCTAGAGTCTGATATCGCGATGTATTGTGATATCGCGATTTAACCTCAAGGATACATCGTGATGTAGAAATCCTAATATCGCCCAGTCCTAGTGCTGGCATTATACATTTTGAATGGCCTTAATTTTACTTCTTATCCTAGAACAGTGTTCCCTCTAGGCCATTTTTTAAGAGCACAGAATTCTGTTTTTTTTTTTTTAAACTTGATAAAATGAATGCTGTTCTTTTTAAATAATGGGAAATACATTCTTGCTTGTATTTAGATATCTCTAGTTAAGATTTACGCAATATTTAGTATTTCTAAATCCGTTTGCCCGAAATCTGGCAAAAATTATGGAACTTCTTCATTTCTTTAGGAAAAATACAAGAAATCATGCTGTAATTTTATTGAACTTTATAATTTATAAAATCTTTCAAAATTTGTTTTAAGAGCAAGAATCTGAGAGAGTGTCACACCTGTGATTCATGACATCTCAGATTTTCTCCAAAAAATTACCAGTTGTTACTTACCTTGTTAAAAGACAAAATCTAGAATTTTTTTTTTCCAAAGTTGAGTTGTTCCTTTTTTATGGGCCCCCAAAGGTCACCGTGCAGTACAAAAAATTGAGCGTTTTTTAAAGACATTAAAATTGCTATGACCCACAATTCTTTGCGCAAACAACTTGCCACAAAATTCTTGTTATGTATGGGATGTAGGAGGGTTCAACTTTATATAATAGATGAGAAGTCTGTGGCAACTTGTTGTCGCAAGGTCACTGAAGGTCACAAACTTATGCATTTTCGCTGTTTTTTATCATTTTTAAGGCCCAATAACAGCTTGCGCGTTGAAGTTGCCATGGCAAAAGAAGTGTCATTTGAAAGACACGTATTAGCACTTTTTAAAAATGTACATATAATTGAGGCAAGTTTGATGCGCTTTTAGTAACAGAGTGCCAAAATGTGAAAAATGTCATATTTGACCGATATTCAAACTGTCATAATTTCCTGCGGCAATGACATTTTGAAATAATTCTTTTATTCTATTATTGCTCTTTATGAAAAAATAAACTCCATTGAGGCATGTACCTTTAGAAAAAAAAATGATTTTTTAAAACATACTCTATTCCGGTAGTCAGGACTTTTTTGCTTTTCAGAACAACTCGTCTGAATAACTTTTTTTTATATATTTACTTGGCTGTATGAATGGATATATTTTAATATATTGTGACACATACATGATAGATGTTACTTAATTTGACAATCAAAATTCTTGGCATTTATAATCTATATTGATAATACAAGTATATTCAGCTAACGCTAACACTATCAATAATTTAAAAAAAAAAAAAAAAAAACCCACAAATCTATAATTGTTCCTCGTAAGACTCGACTCTTGAATATCTTTTAAGCATGGAACTGTAAAAGGATCAGCCCCAGACAATTGTATAGGACCAGAGAAGATGGTATCGCATGTGGGTAACATGTTTTAATCCACAATCATATTTTAAAGTTGTTCCATAAGCAACATCTTGTTGAGAATCTGTTGTAAACAAAAAATCTAAAAAATGATCAACCTTACTCATGTCGAGTCAGTTTCTACTAATTTTGTGTACAAGAGGCATATTGCCAGCCCCAAATTGTGCTCTCAATTCTCTTGCTCTCCTTACCATTCTCTGTGAGCATTTGAATTTCTCTATAACTTCTGATTTTGTGTATTTTTGAGGATTCAATAAAGCTAGCTTCATCTTTTGAGATGGAGTGCTTTTAAAGGCTGCTACTATCTCTTTTAGACATTCATCTTCAGCTTCCGTCTCGCTGCAGCTGCTACTGTCTGAAACAACCTTTCGATATTCATGTTCTTGGTCTGGGGCCAGTTTCTTGGTTAACGTTGCTTTAAAATTATTGGTAACTTCAGAGTATTTTCGTTTCATATAGCGAATGGTACTTGCAGAAAGTTTTGAAACAGGAGATTTCAACTGAAATTTAACAGGCCTTACACCTTCTGTTAATGATTTTATAAATGAATTTGTCTCGGTCTTATCAGTTTCCACTAACAGAGAATTACGAACTTCAAATGTTGGATCGCTGGAAGTGATGTCGGCTATCTCAACTTCATCGTTCATTTGATGTAGATCTTTTGAAAGAAGATAATCTCTATGCTTTGGACAAACAGTTCCTCCAATTGGAAAGTTTACAGAAGAATTATATTTACATAATTCATATGTTGCCCAACTTGCAGACCTAACACCTTTTTCTTTTCTTTTTCTGTTTTCCTTGTGATAAGGATGTAAACATACAGCTGGAACATTCCAATAAGTACCAAAACCAAAACGATGCTCTGCACAAAGTTTAAATCCTTCAGGTAAAACTTTACCACTTCTGCTAGATATTAGTTCTTTTTCAGACACACTTCTATCAGGTGCTTTAACATTTATTCTTTCTAGATAATTTCTTCACATCTGCTGCCAAGTCCTGTTCTGAAAACAACTCATCCTTACGACTTTTGCTGTGTCTTCCACAGTTCAATAGCTCATTATAAAAAAAACAATCTGTATAAGGATCCGAATTAAGTTCTTCCATGTTTTGTAAAACAGTTTTTTTAACTAAGAATATATAAACATAAGTATGAAAATATCCAAATTAAAAATTCACAACTTTATTTTTTAAATGGATGAACAAAGGTAATTCTTATTCAACAGAAATATTGTTCTGATATTCCAGAATAGCCAACCATGTGATAACGGTAAGGCAAACAAGGGAAGAGCTGAGTTGGGTTTTTTTTTCTCTGTGCAATTTTATTTTACTAAAATTATTGTTGCAAATGTAAAATATTTTATCAGTAATACTTTTTTAAAAAAATACCCTTTATAAACAAAAAAGAAAATAATAATTTTATTTTTTAATGGATGAACATAAAGAATTCTGATTGCACAGAAATATTGTTCTCACGGTTCTAGAATATTGTATCAAGTAGTACTAGTAATACAAAAAAAAAAAAAAAGAAGAGTTGAGATATTTTGTTTTTCAGAATTTTGTGTTGTTGAAATAATGTGATTATAAACTTTATCTTTACTTATTATAAACTTTATCTTTATAAAATATTTTATCAATGATTTTTTTAAAAATACTTTACAAAAATTAATCTTATCATCAGATACAGCCTTTTTTTAAATGAAGGAGCATTATAAATTCATTCATATTCCACAGAAATATTGTTTTGAAGTTCGGCATTTTTCACTATGTAATACAAACAAGGGGAAGGTTGGAATATTTTGCTTTGAATAATTTTATGTTCTGAAATTAATGATTTTAAATTGAAAATACTTCATCAATAATGATTTTAAAATGTACCTTATATTAAAAAAAAAAAGACTAATATCTTTATATATGTGCATTTTATTCAGCTATAATTTTGTACAAGTTTCAGGTGATTTTTTAACAAATGTTAAAAATTAAACAAAATATCCCAAAATATGTAAAAATTAAACAAAATATTCCAAAATATGTATAAAAGTATAAAACTTTGTAAACCTTTTGCTTTTAGTCTATTAAATGTGAAAAATTATAGTAAATTTTTAAACAGTAATGGAAAAATCATATATGCATTTCACAGGTATATACCAAATAGAGAACATGTCGGTGATTTTTTGAATTTTAAAACCAAATAATTGTCCTCAATAAATATAAACGCAACAATATATAAAATATATCAATTCATACAGCTAAGTAAATATAAAAAAAAAAAAAATGTTATTCAGACGAGTTGTTCTGAAAAGCAAAAAAGTCCTGACTACCGGAATAGAGTATGTTTAAAAAAATCATTTTTTTTTTCTTAAAGGTACATGCCTCAATGGAGTTTATTTTTTCATAAAGAGCAATAATAGAATAAAAGAATGGCAAAAGAATTATTTCAAAATGTCATTGCCGCAGGAAATTATGACAGTTTGAATATCGGTCAAATATGACATTTTTCACATTTTGGCGCTCTGTTACTAAAAGCGCATCCAACTTGCCTCAATTATATGTACATTTTTAAAAAGTGCTAATACGTGTCTTTCAAATGACACCTCTTTTGCCATGGCAACTTCAACGCGCAAGCTGTTATTGGGCCTTAAAAATACTAAAAAACAGCGAAAATGCATAAGTTTGTGACCTTCAGTGACCTTGCGGCAACAAGTTGCCACAGACTTCTCATCCATTATATAAAGTTGAACCCTCCTACATTCCATATATAAAAAGAATTTTGTGGCAAGTTGTTTGCGCAAAGAATTGTGGGTCATAGCAATTTTAATGTCTAAAAAAAACGCTCAATTTTTCGCACTGCACGGTGACCTTTGGGGGCCCATAAAAAATGAACAACTCAACTTTGGAGAAAAAAACTTCTGCATTTGGCTTTTTAACAAGATAAGTAATAACTGGTAATTTTTTGGAGAAAATCCGAGATGGCATGAATCACCCCATAATGCTAGGTGTGACACTTTCTCAGATTCTTGCTCTTAATTTATTTATCATATAGGACATATCGCCCCTCCCCTTTGGTTTTATCAATACTAAACACAATATACTATATTTTCTTTAGCAATATATCATTCTTTAGTTGCTAGCACAGTGTCCTTTCTAAAGTAAATTATCTATTGGACAGAGAAAACAAAATCTCTTTGATAGAACTGCTATTAGCCTTGCTTTTTATTATTATTATTATTATTGAAGACATTACTATATAAAACAAAACTAAATTGATTTTGTTTTATCCTGATGTTCTTAAAATTTATTTAATGGCTAAAATTCTCACTATAAGGAATCATGTGGCCAAAAGTGGAACATATGTTGTACCTTTTTTGCCGAAAACTTGACAGCTAAGCAAAAATCTTAATACATGTGAGCACAAACTACAGTTTCACACATTTATTTTTTTTTGTAAGTCACATTTTATCAAAAAATAAACAAATGAGATTGTAAATGATAAAAGAGTGTTTGCTTAAGGGGTAAAAATGCATATTATTTGTCTGCATCAATTCACAGCTTAAATATTGGACAAACTTATCCAATGTGGCCACAACTGGTACAGTGGCCACAACTGGAGCATCTACCCTATCTTATTTTTTATTGAATTTTAACATATGTTCAATTCAAAAACTTCTGAGACTATGAAGGTAAGATTTTTTTTCTTTGGCTGCCTGAATTGACATGGATCATACCCCCTCTTAACATAACAAATGTGTGCTTGTTTGATCAGTAATTGACCAAGCGTATTTAGTTATTAACCACCCTGGTCAACTACTGAAATAACTCATTTTTTAAATAAAAAATTGGTGAATATTGCTTTCATAATAGAAATCTGTGTATTTTTTTAAGTATAAAAAGGAATGGATGCAAACAAACAAAAAGTCAGTAGTTGACCATTTTGGTCAATTACTGAATGCTTTCAACATTCACACATCTAGTAGTTGACCACCCCCCTTAACGTCATTTAATTTATGAATTTAATATTAAATGCATAATGATTAACTTAAAACAAACAAAAATGAACTACACACCTCATTTGATGAACCAATGGAACTAAATTAAACTTGATGCTGCAAGATTAATAAAACAACTCACAAAACAACACTACTATTACAGAATGTATTCACTTTTGATATTGTTAGAAGGTGCATTTTCTTTAATTTTTTTACATTCAATCAGAATATAAGGGTGATTCTCCAAAAACCTAACAATATCGTGTCCGAGCAAAATATCACAACAATGGCTTGAGATAGAAAGTTTTATATTTTTTTAATTATCAGACATAATTTTTCCCATGTATTCCTATGTATATAAAAAATATTTACTCATTTATTATTTCCTATAAAAAATTTTAAATGGCTGGAAAGTCACTCTCCTGGTCTGTCCGAATCTTTTTCACAAAGTTATTTAATTTGTTTAAAAATTTCACAACAACATTTCACAAATTAAATTAGTATTAGTAAACTATATATACTTAAAGGTATAAAATAACATTTTTTTAATCCATTTAATCATTTAACTTATCAAGGTAAATCATTTTAAAGTTTGTCCCAAGGTTTTCATGTCACTCTCCTGGCCTGGAATATTTTCAATAATTTCAAGGAAAAAAGATGGAATTTATAACCTAGTGCATGGCAACACTCTTTATTCCTACCATTTTGTTGTATTCATAGAGTGCTTTGAAGATCTGATTCATCTGGTGTTCTTATCATAGTTTTGAAGTTTTAAACTGAGGTATGTAACATTTTTTGTTGTCATACTCCTGTACAACTTTTCTATTATATCTAAAAGAATTTTTTAAAAATAATGCCTGTTATTATGTGTAATTAAGTGATGATAATAATATAAAAACCTTCTTAACCCTAAATTTGGTTCTTGGCCTGAGTAGCAGGCCTTATATAAGAAAAATGTCACACTCCTGGTAGACAACAATATCACTCTCCTGGCATTTTCTGTGCCAGGAGAGTGACTTAACATACAGGAGAGTGACATTTGTTATAAACACTGGGGGATGAGTTCCATATCCTGTGCCGGAAGATTTTTGGCGAAAAAAAATCTCGCCAAAATGCCGTTTTGACAACATGAAAATTTTTCCAAGATTGCAGAAAAACATCATTTTAAAATCTTTATATTATTTATAAATCAATGATTTTGCACCATTTTTAAAGATAGAAAATGATATAAAAACATGGATTTATAAATTACACAAAGATTTAAAAACGAAGTTTTTGCGCCATCTTGGAAATTTTCTTCCGATACAATTACACAAATTTTAGCAACATTCTAAATAAATGTTCTTTTTGAGATGAATACTTGTTATTGTCAGGGGGGCTCCACCCCCCTGAACCCCCCGTTCTTAAAACATTTTCGACAATAAAAAAGAGAAAAAAACTGGCCAGGAACTTTTTATAAATTTCAACAATATTTCAAAAACTATTATTTTTAATGCAGGTAAAATCCCGCTCACAACTGCCAAAAAGAAAAAAAAGTATTAAATCATAGAAAAAATGTATAAAAATAATTTAAAAATGTTTACACACAACATCAACAACAACAAAAAAAAACAATCAGCAAGAATTTAATGTTTATAAAATGATCCCAGTTAGGGTCTGAAACAGGATACCAACTATTCATCTGAAAAAGCACATGTTTAGATTTATTTAAAATACTGCTAAAATTTGTGCAATTGCATCGGAAGAAATTTTCGAAGTGGCGCAAAAACTTCGTTTTTAAATCTTTATGTAATTTATAAATCCATGTTTTTACATCATTTTCTATTTTTAAAAATGGTGTAAAATCATTGATTTATAAATAATATAAAGATTTAAAAATGATGTTTTTCCGCAATCTTGGAAAAATTAACGATATTTTACTTACATCGACCGGCACAGAGAGTAATCCAAGTGTGGCGTCGGCGTGATCGCGGGAGCAAATTCTTATCTAACCGAATTCAAAATTTGCTGACTAACAGTTCCCGTGATACTAGTAAACCAATAAGCTTCAAGATCTCACGTCATCCAGTTGGCCGGTTTTGAAAAGGCTTTCCGAAAAAAAGCAACCCTAAAGCCGTTCGAACGATCCGAAATCCGACGAACAAACTTAAACCAGATCGAAACATTTATCGCCAAACAAAGCGCGCCAAAAAAATCGCCAAATCTTCCGGCACAGGATATGGGACTCTTCCCAACACTGGTAATAAATTCTGTAAATAGATAGATTTTTTTCAAATTCCACTTAGGCATACTAATATCTAGTTTACCATACACCTAGTTTAGGTAAGCTTTTTGTAATTAAACTTTTTAGAGAAAATTAATATTAGAATAAGATAATGGATTGTTTTTTAGTAAATGTTGATGACTTTTCTTGTAGTGTAAACTACTTTTGATTTGTAAGTTGTATACAATGCTGCCAGAAAATGAGAAAATTCTACATTTTGCGTAATTTTAAATTAATGAAATTTAAATGTTTAAACAGGACACCAACTTTAGTCTAATTGTTTTTTTTCTTCTTTTAATTGGGCAATTTATATAAAAACAGTCTACAGATGACTCAATAATTACATGTAAGTTATGTAAATAATGGAATAAAATAATGAAATCGTACTGAGATTTTTTTTTTACCTTACAGAATCACCCCTCATTATGGCAGGAAAAAAAAAAACAAACAATCAAGAGAAGAGCGATTGAAGAAAAAGAGAGAAGCCGAATGGAAGAGATATGAAAAATTAAAAAACGATCCTAAGAAATTGGAAGATGAGAAGATTAAATGGAAAACTAAATACAATGCTAGGAAGAGCAAGGGAACAGTTAAGTTAATTGAAAATCAATCGGCAAGAGACCAAAGGGCCACTAGGCTAAAGTGGAGAGAACGCCAAAGGAAGTGCAGAATTAGAAAGTCCATTCAACAGCAAGCAAACTGTAATATAAACGAAGATATTCCGCCAGATAGTGACCATGATGATCCAACTCAAGGTCAAGAATTGGATTATCAAGCCATAAGTGCAACTGAAGTTTTACAAACTCCTGAAAATATGTCAGATATATGTAATGTCAGTTCAGCAACCTCTGACGGAAGGACAATTGAATCAAAAAAAAGGAGGAGACGAAATGATACAAGAAAATGTAGAGAAATAAAAAAATTGAAGTTAGAACTAGAAAAATCTCATAAGAAAGCTTAAAAATATCGAAAACAGTATCAGAGACTAAAAGCAAAAGCAAATCAAAAGGAAATAAAACAAAGCCAAATTAAAGATTTGACACCAAAAGCTAAAATTACTCATTTTCTCCAGGGAAGAAGAGTCAACAAAGATATAAGAAGAAAACTGTTCACAGGGGAAATCATTAGGGCACAATTAGCTGATACAATTTCATCCATTAAATCTTATAGGACCAAAAGAATCTTAAAAACATCTTTAGTTGGAAAGATAATAAAGAAGTATAGGGTGCAGAGTGCATTTCCATTTATGAGAATTCCTGTTGCAGTTAGACAATACAGGAAACAGAAAGATAAAATCCATAAAATGGTTAACTATTTCTTTAATGATGATGAAAATACAACCCTCAGTCCAGGAAAAAAAGATTTTATTACTAGAAAAAAAATAAAAAAACAGAAGAGGTACCTGAACACAACAATGAAGGAGCTACATAAGCGCTTCAGAACAAAAAACCTTGGTGTACGGATAAGTTATTCTTTATTTTGCAAATTGCGTCCTTTCTGGGTTGTCAAACCAACTTTTCAAAGCAGAGATACCTGTTTGTGCATAATACATCACAATATTGAAATGCTGGTAGATAAACTTAACAAATGTAAGGTGATTAATTCGCAGAAACCAGAACAAATAGCAGAAACTTTGTGCTGCGACAAAAATAAAGAATCCTGCCTATTGAGAAAATGCAGTAGCTGTGCTGAAAGAATTATAACTTATAATGACTTCATCAGTGGTGATACTTTTACTTATCAAAAATGGAATTTGCATAAAGAAGCACGTAAGATAAGAGGTAAGGAGAAAATTGTTACGGTTATAAAAAAGGACAAAGTAATAAGCACTATTGGAGAAGCTGTTGATGAACTAGAAAATAGCATAAAAAAGTTTATGACTCATATTGCAAACATCAAACACCAGCATATATGTACATAAAAGAACATATTGACATAAAGATACATATTGATTTTAGCGAAAATTATGCATTAAAGTACGCTAGTGAAGTACAATCTATGCATTTTGGGGCTTCAAGAGAGCAAATTACACTTCACACTGGTGTAGCATATCATAAGACTGATGATAGTACTTCAAAACCAATTTCTTTTTGTACACTGTCAAAAAGTACACGCCATGATGCTTGTGCCATTTGGGCACATCTAGAACCTGTTTTGTCACATCTACTACAAAATAAAAGAATTTCAGCTATTCATTTTCTGTCAGACTCACCATCGAACCAATATCGAAACAAAAAGAACTTTTATTTCTTTAAAAAATACATAAAAATAAGATTTCCAAACATCAAAAGAATTGCATGGAACTTTACTGAAGCCAGTCATGGTAAAGGGGCTCCTGATGGCATAGGTGGCTGCCTGAAAAGAACTGCCGATAAGGTGGTCTCTATGGGGCGTGATGTCAACAACATCGATGTGCTGGTAAAAATCCTTAAAGAACACTGCCCAAAAATACTATTGTGGGTTGTGGAAGAAGATAATATTAGCAAAATGGACTCATTTTTGTCATCTGCTAGTGATCTTAAAGCTATTAAAGGAACTATGAAAGTTCACCAGGTTACAGCAGAGCTTGGAGACACCGACACAAAGATGAATTACAGGACCCTAAGTTGTCATGTATGCAAAGCTGAGGAAAATTGTCGGCACTATGGAGTTTATTTTTCTGTCTCAACAGATCCAACACAAACAGCACAAATACAGTTATACAATGTTGGAGACTGGGTTATCTTTTATTATGAAGATGAAATTTTTGCAGGAGAGATAATAGAGCTTGTAGGTGGAAAAGCGAGAATAAACTCTATGGAACCCAAAAATATAAACAGAACAACTTGGTGCTGGCCAAAAAAAGAAGACATACATGAATATTTAATGGAAGACATTATTAGAAAAATATCTCCTCCCGAGCCCATTGGTAGCAGCTACAGAGTTTCTAATTTTTATTTCTCTGACGTTTTTTAAAGGTTATGTAGTATGACTAATGTAAGATATACATTTTTTTTGTCAAAAATAAACATATTTTTGAATTAAATACTTCAGTTAGTTTGTTAAATTTCTCATAACCCTTGATGAAACTCATTTTGTCACTCTCCTGGCACCACCTGTCACTCTCCTGGTATCTGAAATTTCAGTCCCTTACTTTCACATACTTAACATAGTTAAAGTGAGTTCCCTTTATTTTTCCCTTGTTATGTGTCGTATACCGAGTAAGTATGAATTTTTTTAGAATTTTTAAAGCACTTTTGTTTTTTAAGAATTTGTGATTTGAAAATGTTAGGTTTTTGGAGAATCACCCATAAATAGCAAAAGTAATTTTTTCCTGTGCAATTCATTGGATGTTAGGTAGTTTTATTCAGCATTTAAAAATACTTTATCAACACATTGATTCTTGTTTTTAACACATATGTTTTTGGTCAATTACTGGAAGTTCACCCTACTCAGATCCGTGATTTTAAATCTTTGCTCAAAATCAAATTTCTCTGCGAATTCCAAGCAAAACTTTTTTCAAATCAGAATTTTACTATAATATATATAGATTTATCCCATTAATTTAAGCAGAAAAAAAATTAAATGAAAGGAAAGAAATGAGTTACATCTTATCAGGACCCATGATTTGAAATTGGTGGTTTATTATAATTTATTAAATTGAAATATTTCAATTAAATGTTCCTACCAGTCCTTTACTCCAGACTCACATTTATATTACTGCAACGACCGATGAGAAATTAATGCATATAAGGATGTTATGAATAAAAATAGATGGATATTATATTATTAAAAATAAAGACATTTCCAAAAATAAGTACAAGATCTACTAGAATTTAAAATTAAGAGACGTTAAGAATAAAAAAAATAAATATCAGTAATAAGATTTAAAATAAAAATAGTTTGAAAATATTAATAAAATATTATAATACATAAAAATTATTTTTATTTAACATTATTATGCATGCTACCTATAAACACAGTATTACAATTACTATACTGAAAACTTTTAAAAGAGAGAAACAGCATTGAAAAAAGAGCAAATAAATAAGGCAATATTTTACAGAAGTAAACTTTATTTTTAGTATCTTACGTGATAGAACATCGCTATAATATTATACTATTTAATTCTCAGGATGTTTTAATAATAGAGCGTACAAGTTGCATTTATCTTTTACAAAGAATATGATTTTAATTTAAACGACAAGAATACAGAATTCTTCACATAATAAAACATATTTTCCAAAACAACTTCGAAACAACTGCGTTTATTTTGATAAACAAAATGGCTACCGAAAGTGATGTTCACAAAGTTATATTAAATTATGGTAGATTCTACAGGAGAAAACGCGACAGTTTTTAATAATACATATTTCTATAGCAATTTAACGTTGCTTCTAGTAAAAAATAAAAAATTCTTCACGGGTTTTTATAAATTCTTACACAAGAGGTAGGTAGATTAAGAGCTTTTTAAATATTGTAAGATTTGTTTTTTCTTTAGAAAATAAGATACAAAGGAACAATATCTGAACAACTAAATAAATAGAACATGTTTTGGAAAATTATACAACAACATACGAATGATGAAGAATAATTATTAATTACATGTAACGTATTAACACTTGAAAAGAAATACCTATCGCACAAACTTGAACAATACTATTATTTTTTTTTAATTTTGCATTTATAAGGATAATACGATGGGATTTAACTTTCTATAACATTAAAAAAAAAAAAAAAAATGAAAAGGAAAGAAAACAAAATAACATGAAAATAGGGAGTAGGTGCATCAAAATCTGTTATCATTCTTCAATGTTACTCGAAATTTAACAGCAATTTATACAATCATAAAAAAAATTTCCCATAAAAATACGAAATACTGATTATTAGTAGATTATATAAAAACAAAATTAAGAAATGCAACGTACTTTTTTGATACATCTCGCTCATCCTGATGTGACGCTTCGGGTCAAACATAAAACTGTTAAATTCAACTAGAAATATTTGAGAAGGAACCGATAAAAGGCTGTCGTAAATTAAAAAGTCATGTATACTGAAATTATTTACCAAATAAATTCTACAAATAATAAAATATTACTAAGAATAACCGACGAAACTAAGAGCAAAACAAAACAAGCCCGATTACGCTTGGAGAATAACTGAAAACTGTTACTGAAGATCTGGAAGATTATTGCCACAGGAGGAAAAAAAAAATAAATCATATAGCATACTCTCGAACCAAACGCGGTGATGGTTAATCTGCAGAATGGTGACGTGGGTGACGCTGGCGCATTTGTTATTAAAATGGGCCGTTGCTAAATTAATACGTTTTTGTAAAGATAAACTCGCAAAAAATGATATTTTTCATTTTTTCGTCAGTCAGGGTCATTTATTTTATTTTAATGAATAGTGTAATTAACAACTTGCGTAGTCCTTTAAACCTTTTCCAATAATATTAAATTAAATGATATTTGTTCATCTGATGTATTGTATATTATATGATCTGAGCGAGATACAGAATGTGTGATCCGATGTATTTGTATGCTGCCGATAGCTCTAAAAAACCTGAAAAAGAACCAAACGTTACATCTGAGAATAGTCAGGTGTGCGATACTGTTTTAACTAATGATAATCCCATGCCGTTCGAAACGTCAACTTGCATTACACCTGACAATAATCATGGATTCGATAAACCACGTTTGTTTGCCGCCGATAGTTCAAAAAAACTAGAGTCATCTCTTGACATAATGCCTGAAAACATTCGTAAAAGAAGATCAATATCAGTCAAAGAAAAATTAGATATATTGAGCATGATTGATAATGGTCATAAATTATCAGCCGTAGCTCGAGAATTTGGAATATCATCCTCTACTGCTAGTACAATCGTTAAGGAGCGACACAAAATAAAGATGTTGTCAAATCATTATAATATTGATCCTGACAGAAAACGAATGAGATTAGGCATATATAGAGACGTTGATGAAGCAGTTCATGTGTGGTTTCGTCAAATGAGAATGAAAAACATTCCTATTAATGGTCCTATGTTGCAGCAAAAAGCTAGAGAATTTGCTATACAGCTTGGTCACCAAAATTTTGAAGGCAGCAGTGGCTGGCTTTTCAGATTTAGAGAAAGGCATGGGTTAACTGTGAAAACCATGAGAGATAATGATGAGAGCAATATGTATAATTGTTCTGGTGTAGGTATGACAGATGATGAAATTGTAGCCAGCGTGAGTCAAAATCAATATAATCCTTTAAATTTTTTTGAAAAAGACTCCGGGAAGGACAAAACTAACAGTAAAAGTAATAAAAAAGACAAAGTGGGTAATAATGATACTATTATTAGTAATAACTTAAATAATAACAATACTAATACAACCAAATCAGAAATACCAGAAAATTATTTTGTCCCAGAAATAGAACTAACTGATTATGAACCAACTGTTACATTGCCAGAAGCAGTTTCTTTATCAGAAAAATTGACTTCATTTTTAAAAGATCATGATGCACCTTCTAATATTTTGGAATCAATAAATACTGTAAATAAATTTCTTGACAAAGATTTAAGAGAGCAGATGAAGCAAAGAAAAATTACTGATTATTTTAAAGCTTAATCTATATAAAATATGCAATTATATTATTGGTACTTATGTATTATAAGTAATCTGTTAATTTTTGTAATCAAATATTATTTGCTAACTTTCCCTAATGCATTATAACAGTGTTAACTAATTTTACTATATATTTTTTTAAAGTATCAGTGTAACATGTCTAAGAAAATAGATTAGCATGCATAATATAATAGAAAATAAATTATATAGCACACGATTTTTATATATTTTTAGTAGGCATAAAGGTTTTAATTCCATCTAATAGGCAATAAATATATTTATGATAATTTTGGCAGTAAATGCAATAATATTGCATCTAAGTATACTGTAAGTATAACATTACCTATATTTATGATTTTAAAATTCAAATTTGGTTAAGAAATTTGCAGAGTCCATATAATATGAAAGTATCACATTACTTTGTATAATTGCTTCAAATGATGTTAACTTAGCACGTATGGATACCTGTTGGAAATATTCAGAATTTATTTTTAAATATTTATACACTTATGTCACAAATTAAAATCCACCTTAGCTATATAGATTTTTTGAAATAATTCTTTGTGGTTTATTTATTTTTTATTATTGATAGACATTAGGAGTGAGATAGCATATATTATGTTCTTTATATTATTTAATTTTATTATGATTATCAGTGCAGGCATTAGTTTTTCAATGCATAATATTGTATGAAGTAATTATAGTTTTTATAAATTAACAACTATTCTTTAGATTTTGGTGATATATATGACACTGTACAGAGATAGTGTTGACTTACGAATAAATTTGTTGGTTAAATCATTAAATGTATTGTCTCAATTTAGAATGCTTAGACGTATATATATTTTTCATTTTTGATAATATGCATAGTTGTAAATCTTTTGATAAACAAGTTGTTACTTGTAAATAGCTATTGAAATATACTAGTTTGTTATACGTTTTTTTTTAAAAATATATATAAATATATATAATTTTTACATAAATTTTAAAATAGTCTTAAAATTTTGTTGATAGTTTTGTAGGATATAAGTCATGTTTTTTTAATAAATAACGTAGAATGTATTTTCCAGATAATCAAAGGGTCAGGTGGGATGGAATGGGTAATACTGTTTTGTGTCTGAATTAAAATCATACTATGTACAAAAAATATTTGTAAATCATGTATATAATTTATTAACCATTCAACTTTCATTTTAAGTTTAGAAAAAAAAAATATTGGCAACATTTAGTTAATTTAGAATCAGTTTTGAAAGCCACATGGTGAATGTTAACATCACTTAGTGCTGCATTAATTTTATTGTCTCTTTTTTTTATTGCAGAAATATATATATATATTTTTTTACTGCATAGTTTGTATACATAGCAGTGTCCTTTATTGGCTGAAACAAACATGTAAGAAAAATTCTTTTTTTTTTTTTAAGTTATAAATTTTTAATTATAACTTAAAAAAAAAAGAATTATGTAAAGTGGGATGAAATAGGTATATATGATTAGGCTTAGAATAAAATTTAGGGAAACAACACTTGGGCAATAAAATATTTTTTAGATTTTCCCCCTAAGTGATTAAAACATCATATCCTCTTACTTATGTTATAAAATTCCTGCAAAAATCACCAGTAGGAAACTTCTATACCTTTCCTAACAAAGATGACAAGGTAGAAATCGATAGTAAACAACTTTCAAAAAGTTTAGCCATTCAACATTTAATAATCAGGGACATTATGTATTTAATGAGAAAGAAATTGGCCAATATAAGTGTCAATAAATAATTTGATGTAATAAAATATATAATACACTGAAATTTGGGTTATTGGTTGCTTAGAATGCCTTTTAAACCTGGTTACCCATTCCACCCCATGGTGGGGTGGAATGGGTATAGAAACAGCTATCAGATTTATTATTATTATTTTAAGTTAATAAATAATCTTTTGAAAAACAATTATGATGAAAATGTGATGTGTATAAATGCAACGTCAGGGGTCGATCCAAACAAAATTTGGGGCCTATTTAGGGCCCTTTCACAAAATTCTATTTAATAAAATAGGCCCCTTCACAAAAATGAATTTAATAAAATGGACTCCTTCACAAAAATAAATTTAATAAAATGGGCCCCTTCACAAAAATAAATTTAATAAAATGGCCCCTTCACAAAAATAAACTTAATAAAACAGGCCCCTTCACAAAATTCCTTTTAATAAAATAGGCCCCCTACGTAACATTCTTTTTCATAAAATCTGTTTTACAATGTGTAATTTGTAAATAAAACCAGGTCATGAAAAACAAAACTTTTAGCAAGGGTATTTAAAGAAAGTTTTTGTTCGTAAATTCTTGGTTCAAATTTGAGTAACTGGATTTCAACTTTCGTTTCAAAATGTTATTTTTCACAAAAATATAATAAAATTCACAAAAATAACTTCTACTTTTCACAAAATGGGCCCCAAGAATAAAAACCTGCATCGACCTCTGAATGTAAATACTGAATCATTACTTTTTATGAGTTCCTTTCCATTTAGGAATGATTCCATTATTATTTCAAAGACTTGAATTTTTATACCCATTCCACCCTACCTGACTCTAGCTATGAACTAGTCTGTTTAATTTTTTTGGTACTACTTAGTTATCCCGTCAACCATAAATCTATCATCAAACTATAAGATTAAATGGCAATAAGGGTTGATTGTAAATGTCACATTCACTTGACTTTAAACACGTTATGCGTGTTTATGTCATCAAGTGATTTTTATTTCGACGTTTTATTTGTATTTTTATTAATGTTATATACTAATTTATTTGTTATTTCGTTATTTAATATAAAAATTATGTCAATTTGTAGAATTTGGCAATTTATATAATTTGGCGAAATTGGTTGACTGGATAACTAAGTAATACCATTTTTTTTTTTTTTTTTTTTTTTTTTTTTGTTTCAAATAAAAGAAGATTTTACTTTAAAAACTCCTAGATTGTGTTTACATCAAATTTATATTAATTTGTCATATTGTCACAAATTATGCAATTGTAATATAATATATTGATATCATGTAAATAAAATAGCTTTGGATTATGAAACTTCATGTCGTTTTTTTTAAATCTGATTATAGAACTACTCGTAGTAGTTTGTTTATCAAAGAAAATAATAAAGAAAAATTATTTGCATGTGCAGTTGAGATGCATCTAACATTTGAAAGAAAACATACATTTTATCTTGTTGAATAGTTTTAACTATTAGTTTATTTTGGAATGAAAGTTTTATAACCTTTAAAATGTGTTTAGCTTTATTTTTGTATACATAGAATAAACGGTACTTTTCGGTTAGCCGGGTGCCAGTGTTATATATACATATTTATATACATACATATATGTAAATATATATATATATATACACATATTGTACATATACACACATATATATATGTATGTATACATACATGTGTATATATAACACTGGCGCCTGGCTAACTGAAAAGTACCGAATAAACTTTTTAAAACTATGTATTTAGCCAAATACTTGGGAACTGCATATACTAAATAAACCATTCATCTACTTAGTATTTGAATTATAACTGAATTGCATTTACTAAAGTTTAAATACTCTTTCTTGATCTTTCTCATGATTATTATTTATTAATATTAATTATAATTTATTAAAGTGTCACATATATACAGATATTGTTATCAGGGTTCCCATCCTTTTTTTAAAAAATAATTTTTAAGCACTTTTTAAAAACAAAAAATTCTTTTAAAGACAACAAAAAAAGGTTCACATGCTTAGTTTGAAAAAAAAAAAAAAAAATGCTTGAGACTATTGGTGAAAACTGGGAAATTGAGTTAGTGGCCAGTGGCCGGTATACTCAGTTTCATTAGTGCCCACTATGTTTCAAACTTTCTTGATATCTACATATACTATAATCGTTGTATATATACATATTTTTCTATAAGTCAATATAATCATAAATACTATTATCAATCAAATTACTACTACTTTCTTTATATAAAAAATAACTAAATCAAAATTCCAACAGCTAGGTGTATACAATAAAAAAAAATAATAATGTTATTTGGATTTTATTTAATAAGTAAATGTATTATTAACATACTACACACATTACATGCAGTCTAAATCTAAGATTGTGAGTGTGATTCACAGGTTTAACCAGTATCTTTTGAAGAAAAATAATCTAACTGGTGAGCATGTGGCAGGAGTCGAAATATTGAAGATACTGCAATGTCCTTAAAATCCGCTTGCGTCCGGTAAAATAAAAAAGGAATAAATTATTTGAAATGCATGTGGAATCAAAGCTGATGAATATATTTTGCAGAATAAAACTAGTTCTTGAAAAAATAATCCAACTGAAGAGCAATGGCAAAAAGCCAAAATATTGAAAATACAGCTAAATCATTAAAACCTGCTTGCATCCGGAAGGAAAAAGAATTAATCAGTTTGCTAATTAGATGTAATCAATGTAGAGATGCATATTTCCATGAAAAAAGCTGTATTTTACTTGGCGAGTAGCGACTAGGGTGGCGATCGATGACTGATTTTTTAATCTCCACATGGCGAGTGGCGACCGCCAATTTTTACCTATACTTGAGACTCCTTACAGTTTTTAAGGCTAAAATTGGAAATGTCATAATCAAACCTTTCAGCTACAGTGTAACAACATAAATTATTAGTAGGGTTAATCAAATTGTCACTATTAAAATATCCATTTATGTCATTGAAAATTAAATGAAAATCATCATAGAAAAAAGTTGATATTCATGCAAGTTTGTTTACCAATTAATTTAAATTGAAAACAACATGCTGAAATATTTAATTCCATTTATGTTATTGAAAATTAAATGAAAATCATCATATGGCTGAATCCATATCAACTCAGGCAGGGGGGTTACCTTCATAGTCTCAGAAGTTTTTGAATTGAACATATGTTAAAATTTAAGAAAAAGTAAGATACTTGTATATTTTCATTTTGCCCAAAAAAATTCCTGGCCCAAGATACAAGCCGCCAAAGATGACATCCCCGGCATCCTTTCTCATTCGCGATTTTCGATAAAAATTTTAAAGTGCTCTATCTCTAGAACGGTGCAAGATATTTTGTTGCGGTTTATTTTATTTTAAAGATAATATTCTTCTGTTTAAAATGGTATACCCAATTTTGAAAAATGTATTCAACTTTTCTTGTGGCAACCTTTTGAAAAAAAAAATTTTTTTTCAAAAAAAATTTTTTTTTTGGAAATGCCAATCCCAAAAATTTTGATTTTTTTGCTGTTGATCAATACCATTGGGAACTACCTTCACTGTAAAGGAGAACTTCCACTTTTGAGTTTAACAAATTTTAGAAACGTTTAAAAAATTCAGAGAAGTTTACAGGAACTGTATATATACAGTTCCAATAAAAGTCACTGAATTTTTGCTTATTTGTATCATATTTGTAAGGATAAGCCTACTATATATCCTAAACAAGTTAGAAATTGCAATATCAAATGTGGCAAATGAGGTGCGTGTGTACTATAACTAGTTTTATAAATATTCAGATCTTGGTGCAATAAGTTACACTCTTGGGCAAAAAGGGCATGAATACAAAATTTATTATGATTCTACATATTAAATTCAGTAATACGGAAGTAATATGAATTCATTTTAAAAGGACTTAATTGCCATGGCAACCTAGAATCATTACCTATCATGGTATATCATTGAATCAATTATGTATTATAGGATTTTTAAATAGAATGGAGAAAACTTTTATTAATGTCTTTTATGTTTTAATTTGATTTTCATAGTATTTGAAGTGATACATACTTTATTTTCAATACCGAACATAGTAAAACAATATCAATAACATATATCAATTACACAGCAATACAAATTATATTAATACAAGTTAGAGTTCAGACAGATGGGCAGACAAATCGAATCTATAAAGACTTTCAACTATGTTGGAAATTGTTAAAAGCACATAAATACGTCGGAATTTGACATTTAGAAATTTGTCAATAGACGGAAGCATACTTGAATACTTTCATACAACCCTGTATTTTACCTACTATCTTTATATACATGCCACTATTTAGCTAATATTTAATTAAGATTAAAACATCCTTAAAACCAGTGAAATCACACTTCCAGAGATTATCATCCATAGACGGCCATGTATTTAGTTCTTTGCGTGGACCTGTATATCATTTTATCTATATTCTCCAAACACATCTTAGTATACTAAATGTAGTTCAGTGTAAAAATGCATAACTCATTTAAAAATCACCTTTAAGCTACTTTCATTCATACTCAGTAAACCCTTAAGATTTCTTTTGTGTAGCCCTGTATATAATCTACAGCATTTATGCACACAACGTAATATGGAAAAATTTATTTAAACTTAAAAACTCAAACACAACTAAAAATGCACTTCCAGCAATACCCTTACGATTTCTTTTGTGTAGCCCCTGTATATGATCTACAGCCTTTATACACACAACGTAATATGGAAATATTTAATTAAACTTAAAAACTCATATTGCAACTAAAAATGCACCTCTAGCAATCATTGCTAATGTACAGTATTTCCAATAAGGTAAAGTATCTGAAATCTTTTGTGTGTCCCTGTAAACACTATGCACTTTCTATGACACAGGAAGTAATTTTTTGTAAACCTCTGCAATGAAGTATGTATCACTTCAAATGCTATGAAAATCAAATTAAAACATAAAAGACATTAATAAAAGTTTTCTTCATTCTATTTAAAAATCCTATAATACATAATTGATTTAATGATATACCATGATAGGCAATGATTCTAGGCTGCCATGGCGATTAAGTCCTTTTAAGATGGATTCATATTACTTCCGTATTACTGAATTTAATATATGGAATTACAGTAAATTTTGTATTCATGCCTTTTTGCCCAAGAGTGTAACACTTATTGCACCAAGATATGAATATTTATAAAACTAGTTAATACTATGCACGCACCTCATTTGCCACATTTGATATTGCAATTTCTAACTTGTTTAGGATATATAGTAGGCTTATCCTTACAAATATGACACAAATAAGCAAAAATTCAGTGACTTTTACTGAAACTGTATATATACAGTTCCTGTAAAATTCTCTGAATATTTTAAATGTTTCTAAAATTTGTTAAACTCAAAAGTGGAAGTTCTCCTTTACAGTGAAGATAGTTCCCAATGGTATTGATCAACAGCAAAAAAATCAAAATTTTTAGGATTGGCACTTTTGAAAAAAAAAAATTTTTTTTCAAAAGGTTGTCACAAGAAAAGTTGAATACATTTTTCAAAATTGGGTATATCATTTTAAACAGAAGAATATTATCTTTAAAATTAAAAAAACCGCAACAAAATATCTTGCACCGTTCTAGAGATAGAGCACTTTAAAATTTTTATCGAAAATGGCGAATTGGAAATGGTGCCAGGGATGCCATCTTTGGCGGCCTGTATCTCGGGCCAGGAATTTTTTTGGGCAAAACCAAAATATACAAGTATGTTATTTTTTATTGAATTTTAACATATGTTCAATTAAAAAACTTCTGAGACTATGAAGGTAAGATTTTTTCTTTGGCTGCCTGAATTGACATGGATCATACCATAAAAAAAAGTTGATATTCATGCAAGTTTGTTTAGCAATTACAGTAGAACCTCGATTATCTGAAGTAAATGGGACCGACCATCTTTCGGATAATTGAGAATGCTTCAATTTTAAGATTAACGAGAAATATATGCAATATTTCTTATTATGGTAACCAGGGTTGGGTTTTTGACGTGACAGTGGTAAAAACCGTGTTTTTACTGGTTTATTCCGTCAAAAACCTATCATTTTCGATTTTCACCCAATTTATAGTGTAGCATACAATACATTTGTAGATTGATTTTTCCTTGTTGTTCTTGTTATTATTATCCACAATTACTTTGTTAAATTTATTTAAAAGAAGAGCATTTCCTAAATGGGAAAAATTAAAAAATACAAGAGTAAAAGGAAAGAACAATTTTTGTCATAATCTCCACTAATATAGATTCTACTAACAGCAATGAACATTAATATTAAATGATAATAAAAGGTTATTTTAGTATATCTTTAGTAATTAACTAATAATAATTAAGATAACTCTGAATAACGAGGTCGCTGGTAGACATTTAAACATTTAATAAGTACTTCACAAGCAAACACAACACTTACATTAGGGTGGAACTAAAAAACGAAGTTTCGAATTTTATATTCTAATAGTGATTATTTTTTTCCTTTTTAACTCCATAAAAAGAAAATATTTTTCTTTTAATTTTAAAATGATATTTTCCGGTTCCTCAAAGCACCTGATTTTCCATAAAAAACGAAAAAAAGCCAATAATTGCATGAAAAGTTTTTTAAGCTAATTGTTAAATTTATATTTTGCAAAATTAAATTAATTAAGTGTTAATGTCCTGTAATAAAGAGAATAATTTAGTTTGAGTGCCTTAGAAAAGTTAGCCCCACTTTATTTGACTTTTGTAGAAGCCAGCGTCGTGGGCGTCGGCTTTCATTGTCTCTGATTTATTTGGCTGCGACACATAACAAGTTAGTCCGATTTAACGGGTGTTAACAGTTTCTTTAATTATTTTCTATAAACATTCGGTGTCAAAAGTGACAAAGTCTGTTAACGTACCTAAATCTAGATAATTATTGAAGTGTCCTGTATTTCGTGAACCAAAACAATTAACATTAGACTGTCATCTTTGACGAACATATGAAGAAGTTAAGAAACATTATTTTTGGGTTCAATTTAACTTAAAATCTGACAGCTGGAATCTGGTACACACTATTTCTAAAATATCTAAAGCTGTTGATGATACAATTAAAAGTGTATTGCTGAGACCTTCAATTCCAACGATTTCTGATACACAAATCATAAAAAATGATTAGAGACTAGTGCGAGAAATATCAAAATTTGAAGAAAATATTAAGATTAGAAAGAATAATCCCACATCCAATATAAAATTGCAAAATGTTAGGTAATCCTGTAAAAGACATTTCTTTGTGTAAAAGCACTAAATATTATCGTGTATCAGAACAAGAACGTCACTTTCTCAAAGACCAAAGAGAGATGGGCTGATGACAATAGGATCAATAGATATAAAAACTACAAAAAATGTGTAGCAAGACTGGAAATGGAAATATCAAGGAAAAAAAGTTATTTTAAAACAAAAAAAAATGATGTTTTGATTGAATGATCGTCAAGTGTAAAAAACAGTTCGGAAGGAAATAGTTCAATCGGTTGTTTTTCTAAACCTGAATTTGATAATCAACACAGTGAAAGAACCGGAGTATTAGACAGAACTGCAAATATTATTGCAAATGGCACCTTAGAAGATATGGGTATTTCTGATGATAATAAAGAAAAGGTAACTGAAAGAAGGACTTGAAGAGGACAAAGAGAAAAGAAAAGGAAGAATTTGAAAGAACAGCAAAGACGAAATGAGTTAATTTTAGAAGGTTAGTATTTTTATGGCAGAAAGGATAACGCTATGATAACTGAAGCAGAGGGAAAAAAGTATAAAGAATCATTAAAGACGAACATCTGGTCTCAGTTCAAAAACCAGGATAAAAATATATTGGTCATATTTCATTGACATCTTCTTATATTAATATAGCCACTGCAATTTTGGTGTATTTTCAAAATAATAATACAGACATTTCAAGTTTGAGAGTTATTAGGTGAAGCAGAAATGCCTTTAATGCGGGATGCGAATCTGGAGTTGTTAAAACCTCGGAAGCAATACCCTAAAAACTTTATGATGGATAATTTGATTATTACATGCAAATGAACTTTTTTCTTAGATACTTATTTCAACATCTTGCTGAAAAACTACGGGTACAAAAGGATTTTCTGGACCAGTAGGAAAGCGACTTGAAAAAATGCGAACATATTGAAATTATAGACTATAAAAACGTTGATACTATCTTGGCGGTCTGATCGGATGAAGAACTTAAAAAAAGTACAAACAGGAGATACACCTGAATTTTAGATTTTCCTTGTCATACTCAAACAGTGGAAACGTGTGTCAAAATTGTCCCGCGAGCTGCGTCAACCGTCTTTAAATATTAAGCAAAAGACGGCTTAATCTTGGGAAAGTTGAATTCCCACAATGTAATGACAAAGTTTGCCTAAAAAGACAGTAGGTTGAATATCCAATTTAATTAATTCATAACAAAGGGAGGCAAGGACGGTGGAAGTCGATATTTAACCACCTCCTCGTGGTGACTTCTGGATAGTATTTGCTAAATAAAAGTAGATATGAGCTAACAGCTACGTTGTTTACTTTCAGTTACTTTATACTGAAATTTCAAAACTTTGACCTCCTTGAGGAACCGGAAAACAACTTAATTTAAAAAAACCTTTTCAGCCAAAAGTTTAGACATCCACAAAGGAAAAAAGTTTTCCCTATTACACATTAAAATAAAAAGGTTTTTTTTTTACCCTATACTTAAGTTCCACCCTAACTTACATACATAGGTCACATGACTACACAAAAGTAAACAGAAGAGAATTCTCTGGAAAAGAATTGTGGGAAGAAAGAAAGTTTTGATGCTGCCATCTAGATTTGATCAACTGAAATACAAACATGACAGCTCTTCCCCACTTAATATTTGAATCTGTCAGGAGGTCTTCTGTATCGACCGGATCGTCTCAGTACCTGTGGAGAAGGAGAAGAAGAATTAGATTTAAGTTCAGCAGCATCAACTATTGAACTAGTGGGCACAGAAGGTTTTGGAGAATCAGGATGGAAGTCAGTTGGTGTAGGACCTGGAGTACATGGCTCATGAGAATCAACTGGTTGTGGAGCTGCGATACTAGGCTGTATTGGTGGAAAATCACCTTGTTTCACAATTGCATTTTCACTTCTGAAATTTCCTGTATCACATTCTTCAGAATTTGTATCATTAACTAAAGAAATCTCTGAACCTACATTTGTTATTTGGTCAACATGCCTTTTCCAGATATTTGAACCAACTTGAACTCTATAATGTAATTTTCCCTCTCTTGCTATTATTCGACCAATTTTCCACTTGGCTTCTGGAGTATAATTTCTTACAGCTACTTTCTGGTTAATTTCAAATTCTTTTACTTTAACTTTGGACTTTTTCACATCTTGTTTATCATGAACGAAATTTGTAACATTTGGCACTATCAAATCTATTTTTGTCCTTATATGACATTTTAGAAATAGAGATGCAGGACTCTCTCCCGTTGTAACATGAGGCATCTTCCTATATTGCAAAAGGAAGCTATTCAATTTCATTTTTAAAGTACCAGGATCTGAAGCTAAGGCTTTTAATCCATGTTTAAGAATTTGCACATATCTCTCCGCCTGTCAATTTGTAGCTGGATGGTATGGAGCACTGAACTTGTGTTTTACACCATGATTTCTCAAAAATGTCTCAAATTCTTCAGATGTAAACTGTTTAGCGTTATCTGATACTAAAGAAATTGGAAAACCGTATCGTGCAAAAAGTGAAGAGAGACAAGTAATGGTATTTTCTGAACTTGTACTAGGAACAATAAAAACTTCTGGCCATTTGCTATGGGCATCAACCACTAAAAGAAGCATTTTTCCCATAACAGGACCAAAATAATCATTATGAATTCTTTGCCATGGAGCTGTAGGCCATTCCCAATGATGTGTATCAACTTTGGGAGGATTATTTTTCAAATTTACACAAGTAGTGCAATTTCGTGCAAGGTCTTCAATATCTTGGTCTATACCTGGCCACCATACAAAACTACGGGCTAAAGACTTCATTTTAACTATACCAAAATGACCAAAGTGTAATTCTTTTAAGATTTGGTTTCTATGAATTTCAGGGATAACTACCCTACATCCTTTTAAAATACAACTGTGTTGAAGAGTGAATTCTTCTTGTTTACCACCAAAAAGTAAATTTTTAGGAATTTCAGAACCAGAAATGAGGTGATGAAAAATTTGACGTAAAAGGGGATCAGATTTTGTAGCTGAAGCAATGGATTTCGAAGTTAATGGTAAGATAGAGAGTTGATTAATTTGAAGCAGTTCAGATTCATCAATTGCATCATTCGAATTTAATTGTTGAGGTAAATCTTCACTACGTAAAGGAAGTCGTGAAAGAGCATCAACATTTCCGTGATCAGTAGTTTTTTTATAACGGATATCATATTGAAACGTTTGTAAATAAATTGCGTATTGTTGCATTCTAGCAGCCGATAAAACAGGGATACTTTTAGAAGGAGAAAAAATAGACACTACTGTCACTACTGTAGGTTTACTGTCAGTAAATAAGGTAAACCTGTTGCCATACAAATATTGAAAAAATTTCTTCACACCAAATATAATCGCTAATGCTTCTTTATCAACTTGACTATACCGTTTTTCTGCAGTAGTCAAAGTTATGGACACAAACCCAATAGGCTTTTCAGTGTTATCTGGCATCATATGCGAAAGAACTGCAGAGATACCATAAGGAGAAGCATCAGTAGCTAAAACTAAAGGTAACTTAGGATTAAAGTGAGTAAGAACCCTGTCAGAAGTAATTTCTTTTTTTATACTTTTAAATGCTTGTTCACACTTATAAGACCAATGAAATTTAACTTTTTTCTTAAGCAAATTATTTAAAGGATTTGCAATAGTAGATAAGTTTGGTACAAACTTAGCATAATATGTAACTAAGCCTAGAAAAGCTTTAACCTGAGATACATTTGCTGGTCTTGGAGCATTTAAAATTGCTTCAATTTTATCTTGTGTTTTATGAATACCATGTTTATCAACTTTATAACCACAGTAAGTAATCTCATCTGCCATAAAGAATGATTTTTCTTTATTTATCCTAATGTTATATTCCCTTAATCTTTCTAATACTTGCTTCAATCTTTCTAAATGAATTTCATCTGTTTCACCTGTAACCCCAATATCATCTATAAAAATTGTAACTCCCTCAATTCCTCTTAAAATTTGCTCAATTTTTCTTTGCCATATAGCAGGAGAACTAGCAAACCTGTTGCCATACAAATATTGAAAAAATTTCTTCACACCAAATATAATCGCTAATGCTTCTTTATCAACTTGACTATACCGTTTTTCTGCAGTAGTCAAAGTTATGGACACAAACCCAATAGGCTTTTCAGTGTTATCTGGCATCATATGCGAAAGAACTGCAGAGATACCATAAGGAGAAGCATCAGTAGCTAAAACTAAAGGTAACTTAGGATTAAAGTGAGTAAGAACCCTGTCAGAAGTAATTTCTTTTTTTATACTTTTAAATGCTTGTTCACACTTATAAGACCAATGAAATTTAACTTTTTTCTTAAGCAAATTATTTAAAGGATTTGCAATAGTAGATAAGTTTGGTACAAACTTAGCATAATATGTAACTAAGCCTAGAAAAGCTTTAACCTGAGATACATTTGCTGGTCTTGGAGCATTTAAAATTGCTTCAATTTTATCTTGTGTTTTATGAATACCATGTTTATCAACTTTATAACCACAGTAAGTAATCTCATCTGCCATAAAGAATGATTTTTCTTTATTTATCCTAATGTTATATTCCCTTAATCTTTCTAATACTTGCTTCAATCTTTCTAAATGAATTTCATCTGTTTCACCTGTAACCCCAATATCATCTATAAAAATTGTAACTCCCTCAATTCCTCTTAAAATTTGCTCAATTTTTCTTTGCCATATAGCAGGAGAACTAGCAAGACCCATGGGTAGCTTAAGGAATTGGAATAATCCTTTTGGTGTATTTATGGTCAATAATTCTTGTGATTGTTCATCTACAGGTAACTGAAGATAAGCTTAATTTAAATCAATTTTTGTAAAATGTACACCACGACCTAATGTAGCTAACATATCTTCATATTTTAGGTAAAGGATATTTTTTAACTTTCAGAAATTTATTTAATGTTACTTTAAAATCGCCACATAAATGAATTTTCCCATTAGGCTTAATCACTGGAACTATAGGAGTTGCCCACTTGCTGTTTGTAACTGGTTTAATAATACCTGCGTCTTGTAATCTTTGTAATTCGTCATGGACTGCTGCACGTAGTGTATAAGTGACAGTCCTAGCTTTGCAAAATATGGGTGTAGCATCTTTTTCAAGATAAAGTTCTGCCTGTAAGCCTTTTATCTCCCCAGCCTTATCAGTAAATAAATCAGAAAATTCCTGCAGCAAACCTTGTAATTTATGAGAATAATTTACAACTTCATTCACATATACTGTTTTTAAATTATGTGGAAAAATATCAAATTCAGATACCCAATCTCTACCAAATAATAATGGAAAATTATCTTCTTTTATCAAATACAACTTTACCTTTCTAGTTTTATTTTCATAAGTAACATTTACTTCAACATAACCTACAGGTTTGAAAATTTCACCAGTTGCAGTTTTTAACTGAACATCTGGAGGAAAAATTTTATGATCAGGAAAAATTCTGCGAAATCTTTTTAAAGGAACAGCAGAAATTCCAGATCCAGTATCTAATTCCATATCAGCTCTAGCCTTGTTTTCAATGAAAACAGACAACTTAATTGGATTAGAGCCTTTATCATACTTAACAGATAAAACATTTACAGTATTTAAAGAATTAACCTGTTTTTGAGAATTTGTACTTCTGCATACCTTGCTTAAATGGCCTTTTTTTTTTTTTTTACGAAGATTGCAAGTAACATTTATAAATCTGCATGAATTTGCTAAATGAGAGGCATTTCCACATCGATAGCATTTTAACTTATTTTTATTCATGTCAGAATGTGTATTATTTACATGATTGTTGACATTCTGTTTTTGAGAACTTTTTTGTAATTTCTTGTTTTGTATATTTTTTGTACTGGAAATTTTATTTACATTGAAATTTTTATGCTTAATTTCAGCAATTTCAATATCGACATTATATAAAGCTAAAGCTTTTTCAACAGCTTTTTCGAAATTTAAATCATCAACTTGAGTTATCAATTTATTCTGAATACAGTCGGACCTCTATTTAACGAACCTCTATTTAGTGAACTTTTACTTGGAACGAAGAACATTTTGCAAATTTCTTCGTAAAGTAACCTCCAAATAGCGAAGTGCATTCTCTATTTAACAAACTTTTTCTTGGGATCTAAATTTTTTTTCTCACTATTTCGCAAAATATTACTGGACATTTCAAACTTATTCTTTCTTTTAACACATTTTATGATATCAGTGACCAAGACCAGGTCTTACCAGGCACCTAACTCACCGAGAACAGTAAAATCGCTGTGATTCTTTGCTTTTCATCCAAGAAGTGCAAACTTTCAATATCCTGTTTTAACCCTCAATGGAGCTGCCCCTTGTCCTTAGAGTCTCCCGTTTTCTAGATTGTTGATCATGATCAGTCGTGTTGGTAATTTCGGTTCTTGTAGCTTGAAAATGTCAAGGCGAAAATGTTTGAGTATCAAAGAAAAAAATTAATTCTTGATCAGGTGGGTAAAGGAGTGAAGAAAAAGGATGTTGCTTTAAAATTTGGTATTGCTCCAAACAGCTTATCAGCCATAATAAAAAAGTCGTGATTGTAATGTAAGATCATTTTTTTAACTGAAAATACAATGTATTTCCAGACAATGTTTTGTTTCATTCTTATTTCCCTTGCAGATTTCTTTCGGATGGGTAAAATAAATAAAACAAATAGATATAATTTATAAAAAAGTGTGGTTAATTACTTTTTTAAATTATATTTAGTGTTTATGGACATTTTTTATGTGGTTTAAAGTGTTCTAAAAGGTGACTCTCTATTTAACGAATTTTCCATATAACGAACTTTTTTTCGGGATTTAGCGACTTCGTTAAATAGAGGTCCAACTGTATTTTCATTTTTCAGACTGCGCAAAAACTGTTCCATTAAATTTTCATTTAGAGTATCACCAGTAAATGCACAAAAGGTCGTAGCCTTTTTTAATCTAGCAGCAAAATCTTGAATTGATTCATTTTCATTTTGAAAACATTTTCTAAATTTAATTATCTCAATGAATTTATTGGGGGCGGGGCTTAAGTGTTTAATCAGAATGTCAACAATTTCATTATATTTTAAAGTTTCACAATTCTTAGGTAAGCATAAATCACATAATAAACCATATAATTTTGGTCCTATCATTGCTAAAATAGCAGGAACTTTCTTCTGCTCTGTTATAGCATGCAAAATGAAATTTTGTTCCAGTCGTTTCACGTACATTGTGAAAGACTCAACTTTTTCATCAAATTCTTTAAAGTAGGAAAACATTTTACTTTATTTAAACGTAGCAAAAGCGTAAAAATGTAAAAGTAAATGTAATATCACTTACCACCACCGTAAATACTGTAGAAGACTTTGAAGTATTAGTATATGACATTACACAGAACATATGCAGTGCTTGAAATCGAAACATGAGCCATTTTCATTCGACTCACTTATTTTCAGTAAACTTTTTCCGGTTAAAGTACCACCTTTATTTTCCAACGTCGCCATTTTTAATATATCTTTAGTAATTAACTAATAATAATTAAGATAACTCTGAATAACGAGGTCGCTGGTAGACATTTAAACATTTAATAGTTATTATAATTATTAAATAATATTCAATATACATTTTTAATAATATACATTAAAATTATTTTAGAGATGCAAAAATGCTGTTATAAGGTGTGAGAATAGATGTCAAGCATGGACTGTGATCATTGAATAAATTTGAATATTTTTAGATATGATATTTTAAAATGCATATCTTATGTATTTCATAAATGCAAGTATGGTGATTTTCATTTTCACTTCAATAAGCAGAATCTTAAAATTTTAAATTAATAAAATTTTTATAGAAACCCGTAGGACCTGATTTCAGATGAAAGCTTTTAGACTTGAAATTTAACACAACAAAACAATAAAGGAAAAACAAAATAGAATTTATATATATACAATACATATATATATATATATATATATACACACTATCTTTTCTCTCTCTCTTTTTTTTTTTTTTTTTTTTTTTTTTTTGTTTGTTAACTTTAGTGAAAATATATATGAACCTTATAAACAGACCATTTCAGCTCATATATTTTTAGATATAAATTTATACCTGAATAGCCATGAAATATTTTTAAACCCTTAGGGACGAGTGTCACACATACGCTCGTGATTATTCATACCAGTTATTTTTTATTGTAAATTTTGACTTATTTAATCAAGGCATTTTCTCGATTCATCTAGTCAAAATTTTCTGTTTTAAAATGCCAGTGGTAAAAGATGCATGAATTCTGTAAAAGATGCTCACCGTGAAGGAGATTAAATTGAAGTTTATTAAAACTACCATAAAGAAAACTATTTATGTACTGTATACATTTTACTTTAAATTATTTAGGCATTATTTAAAGTGAATTGAAAGGAATAACACATTGCATATTTTTATTACATACATATGACTGTATGAGTAAAAATCTTTTACCTATAAAATTATTATTTAATTTAGAAAGATTCTTAAATGTTTTATTTATTTTTTAATGCAGTTAACTTTTTAGTTAATGGATCTTTAGGGATCTACATTTCTGCTTAAAAATATTTAGTTTAAGGAAATAATTAGACTAAAATAAGCTACTTAACAAAAATATAGTTAAAAATTGAGTTTTCACATGGTTTAAATTTAATATTGAGTTGCAAATTTTAATTTCTACAAGATTTAACTTTGAAGAACAAGTCATTCCTTTCTCTCAAAAGATGTATGTAATTTTCAACTACTAAAATATATTTTATTTAATTTAATGCTATTTAGAAATAAAAATAATCCATGACAATTTGGATTTAACACTTTAAGAAAACTTACTTCTGAGGAAGTTTCTGAGAAAGCTATTTAGTTTTAAACAGTGTACTACATTCTGCCAAAATTACACACATTTTTAAATCTTATGGGCTATAGGATTTCTTCAAAAAATATAATTTTTGTAGAATATGCCAAATAGCTTAAGATTATTGTAGAGATCTTCAAACAGAGATGTATACTTATTATTCTAATGCAATTCTTTTTTGTTTTTCTCGAATGGATAAATATACTTTAGAGCCTTTTCAACATTGAATATTTCATGTGAAGCAGCTTAATACTAAAGATAGAATTTTTTTTTAAAAATGTAAAAACAAACTACTACTAAAAAATGGGTTTTTGACATTTTTGACAAAGAGGTTTTTGATGTGACGGTAAAAACCATCATGCGTCAAAAACTTGCCAACCCTGATGGTAACAAGTTCTTAATAAAAATAAAGCAATACGAAATAGAAATAAGAATAAATTACCTGATTTTTAATTTTGAAATTAAGTACCTTTTACATTTATTGGGGCTTTACAAGGGTTTGAAAAAATGTTTTGTTTGTCGCAGTTTCGATTGCCTTTGCTTTGAAGCTCTATCATGGACTTTTTAAATATTATTAGTTCACCAGTATCAGTCTTTCTGCTGCTCCAACTATGCCAAATCTTTAGCAGAACATTCAAAAGCTTCAGAATTGCTAATATGTTCGTTTTCTTCAATTCCACTCCGCAGCTTAGTGGAGCTCAAGTTAAATTCAAAGAAACTGCAAGAAAGGGGATCGAAAATACTTATATGTACTCGTTGTTCAGAAAGTACCACTTGCACACAAGTACTATGATAGTTTTTTTTTTAAAAAGTCTTCAAAAGGGATTTTGTACACAAGGAATGTGATAAGGGAAAAAAAAGTTTTAAAAATGGGTTTCAGTTAACCGAGAGTTTCGGTTAAAAGCAGGGTTGAAAAAAAAAACGGTTTTTTTTGTAAAAAAAACAGAAAAAACGGTTTATTTGGTTTAAACCAGGTTTTTAAAAAATATAATTTCCTATTGCATACAGATGCATATCTGTTGATAAAATAAACATTTTTGGATATTATATAAGTAATATAACTTTTAAAAATATTTAAATTAAATAATTACAGTCAATTATATGGAAAATTAAAATCATTTCTAATTTAAACATTATTAGTAACAGCTATGCCTTAGGTTCAGAGTAAACTGCTCTACACAGATCTGACATTGATACCTTGATAGCAAACATTGATTAATAATATAATAATCAATCAATAAACATTTGATGCAGTTTTATGAATATAATATATTATTCTGTGGTTGTTATTATTATTTTTTTTTTCTTTAATATCCAAATACGTTATTTTGTTTTCTGAGTGATAACGCCATGTGTCCAAGTCAACATTTTTGGCCATTAGATTCAGCAACTAACAGAAAAGATTGATTGGTATTACTGAAATGCTATAACTAGCACTCAATTTTTGCAAGCTGTGTTATTCAATTTGATATCTTAAGTTACTCTTTTAAATTCTTTAAGGGTAATCTTCCCCAATCCCAATCGAGAAAATTTTCTTTTACAACTTAAATAAAATCTTAAAGATCATTGTATTTTGTTATTAACTGCTGTAAATAATCTGCATTTTTTAAATGAAAATATTTTATGCTAAATATTGAATATTATTTATCTATTTTATCTTTTCTAATTTCACTTAAGAAAAATCTTTAGGGTACCAGATATGTTCATCAGCACATGCTAATTTTCATTCTACATCATAGAAACATGACATAGGCTCATTATGTCTCATGTTGACTGCTGAGATGAAGTGTTAAAAGTAGAAATTACTTCTATCTATAATTTAAAACAATTAAATTACAAAAAAGAGAAAATATTAGGAACAGATGTCATAAATTCCTGGGGCCACCATCTTGGAATTTTTCTTGGCGTGAAAACCCCTTTTCCGCCAAGTAGTAAATGTCGCCAAGCTCCGGTTTATATGCATGTTAGGTTTAGCGAAAATAAAATGTAAATAATAAACAAAACTCGTTAAAGTGGCAATCACTAAACGTCATATGAGCGCTATGCGCTCATTAACTGAAAAAAAAATCACTGGATTCCGCAAACTCCTGGTGCGACGACAAAAATGCACGAAACTCATTAAAGTGGCAATCAGCAATCATCGTACGAGTGCTCCGTGCTCATTAACCAAAAAAAAAAATCACTTTTAGTTTAGTTAAATCACAAAGAGTTTAGGATGAATCCAAGATGGCGGCCATCTGGGAATATACGACATCTAAGCCAAATAGGATATTAGATTTTTTCTAAAAAAACCAAATGGTTTAAACCGTGCTAACCCTGGTTAAAAGAGTTTAGGATGAAAGAGGTTCTACTGTAATTTAAATTGAAAACAACATGCTGAAATATTTAATTCCATTTATGTTATTGAAAATTAAATGAAAATAAAAAAAAAGTTGATATTCATGCAAGTTTGTTTAGCAATTAATTTAAATTGAACACAACGTGCTGAAATATTTAATTATGGATTTAAAATATTTTAACATTATTACATTGTAGAAATCTACACTTTCTGTTATTTTAATTTTACATGAATAGGTATCATTATTACTTAAGTATTGCGCGGCAGCACAATACTTATTTATTTCCAGTACCACTTCTCAATGTCAATTTAACATAGAAAAGCCTATGGAGCTCATAACTTTTTGACTTTTTCTTCTCACCTTTTTGTCCCTGATGCAACAATTTTTTTTATTCTTAGTAATTTTAATGATATTGTAAATTCAAAGTACAAAAATGTTTGCCTGACGTCAGGCTCAAAATGGATGATAAAATGCCTTTGCATATGGGTGAATTATAATGCAGAGTAACATAGCCTAAGCTTTATTTATATTATTAAAATATTTTTCTTAATAGTTCCAAATTTCGTTTTTTTCATTGAGAATCACTGGACTTTTCTGCTATAAAATTTAACATTTTTTTTTCCATTGTTGCAAAAAATTCAAAAGCTGTAATAGTAATTTATCTACAGTAATTAATTTTCAGTTAAAATATTTCCACAAGCGAAATGGAATTTGAAATAATTTTTTTACGAATTAAAAAGAAGTTGGATATGGCATCATACGGGAAATAAAACTGATATTTTCAAACATTTGTTAGTAATGCAAGAAGCATTAATAAGAGTAAATACAGAAAGCAGGTGACTATGACGTCAAAAAATTGCAACATATTTCACCAATACTGATTTTTAAGCATGAATATCAATTACATACAGATGTGCCCATTCCATTAAAAAGGTGTTAACTTTGTGATTCATTCAGTGGCGCCAACTTTTGAAAAATATTGGGTGGGCTCAAAACCATTTTAGGGTAAAATGACATTCCATTTTGCTTTTTTGAAACTTTGTGAAAAGATATTTCAAATTAAGATAAGTTAGGAATTTTTAGAGTAGAATATAAAGTTGCAATTTTATTTAATTATATTCTCAGGAGGTCTTAATTTTTGGACTCTAATATTTGCTATTGTGCCATGACTTTGACTATAAATTAAAACGCAAAGGACTAAAAAATATTAAAATGGGTATTTAATGCAAATTACCTTGAAATACTTGTATTAATAGTACTATTTACTACTATACCGGATGATTCGTAAAAGATACAATTTCATGGGCCACTGATAATAGAAAGATACTTCCAATTAGGAAAAAGTATACAGATCAAGTACATCTTTCAGATATGGCATTTATTTAAAAAAGGGTTTCATAGACATTAAAATTCGAAATTTAATTTTAATACGGTATCTTTTTCGTATAACATATATTTACAAAAAAGAATGACATTAGAAACAAGTCTCAAGAAGGACAATAAAAAAAAAAAAAGATTACAGGCAAAACATACTGAGTTTTTATATTTTACCAGTTTTCAGTGTTTTCTGGTGTTAAAAAGGCGCCTGAGCTGACACATGTTGAAAAATTCTTAAAACGTTTTGCAGCATATCTGGAAGATCTTTCAAACCAAAAAATGGAAAGTGCTGAATAATAGCAACTGCAAATTTAGGAAAAAGAATTAATTCCCGAATATGCAGGATTTTTTTTTTTTTTTGAAAGAAAATCGATTGTATGTTTTTTTAGGATGAAGGGCGGAGGGGCCAGGTTGTGTTTTAGGCTCCGATGTGTCCATTATTGCTATCTTTATCATATTTTAAAAAATAATAATAACAATTTTGTGAACGTCAACGAAATAATTTCTTTTCAGCGATTGAAAAATAAAAAAGCACGAAAATAGAAAATTGGATGGATTGGAAGAACAAATTATTGGTTGGGCTCAGGCCCCACGGGCCCATATAAGTTGGCGCCACTGGATTCATTTATGTTTTCCTTTTATTTATTTGTTAATGAAGTTTTAATTTCATTAAGGAATACCAGCCAGAAAGAAATACTGAACTATTTATATTGTTTTAAGACTGTGTAAAAATTGAAATCGTCGGATGCTTAGAAGTTAATAAATTTGCAAATAACAGAAATTTATTTTATAGGTTTCATCAATATCACGTCAGCATTACACACAGGCATGTAATATATATATTGTTCATATGCAATTTCTTTTTGTGGTATTAAGAAATAAAATATAATTATTTGTAAATTTTAAAAAGACAGAGACTTAACGTTAAGTAAACTTAACGGTATTACCGCATTTTTTATCTAAAATTATTCCTCAAGGTCTTTTGTCTTTTTTTTTTTTTGGTGGCCTGAAAAGGACTGATGTTGATGCTAAATAATTACCCCAAGTTAAATTTAGGTAATAATTTAATCTTGCATTTACATCACCCCCTAGCAAGAAATAGGGTAGCAAAATTTAAGTAAAACTGTTTTTGTTTTTTTTATGTTTTACTGTGTAACAGCTTTACTGTTGTTATAATATTAGCAGTCAAGATTTAAGGATATTTTTGCATTCATAGCATACCAGAGGGGAAAATGGGGTAACTAAAATTAAGTAAAATTGTTTTTTTTTTTAATGTTTTTATTAAAGATTTTTCATGCTCAGACTGTAAATTTTTGTCCAAACTTTGCACTACTGCAATGATGAAACATTTTGGATTAAATATTGGTAAATAGACCACAAATTGTGATGAGATACCTTGTGGATCAAACCCTGAGGATGATACATCCAGTTAATTTTTAAATGAGTTCCTCTGAAGCTGTAGTTATTAAAAAACTTGACATATTAAACAAAAATATAATTTGTTGATCAAATTAAAAATTCATTATTTAAGCCCGAGAAGGGACAGATATTAAGATATTTCATTCAGTTAGTTCTACATTTAATGTTAAATTTGTGTAACAAATTAATTAAACTAAGTGAATATTAAAAAGTAAAAATGAAATTCAAACAATATGATACTTAAACACCCTAAAAACTTGGATTCCGTTCAAACGAAATCGAAATAAATCTTAGAATTTTTTTGGAAGGTTTGTATTTTAAATGTGCCTAATCATTTGTTTTCACCTACCGTAAATATAATACAAAATCAGCAATACAAATTTCCGAATTTAAATCAATAACTTAAATTTGGAAAAAAGGTCTAAGATTTATTTCGATTTCATTTGAACAGAATCTAAATTTTTAGGATGTTTAAGTATCATATTGTTTGAATTTCATTTTTACTTTTTAATGTTCACTTGGTTTAACTAATTTGTTACAAAAATTTAACATTAAATGTAAAACTAACTGAATGAAATATCTTAATATCTGTCCCTTCCCGGGGTTTAAATAATGAATTTTTTTTTTTTTTTTTAATTTGATCGACAAATTATGTTTTTGTTTAATAGATACTGATCCAGTCAAACTATGCTCAAATAATAATAAATAAATAAATTCACTAATTGTCAGAGCTTTACAAATTGATAAAATCTGTTAGCCAGCAAAGACTTCTAGTCGCCAATAAAAATATTTACTTTCCCCTGCCCTGCCATCAAAGATTTTCAAAAAGCAGAAAAGTTTTTTTTAAATTAATTTGGAAAAAAATAACATGCATAGTTTAGAATTATTAGTTACATAGTTTAGAATCAACCAGCATGTTCGGAAAATGCTTATTGCCAAATGCTTCAAATGCCGAACAGTTGAGTGCTACAAAAATTCTACACCTGATGACGTATATTTTTTCACACTGTATCCAATCTTAGGTGTCACAAAGGCTGTATTAACACTATTTCTTACTGTTTTATTGAAATCTACCTCCTCCCCACATGCTAATTACATGACATGCTATCTGGCTAGAACGGACAAGAATGATGTGTTTTCTGTGCATGAGATTAAAAATGCCTTTTAAACTTGGTTCTTCCATTAAAAGTACAAGAAAAGAGGAATCTGGATGTGCAGTAGTAAGGGTGGGGGAGCAATATGGTGGTCACAAGAAATCAATTTTCGAATTTTTTTTTTTTTTGGGGGGGGGGGGGGGGACCCCCCAAAAAGTTGCCAATCGGCTAGAAAATGAGATTGGCAAAGTTTCAGCTCATTTGGATAATGTTAACCCGTGCCTCATTGAGGTCAAAGTTTGAAAAAAACGTAATTTTTCGCAAAAAAATACTGTTTTTACTTCACAAAGGGAACACAATTGAACTTAGAAATATAATGCTGGTCTCATTTCATAAAAAATGTTTTTGCCTTGAAGAACCACACACCACTTTTTTGTAAAAAATTATAGATTTAAACATATGCGCATTTTTCAGGACCAGGCTCGATCTGAATCCTAAAAATTGACTTTTTATGAAAATACGAAAAACATTGCAATATTCTTTTTCATCTGCTTTTCACCTTTCTGTTTTCATTTTGTACATAATAAAGGGTTTAATTAAAAGAAAAATCAAACGTAAATGAAAGAAATCTAAATCTAAATTTAAAGAATTAAAAGAAAAAAAGGGGCAAAGAAAGTATAAAAATGAGAATAAATAATGTTCAAATGTGTTTTATTATTAAAGTTGTGTTACAAGAAAGGAAGCATTATAAAAAAAGAAAATATTATCCGCTACAATTTTCACAGTAAGATGGTAATGGCTTAGATAAGGTCGCTTTTGAAGTGACTTGACAAGTTTTTCTACATTCAGATACAACTTTTAGCAGAAACTGTTTTTGTTCTTCGTTTTTTGATAAACAGGAATTGAAATTTCAGATTAATTTTATTCCCTTCTCATTGACAACCTTGAAACCATTCACTATTTTTTCTGCTTTCAAATAATGTTTATTTTCACATCATACATTTGGATCGGTATTTAAAAATTGCATATTAATATAAAATCTGTTAAAATTTACAGTTTGAGATGAAACAAAAACACCAACTTCTTTGTTCAATAAATAATCCACTTCATTAAAATCTTTTGTTGTTCTTACATTCCTATCATCATCATTTTCTTCTTCAAATAACTTTAATTTTATAGCTATGCTTATTTTAACTTTTTTCCCAAAGTATCATCTAAAAATGAAAATGCAACTTGATCCTTATTAAGATACCAAAGGCAGATTATCATTTTAGTGAATGCTTTGTCTGTACCCTATTTATCAATTTTTCTGTAATCAACAAGTGATTTTAATATTTGCAGGTCTTGCTTGAGAGTGGGAGCAATGAACTATGATTTGACAATAAATATTTCTTTTAACCCTTTCATTCCCATGGTAGAATACGTTCTAGAAATTACGTAGTTCAAAGAATCCGAATTTACACCAGAAAATTTCACTGTTAAATTCCGCATTATTCAAATACGGAAATGGTCTGTTATTAAATAAACCAAATATTGCTATTTTAATTTTCTGGTATGAACTTGGAATATCCGAATTAAAAAATCCACTAACATCATGATGCCATTTGGACTCACTGGGAGTGAAAAGGTTAAATAAGCAAATGTCTCTAACACCTTCTTTTTCTAAATTTGATAATAAGAGCTGAACCCTGAAAAGGTATATTTTGAGAGAATAAATGACCAGTGCCATCTATCTGGCATGATGAATAGTACCAAGTGCTCTGAAAAAAGTCTTTTGGGGGAAGATGTCTTATAAAAATTACACAATGTTGGATAAATTCTTTATAATCATCCCTGTGCTGTTCATTTTTTAAATGTTCTGTATGAAAACTTGAAATTTCTTCTGAATTAAGTGTTTTGTATTTAATATTTCATCTTCAATAGCATTTTTATACTTAGTCTGAACTAACTTAGACCACCCAATCTGATTTTTTTTTTTTATATCTGGCTGAGGGGCAGTAATTGTGTCCATTTCACAATCAAAAACAGCTTTTAGGGTAATTTCTAAATTATGGTAGCGACATGGTAAATATAGAAAATATTTCCTTTAATAACAGCTATAGCAAAATGCAGGTTGCTCTGAGGCGAACATTTTTTACTGCAGTGGTATCAAAACGCATTGCCTGGATTTTACCAAATTCCTCCTACTCTTCAATTGCTGATAAATACAGCTTTTGCCTGTATTATTTCGATACTATTTTCAAACTGAGGAACTACTATTAACTGTTCTTCATCTCCACAACTAGTCAAAACTACTATCCTCTCTATATTTTCTTTATTCAAAAAATGAGGAAGCAGTTTTCCATCCCAGTGAACAACAGCTCCCTCTAAATCGAAATTTTTAAATCTGTTTTTAATGAGCTCAGTTCTTTATTTTCGAAATAGTTGTTTGCGTAGTCGTATTACAATTCAACTTAAAGTATGTGGTTAACTGGTGGGTGTACTGTAATTCTCTGGTGTTCAGTTTCACTTGGCAAAGATTATAAAATAAAATTGCAAAACTTAACAATTACTTGGTATCGGTGATTTGATGAGGCATGTGGCTAATTGTAAAAAAAATCTTGCATTTCTGCCATCATACCGAAAGGGAGGGAGGGTGCCGGAATGAATAAAACTAACTAGATAACGCTAGTAGGTAACAAAAACAACCTAAGAAATATTAATGTCCTGTAATAAGAAGAGAAATTCAGATGTTTCGTTTAAATGCGCTTCAATTGCAATACAAATTGAGGAGCTCTTTCTTTCCAGGTGTAGAACTAGATAACTAATATAATTATCTATAATTGATGAAATATTTTTAAAGTTACAAAAATTGTTCAATTTCTTTTGCCTTTTAATGCAAACAATACAAAAAAAAGATATCAAAAGTAATCAAAATTATTCATCTGTCATTTTTCACTTGTTTTTCAAAAATGCAGAGTTCGAGGGTATGGTTCACGAGTTGACTTGAAAAATACTAAATGTCATTAAATATAAGTTGATGAGAATGAAAGTTCAAGGCAACAATATTTTCTATTAAATAAAACAAGAATTAGGTTTCTAAGACAAACAGTTTTCACTTAAAGTAATAAAAACTACAATTTTTCGCCAAAAATCACAATTTTTCATTAATTCAACCTCGATGAGGCATGGGTTAATATTATTCAATTGAGCTGAAACTTTGCCAATCTCATTTTCTAACTAACTGGCAATTTTTAGAGGAGTCCCCCATAAGAAAATATAAAAAAAAATTCCCATATATCTTGTGACCACCCTATTGAGCAGTGTTGTAGTCGTAAAAAAAGCAGAGGGTATACGCTGTAGCGCTATAGGCACAAGGTATACGCTAAAGTCATAAACATTCATGGCTAGAGTATACGCTATTAAATATTTGAGAAACAAAGAGTATACAGAGCTTCTTAAAATAGCCCACAAGGTACACTTCCGTATACCCTCCACTACACCCCAGTGGGGGAGAGCAAAAAATGCCATTTGTACTCATTTCTTTTTTTTCTACAAAAAAAAAAAAAAGATTGTATTTCTCAAATGAAAAAAGACACATTAAATAATTTGGTCACCAGTGGCAACCGTATTTGTCAAGCCTTGCTAATGGCTGAACAAATTCAATTAGGATCACAGTCATATATACATTTATATTTTAATGATAAGATTATAGTAAGCAGTTTTATCTATACTGTGACACTGAAACTGATAGATTAAATTATTAGAAACTGGGTCACTTGATAACTGCATTTAAAGGGAAAATAAGCACTTTTTAAGGACTACTGCTAAAAAGTAAGTATTTATAAGGGCCCTTAGAAATGAAAAGCAAAAATAAGAATTTATAAGCATTTTTTAAAGACAGTGGGTACCTTGTGTTATATATTTGCATAAAGGTGTTAAATACAGTAGAGCCTTCCTTATAAAATTACCATTTTAATAAAATTTCTTTTGAGTTTGACAACAAAGTTAATTTTAAAATAAAAATATATATGCTATAAGTGACTACAGTAAACAAAAATGCTGAGTTTTTTAAAAAATAAGTAGACCTATTACTTTCATACACACAAATGGTGACATTTCCAAGATCAGTAATGATAAATTAAAAAGTATATACAGTAAACTTCCGATTATCCGCCACTCCCTTTCCATTTTTTTTTTGTTTTTTCTTTATTAGAAACTAACAACAAAAATTCAAATGCCCATAAACCCGAGTGACACAGCACCATTTCGAATAAAATACTTGTCTGACGTCAGAAACAGCAGCTAGACAATATTTCTGCAGATGAAATCACAGACTGGCTTAATTGTGACAAGAATGATATTGGTTATGAAGAATTAACGGTTAACGAAATTATGCAAAATGTTTTGAATCCTGAGAAACCTGAAGCTGATGAATCGGGATATGATCATCCAGATGTCAGTCATACAGACTATGGCTGTCGAAATGCATTAATTGGTTTGAGATGCAACCCAAGTACCTTTATTACGTAGAATTTGTAACCTTTCTGCAGTAAAAGCACAATCAAAATGCAAACAAAACAGTATAATGGATTGGATGAAAACAGATATTATATATTTTGTAAAATTCTAAATTTGACTGATAAATAGATTTCTTATCAATTATGCTTTTTATAAACGAAAGCAATAAAAAAAAATCGTTTATTCTTATTTATAAATTAACATATAGAAATGTAATTTTAGTAACGGCCCTGTACTGTCTTTCGATTATCTGCCACACTGTCAGTCCTGTGAGTGATGGATAATCGAAAGTTTACTGTATATGCATATTTTATTACTGATCTTTAGGATGTTACCGTTCATGTGTATGAAACAATTAGGTCTGCTAATTAAAAATGCTAATTAAATTTTTAAGCCTTTTTGTTTACCACAGTCACTTTTAACATATATATTTTTATCTTAATAAATTATTTTTTTCCTTACATAAAGTGTATTTTATTCATTAAAATGATCCATGGTCTTTCCAAAAGGGGTGTCACATGTTAATATGAATTACTATGCACAGGCTCTAGAAAATTATTTCACTAACTGTTTAAACAACAACAACAAAAACTTTCTAGGACTAAAACAGTTATGTGGTTAATGAAAAAACACTCTTTTAAAGAAAATATTTGTGCATTTTGCTATTTTTTTTTTTAAATAAAAGACAAAGCATTGTGTCTTCTTTATTATTATTATTTTTTAATTGGGCAGAATTTATTTTTCTGTACACAGCTATTATTTAGTGATGTCATGGATGTACTACAGAATATGAATTGTGCAAAGATTCTGAAAAGGGAGGCAAAAAAAAAAAAAAAAAAAAAAAAAAAAAAAAAAAAAAAAGGTTCATTCTTGATGTTCAAGATTCAATTTTCCATATAAGAGGAAATGAAAATGATTATTCACTACAATGTAAGAAGCCTTATTTCTTATATATTAAAATGCTAAGGAAGATATTCAGTTCAGTGTAAAATTGACACATTTGTGCATGCATGAAATTAAATCTAAAACCTGTTCAATTGTAGAGAAAAGCAGGACGAGATCCGGTTAGTCTAGTGGTCTAAGGCGTGAGTTTAAAATCAGCTGTGAATTTTTGTAGAGAATGAGGGTTCCACCCCAATCCCCGACAGAATAACTGTTATACTTTTTTGGTAATAACTTATCTTAATAATGTCATATTTTATTACAGGAGAAGTTATATGATTTGTATTTCTTTTTATTATTATTATTCAAATACTTTATATAAAAAAAATTTAACACTTGACAACATTTAAAAAATAAAAAAATTATAATTTTGTATTAAAAATATTTTCTGACCATTATCAAGTATATATATATATATATATATATATATACAGGGTGTCCCACAGGGTACGCAGCGTCTGATTTGTACAGATTCGGATAGAGCATGTTAATATGAGTATTTTGAATGGTAACATGTGGGGTCCCCGAGTATAGTGTGATTTCTTGGTTTTTTCCCTCATTTCTTGTGTTTTTCATATGACAAGCTTCACACCTTACTTACACTATCACGCTATATTCGGGGACCCCACATGTAACCATTCAAAATACTCATATTGATGTGCTGTATCCGAATCTGTATATATCAGACACTGCGTACCTTGTGGGACATCCTGTATATATATATATATATATAACCATTATATAATTACAAATCATCATCTATTTCCAATTACTAAAATTTATATATATATGTGTGTGTGTGTGGTGTGTCTGTACAAAGAAAAGATCATCCTTCTTTTCTATAAAAAAGAAAGAAAAATATCCATATAAGAACTATGAAAGAAATTACTTACCCCATGGTAATAATAATTAAATAATGTACGAAAATGCAAAATAAAATTCATGTAATTTAAAAATATATATTATAAATCGTTAGCCACTAGATTTAAGTTTAAGATTTTAAAATGAGATTGAAAAATAAAGTTAATGAAAACTTAACAATGGTGTAGTTAAAAAAAGAATTAGAAAATACTAAATATTGTTATTTTTTGAAAAAAGTTGAGACTGTAGTAAGTAAAAAATAAATGTTCTACCCAATATTTTTAGTTAAACTTCTGATAAAAAGCAAGCATAATTGGTTCTAAATTATAAATTTAACATTCTTTCACTTCAAGTTTGGAATGGAAAAAATTTAGTAATAAACTATTGCACGTCAAAATATTATTAAAATGGTGAATATGGGTATAAGAAATATGTATGTAAATTTTCAGATGGTAAAAATGACGTAAGGTTTAGATTTCATGCAGAAAAAAAATTCTATGATTGTGTCAGTGTGAAATGATTTTTGCTGATTTTTCATTCCATAATACGTAACACAAGAGACTAAATTGATAATTTAATCATATTTACTTGTCTTGATTATATTTTACTAATTACATATATGAAAAAGTTTAATTTTTCAATAACTTGGAATAGTTGAAGTTTTAAGAAATGGTATTTTGGTAACTTTAGATTAAAGTAATATTTGTTTTAAGAGTCACGCTAACCAATGTTCGATGCATTTTTTATTGCAATTAATTTTGTAGGTTTATTATTAATGTAACTGTTCTTCTTTAAACAGGTTCCACCTCATATTTACTGAAAAGAAGTATAACCACATTAGCAATTTTCTTGATCTAATAGTTTTAATTTTAATTCTATTATTTTACTGAAGAATTTATTTTAAAGGTGAATCAGGGGTCGATCCTGGCAAAATTTGGGGCCTATTTAGGGTCCCTTCACAAAAATCCATTTAGTAAAACAGGCCCCTTCACAAAAATTCATTTTATTAAACATGCCTCTTCACAAAAATCCATTTTATTAAACAGGCCCCTTCACAAAATCCCATTTTATTAAACAGGCCCCTTCACAAAAATCCATTTTATTAAACAGGCCCCTTCACAAAAATCTATTTTATTAAACAGGCCCCTTCACAAAAATCTATTTTATTAAACAGGCCCCTTCACAAAAATCCATTTCATTAAACAGGCCCCTTCGCAAAATTCCTTTAAATAAAACAGGCATCTTCACCAAATTCCATTCCATAAACATACTTTTCATTGATTATTTTTATTAAAATGTTTAATAATTAAACAAAATAAGCTCACTAGAAAGGAAAACTAGCTGATGGATTTAAAAAAGTTATTTGTATTAAACGTTTGGTTCGAATTTGAGAAACTGTATTTCATCTTTTGTGACAAAATGTTATTTTTCACCAAAAAATAAATTTTACAAAATTGACTATTTTTCACAAAATGGGCCCCAAGAAAAAAAACCTGTATCGAGACCTGTGAATTTACAGTGAGTTTTAAAAATTGTAATCTTCGGTTAAACAAAAAACATTAGGATACTAAAACATATTTTGCTTTTAATGACAGCTAAAATTGATAGTTTTCAGCTTTGCAAAATTTTTAAAATATTAATATTTTGAATTGTATGAGGATATTGAATGTATTCAACTATACATCATTGAATGATTTTTTACTAACATAATTAATAATACTAAAAAAATCCATTCAAAGTATTACCTTTAAATTTTGACACAAAAAATAGAATATTCCGAAGATAAGCACAACAATTCCAATAATTGCAATGCTGTTATTTTTGTGCAAAGCCACTGCTCATGGGAAGTTAGTACATAACATGGGATTTGTGGTATAAATGCTTATTTCATAGGTTGCATGTTTCAGTGTTGAATTCAGGGGGTGGCCCAGGAGGACATTCCAAACTATGGAACAATAAGATTCCCCCCCCCCCCCCCACCACCACCCATTCATTTTAGTGATTTCAATGAATCATTTTAGTTGAAATTCTTTAAATATGAAGATTTTGACTTAAAAAACAACAACAACAACAAAAAACATAACATTAATCAAAACCTAAAAATATATAAAAATAATTTTGTCTCAATTTAGACTTAATTGTAGTACAGTGTATATATTTTTAAACAGACAAAAATATTTATACATTGTTAAAAATAAGTAAATGTGATGGATAATTCTACATACTTACAACATAACTAACAAATGAAATTAAAAAAAAAAAAAGAAAATGAATTTAACAACAAAATACTGCTAATTATTAGTAGGATAATAATTCAAAATATTTGAAATAATTCTATTGAATAAGATAATTCTAATAAAACAAAACTAGATACTTGACTATTTAAATACAATTTTTATTTGTAAAAAGGAAATTTTTTTTTAAATATTAATTATCTATAACTTTCAAAATTTCCTTTCAACTTTCAAATCAGTCATAAAATGTCTTTAAAAGCTTTACGAACTTTAAAATTCATTTTTTTTATATTAATAAAGGATTAATATTTAATTTTTTTTCAAATCAACCTATTAACTATATACATCCTGTTACAAAACAACAAAAAGACCCAGAAAAATTCCTGAAACCCAAAATAGTGAAAAACACACTGTGTTGGGTTTTTTCTGATGAAAAAAAAAAGGGGGGGGGGCGGGTGTTTGACAAACCTGTGCTGTAGTAATATGGATGTTTTATAGTAACTAAGTTTGAGATACTGTTTCATTTTAGCACTTTAAAAAAAGCTTATTATGAAAAAATTCAATTATGGGGAAATAATTCTGGAAATATATAATGAGTTTCCTCAGTGGAACAACATTTGACAATTCTCAAAATGCAAAACTGTGTAATTGAACAAGAAATATTCTTTTAATATTATTTATTTCCGAAAATAAAAATACTATTAAAAATTGCAGATTTTTATAAAAAACCATTTGCATTTATAAATTCTTCTAAATATAGGACGTTTCACAGTAAGGTAACCTCAGAAAATGTTTTTAGAAAAAAGTACAGAAATACATATTTTGGCTATGTTGAGAGCTTGGGAAAGACATTTCTATCATCTGCTGCAAATGCTTCATTTTTTTAATCCTCTAGATGCAGGGTTATTTGATTTTTTTAACTGTGATAAAAAACAGAGATGCAACGGATATGGATGTCATTTGGCCAGACACCCGATATCTGGCATAATTTGCAGCCAAATATCTGGCAGAAGTATGTTTCAATCTCTTTTTTCTGTATTTTTAAAGAAATTAACCATGGTTTTAGATTAGCTAGCTAATAAAATAATTTTTTTTAAAATATTATTTTTAAATTTTCTATAAACAATTATTTTTACGATTATTTCAGTTTCTGATATTATATTAATTTAATAAATGCAACAATATTATAAATGCATCATTAATTATATCCAGGACTTGGGAAATGCAGTTTCTGCTGGTGACCAAGTTTTTTTTTTTAATCGGTTGACCAAGTTAAATCTGGCAGGTTTTTGTTTGTTTTATTTATTTATTTATTTTTTTGGAGGGGGAGGGGGTTACAAAAATTGACCTAAGAAATGAACATAAACAATACTTACTGTTGCCCACCCCAGGATGCATGTGTGTGTGGGTGAGCAGGGGGGTCAATGTAGCATTTGTGGCATCTAAAATTAGATACAATGCTAAAAAATGCTCAAGTTATTTTTTTCTTTCAAATTAGGAATTTGTGTTTAGAATTAAAATTGATTAATCACTTCAAAGAATAATAACATATAAGTGATTATAAGTAATTCTTTTGAAGTAAATCTATAAAACTTAATTAAAATTTCAAGAATAATTTTAATAAAATTAAAAGAATAATATTTAAGTTTTTCTCCCTCTCTTAAAATGCTTGGCACCTTTGACGGGGAAGGAGTAAATATTTTTTACTAGCACTTGGAATTTTTTGCTGGTTACCAGATTTTATTAAATTTGTAAAGCCCTGGTAATAGCTACATCAGCTATTTAGTTTAGTAATAGTAAATTATTTTTATGAGTAAAGCTTACAACTAAATACATTTGAAATACAATATTTAGTACTTTTATCCCTTTCTTTAGCATATATTCAGGTTGTAAACTCACCATACTGTATTGCCATTAAAAACAACTCTTGTACTGCAATAACAGAAAACTTGTTGTTGCTACCAACATAAAAACAAAATTAGTAATGTGATAACAAATTACAATATTAGTTTAGTAATAGGTTGTTTTCATTAAAAAAACACTTAAAACTGAAAACATTTGAGTAGAATGTTTTAATTTTTTTAGCTCCTGTTTTTTTTCTTTAATTCCATTCTGTCCACATTATAATAAGAAGTTTTGTTTTGCGAGAACAGAAAACTTCTTACTACTAACATAGCAAAAAATTTCTTTTTTGATGAACCATTATCCTACTTCTATTTTTTTAAACTGCTCATGTATGCAGGTACATGTCGTATTAATAGTTATAGTTGCTCAATGACCAATAAAAACATAGTATGACCATAAAATTTCATGCTGAATGTACTGCCAGATAATAATATCCAGTTTCTGCCATACTGGCTGGATATCTATGATTGCATCCCTGGGAAAAATAAAAATCCTAGACTAAATACTATTTCATCCATTTTGTTCAATTTTAATAAATTCCAAGTTGTAAGTTGAAAGCACAGGCTTTAAAAATAATGAATAAATATTTAATCTACAAGGGTAATACATATTTTTTAGACAGCCAAACAAAAAAGGAAAAATTGGTAGGATATGCAGAGGGTATAAATTATACCAATAATTTTAACTTTAACTGCAGACATAAAAATATCCAATGATGATAATTTGTTGCAGCAATTGCAATTTAGCTATTATAGAATAAATTTTGAAAGAAAAAATAGAGTTGATGTAAGAACATTATCAAGATATGATTTTAAAGACGGCTAAATCAAGAAGGATGCCTTCAATGCCTACAATTAGCAAATATATGAAAATGAAGCCTCATTTTGTGCCACTGTATTGAGATGGTTTACACAATTTAGAAGTCAAAATTCTCTCTTGGATGGAGAACCCATAGCAACAAATGCTTTTGTCATTTGTCGCCCATACGAAAAATGTTAATGGATGATAATTGCTGCTACAAAATTATACAGAAAGAATTGCATATGAAAAAATTAGTTTGGCATTGGGTCCTCCATAATTTAACAGAAAATCAAAAAGCGGAGAATGTCAGAATCAGTAAAGAAACCCTAAAATTACTTAATGATGGTGGGCCACAGCATTATTTCTAAAATCACAACTGGTGTTCATATGTATAGATCTTTTTTATTTTTACATCTTAAATATGTCATGATCTTTGAAGATGAAACCAAACCAACAATGGTGAAAATATGAGCAATGAAAAAATGTAATGTATGCCATGTCCTTCATTCTGGTCAAAGCTATAAGGGTCAATATCTGAAAACTGGACAATTTCACTCCAGAATTTTTATTTTTTTTTTTGAATAAAAGTACCAACTTCCAAATATAATTATATACTATGATACATGTTTTGTCATTTGAATGCTGTAGTCTTTTGAGATCGAGGATGTATATTTTATGCGTAGGATAAACTTTTATGGAAGGAAGTGTCTGTTAACACCATAATCAATGTCTAATAACTGGGACTGAGGTGATGTTTTTGTCTTAAAAGCTGCACAGCCATTTTGTAGAATCATTTTTCCCACATGTAAATTATTAAATATGCCATGTGACATTAGTATATTAGGTAAATAAAGTTGCAATAAACTTTGTTTATAAATAAAATGTTAAATAGGGGAACATGAATGATGCTATAAAGAAAATACTCATCCCTATTTAGAACAAAAACTAAATATTTCTTAAATATAAAACAAAGAGAAAAACAACTTACCTTCATCCATGGTGGCTAGCTGAACTTTAGTTGCTGTTGCAATGGAAATGATTCTGCCAGTGCCACCTAGTATCTGTTAACCTAAATGTGTGTTTAGAGGGACCGAGATGATGGTCAACCTCAGGGACAAATATATTTACTACAATATTTTACTGTACAATCTATACTAAGAAAGGATAATTATATTTTCCCATACTTTATGTATATAGGTATAAATATATAATAGCAAAAGTTAATAATATTTATAGAAATGTTTACAGCATACATTTAATATTGGATATTTGTACCTGGGGACAGGGACTGAAATGATGATTTCACTTGCTTAAAGCTTAAAACTAATTATTTATACATCATTATATGTCCATTTATCATTGGTATTTGATATAACAAATGTTACAATATATTACGTTTTTCAGTTTTTGGTTTTAGTATAGCTAATGAAATATTATTGGCAGTGAACGCAAATTGTCCAATTTTCAGATATTGACCCATAAAGCTAGAGGGACAGAAGACAGTTACAACTAACTTCAAGAGGTGAATGCTAGGGAACTCGTGATTCCACCATGGCAATGCATTTTCTCATTCAGAGAGGATTATTGTCAGATTTCTTGAACAAAATAACATCAGAGTGATAGAACATCCATCCTAATTTCCTGATCTTGCTAGGTATGACTTTGGGGTATTTTTTAATCTAAAACAAAATTTATGTGACCGTCACTTATTTCAAAGATAAGATTAATGAGGCTATAAAAGCATTTTTTCATAGATTTCAAGAAATGAATGGTTTGGGGATTTATTCTTTGAAAAATTCACCTACAAAAATATATTGATCTTGAAGGGAACTACTACTTTGAACACTCCTAAGAATTTGGTAAGTTTAACTTGTACCATTTAGTAGGGTTGCTGGCTTTTAGCCAGGCCAAAAAAAGCCGGCTTTTATTTTTAAAAGTTGGTTTACAGTTAATTCGTTTTAAATTTGGATCAATAAATTTTTAATACGCTTATAAATATTTTCTACTAAAAAATATTATAGATTTCTATTAAATTTTGTCAAATAAATAAGTCTTTATAACTTCTAGAAGGCAACTGTGAAGACATTATGTCTGAAAAAAAATTATAAACATTGAAAAGAATATTAGTTAGGTTCCAAACTCGTGTTTTGAAATTCTATATTACATAGCTCCACATTTACTACACATTTTAAAGATTATATTTAATTAAACAATGACAAAATGTAGCACATCAAAATGGAAACATTCTCATGTGTCTATATGGAGAGATTAAGTTATAAATGTTAAAAGAGAAATTAGAAAGGATATAATATTTGAGGAGAGTGGTACATAAGTGTATAAAAAATAGAGCATTTAAACAAGAAAAAAATAAAATAAAAATTAATAAAATTTTTAAAAGCTTGTTGCTAAGCATATTCATGCATATGCTATTCAAAATGCTTTTAATAATGAGAAATGGTGTTTTTATAAATATGACTATGAATAATTTTAAATGTTTACTAGAAATGAAATAAGATTTGTATATTAATAGCTCTTAAAATTAATTAAGTAATAAAACATGTAACTAAGTAACCATTGTCCTCTTTAATTTTATAAAACAGTAAAAATGAAAAAATTGCCAGTTGGTATGACCCTTTTAAAATTTAGCTGACATTTGCAATTCTGACTACAAATCACTAGCAAAATCATCTAAGTTTTATTGCAGTATTAAAGTCCTCATTATTGAGAAATTGGGTTACGTATTAAACTCTAAATCAATTAAATGTCATTAAAACTAATTAAAAACACTTTAAAATGTGTAGTTTATAATTACAATGCTTCATTGTATAAAAGCCAATTATGGCCAAAAAAAGCCGGTTAAAACCAATAAAAGCCACTGGCCTGGCTTTTTTTAAATTTTAGCCGGCTTTTTTGAAACCCTGCCATTTAGCCATATCTCAAAAATTTCACTGTGACAATTGTGTCTATATGTATGCAATATTATACGCATTGTTTTTGTGAAAATGATAAATTTATGGAAAACTATTTTTAATCTAAAATAGTGTTCATTCTAGAAAGGAAAAAGGTAGGGAGCTAGTTACTAAAAAAAAGGAATTAGTTTCAATATATAAAAGCATTATTTAACTACTTCACCAGCGACAGGTATGGGGAAACAGTGCTTTTACCCCCGACTTAACGTGGGGCAAATGGTGAAGTGGTTAAAAAGAAAATGTATTATTCTGTTTAGTAATAATTGGAAAAAGAAAAGGGAATATATATATATATATATATTTATTAGGAATAATAATTAAAGTAACAATTTCAAATGATTTTATGAACTATAAATTAAAAAAATAATATAACTGAAATAATCTCTTGAGTTTTCCCTAAAGAAATGAGGAAGTTGTAGTTATATTATTTTCGCAAGCTCTCAGGCAAATGGATTTAGATTAATTATGGTACAATGAAGATTTTTTATAAGAGATCTCTGGATATAACTGGGGTGCATTTCATTCTTTTAAAAAAAGAGCAGAGTGCATTTTGTTGATTTAAAAAAAGAGCAGGGCACTGCATCCTAAAAATTATGGGCTAGCAGCAATGCTATATAAAACATAATTTATGCAACAAATGTATATCAACATTAATTTAACTATTATAAAACATATATTTGCAGTAAAGTTTTCTATGTACATTTGTCATATGGCAGTTCCATTGCAAATTTATAATCAGTTTATAAAATTGAAAGAGAAATATAAAATGTTTGATAGTCTCAAATCTTTTTTTTTAAAGCAAATTATGAAGCAAAAGCAAGTTGGTGTTACTAAAGAATATATGGAATGTTAGCAGTGTAAAAAATAACATTAAAAGTACCAAAAATTTTATTTATTTTTATATACTTTTAAAAATAATTTCTCGCTACTTTGGTTCCATTTCTCATCTATTTGCCTATTGGCTGTTCCTGCAATCCTCTGTTTTCCTATTGGTCAGTAAACCTTTAACTTGAATCCCCATCTCTCCTATATATGTGAGCAAACTTCCACCATCCTTAGCACTGCGGGAGGTATGCTATATGCTACCGAAACCGGTATGCTTGAAATAAAAAAAATTTTAGTGCTTTTCATGTTATTTTTTACATTTCTATTGCACCAAGCTCCTTCTTGATAATTATATGGAATATTATATAGAAATGAAAGCTGTGATAACTGTGTAATTATTTACAATTGTGTTAGATTGCTATATGATTCTTGAAAAGTAATCTTTTTTCCTTTAAAAGTGAAAGGATATGAAAGATAATTTTTCTTTATCGTTTTGTGACTAAGTTTTAAAAGCATTTTTTAAAAATAAAAATGCAGTTAAACATACTGGTACAATATTTAATTGTTTTATTTTATTTTCTCATGTAATTTCTAAAACCAACCTTTTACAAAGCTACCTTCTAGTGAGACAATCTGTATGATGATTTTTTTTTGCCAGACACATTTGACAAATATTACAAGTTTGAAAATATGTCAAATGATTTATATTAATCAAAAATATAAATTCTGCATAATTTCTGGTTCTAAGATGTGCAATTTTGAGACCTTATATTGTATTACCTTTCCTGACATAACAGCTTAAAAATCTGTCAATAACGTCTGGTGAACAAGTGACAATGAGGAGTAGGAAGATATTAACAAAATCTTCTCAAATCCAGCACAAATTTCTACATTTCAAAATGCTTTTCTATCCATCTTTACTTTTTTCAGCATTTTAGTTGTGCTTTTGCATTTCTACATAGTCTTTATGTTGGCTGTTATCATTCTTATGTTAAAGGCTCTCATTAATGTGGCACAGTATGGAAGGAGGAATGCCAGCTAAAATATTAATTTCATAGATTTATTATGGCTCTAGATTACAAGACAATAAAAGATTTCTTCGAGACTGATTAGCTCTTAAAATTGCAACTATTGAAAAAATGTGATAATATTCTTGTTTTATTACTTGCATTTACACATAATTCATCTCCAAATAATAATACTCTTAATGAGTTGTATCTTTCTAATCTCAGTACTAAAACTATAATCTATTATACAAGAACATACCATGCAAATCTAATGACTACAAAGAAAGACATTGTAAAATATTTACACTTTAAAAATAATCTCTAGAATAATGGTTTCACACATGCATATAAATTTTAGTTACATTTTTTAGAACCCATATTGGTAAAAAAAACTTGAGTCAAACCTTTTTTTTCAAATAATTTTAAATGCAAAAGCCCATAAAATCTGTAACTGAGTTATGTTTTTAAAGTAAATGTGTTAAAAAATTCCTATATCAGTTATTCCTTTTATTGTTAATACAATTTTTAATTAATTTTGTTGCATACGTTACAAACTATTATAATAATTTTATTAGTTTATTATAATTTATTTAAAACATATGTAAATAACAATAATAAAAAACATTTATTTAAATGAAGCTATTTTTTCATACTACTTTTATAAAAATCTGCTGAAACATTGTAACTTCAAAATAATATATTTATTTAATTTTACAAAAAGTATATGAATAACAAAACTACTTAATATACATAAAATAAGTTACTTGACATTTCATATTTTGGAACTATTGATGCACAAAAATAAAAAGGCTCTAAACAAAACACTTATCTAAAAAATCTGTAGTGTGTTAATATTCTCCCTAAAACTAAACATTTAAATTTATAATGCTATTGTGCAAAGCATTTTACTGCATGTCACAGAGACATGGACATTAAATCTCCGTCTTAAAAAAGAAGCTCCTTTCCAATGAAATAGACTTCTGACGAAGATCAGCGAGAAAGTAGGCTGGAAGAAGTTAAAAATTTGTGAATAAGAATACATGAAATAATGCAAGTCAAACAAGATGTAGTTAAGATGGTATGCACATATCTGCAGAATGAAAGAGGAACACCTTCCTAAAATCTTTGAATGGAGTCCGGAAGGCAAATGCAGGAGGGGCAGATTGAGGATTACTTTGGAAAGTTATATTTAAGGAGACAATGAAAATATATAATTTAATTGATGAGATTACTCTAGACAGAGAGAGATGGATAGGATATCTCAGAACTATTTTTATGGGTCAAGAAAACCTACTGTTTAGTGGAAACTCCTGCAGATCTAAAAAATCATAAAAAATGAACTAACAGCGCAATTTTGATGTTTAAATTGTACTCACAACACTAAAAGTATTTGATGGCAATATTATTTCACCACAGTAGTACTAGTGATCAAGTATCTACATACAAGACTCAAAAAATTGCTAACTGTAATTGCAATGGCCGCTATTCCCACACCCCCAGCAAAAAAACTAATTGCAGAAGAAAATAAATCATAGAGTAAATTTAATATTATATTTTTCTGACAGAGAAGTAAGGTGGCTATCAAACTTTGTAAGGAAAGAAATGATAAACAAGAAAATGCATCAATAATTTTAAGGTAACATATCTTTTTAAAAGGATTTTATTTAGTTTTAAAAAGACATTAACAGAAAACCTTTGAAGTGTGCCATGTTGGACAGTACTGCTACATAGCATATGTCTGGTCAAGTGATCAGCCTAACGTGGAACCCCCAGTGTTTAGTTCAGAAGCAAGCTTGGTGCTTATTTTATCAACCACAAAGGGATGAAAAGTTGAGTGAACTTTGCTCGAATCCAGAGACAAACCTCAGATCTGTGGCGTAGCAGTAAGACGTGCTGACATCCCAGGTACTAGGCTTCTTTTAAAGTTACCAAACTGATTAAAATTGCTGCTTAATCTGTATACAGTCAACTCTGTGAAATCGACACACTTAGGCACAGGGTTGTTTGGTTTAAACCAAATCAGGGCGAGTGGTAACTTTTTAGTTTAAAAAATAAGCACTTGTAAGCACTTTATAAGCACATTTTTAAGGAAAAATAAGCACCCATTTATGTACAAAAAACAGGGCTGCAGAGTCAGTGGGAAAAATGGACGACTCCGACTCTGACAATTTTAACAGATGCAACTCCAACTCTTTCGCTCAAAAATGGGCCCGACTCTGCAGCCCTGGCACAAACGCATCATTATCTATTCAATATTGAAGAAAAAACTTAGCACAATCATTTTTTTTATTCAAGGTTATTCAGATCTGCCAACCTTTCAGTATGATAAACTGTAGCATACCAATTCTTTAAGGTGGAGATTTATTACTAGAGCCTTATCAAATCATTTGCTTTATTTAAATGATGCAAGAGCCATATTTTAAATTAAGTAATTTCTTGTGACCGATTGCAGAGATTAGTGATCTACTGAATTTCCAAGCCTATTTGATGTAATTTTATCATTTTTTTTTTGCAACAAATTTAAAAAATGTAATTTTTCCAATGATCATTTGATGCAAATAGTTTTATTTCGTTTGATTGTTTTTGATGAATTTTGCAATATTTTTTGCCACTACAGATTACTGAAATTAGTGATGTTTTTTAAATTAATAAAATTCTGTAATTCTGCTATTTTTTACTGCAGCTAATAGATGAAATTTGCGATGTCTTTCACGATCATTTAGCGAAATTAGTGATTTTTTCCCCCATGATTGTTTAGTTTAACTAAATTTTTGATTTTTTTTTTAACAATCATTTGACAAAATTCTCAACATTTTTCATGATCGCTTGACGAATTTCGCTAATTGTTTTGATTGATCCAGGGATGATTCTGAGTAGAAAAAAATTCTGAAATTCACAAAAAATTTTCTGAAAGGTTACAGCAGAGAGGCGGGGATGTGTGGAATCCACTCCTGGCACTAACTACGCATGTTTCCCGAGGGCCTATGCGAAATTTGTGCTTTTTCGCAATCTTTTGATGAAATTTGAGTTTTTTTTTTTTTTTATCTTTTGATGAAGTTTTTTTTTTTGATCTTCTGATGAAATTTGAGTTTTTTTGTGATCTTCTGATGAAATTTGAGTTTTTTCTTGTGATTTTCTGATGAAATTTGAGTTTTTTTTTAATCTTTTGATGAAATTCGAGTTTTTTTGTGATCTGATGAAATTTGAGTTTTTTTGTGATCTCCTGATGAAATTTGAGTATTTTTGTGATCTTCTGATGAAATTTGAGTATTTTTGTGATCTTCTGATGAAATTTGAGTATTTTTTGGGATCTTCTGATGAAATTTGAGTATTTTTTGTGATCTGATGAAATTTGAGTTTTTTTTGTGATTTTCTGATGAAATATGAGGGTTTTTTTTTGTGATCTTCTGATGAAATTTGTAGATTTTTTTTTTAGCCATTCTTTGACAAAATCAGCGTTTTTTTCCCGCTATTCTTTGAAGAAATTTGCGTTTTTTCGAGATTCTTTGAAGAAATTTGCATTTTTTCTGCAATTCTTTGACAAAATTTGCGTTTTTTTCGAGACCTTTTGACGAAAGTTGTGTTTTTTTCACGATCTTTTGACGAAATTTTCAGGGTTTTCGCAATTTTTTGATGAAGTTTTCGGGGTTTTTCACGATCTTTTGATGAAATTTGCCGTTTTTTTATCATCCTTTGCAGAAATTTGCATTTTTTTTACATGATTCTTTGAAGAAATTTGCATTTTTTCGCAATTGTTTGACAAAATCTGCATTTTTTCAAGATCTCTGGATGAAATTGGCGTTTATTTCGCAATCCTTTTACGAAATTAGAGGGTTTTTTCATGATCCTTTGACGAATCTAGAGGTTTTCATGATCTTTTGATGAAATTCTGAGTTTTTTCGCGATTTTTAGAAGTTTGAGTTTTTCTGCAATTCATGATTATTTTCAGTGACTGACTAGCAAAATTTCCTATTTCCGTGATTTTTTGACAAAATGAGATTTTTTCCTCGTGATCGTTTGACGAAATTCGCAAACTTTTGCCGTAACCGATTTATAAAAATAGCGATCCTTTTCACGATTATTTAACCAAATTCGCGATTATTATTTTCAGTGGCTTACTGACGAAATTCTGATCTGCTAAGCTGCAAAAGAAAATTTTCTTGATTAGGGAGATTATCTTTTAAGGCTGTTTGTTCTCAACTGCTCTACTCAATAAGCGCAAAATGCTTTGACACATTTACAAATTCATTTTTTAACGGAAAGATGTAAAATTGGAAGGCCTGACAGGAAGCAATTTGGAATTGAACTGTGTTTTCCATTTTTGATAAATTACCTATTGAGTTATAAGCAATTTTGATCATGTGACAAAGATGTTTTTAACCTTCCTTGAGTAGTTATTTTTCTTTTGCATGGAAATTCAGTTCAAAACGCCAACTTTGACACTATTTTCTAAAAGATCTATTGCGTTTGCAAAAAGAAAAAAAAAAAAAAAAATCCCGAAAAACACAGTTTTATTACATAGTTTCTGAACAACAGCATCTGCTAGTTTCATGCATTTCCGAACAAAAATAAATTAAAACTTATGTCATAAAGTTGCCCTTTCGGATTTGAGAACAGTCTTAAGAATAAAAAAGAAACTCAAGATAGGAAGTCGAATAAGAGGACATTGAAAAATAGGGTGCTAAAGAAGCACCTGTTTATTTTTAACTAAAATATGCAGTAAGAATTATTTAAATCCCTATTGCATAATCGAATCTACTATTTAGATTTGACAAAAAAATGGGTAAAAATCGAGATAAGGTTCACGTGAGACATAACAGAAAAAAGTCTCATAAAAATGCCTAAAAATATATATTATTAATTTTTAGTTTAAACATTTAAAAGAAATACGTATTATAAAATAGCTTAGAAAAAAATCCTGTGTATTAAGTCTGATGACTTTTTAAATGTTTTGGTGGATGACAGCTTTTATAAATCTACTTTCCATTTTAAGATCAATGTTTTCAGTAGTCTAAAAAGCTGGTAAATAAGGTTAGATATGTATTTCTGTTTATTTTACTGTTGCCTTTTTTTATGTGGCAGTTTCTGAGGAGTAGTGCCAAATGACAATACACAATACTTTTTGAAACGTGTAAAGACCCTAGTCAAAAGATTCTTTATTAAGATTTTCAAGGTATCAATGTTTCACTATGTAGAGCCTTTTATTCATGGAACATAAGAGATAGCTTTTACTAAAAATGTTTAAATTTTAATGATTTCAATTTTCTACATAATTGATTGTAATTATTTAATTTAAATTATTTTTAAATAAAGTTATATTACTTATATATCCAACAATGTTTATTTTTATCAATAAATATGCATGTATGTAATAGGAAAATGGAAAATATCTTTAAAAAAAACCCGGTTTAAACCAAAAAAACCTGGTTTAAACAAAAAAAACCCCACGTTTTTTGGTTTTTTTGTAAAAAAAACCCGGTTTTTTACCAACCTTGCTTAGGGACCAAGGGTTTTGTGGAATATAGATCATCCCTTTGTTTACATTTTATTTTTTAAAGTCAGACTATAAATTAGGAACAACTGCACAAAAATTAAGATTACAATGGAAAAGAAAAACATAATGCAACATTGGTTTAATATATTTAATAACTAAATTAATTTAAAGAAAAATTATATACAATATAAATTTTACTGATTACTCATTATTTTAAACACTGACACAACACAATGGTAGTTTCAGTTTTGGTTTGTTGCCAATAATTTTTTTCTGTAGTCTATAAACACTCATTACTTCTTGCTCAGAGATGAAATTTTGTTACTCAAGGAAATTAAAATATATATCAAATTTATGTTTAAATATTTATTCATTGGAAAATTGATGACTGAAAAAAATAAATACCAAATTTAACTTTATAAGTTTAACTGTTAATGGCAATTTTCATTGTTTACACTCCAATGAGTTGTGCGGATAATACATCGGCAGATTTCACAGAGTTGACTGTATTGATCAGGATGCAATAGGTCTCTATTTTATGAAGTTCAGGTCTAAGAATGTCATAAATATATGCTTGTCATTTACAATGTAACATTTATTAGTTATGACATATACACAGCACATTCAAACATATGGTAATCAAGTTAAAACTGTTCGTATTTGGAATGAGAATAATATATAATTATTACAGTAAAATTATCTTCAGAAATTTATCTTTATATTTATCTACCTGCCTTTCTTTTATCACTTTTCATAATAAACACAAAAAATGGTTTTTAGTTGATGGACAGAAATTTAATTAATTAAAAACCCTCAAAACTAGAATTTGAAATGATTATTACTTTCGCTGACTTATTTACAAAAGAATGAGATATACAAGGTGTATTTACAGTTTTACCAAAAACTTCTGAAACTATCATTTAAGAATTGCTAAAATTCAAATTTTTATAAATTGATTAACTTAGATTTTTAACAAATACCAAGGGACTCTGCCCCCTATGAGCTATGCTTGTCAAACCCCGTTCAGACTAAAAATCTGTTAATTTTATCTTCTTTAAAAAGATTACGGAAGATTGAATTATAATTAAAAACCACTGGAGATCTCCCTGCAAATGGGTTTCCATGCATTTCTCTTTTACTGAGGTATTTTAAGGCCAAATCAGCTACTGTTAATTGCTGTTTTCCTGTTTGATTAAATAAGATTAGAAAAACATCTGAAAATAAGCTAATATAAAATAAACTAAGCCAACAGAGTCTTTGCTTCCCAGTATTTTTTAACACTATAAGAAAACAATTTTAACACTAAGTGGTTTGGATGTATTTTTCCGTTTCTCAAAAACAAGTTTAATCTGTTGCAGAAAAAAATATTTTAAACAGAATTGTATTTCAAGATATGTATCAAATAAAAGGGGCATGAAGTGTATTTTAGAAACAAACAGGGAAAGAAAATTTTAATTAAGATTATTTTTATAAGCTGTTTTATGAAAATGCAGGAAGGCCCTTCAGACGCTCAGAGGGTTAAATAAGAGATTTTAAATGTGACATTTTAAATCCGACGTAATTTTCACCAAACTTTTCTTTCTCTTTCTAATATTCAAATGAAAATATTTTTATTGTTAGAAAGGTAATGTTATTATTTGCACTATCTTAGTATTAGCAACAATAGTTCTTGCAATATGAAATAAATCTCTCGTGTACGTGTAAATATATTTTTTAATTTAAACTGTTTGTCAATGTTATTATTGGGACATTTGAAATAGGATGTCATTTCCCCTTTACTGCTTTTAACACATTAAATAATTTATTATTTTATAGTTTTCTTTTTTTTATAATATGCTTCTGTAAAAACAATTTTTAAGATGTAATTTTCTATATGTTACTGTTTTTAACACGTAATCATTTTATTCCAATTTGAAAGGCGTTTTTTCTGTTTAAAATAGTCACATGTGAATAAATTTTTAATTCAATAGAATATTATTCTTTGCGCTATTTTTACAATTTGGCAACAATTTAAAGTAACAGCCCTTTCTAAAATAGGTAAAAAAAATATCTGGAAATGCTGAAATTTGAATTTAAAATTGAAATAAGCCCTCAAAAAATTAGTCAAATAAAAAAAATAAATTCAGTCTGAACACCGCAAGTTTCTGATGAATATCCTTAGAAAGAATTAACTCATTTATGCCTAGCATCCCATTTTTGGGATGCTTCAAATTTTAATAAGTTTGCACAATTTTCTTCTTCTTTATAACATGAAAATTGTATGAAATAATTATCTATAAATGTCTATCTGTTACTAAGAGATGACAGCATACGATGGATATTTATTTGCTTAAATGAAGGTTTATAGATTTTTCATTTTTCAAGATGGCGAAATGTAAAAACTGATTTTATTCGTATTTTTTCCATCAAGGATCCAAATAAATAAGTCATAATCTTAGCTTGTAGAAGTCTTTGAAATAAGTATTTATTTAAAATTGTGAAATTATATGTTCAAGCGTATTTTTTATGCATTTTTGTAACTTACAAAATATAGGGTGCTAGGTATAGGTCAAAATTGGGAAATTTCATTAGCGGCCACTGGCCGGTAGGACTAATTTTTTAAGTGGCCACTTTCTTTAAACTAGCGGCCACTTTTTTATTTCAAAATGCTAAACAGTAAAATTTCCATAAGTATTAATTTAAAACTGAGTAGCCCAAATAAATATATTAATATAAATATATTGGAACCAAAAAAAGTAGAATACTTGATGAAATGCAAGAAAATTTTATTATCTCCTTATAAAAAAGTGGCCGGAAGGTGGCCGCTGATAGACAATTTTTCACTAGCCACTTTTTTTTCATTTACTGGCCCTGTGGCCGGTGGCTAGTGCTAATTTTGACCTTTAGTGCTAGGCACGAATGAGTACAATTTTTTACTAGCCATTTTGGGGGACAGTTATTTATGTAAGGTCCTTTTCAAGATGATTATGAAATAAATTGTTTTTAAGCCTCAAATACTATTATTCTTAGTTTATTATTAATAATACTTATGTTATTAGTCCCTGTAAATAAATATATTTTTTTAATAGTTCACACAAATACTAATTATAGTATATAATATACAATTTAAAAGCTTATTTTATATAAATTTAGACAAAACATAAGTCTGAATATTATACTATTATAAATATTATGCATATTCCCATATTTAGTATGCTTACATTTTATCAAATAAATACAAATCTTTTTTTAGCGTAATTTTTTTTTAGTATTTTTCCAGTTAATTTTGCGACATTTGAAAGTGATTTTACCAACAAATTTGAGAAAACAAAAATTCAGGCACAAATGGGCTAAAGTCCTCTGTATAATTTTTGCTACTATAAAACTTTTTGAAACGGAACAATTTTGATCAATTTTAAACATTAAATATATCTTGAAATAATTATTAGATTTAAAAACTGCCTGCTTCAACGTGTTTATCAAACATTTCTTTATAATATTAGTCATTTACATGTTTTTGTATGCAGTAGTTTTCTTAATATTAGCAAAGAAAGACATCCGGTCACAAAAAATTCATTGGCAGCGGTGGTGACAGCATTAGTTACTTCTTTTTTTCTTTAGAATAGGGAGAAGCCACTAAATGTTTTGTAAAATGTATTTAAAGAGGAAAAATTTAACATCACACACAATTGCTAATATAACTAACAAAGTAAATAGTGTATAAAATTGTTTATTTATTTGTTTTACATATTTAACAACAATAAATTTTACTTCAAGTTAATAAAAACATGTATAATACAAAAGACTATAACAACAATATAAACATCTTTAATACTTATGTATTTACAAACATCAGTAAATTACACAGTTATCATTATAGTGTGCCGTTTCTAGGCGCTCCATGTTTTTGATCACTGCATATTGTACAAGTTTCCTGGAAGATGAGAAAAGATTATTTTGTTTCAAAACAGATTTTATAGGGATTTAAGCAAATAAAGAACAGTTACATTTTAAATATCAATAATATACCCAATACAAAATAAAGTAGGTTCAATATACTATTTGCAAAGATTTAATTTTTCTTCAATTGTAAAAGCGCTGTTGTGTCTTAACACAGCTTAAGATTGTATTTCCAAACAAGAACTTAAGATTTAAAATTTAATTCTTAACATGAAAGCAGTTCTAGATTACAAATTGATAAAATTTTCAATTCCTGTGAGCTCTTCCCCTGTCTACCGCTGGATCATGACAATGTGCACTGATTAGTAGTGCATTTATTATACCGATTTAGAGGTCTGCGCGAGCCTAGGCTTGGCCCGAGGTCCATACCCTGCCTGACAACTTTAAAGCAAACTATCAAAAAACAGGCCAAGGCAGCAGAATTAGGGCATGTTTTTAACAGGGCAGGCTGATGAACAAACTAAACAGGCTGGGCTGGCCACAAAAAAAAAAAAAAAAAAAGAATCAAGTGGGCCAACCGGCCAATATAAAAATTTGAATGAAGCTGCTAAAATATGAATAATTTTCAATACATATGACTTTCATGAGAAGAAGTTTAAATGTATTGCAAAAGCCGATGATAGTTTGGCAACATCAATACAGAAAATACATGTCCAGCATAGAGATTGGCATCTGACAGTTACATTGTGTCTGAGCCCAAGCTTAATTTTTTTTAGTACACTTGGGCTGGGCCAGGACGAAATTGTAATTAATTGTTCCCAGGATGTGTTGGACAAGCAATTTGTTTTGTAAAAATAGTAATAGCGATAATGAACTGTTAATGAAATCATTGGAAATATACCTTAAGGTGGTTCTCAAATTCCCTGCTAAACAACATAAAACTTTCCAACTCCTTTTTAACTAAAAAGCCATAAAATTAATAGGCCTGACTATTGAAGCAATTTGGAATCAAGGTAGCATTTTTCAATAAATAATTTACTTAACGAGATATAAGTGATTTTTGTTTATGATGGCAGGTTTTTCTTTGCCATGGTATCGTGTCTGGAAATTAGATTCAAAACACCAACTTTGACAGTATTTTCTGAAAGATCTTTTGCCCTTTATCAAAAAATGGAAAATGCTACTGAATAACATAGTTTCTCAAAAAGAACACCTGCCAATTTTATCTGTTTCAAACTAAAATGAATTCAGAAATGTGTCGGAAAGTAGCTCCTTTGGATTTGAGAATAAACAGCCTAAATAAATTAGAAAAATATTTGGAAAAATCTACTTTCTATTATACAATTTCAAAATTTGTGATTTTTCTTAACCCTCTTTTTTTGTTTTATTCTAAATGACATTAATTTTTTTAATGAAACTTTATTTGAATTTCTAAGAGTCTTAAATAATCATTAATGTTGCTATTGTGTATTTTCTGTCCTGCGAACACATAATCTAAAATATGCTGTAAAATTTTCCCATAAGTATGCACACAGTATTCTTCAAAAGAATTTTAATTGTATGTTAAGAAAAATCTGAATTTTTTGTAGAAATTGAGCCGGACTGGACCTAGCCTGATTTAATTTATTTTTCAGGGTGTCTACAAAAATTCTAAAAAAAAGTTCCCTGATTTTTCCATGATTTTCATGACTATTTTTCCATGATTTCCCTGACTATTTTTATCAGACTTCCCTGATTTCCATTATTAACAATACACATACGGTATTTTTTCATGTATGCCGATTCCTCGTATAACACACACTTATCCAGCTTGCTAATATCTCATTTGGGAGAAAAAAACAAGAGAAAAACATAATAATTGCCTAATATTCATTAAATATTGGTTGACAGTTTTATAAATCCGAACTCAACTAACTTCATAGCGTCCAACATCATATAGAAGCCAATGGACATAGGGTGACCAGAAAGTTTCCTCATTTTCTGAAAAATATTCAATTCTAAGACTTATCTAAATCTGACGGGATAACTAACTGGATTAAGCTGGGCATCTGGTCAGGTTATGCTAATGTATCATTTAAAATTTTTAAAAATGTGTAAATTGCCTTCAATATAAGTGCTATGTACAGAAAATCAGGACATCTGATCACCTTCATTTACGTTAAATATCAAAAACTCATACCATGCGCATCTTTTAAAAAATATCGGGAAAGATTAATCAACATGTGAAAAAATATGAAAATAGACGAATCAGTCTCGTTAGCAAGGTGAAATGCAAATATTTCACAATATAGACAAATTTCCCTGATTTTCCAGTATTTTTACAAAGTTCCCTGACATTTCCCTGATTTTTCCAGAGTGATAAACTTCCCTGATTTTTCCATGATTTCCTAATTTCCAGATTCTGTAGACACCCTGTTTTTGCATGTGCTGGGCCTGCTTTAGCTGATTTTTATACAGGCTGGGCCCGGGCCAAATGTTTAATTTTTACACCAGGCTGGACCTAGGCCTTGATATTCCAGCCTGTGCAGAGCTAGCTGACTGTCGGTCCGGCACGGAAAGCTCAAACTTTCAGCATGACTATTTTGATGTTTAAGAAAACTAGTTGGATGTGCCAATCTCCCGGTAGCAGAAAGTTCGAGATGGGAGACGGGCGTCGCAGATTTTCTTTTCTCGTTTGCAGATTATTTTTCTGTCAAACCATTATTTCGCTTTATATTATGTTTAGCTCTTTATTACTTAATACACAAACTTAAGATTATTATTAGTAAAATTAATAAAATGCACAATAACAAAGGTAAGTGATTGTTTGATTAATTAATGCTTCAATCCTCAAATATTTTACCTGCAGATTATTTTCTGCTCCTGAAGTATCTGTTGCAGACACTTGACGAATTTTTTGCTACCTGGGCCAATCCCAAAACTTTCTTCTATCTTATACATTTTAATATTTCAAAACCTAGTTACACATGCTAATACTTCAATATTATTAGTTCAATACTATACCAACTTTGATTTTCATCTTAAATTTCTGCTCCAGTCAATTAAACGGACTAAAAACGAGTTAATCTATATCATGATATTTGTTAAAGTTATTAATTTTTCCTTATTCTGTTGTTATCAGGTGTTTGCAAATAGCCGGCTTAGCAGGAAGCGAGTTCCCGCCGCTGCACGAGCCACCGATGCACAATAGAACTACAAAAAATCAAGAAAAGTATACAAAATTTGCTATCACAGAGCCCCTTTACTGCGCAATATTTCCAAATTCAAGGAGGGCCTGTTGGCCAAAGCCAAAAACATGCACAAACATTTTGGTTCCATTGTATGCATAATTTTATACACTGTTTCGATGGTACAATAATGAAAATGGCACGGAGATCGCAATTATAGTGCCCAATTCTGGAGAATTTTTTTCAAGTTCAGGGAAGACTTGCTTGCCATAGCCAGAAACATACACAAAAAATTTGGTTCAATTATATGCATAACTTCATACACTTTTCGATGGTACAATAATGAAAATGGTACAGACATCGCAATTATAGCGCCCCCTACTGGCAGAAATTTTCCAAATTCAGGGAGGACCTTCGTGCCATGACCAAAAACAAACAAAAAATATGGTTCAATTCTATGCATAACTTCATACACTTTTCGATGGTACAATATTCAAAATGGCACAAAAATCGAAGAAAAATCGCTATTACAGCGCCCCCTACCGGCAATTTTTTTTACAAATTAAGGTAGTACTTCCTTGCCATAGGCAAGAACTTAAAAAAAAAATTCGGTTCAATTCTATGCATAACTTCATACACTTTTCGATGGTACAATATTCAAAATCGCTATTATAGCACCCCCTACCAGCGAATTTTTTTCAAATTCAGAGAGGACCTGCTTGCCATAGCCAAAAACTTAAAATAAAAATTTGGTTTAATTCTATTCATAACTTCATACACTTTTGGATGGTACAATATTGAAAATCGCACAAAAATCGCTATTACAGCGCCCCCTACCAGCGAATTTTTTCCAAATTCAGGGAGGGCCCGCTTGCCATAGCCAAAAACTTAAAATAAAAATTTTGTTTAATTCTATCCATAACTTCATACACTTTTTGATGGTACAATAATGAAAATGGTACAGACATCACAATTATAGCGCCCCCTACCGGCAGAAATTTTCCAAATTCAGGGAGGACCTTCGTGCCATGACCAAAAACAAACAAAAAATATGGTTCAATTCTATGCATAACTTCATACACTTTTCGATGGTACAATATTCAAAATGGCACAAAAATCGAAAAAAAATAGCTATTACAGCGCCCCCTACAGGCGATTTTTTTACAAATTAAGGGAGGACCTCCTTGCCATAGCCAAGAACTTAAAATAAAAATTTGGTTCAATTCTATGCATAACTTCATACACTTTTGGATGGTACAATATTCAAAATCGCACAAAAATTGCTATTACAGCACCCCCCTACTAGCGAATTTTTTCCAAATTCAGGGAGGATCTGCTTGCCATAGCCAAAAACTTAAAATAAAAATTCGGTTCAATTCTATGCATAACTTCATACACTTTTTGATGGTACAATGGTGACAGACAGACGGACAGACAGACATTTTCTATAAACTTGTTTTTTGGGATCTCTGATCCCTAAAACGTGTAAATCCGCCGAAAACCGGAAGTCAAAAAAAATTTCGATTACAATACTTTCTTCTATTAAAGATAGAAGAAAGTAAAAATAAACAGGAGAGAAAAAAATAAACAAAATAATCAAAAATAATTAAATACAAATAGCTCTGGGAGGGAAAAAAAAAAAAAGAGTAACAATATAGAAATAAAATTTTACTTTGTTATCATAAAAAATATTTATTATACTCCAGGGTTCCCAGAAAAATGTGACTGTCAATTTCCCTAATCTTCCATGACAAACACACATACAGCAAAATTTGCTATTTATTTTCGAAATCTGCTGTCAAAATTAACGATTTTTAGGTAGATTTCGTAAGAAATACTACCTATTGCAGTCGTTTCCATGGTGCGGCTTTTGAAAAATTCCTTCATAACTTTTCATTATACGACCCCAGGAGCCCAAAACCACCTCCACCTAAAAAGTTTATTATATATGTATGTATGTATGTATTAAATTTTGTCTGCACGATAAAAGTTGCAATTATACACGGATCGTCTTCAAACTCGCCAACAACTTTAAAATGGCTAATATCTCGGCGGGGAATAAAAATGGGCAAAATCGGCCCAAGGGAATGGAAATGGGGAGGGCTCAAAATTTTGAATACCGTCTTAACATGATTCTGATAAAACCAGCTCTTACACAACAATGACAGGAAAAAATAAATATTTTTCGTTAAGCAGTTGCCAACAATTAAAAAAAAAACAATAAAATTATCACAACAACAATTGTTTTTCTATTGCAAGATTTCACGTGAAAAATTAACTTAAATAAATAGTTTGACGAATTGAAAACAAATTGAATATTACGTCATTAGTTTTCTAGAGCAAGATTTCCGCATGAAAACTCAAAATGAAATAAATAGTTTGACGAATTAAAAAAAAATATATATATTGCATCAAATTGGAAATAAAACAGACCTCAGCAGGTGAATATGCAACGTCATGTGAGTTTGAAGAAACGTATTAAAACATGATGAAAACCAGACAATGGAAATATTAGCTTATTTTAACACTCTGAGGCTCTTTGAATTTGTTTTAGCTATTTTTTAAACCTATTCCATATACATACGTGTATGTATTCATGTATATTAGAATTTTTACAAAATGTTTAGCTCTCTAGAGCTCATTCTTAGTGAAGATCTTGATTTAAGTTTTGTTGGTGAATTTAATACTTAACTTCAAAATCTATCTCCGCCTGTAGGCCCGAGCCGGCAGGGATTTTTTTTTTCTGTGATCGCTCTTCGAATTTCTCGAAATTTTTTTTGTGATCGTTTAATGAATTTCGTGATTTTTTTCTTGAGACCATTTGATGAATTTCACGTCATTTTTCATTTTTTCCCCAGACTTTTCTTGTGCATTTTTTTTTCATAAAATTGAAACATATTAATACATTTGAGTCAGAATGACATAATTTTCATTGAATTTTTATAGTAATAATAACTAATAATAACTTTTTTGAAAATATTTATATTTGTAAATTCCCTGACTTCTCCTATATATTTTCAAATTTCCCTGACTACTTTGAAATTCCCTGACTTTCCAGATTTCCCATGTTGCTGGGAACTCTGTAATAAACTAAAATCGAACATCAACTGATCATCAAAAATATTCTTGATTTCGCTATTGGCAAGCAAAAGCATACTAACTTCACTTTACCAAGAACCAATTCATCAAAATATTAATTTGGCAATTAATATTAACTTTCACAAAATTATTACAAAATACAGTATATTGATTATATTTATTTTGAGTGTTACTAGACAGCATGAAATGTTTATTAAAAATATTTTTGCATTAAAAATTTATTAATAAAGCATATAATTTCTTGACTTATTAATTTTGTTAAAAAAACAAAAACAATACCATATATTTAATAACTGATGTTAAGTTTTAAAAGTGTTACTTGTAACACAACAATACTATAATATAAACTGTTAGAGGCATCATGCAAGAAATTAATGGATAGATTTTAATGGGATTTTCACTAGAATGACTTTTGATCTGTTGCAGAATTCGAGAAGACACAGACAGGGGGAAAAAAAAAAGCTTTTTAATAGTTTTTGCATAAAAATTTCTTTTATTTCATGAATTTTAACACTGGATCAGGCGGGATAAAAATTCAATGAAAATTATGTCATTCTGACTCAAATGTATTAATATGTTTCAATTTTATGAAAAAAAAATGCACTTTTTCTTTTAAACATAGCATTTGTAACAATTAATAAATTTGAATAATTTATTAAAAATACACATTCACTCTTTTATTATAAGATTTAGAAATCATCAGCAGTTCCATATATGGAAGCATAGAATTGACAGATTTTAGATGCATATTTAAAGAAACATTTTATCTCTTTCCTGAAACTTTATTGGTGAGCTTTATTACTAGTAGCAATATAATTTTTTATGATGTCAAATGTTAATATAATGTCAAACATTATATTAAAAAACAAGAAACCAATAAATCTTCAATTGCAAAATATTGCTTGGAGATGAACCACACTTTTGACTTCAACTCAGCTAAAATAATCTCTAAACCTACTTCTATACACAAACTTAGCTTTCTTGAGGCATTTCATATTTATAAAAATTATACAAATATTGTTAATTGTGAAATCGCTATTCCCTAGTTGTCAGATTGTTGGAAATACTACATAAAAACCTTACCTTCATTTCTTCTAGCATTTTTTACATTTTCAGATCCATTCCTAATGTTACTTTCCAATTGGCTGTTACCCAAAATCTCCTGTTTTTCCTATTGATCAATAAACCTTTCACACAAATCATCTTCTCTCTTTATACATTTAAATAAATTTCCATCATTCTTTGCACCGAGGATGACACGCTTAATGCTACCGAAACTAGTTTGCTCCAAAATTTAAAGTTCTGGCGCTATCAATGTTGTTTTTCTATTTATAATATAATTTTTAATTCTTTTAAGTAAACGTACTAATACCATGTATTTTAAATAAATTAAAAAACGATGGGCTTTGCTAATATTCGATAAAAATAAGTCCAATTCAATGAAATATTATTCTGGACTATTTATCTGGGTTTATTTTGTATGTAAATTTATGTTCTGACCAATATTCTCTATTAACAGGCCTTTCATATTGTAGTCCACATACTCAAATTCATAAAAATACATTTAAAGGAACATGTAGACCACAGTTGGGACTGACATGCATCTTAAACAGAAATGTTTTAATTTTGACTAATTTTATGGTTTTTTTTTTTTTTTTTTTTTTTTTTTTTTTTTTTGCATGGAAAATAATATATCCTCAAAACTTCTCTCATGAGCAATAACAAAACACAGAACAACAAAAAATTCTACTTCTTGAAAATATGGACAGATTTTTTTTCTCCTCTATACCTGTGAGATGAAATCTCACGTTTTTTTCCACCTATTCACCGGTCTGCATCTGTGACGGAGTCGCGGCCGTGCTTTTGTTTTTTTTTGTTTCTTTTCTTTTTTCTCCCGTCTCTCTCGCTGACAGCCTTAGCGTAGACCTGTAAGTTGGCTTTTCCCCAGTGCCTGCAAATGCGCATCATTCATTATTTCTTCCTTCCTTTTATCTCTCCGTGTTTCATCCGAGGCTGTATGTGCGCGCATGCTCAGTAGAAACGGGCTCTTGCTTTGACTTCAAACAAATGACGTTTCGCTTTGCGAGCATATTGGATTGATTAATTTTGGTTTCGCTTTCTCATTTGTTTTCCGAATACCGGTGGCTTTTAAATTTGATCAATTGTTTTAAACCTCTCGCTTAATTACTTTTGCGGGCCCCGTAGCAATGTTTAAATACTATCCCCCTTAATTTTTTTAGGCAGTTAAAAGTTCTGACAGGACTGTCGAAACAACAATGTCGATATTTGTTTGTAGTTGTGCCATTTTTTATCAACGGAGTTTCTGTTCTTCAGTTAAATATTAGATATTTCCTCGGGAATTTTTTTGATCTAAGTGCTGGTATTTTCAAGAACTATTTATGGGTGATCAAAAAGGAAAATTATTCATCTTTATCTAAAATTATACTTGAATAAAGATTGATTTAGTTTCAAGAAAGTGTTGTTCCTGTCTCTTCCTCAACACTGCTTGTTTAGAGTAAGATCGTTTTTGACTTTTCTCCTTTTAAAATGACCTAAAAGAACTAAGAGTAGGGTTATTGTCTCCTTTTTTTTAAAAGGAAGATTTTTTACAACGAAATAGTTCGAAAATATGATCAAGACAATTTGTGAATATTCTAATATTCACGTCACAATTCTCTTTACATATGTTCATACAAAACATTTATTACAGGTTATTTATTAGGAAATTGAAATGTTCCACTACCCAAGATTAAATTCATTTTGTTTTTATGGATACATTAAAAATCTTGTGTTTTGTTAGTATACAGCATATTTTAAGCAAGGGTATAGGAAATACGAAAAAATGTTTTACCAGTTTTTGTACAGGAACACAATCTTCATGGAAGGCATGTTTGCAGTTGAAAATCATGATGTCACCACCAATTCTTAAATCTAAAACAAAAATATAATAAACTGTCATCTACATTTCTTACTACTATAGAAAAGTAAAGCTAAAAAAACAGCTGTTCAGAATATTTGAACCACAGTATGCATTAATAAAAACTTAAATTCAGACAATTCGTGGAGAAAAGAGAGACACAGAGTTAACATGCAAAAATATACCATTAATTTTTCAATAATTTTCATCATTTATTTATATCATTATATATTAAATGACTGCTGAGCTAGAAAATTTCTCAATTTGTCCAACAGAATGTAGATGAGAAATTTGAGGAACAACTTCATAAATTCTGTGATGAAATTTTTTAAGAAATATAACAAAAGACAAAAATAATTTTAAAAAATTTGAATTCAGTGCTAACATTTGAAACAAATAAATGTAACAGGACAGCATGTAATGTTCTCTAGAGGAAATGGAATAATTGAAAATAATAAACTGTTTTTCAGAACTTTATGCAAGTCAGTTTAGACTAGGAATCAGATTACAGTTTACCTACAATGTCAGTGAATAACCCAAAACTGTATAATTGAAATTCATACATCTTATTATAAAATAGAAAGACCAAATATAGAAATTTAAGGTTTTCAAAAGGTTACATTTCCCCCTGATAGACCGTGAGCACAGACAATCAACTCATCGAGTTCACATCTGAAATTCCAGAATTAGTTAAAACTCGATTTGCATATTAAAATGCAATCGGTCTGCCAAGTCATATCTTGGTGGAAAACACCTAAAAACCTGATTTTAGCGGTTGACTCATAGGTTTACTTACCATTGTGTTTTCCTGCTCCCAGTCCTCCATGTTTTAATATTTTTGGATGCAGGAAAGCACAATGGTAAACTACGAGTCAATGGCTAAAATCAGGTTTTTAAGTGTTTTCCAAAGAGATATGACTTGGCAGACCGATTGTGTTTTAATATGTGAATCGAGTTTTAACTAATTCTAGAATTTCAGCCGTGAACTCGATGAGGTGATTGTCTGTGTTGCCGGCTCCCGGTCTATCAACTCTAATTTATACAGTAAGGTGGGCCGAAAAAAACTTTTTTTCGATTTTTGATGATGGGTAGTGCAGAAAAGTTGCCACTGGTGGCACTAAGTTTACACAAAAAATTTGAGATTTTCTGGACAATTTCTTCATTTGCTGCAAATGGCTTGAAATTTTGCTCAAATGCTGATTTTTGAATTTTTTTAACAAAAATTTAAAAAATGGTAAATTTATTTTAACTGAATTTACTTGAAATGTCATGTTTAGTGTTCGAAGTGTTTAAATAAGCTCTAATTATGTATTATTTAACAGTTATGTGCATTTTGAATTAGGTGACTTTTATAGCCTTTTTTGCATATATAAGTGAGCAAAAATTGCAAGTATCCCTTGGTTCGTTCATCGGTATCTCTCTCTCGTCTTTATTATGTTCCTCGCTCTTCCTTCTGTTTTTCGATGCGTTCAGAGTCACATATTTGGATGACGGACCACAGCATGTCTTGACAGCAATCCTGGAAGAAGAGGAGAATGTGGAGTAGAAACCAATGAAAACGCAATCGGTCATCATGGGATGAGGGAGGAAATAGATGAGAGAAATTGCGAGATGGGATGTTAATTATTTTTCTGCTCTATAAAATACAGCTATTGTCAGGTGATTCAAAAAGTGGGAACTTTGAAGCAGGCAGTTAGTCTGAATCAGAATTTGAACCAGGGCCTTCAAAAGCAGACACTCCCAAACGCATATTCCTTTCTCACACAGCGTTCGCCAGATTTAGAACTGGTATATCATATAGGTAAATTGCGTTAAGAGCTTCATCTGTGCTTCAGGATACAGGAATTGGGACTACCAGGAATAAGGATCTCGTCATTGATAAAGACTTGGTCAGAAGACAGAAAAAAACTTGAAAAGAAGATACAGGACAGGGAATATCTTGGAGGATGAAAAATTACAACCATATTTTTTATGGTAGAAATAATAACACGATATTCGTAGAAAAAAGGGAACAAGTGGCACCATCCAGAGAAATACGAAGCTCATATCACTAATGACGTGCGAAAATGTACGTGTCCATTTCTACGAACCTATTCCTGTTTCATGGACATCAGAAATGCAAAAGGCTGAAGATTTGAGTACTCTATTAATCTAGCACCGTTTCAATTGGTAACGGTCTTGGGTCAAGTGGTTCTAAAATCTAGTTTAGACAGTTGATGTCACTGTCAGAGTGGAAGCTCGTTCGTATGAAGAATACATATCAAATCTTGACGTTCTCTTCTTTATTTTTCCAAAGCAGTCTTTATTCTGGCTTAGAAAATTATATAATGATTTTGCTATTTCTCCGCAGTGACCAGAAGGAGGTGTCAAGTGACCCAAATATTCCGAACCACGTTCAGACAACATGGTGATATTTGTTTCGTCTTTATGTCGATGGTGCTGCTAGTTCCCTTTTTTTTTTTTTTTTTCTATGAAGATTGTTTTATTTTTTATACTATCAAAAAAGCTGCTTGTAATTTTTCTTCCTCCAAGATCTTCCTCCTCCTGTATCTTCTTTCCAAGTTTCTTTTTCTGCCTCTTGACCAAGTCTTTATCGATGATGAGATCCTTACTCCCTATTGTCACAATACCTGCAATTTTTGCTCACTTATACACGAAAAAGCTATAAAAGTCACCTAATTCAAAATGCACATAACTATTAAATAATACATAATCAGAGCTTATTTAAACATTTCGTATACTAAACATGACATTTCAAGTAAATTCAGCTAAAACAACTTAAATTTAACATTTTTTTTAATTTTTGTTTAAAAAGTTCAAAAATCAGCATTTGAGTAAAACTTCAAGCCATTTGCAGCAAATTGAAGGAATTGTCTGAAAAATCTCAAATTTTTTGTGTGAACTTCGTGCCACCAGTGGCAACTTTTCCACACTACCCATCATCGAAAATCGAACAAAAAGTTTTTTTCGGCCCACCCTATTATACAGTGCGTGCCAAAAATTTAGATACAATAGTAATTTTCAAAATAAATTTTACAGTCTAACCTCGTATTTAACGAAGTCACTAAAATCCCAGAAAAAATATCGTTATATGGAAAATTATTTAAATAGAAATTTACCTTTTAAAATGCTTTAAACTACATAAAACAGATTTTAAGTTCATAAACACCAAATATTTTTACTAAAAGTAATTAATCACATTTTTATAAATAAATTACATCGATTTGTTTTATTTATTTTACCCACCAATATCCATCATCAATTAATTTTTTCTATGTGTTTAAATCTTTGAAATCTGCAAGGAAAACAAAACATTATCCGGGAATACACTGTATTTTCTGTTTAAAGTAAATAGTTTTACCTTAAAATTAACGAATTTTAATAACATTATTGTATTTAGTATTATTATAGCAAATAATTTTAACCATACATTAATATATGCGTCCTTAAATTTAATTTCTGAAAAACTCTGTTAATTTTGCCTGAGTTTTTTATTTAAAAAAGTGCTTTCTCTCATAATACGTCTCGCATCTTTGCAATGCACCAAAAACCCCTTCATGCGTATTTTCTTCTAACTATAATTCGCGTTGGATTGTTTCAAATGATTTTAGCATTTCATCATATGTAGTTTTGTTAATTCATGCATAATGACCATTTCCATCACCACCATATTCGTCTTCATCGCAATTCATTGCTGTATTGTTTTTATTTTTCACACTGTCGAAAATATCCAATTCGGATAGTGTTTCCGAGGTCTCAATTTCAGAATTGAGAAATAGAATCATCAATCAGCACATCATGGTTAATTTCTTCTTTTTTTCTCACTGTATCCACATTTTTAAAAGTTACTCTAAGGGATTATTGTCTTTGTCCTCCGTACTTATCGAATTCTCACTGCTGACAAAGAAGGCACCTGGTAAAACCAGTTCAAGTCCACTGAACATCATAAAATGTGTTTAAGAAAGAATAAGTTTGAAATGTCCAGAAATATCTTGAGAAATGGGGAGAAAAAAAATTTTTGATCACAAGAAAAAGTTCGTTAAATAGAGAATGCACTTCGCTATTTGGAGGTTATTTTACAAAGAAATTCGCAAAATATTCTTGGTTCCAAGGAAAAGTTCGCAAAATAGAGGTTCGACTGTAATTATTCACTCAAATTTAAATCCATGTTCATTATCTTTTATGTGCTACAAATTGCAGTTTTAAAAATATATTTAACACTATTATGCTTTTAATTTTATCTGAAATCATAGAACAAAAATTAACATGTCAAAAGTTTAAGTTCAGTAGCTATTTATTTTTTTATCAATTGACAATAATAAAGAGTTAATACAGTAGACTCCCTCAAACCCGGACAGCTTGGGACCGGCGGTTGTGCGAATTTTAGAATTTTGTGTATTTCTGGTCATTGCTTTGTTTACATTTTTTAGACAGTAATTTGAATGCAATAATGCAATCAAAATTATACTGAATGCTTGCAATATAGTAAAATATTAAAATAATTTAAGTAAAGTAATAAACTAAAATGATGAAAATTAAGATAGTTTTAAAAATGATTAAGTTATTAAAAGTACAGGTCAACTAAATAATTAATGTATAATGAAATATGCATAATAAAGGTGAGATATATTTTCCTTGAATTCTTCAATGGAACTTTCCTCATAAAGGTACCCTATTAATTCACATCAAAATCATAAAGTAAGGAAGTTTTATTTTAGGTTTAGTAGGTCTTAATAACCAAAAAAAGATTGATTAATACATAAATATATTTGGTAAAAAGATTGCGATCACCTGTGATATCAGCAATATCTTGATTAAAAAAAAAAAAAAAAAAAAAAATTATACTTCTTTCATGAAAAACCACGAGTTCAGTCCTAATATAGAGAATTAAATATTAAAATACATACAGAATGATATAAAAATAAAAAAAATCTGAAATTTTGTCCCTACATCTGAATTGAAAGTTTCATTTTTTACATTTGTGATGATGTGCGGATTTTAGGGAGTCTACTGTACTTGATTATGGCTCCTGTATTGCTTTCATCTTACTTTCTAACTAAACGTTCTCAATAGCTGATGTCAAGACTTTAACTGAAGAATATTGCTTCCCATTTTGGTAAGCTGCATATGTGAGAATACCCAGTCTTTTATTTGACTTTAGTTAGGATTAAACACTGGTCAATTAAAAACTGATACCAGGTTCGACTTAAGTTACTCAGATGTTGCATTGGAGGAATGCAGGTTTGCCATGTTAAAAAACCAATTTTTTTCATCTAAAATTTTCCATAGACGGAGAAAATTATTAACAAGTGTCTCTTGAGAGCTTTTAGAGTTTTAACTACTACTGCTGCATGACACATCTGATCGCTGAAAGAACCAAACCAGGCTTTCATATCATTGCAGTACCACCACATTGTTGCCTATTAAAAATATACTTCTTGGTTGTTTTCAAAGATAGTCCCAACAGTGCCATAAAAAAAAAAAAAAAATCACAGCTGAATATGACATTCAGCCATTTATCAGCAAATGACATGTGTTATTTCCTCACTGTTATTTATCTTCTTTATGGTGTAGTTTCAAGCATGGTAATCAAGCCATCTTGCAGTTTTTCATGTATCCCAATTCTAAAACTGTTCTATGAACAAATTTTTCAATATTTGTTCTCCAACTGTGCATTTTTAATTTGAGAAAGAATAATTCTCACTTTACCTCCAAGACAATAATGTATGTGTACAATACAATTCTTTCAATAAATTAAGAACACAGAATTATACTATTTACTTATTGTTATTTACATATTTAAAAAGTATGGTAGATGTGGAGCTTTCATTATTTTTCTTCTAGACAGGAGACACTGAAAAACAGCAATGTATTTGAACAGTTGGACCATAAATTTCCAAACATCTATATATATATTATGCTAACATACGTGGCACAGAAATCGCAATTATTTGTCATTGTTTGATGGCAACGTCGGAGAAAGGCATCTCATTGGTTATTATGTAAAAGTCACTTGGCAGGATTTAGGCGGAGGTAAATCCAGTTTATTTACGTTTCACATTTATTTATTTACGTTCTCTCTTTGGCTGCAATTATCGAACTTCACAATATTGTTAGAAATGCCTGTAAAAGATCTCGGCGAATGCTTGAAAGTGAACAAGAAGCCGCATTAAGAAGAGAAAATCCAAACCGATTGGATCGAGAACAGCATAAAACACAGAGCATAAGCGATCTTCAAAATAGGCATAATAACAGTCTCATGGGCGAACACGTTGCTTTTGAAATCCAAATCGCTGATTTAAACGTTCCGGAGCATAACTATAAGTATATAGTTATATTGGTATGGTGTATACATATAACATCTGTGCCAAATAAATATTATTCAGAGTTTTTTTTTTTTTATGAAGTCCACTCCAGTGCTATATTTTTCAATGACAGTGCCGGCACAGTTTCTGCCCGGGCAATGCCGGGCAGGTCAGCTAGTAGTTTAAAATTTTAATTTATATTTCAGATATCCTAAAATATGAGTTTGAATAAGGAGAAAAATCTAATAGAATCAATTGAAATCCTACTAATGACGGGATTCATATTGCTATTAATTATATTCATGAGTCTGGCCTTTTATATATATATAAATAGTTAAACATTTAGTTTAACAATGTATGGAAACTTATGGTCACCCTATATTAAAAAATGCATTTATGATGCTTTCAGAATAATTTAGTTTTACAATGTATGAAAACTTGTGGACACCCTATATTAAAAAATGCATTTATAATGCTAAACCAGCGATTACAGTTGAAGTAAAGGATTTTGTAATAAAAATCTTACAGTTCTTTATTTAATGCAGTTTCTTTCGATGCCATTGCTATTATTCAGCTTTCTTTGCGATTGGAGATTGCACTCTGGTACTGTACTGCCTTACTTCGGTTCGTGGTGCTCCCTTATATATAGTAGGTTTAAGTCTCATCGCTGTCTTGCTTTCGTTTGAATTACGTATATACCATTTGGAGAGATTTTCTTCCCTGAGTGAAGAACGTCAGGTTTGGCTTTTCATATATCTTTTTTTAATTGCAGCTTTCTCATTTTCTTTTCTTTTTTTTTGGGGGGGGGGGGGTGGGTGGGTGGGTGGGGGGAATCATTATTTTAATAATCTAATCAATCTAAATTTTTACTAGGGATTGACCGAAGCAGCAATTTTGCCGAATACTTGAAACTTTTTAATATGCATTTTTGCATATATTAGCTTTTTTTAATAAGCTTTAATCAAAATTAAATTCTCAATAATTTAATTTAGTTACATTTTTATTCTAAAATCTAATTACACAAAAAAATTTAATGACTTCTTTCCACTCACAAATTCATTAACCCATCACTTATTTTTTATTATTTTATCACTAGTCAATACCCAAAGATAACCTATGAAAATATTAAACAATACAGGGTATTATTAAAGATAAGAATTTGTCAGAAAAACAAAAGTTCATTCAAATAAAAAGAAACAATGTTGTCATTAAGCTGATTTACTGATTGTCCAAGTCTAATTATAAACATATTGAATAGGAATGTTCTCAAAATGCAAAAGGTATTATATCAATTTGTAAATTTAACTATTTTCTGTCAAATTATTGATAGAATATTTATACTTTGATTAATATTTTAACAATGTGGTGGTGAAGATCAGAAATTTGAGCGATTTTGATATAATGGTTATAAAAGCCATGGGATAGGCATAGGGGTATACTTATTTGATGTGTGTATTTTTTTTAAATACACCTTAGATATACAGATATGAACTCTGATATACTTATTTGTTGTATATATTAAAGAAAATACACATTAAATAAATTTAAATAATAATAAAAAAAACTAATGTAGAAGTAAATAAAATAAAATGATAAGGGAAAGATGCGCATCTTCCTTACTTTTTTTTTCTCTGTTGCAGACAGTTGTTTTGATTTTGCACCTATGTAGACTATTTTAGGAAGGAAAAAAGTTTTTTTTTTTAATATAAAAAATGGCTTTTGACTTTTTTTTTTTGTAGTGCAGCTGAACTCCGAACTCACGCACATAATATTGAAACGCATTGTTTAGCCTATTCTACTGCTAAGTAAAAGAGAATTCTACTTCTAAGAAAATACTTATCTGCAATTATTCGGCCAAATACAAATATTCGGTTTACATGCCGAACCACCGAATCAACTATTCGGTCAATCCCTAATTTTTACATTTTATTACTTTGCCCTATAGGTTTGGTTTATATTCAAAATTTGCTAATACTATATGCAGAATTCTGTTTCACGAGTTGTAGTCATGACATAAAATTAAGTGCAAATTTATCTGGTGAAAATGGGCCCCGGTGCCTGCTTTCGAAAAGCCTAAGTTTGGAGACAACTTAAGTCTCTATTATTTTCTATTTGTAATGTGGACAAGTTTGTTATGCCTATCTATTATTTTATCAGTGCTGCCTATAATTTAAGTAGTTTATGGAACATAAGATTTTCTTCAAGATTTTAAATTAAAGTTATTTCCTGCCTGTAAAAATCGTGACCAAGAGTGGAAGTAATAATTTCCCTTCTTTTGGACTGTTAAATAAACAAGTTTTTATTCTACCATCAAATGATCTTCATTCCAGCCTTAAAGTTCACTTTACCTTTAACATTTTCACACCTTTAAAGTAAGGTCCATCTTTTCTATTATTTATTCTGTCTTAATTTATTGAACTAATGACCATAAAGTACTAAGCAGTTATTTTCTACCGTGGGTTGTTTGTGATTCACAATGCACTTTGAAATGTTCCTTATTTCTTCTGTACTCCAGTTACGATCATAATAGCTCTTTACATCTTTTATTTAAGGACCTAAATTAGTAGTACAATTTATTCAGTACACAGATATATCTAAAATAGATTCCATAAGAAATAATAAAATAAACTTATTCTTACCATTAGTGAATAATTTTCTTTCACAAAGTGGACAAATTTGATCTTCTGAAAATAAAATAATGAATTTAACTATTTTATAAGTGAGGAATACTCTAGTGATGTTAGAAGCACGAAAAGTGATTAAAATTAGTTCAAAGTAAATAAATAGATAATGAAACAAACGCAAAAAAATACACTAATTTAGTAAGTATGGAAAAGGGAAAGGAAAAAAAAAGAAAAAATAATAATTGATAAAATAAACATAAAAAGTGAAATACATTAGGAATAGTAAAATTTATTGACTTTTTAATGCTGATAATTATTGATTTTTAGATGTAAAAAAAAAAACCTTTGGGATGTATTTACTGAAACAAAAAGGTCATTTTTTTCAAGTAATTAAGAAATACAGATTTAATTTTTCTAAATTAAAATTTTTTCGAAATATATTAGATCCAAGTTAATAAAAAAAATATATAAAATGTCAAAAAATCCACTGAGTGCTTGAACAAACTATTATTATATACAAATAAAAAATTACAAATCAGATTAAAATGGGTTAAGGGATAGATATTAAATTGAAAATTATGTTTCTTACCACTGACAAATATTCCACGCTTTTGTAGTTTGTGCAGTTTTTCCAACAAGTTGTAGCAGTCAGCAACCATAATTTTTTTACAGCCTTCGCGAAGAGAAATCTAGATAAAGTTACATATCCATAAGTAATAGCTACAAAAATTAATGAAAAACATTGTTTTAAAACATTACACACTTTTTAAAAAGAAAAAAAGTAAAAGAACACCTGTTATTACAAGTTTCAATATTCCTGTTTATTCATTTTCTTTTAAACTTAAAAAAAAAAGGGACAATATTTATGAGCTTCTTAGAAATTATACATGCATCATTAATTTAAGTGTGTAAGTATGTAATCCATAGTTTTAGTATATGTTGTGACGTGAATATTTGAATATTCACAAATTGTTGTGATCGTATTTTGGAATTAGTTTGTTGTAAAAAATCTTCTTTTAGAAATGGAGACAATAACCCTACATTTAGTTCTTTTAGGTCATTTTAAAGGGAGAAAATCGAAAAGATCTTACTTGAAACAAGCAGTGTTGAGGAAAAGACAGGATCTACACTTTCTTGAGATTAAATCAATCTTTATTTAAGTATATTTTTAGATGAAGATGAATTATTTTCCATTTTGATCACCCGTAAATTGTTCTTGAAAATACCAGCCCTTAGATTAAAAAAATTTCCGAGAGAATATCGAATATTTAACTGAAGAACAAAAACTTTGTTGATAAAAAAAATGGCACAACTACAACCAGATATCGACATCGTTGTTTCGGACATCCCGTCAGAACTTTAACTGCCTAAAAAAATTAAGGGAGACAGTATATAAACATCGCTACGGGGCCCGTAAAAGTAATTAAGCGAGAGGTTTAAAACAATTGACCAAATTCAAAAGCCACCGGTATTCGGAAAACAAATGAGAAAGCGAAACCAAAAGTAACGCAATCTAATTTGTTCGTGAAACGAAACGTCACTCGTTTGAAATCATAGCAAGCGCCCGTTTTCTACTGAGCATGCGCACACTTACAGCCTCGGATGAAACACGGAGAGAAAAAGGAAGGGACCTTTTGCATCAGGATGGGGAAATCAAAATTTTGAAAGCCAATTAACAAGCCCTACAAATAAAACGTGGTGATCAAAAAGGAAAAAGAGAAGGAAAAGGAATACATAAATGTTACATCAATGTAGTATATACAATATAAATATGTACATTTAGAATGAGTATTCCAATTATTTACATGTGGCATGCCATAAAAATAATTGTGCACGTAGTATATCTTTAAAAAGATCTCATATCAAAAAAATATTAAACATTAATATTTCACCAAAAAAGCAAACAACTTTGCTGTCAAGAGATATCATGAAACATGTATTATTCGAATAATATAAAATAACAGTTGCAACTATAATAAGTAAAATTGGTCGACCAAGAGTATTATAGAATAACTTACATCTTCAGCTATTCAAGTTTTCATCAATCAAAGTATCTCATAAATCAAGAGTACTAGTATAATTTGTTTACTCATTGAAGATATTTATATAGCTACTCACTACCATTAACATATTAGATAAAATGTATATCAAAATAATATCAACAACAGTAAACAACACGTATAATCTCTAAAATAAAAAAAAGTCAACATCAATATATTACTCTTCAACAAAAATATTTAACATAATTACTCAAAATTCATCAACCTAGGTATGGTACATATATATATATATTGCTGTATAAAAATAAAAAAGGTGGAGATCTCCAAAAAAGAAAAAAAAATTAAAAACATACTATCAAAATCATTATACATTTCTATGTAATAAGCTTGATCATGTCAATTTATAAATGAGAAACATGGTACCAAAAAATAAAAAGGAATAGACAGATAACCTAGAACAGATATTACCATCATGTTTTTGCTAAAATTAAATGAAATTTACTAGAACTTAGAATACTAGGTGAACAAACTATTGTCTTAACATCATCACATTGTCAGGTGCAACTACTCATAAACCTAAAAATAAATACAAAAAAATTAACTATTAATATTTATGAAAATACATATTTAAATGCAAATATTAATGTCTTTTTCGTAAATTATAGCTGTGGGGTAGAGGTGTAATCTGATGAGGACTTTGCAACACTAAGTGTTGTTGGCGTTTCTGTACAGGTATTACTCTATTAATATTTATTGTGAAAGGCTTGTCCAGTTCATCTTCTAAAACCCTAACAGAAAGAAGCACATCTGAAATTACATTTATCACAACATAAGGACCAATGTTTCTTGGCTTGAATGCATCATTAGTTCTAATGTAAACAATATCACCACACTGGAACTTTCGTAGATGAGCACGTTTATGTTGACGTTGATTACGTAACTGTTGAGCCTCTTTCATGTTTCCATAAACTTTCTGGTACACATGTTTCATTGTTGACATATGCTGATAGTAATCGTATGGATATGATAACGCTTCCAGATCAGGATAATCGAAAAGATCAAAAATATTGGATATAGATCTGCCAAAATGCAGAAAAGATGGTGAGTATCCAGTTGAAGAATGTATTGTGTCGTTATATAGGCTTTTATGTATCATTAGGGACTGTTGAAAATTATATCCCTCCTGAGCTAATGTAGCAATTGATGACTTAATGCTGGTATTTATTCTCTCTGATGATCCTTGCGTTTGAGGATGCCCAGAAGATGAATGAACAATACTGATCTTGAGGCTCTCCGTAAAATTATCAAATACTTGTGAATTAAATTGAGGGCCCAGATCAGACATTAAAGAAGCCGGACGACCATAGGTGGTGATGTAGTTGGTCAGGGATTTAACAACAGACTGAGCAGTAGCAATCTTGATCGGGTATAACTCTATATGTTTTGAGAAATGATCCAGGAATGTCAGCACATAAAATTTATTCGAAAAAGGGCCTAGGAAATCCATTGAGACGAGCTCACCAGGTTTAGAAGGAATGAACATCTCTTGTAATGGTGCTGCAGGTATTTTTCGTGGTTTATGTCTAACGCATAACTCACAGGACAGAACAAAATTTTTTGTATCTTTATAAATTCCTGACCAGTAAAATTTTTTGAGTAGTCTTCTATAAGTATTTCCAATACCGAAGTGAGGCATATGGCAAATATGCAAGATTTTTGACTTTAAAATATGAGGCACAATAATTTTAATATGTGGTGAATTTTCAGGTTGTAAGAATTTACGTTTTATCATAAGTAAACCTGTATCAGGATGAATAAAATAATTTTTGAACTTAGGATTAGGTTTATCTGAAGTTATGGAGTCAATTATTTTCATTATTTTAGGATCCTTACGCTGTTCACAGAGGAATGTGGACTCAGAAATTTCCATTTTTGGGTCTTGAGATTGTTGGTTTTGATCATCTATGTGATGCAACTCAATAGTTGGTGACTTTGTAGTGACTGGAAGAATATTTTTATCTCTTATTAAAGCAGGGTTAGTGTTAAGATCTTGAGAATTATTTGTAAAATCTTCACGAGAGAAATAATCTGCTAACACATTACTCTCGCCTTTAAGATATTGAAAGGTGAAATCATAATTGTAAAGGTCAACCAACCATCTCGTAGTCAGATCAACTGGTGAACTAGTAGACTTATAATGTTCAATAGGTTTGCTGTCACTTAAAATAGTAAAATGTCTATTATACAGAAAAAATTTAAATGCATTAATTGATTTCACAATTGCCATCAATTCTAGCTTCAGAGCAGGATATTTTCTTTCTGAAGGAGATAAAGATTTACTAAAATAACTCACAGGTAGTAGATGACCATTTCGCTTTTGTAGAAGGACACCGGAAATAGCTATACCACTTGCATCTGTATTGAGGTAAAATGGTTTGGACCAATCAGGCAAGGAGAGAAAAGGTTTTGAGAAAAAAATGTTTTGAACTTCTGTAAAAATTTTATTATGATCTGGCGTCCATGTAAAAGGAACCTTTGGAGAGGTAAGTTTAATTAGTGGATCCATAAGTTTAGAATATTTGGGAATAAGTCTGCGATAAAAACCACATAGACCAATAAATCTTTTTAAGTGTTTCTTAGTTTTTGGAGCTGGAAAAGATGTAATTTTGGTTATATTAGAAGACACTGGCTGGATAGTATGATTCTGCAAATGAAAACCAAGGTAATCTATGGCTGTTTGATGAAATTTGCATTTAGCAGGAGACAAGGTAAGGTTATGTTTCTGTAAAATTGAAAACAAAACATTTAATTTGTGAATCATTTCTTGAAATGAATCACCAGCAACAATAATGTCATCCTGATATGCATAAACACCTTGTAATTTACTTTCTTTGATTATTGCATCAATTAACATTTGAAATGAAGAGGCTGCGGATCTGAGTCCAAACATTAAACGAGAAAAACTATAAGTACCCCATTCGGTAGTAAAAGAGAGTTTCTTGCGAAATTCTTCTGGGAGATTTATCTGATGATATGCAGATGGAAAATCTAATGTGGTGAAGTATTTAAATTTAGAAATATTGTTAATAATAGTATCAATTCTAGGTAATGGATAAGAAGAACTACGAATCATGGTATTAATTAATCTTAGATCAAGTGCCATTCGAAATTTTGGTTTTTCATTAGGAGAGGATGCTTTCTTTTTAACCATAAGCATTGGACATGCCCATTCGGAAATACTTCTTTCAATAATTCCTGCATCAACCAACGTGTCCAATTGCTGTTTTGCCTCTTCTTGGATAGATTGTGGCACAGGGAAGGGCAGGGTCTTAACAGGAACATCTGAGATAAACTGGATATGAGGTATAACTCTGTCCGTTTGACCCAAAGATTTCAAGGAAGAAGAAAACACTGTATCATATTTAGTTAATAAATTTTGTAATTCTGTTTTCTGATATGGAAGTAGATGATTTAGGCTAAAATTACTAAGTTTAAACTCTGATTTTCTTAACTTTAAAATGTCAGTAGAAGCTTGAATTAAATTAATTTCATGGGGAGAACTAATATTTTGAGTATCAAAATCTTCTTGAATTTCATCTATCTCGTGAATTGTTCCCAAAACTGAATCTTTATTAATGTGAATGGGTTCTTCAGCATTATTAGTGATAGGAATATAAAAGTAACTACTGAGGTTTTTAGCATTTTTAGATTTCGAGCTAAGTTCTGCAGAAATTATGGATTGATATGCACAAGTTGGTAATTCATACTCCTTTGGTTCAAACAAAAATTGATCACAAGAATGAAAGGAAGACACCGCAGGTACATATACAGTACTGTCAGGTGGAATAACGACTTTCTTTCTTGAATAACAAGAATTATTTGAAGGAAGAGAACTATGTACTTTATTATTGGAATTAACAGACACTGATACATTTTCATTGGAAGATTCAGGTAGAGACCTCTTTTGAGTTAAAGTGTTGACTTGTAAATCCTGTGTTTGATCAACCTCTTGAGCAGAAACAGAGTCTAAGATGTCAAGTAGGTTATTATTTATCTTAATTTGGCTATTATGTAGATCAATAACAACTCTATGAGATTTCAAAAAATCAAAGCCAAGGATACCAACAAACTTAGAATCTTCAGGAATATCAATGAGAAAAAAAGAATGTTTGTAGAAAAATTTCCCTATCTTAAATGACAAGTTTATACAACCAGAACAAATAACAGCAGAATTTACCGTGGTAATTTTTACATTTGAAGCAATTCTGCTATAATGTACATGCTGTTTTATACGTTGAAAATAATATTTTGATAATAGAGAAATGCTTGCACCTGAATCGAGAAGAAAATTTGCAGGATTCTTGTTAATAGTTAATTGAATAATAGGAAGAGTAGGTTGATCAACTTCCGCATGGAGAAGAAATTCGATGGACTCAACAAAGATTATGTCATTTTCAGATGAGGTTGTTTGTATACCAGAGTTTGCAAAAAGTGGAATTTCTTTATTTGTTTGACTAGCAACTGATTTCACAAGTCTCTGTGATGAAATCGGATAGTTAATTTTAGTCAATGGAGACCGCGGTACAATAATATCATTCTGGACTTGAAAAGGCGTAAAGTCACGACTTAAGGCAGAAAAAACATTAAAGGACGGAAGTTGAGTATTTATGTCTGGAGTTAACTCTTGAAAACATTCAGGAGTTATGTTTGAATTATAGAATGTTCTTTCACATTGAAAAAAGGGAACAGCAAGGTCTTTATCAGAATTTACATTATTGAAAGAGACAGCTTGAGAGTTATACTGTGGAGAAAAATGACACAGGGGTGAAGCAGCTCCACACCCACTTCTCCCCAAATCGTGTCAGTACCTATGAGGATTTTTATTTGAGTAGTTCTGACGGGAGGTCGAAACTTTAGAGGAAGAATGTCGAGAGTCGGATGAATGTGGTTTATCATCTGAGGAGTTGTGATGCCGTTTTTTAAAAGATGCTTGTTTTGATTTGGAAGTTAAATTTGCTTTCAATTTGAAACATCTGTTTGCTGAATGTCCAGGTCTTGTGCACCACTGGCAAATAATTCGTTTATACGAATGTTTGAAATGATGACTAAGTCTTATGTTTCTGGAAGAATTGTGCCTGGACTCTGTATCGCAAGATGAGTTATCATCTGAAGTAGCTGTGTGAGGTTTGTTACACACCTCCGATGAGTCCGCAGAATGACTATTATGAGACAGAGAATCCTCAGGTTGTTCATGTAAGTTATGTAACCTACTGTATGAAGGTGGAACCGAATTAGAAATTATAGGTGCTTGAACAGAATCAAGAATCTCTTGATATGAAGCAGCAGCTTCAATCATTTTGTCAAACGAATCTATGTGTTGTGTAAGAATGTGAACTTTTAAATTATTAGGGATGAGATCAGTGAATTTTGATATTAGAATCTGTTCAATGGAGGGATCAGGCAACTGAGGAAAATGTTTACGAACAACATCATCTAACCTTGTAGCAAAATTCCGGATAGATTCTGAAGGTAGAAACTTTATACTATTGTATTTAAGAGCAATGGAGGTAGCTGACTCCGTCTTAAAATGTTTCCTAAAAATATCAAACAAGTCTTCAGGAGAAGTTGCCTTTTTACATGCATTAGAGGAAACATAAAATTTTAATGCCTGATCAGAGAGTTTAGATTTGAGGAAAATAAGTGCCTGTTCATTACTCCAGTTAGAATAAGAAATCGTCGCTTTAACTTGCTCTGCAAAAAAATCTAAAAGTTCGGGATCACCCGAAAAAGGTGTCACTATTATTCTTAGAGGTTTAATTTTAGACGTCATGATGAATAAATACAACAAAATTCAAAAATAATGCAATAATTCAAACAAACAGCATTCAAATAAATTACTAATCTCAACAATATATAAATACATCAATAGTTCTAATAAATTGTGCCTTAATATTTGCCATATGCCCCTTCAAACAATGTAAAATTATAGGTCATTGTAAAAATATTTGCATACTAAGAACAAAAATATCTTCTATCACTTCATACAATCGAAAGAAAAATCATGCTCTGCAAAAATAAAAGGAGATATTTCCTACCATTTACTTCTCAGAACAGAAAAAAAATCTCTTCAAAGTACATAAAAATGAGCAATTTGTTCCCCAAATACAAATATAAGTTCAACAAAATAATATATTGAAATAAACTCTTCAAAAAAAAGTAACAGCTTCAGACTAAAATATTAAAATATCACAGCATTATAACATATTTTTTTTTTTTTTTTAAATTAAATAAGTATTTCTCTCTCTCATAATTCCAGGGTGCATTTTTCAAGAATTTCTCCAAAGTCGGCACCAGGAATTGTGACGTGAATATTAGAATATTCACAAATTGTTGTGATCGTATTTTGGAATTAGTTTGTTGTAAAAAATCTTCTTTTAGAAATGGAGACAATAACCCTACATTTAGTTCTTTTAGGTCATTTTAAAGGGAGAAAATCGAAAAGATCTTACTTGAAACAAGCAGTGTTGAGGAAGAGACAGGATCTACACTTTCTTGAGATTAAATCAATCTTTATTTAAGTATATTTTTAGATGAAGATGAATTATTTTCCATTTTGATCACCCGTAAATTGTTCTTGAAAATACCAGCACTTAGATTAAAAAAATTCCCGAGAGAATATCGAATATTTAACTGAAGAACAAAAACTTTGTTGATAAAAAAAATGGCACAACTACAACCAGATATCGACATCGTTGTTTCGGACATCCCGTCAGAACTTTAACTGCCTAAAAAAATTAAGGGAGACAGTATATAAACATCGCTACGGGGCCCGTAAAAGTAATTAAGCGAGAGGTTTAAAACAATTGACCAAATTCAAAAGCCACCGGTATTCGGAAAACAAATGAGAAAGCGAAACCAAAAGTAACGCAATCTAATTTGTTCGTGAAACGAAACGTCACTCGTTTGAAATCATAGCAAGCGCCCGTTTTCTACTGAGCATGCGCACACTTACAGCCTCGGATGAAACACGGAGAGAAAAAGGAAGGGAAGAATAATGAATGAATGGCGTGCGTATGCAAGCACTGGGGGAAAGCCAACTTACAGGTCTACGCTAAGGTTGTCAGCGAGAGAGACGGGAGAAAAAAGAAAAGAAACAAAAAAAAACAAAAGCACGGCCGCGACACCGTCACAGATGCAGACCGGTGAATAGGTGGAAAAAAATGTGAGATTTCATCTCACATATGTATTCTAAAAAAAAAAGGAAAAGTAACTTCTAATGCTGCTGCTGCTACTGTCATAAATAAATTTATTGTGCATGGAGCTCTTTTTTGGCTTATTAAAAAACTGTTGCATACAAAACTATAAAAATTAATAGTTTTATAGGCAATATATGATAAACATGCTGAAGCAGCTAGTTTTTAAATTATTTTAAACTACAGGTGCAGATTCACAGCCACCAGTAGCCATGTGGCGACTAAATTTTTTGCTTTGGCCACTAAATTTCGGTGTCTAAGTCGCTATATGTTTAGAGGGATACCAATTCTCCACCGAATGCAGATTTCCACTTTTTTCCCCCCTCTTTAATATTAAATCTGTGGATTCTCTTTTATCATTCTGTTATATTTACAGCTTTTTTTTTGGCCGATAATTAAAATATATAATTAATATGGATTGCCCTAAATTTCCCGTTTTCTTCTTAAAAAAAAAAAAAAAAATAAATGAATTGCGATGCCAGCGGAAGTAAGGGGAAAAAATCGTGTTGATATGTGCACCGCAAATGAATTTAGTGGCACCATTATTCCACAACGAAGAAAAATTCGTGCCAAGAAGAGAATAATTTTGGGTCACACTTATTAAATTTGTAGCTCTTGGATTATTCAGACATTCTTACAGGTAGACACTAGATATGGGCTTGTGATTCTTCCACGAATTAGCAAAATTCCTCAAATTATCATTCAGTTATTTTTTTTTAGCAAATTCCCTCAAAATCAATTCGTCAATCGGTCATGAAAAGAAACTGGGAATTTCCCCAATCGGACACATAATATGTGAAAACGGCCAGGGAAAAATCTTGCAAATTTTGTCGATCGCTTGCCAAATAAAACCACGATTTTCATCAATTGCTCATGAAATAAAAGCACTCATTTGGTCAATCGGTCACGAAAAAAAAAAAAACAGTGAATTTCAATCAACGAGTAGTGAAGGAAAAAAAAAAAAAAAACCCACTAATTTTACCAGTTAAATTGTAGGAAAAAATTTCAAATTTCATTAAACAATCAGGAAAAAAATTGAAATTTTGTCACAGAGTCACAATAATAAAACGTGGAAATCAGTCATCGGTCAGGAAAATTGAAATTTATTGTTTGCATATGGCCCTGTTCATTGTTTATTTTCTGTTATGAAAAATACTTTGGGAGGGAGGTGGGGGGGGGGGGGGGGGGGGAGTTTACCTATGGAACAAAAAACAGTAGAGAATTGTGTTTATTCATGAAGTGTTCAGGCCTTATATTACAAACTAGATACAATTATGGTCGGAAGATTCTATAAAATGCTGTCGCCGAAATTTATTGGAGAAAAAAGTAAGTTATTAATTTAAGCTTTGTGCAAATTTAAATTTAAAATTTACTGCTTGTTACTTTTAAGCTTTTATAACAAACAATATTACTGATAAATGATAATACTTTAATGGATTAAATTTTTATTTCAACGAAATTTTGCATAATAGTTATTTTTTTTAAGAACAGTCTGGTTAACTATCTACAAATCTAACACTTACACTTTCTTGAACATATTTCAGAAATTTAAATTAAAACCAAAATACGTAGCAAACTTTATTATTTTTTACTATAACATTTCAGAATGATCCGTTTAACACAGCAAACTACAGTCAAACCCCGAATTAACGAATCGTTTGGGACTAGCAACTTTGTTCGTAAAATCGAGATTATTCGTTAAATCGGGATAATCAAAGGAATATTTCTATACAACAGAACAAGTTAAAAAATGGCAATAAATAAGAACAATGCTCACTTACCTTAATAATGATGTTAAGCATTTGTTGCTTTAAGAAAGTACTCTGTATAAAAATGGATTCTTTTTTTATGTACTACTATAAATCCGTACTCCATTGTGATTAAGAAAAAATCTGATTTATTCAAATTTTATCGATAGATTATATTACATCTTTTATAGATGTTTCTTTGCTTTGTTTTGATTTTCTATTCCAAACTTCTTTATCGATTTTTTTCTAAAGGTGTGAAAACAATGTCCCCAACATCATGAGCCATCAACTACTATTTCAAAGTATCCAAACTGCTAACTGCTTTTTTGAACGCTGCATGCTTCATTTCTCTTTATCTTCTTCATCTGATCCACTACTATTTACTGCTATTAAGAAACTCTGTGTAACGTGCATTTTTGAATGTAGATATTTCTGCATCACAAGATACATATTTAGAAAATTAACAATCAGGGAAATTGAAAATATATAATAAATATTATAAAATTTCTTCACTTTTTTTATTTTTTTGACATCAAAAATTGTTTAATTAAATCGGGATTATAAATTCGTTAAATCGAATTATTTTTGTTCCATTTTTGCCCGGACCATAAAGGAATTCGCTAAATCGAGAAATTTGTTAAATCGGGTCTCAATTGTATTGCTTTAAATATATTCGAACAGCAGTGTTTTTCTAAAAGTTTGAGTATGATAATTTTACTACTAGTCTGTGATAATTTTTTTAAAAAGAAAAACAAATGTTTGAAGTATATTTTGATTTTTATCTTTCAAAATACTCACACACTTTCATAATTTAATATATATATATGTGTACTCTTGTATGACAATCAAAAAAAAAAAAAAAAAAAAAAAAAAAAAAAAAAAAAATTCTTAATATTCTCCACTACCATGATTGAAATTTTTTATTCTTTTCAAAGAAATTTTTTATTCTTTTCAAAACTATCTTGAAACATTGTTCGAAGCAATAAAATTATTTCGAGAAAACACAAAAAAACATATTTCATTAAACACAATTCTTGTGAAGTAAATAAATCTTGAGATTCCTTTTGTGTTTTATTTGACAGCACCACATCACAACATTTAGAACAATTAATATTTGAATAACATTATAAATTCCGAGATTATGATAAATACATATCCCAGCCAAGAACATATATATTCTGCTCATTTCGAAGAAATATATTCAAGCATTACTTCTGTGCATTAACTCACACTTGTTCACATAAATATTATAATTCCGAGAAAATATTTTTTCCCGACCAAACATTTCAAGATTTCTTTACTAAAGATTTACGAGGAAACATTTTTCCCCGTTCGAACACAATTCAAGTTTTTTTTACTTAACTAAAAGAATTCTAGTATCAATCTGCGTTCTTACGAGAAACACACGTACTGAACCACGTGACCTAGGCTGGGCTATTTTTAGATTTCCCCAGCGCAATTTCGTAACACTGCCCACCCATGAACATATGGGTGTTCATCACAAATAATTACAATATATCAAATTTAATACAAATACAAATAATGAAATTAATACAAATATAAAATAATGAAATTAATACAAGTACAAATATAAAATACGAAATGTTATACATACTTCAGGGTATTTAAACATGCTACAATGAAATTCAAACTAAAATAAGAAAAAAAGGATTAATGTATGAATTAATTTTTAGAGTCACAATCAGTTCCAAGTTCAAGGGAATAAATCAATTGGATGGGTCTTTTGAGAATACATTTCTCAGTTTTGACTTTACAGGACCTCACCTTGCCGTCTCTTCCAGGAAATAATTCAATAATTTTTCCTAGACTCCAGAAATTTCTGGGTAATTTATCATCTTTGATTAGTACAATATCATTTAATTTAAACTGAGGAAAATTAGTTTTGTTCGAGCTTAAATGAGCTGACCTTAAATTTAATAAATATTCCCCTTTCCATCTAGACCAAAACAAGCGCATTAATTTTTCACGATAGTTGTAAGATCTAATTAACTCTTTCCTGGAAGAGATATTCGGGTCAAGGTGAAGCCGAACTGGTGGCAGAGAAGATATTCTTCTCCCAATTAAGAAGTGAGCAGGGGTTAATGGTAGGGGGTCTGGACCTTCTGGCGAGAAATAGGTTATAGGGCGAGAATTGACCATGCCTTCAATTTCCACTAGTACAGTATTCAGTTCAATCACAGTCAGGGATGACTTGCCAAGAGTTTTCCGCAATGCAGTTTTAATAGTACTAACCATACGTTCATAAAATCCCCCCCACCATGCTGCTCGTTCGACTATGAACTTCCACTTAATGCAATGGGAAGAAAAAAAATCTTGTACATCTGGATGAGTTATAATGGACCAAAGTTTTTTCAAGTCTTTTTCGGCCCGTTTGAACGTCTGAGCATTATCTGTATATATAACAGCTGGCATTCCTCGTCGTGAGAGGAATCTACGGAATCCTAGTAAAAATGTTGAAGTTGACAAATTGTCTACAAGCTCCAGGTGGACATTTCTGGTTACTGCACACGTAATCAGCAAAATGTATTGCTTATTATCACAGTCTTTTACGTACAAAGGTCCTGCAAAATCACATCCTATCACACTGAATGGATTTGCCTGTTCTACACGATCAGCTGGCAATGGAGCTACCGTTTGGTCTCCTGGAGTTGAAGAAAACCTCTTGCATATAATGCAATTTTTTAGCACACTTCTCACGGTTTGTCTAGCCCTTATAAGCCAGAATCTTTCACGAATTTGTAGAAGTGTATGGGCAACAGCAGAGTGAAAAACTTTATTATGAGCATCCCAAATTATTAGTTCTGCCAATTTAGTTTTTGGCGGAAGAATTATTGGATGCTTTTCATCCACCGATAAATCAGTCTTAATGAGTCTTCCAGAGACTCGCAAAACTCCTTCTGGATCGAGGTAAGGGTTCAAGGAAAGTAATTTAGAATCTCTAGGAAGCGGTTTAGAATTTTTCAGGCATATGATTTCGCTCGAGAAAATTTCATTTTGACAATTTTTTATCCAAAAAATTTCTGCTTCTCGTATTTCCTCTGACGTAAGATTAGAATTTTTCTCGCGTTTTTTCTTTAGCATTTTGATAAAGAGTACAACATAGCCAGTTACTCGTAATAGTTTTTTCAGGTTACTGTATTTGTTTATTTCAATTAGATTTTCCTTAACAATTGTTGCATTAACAATAATTTTACTTCTAGCTTCATTTTCAATTTCAGGGTTGACTGATTTTGTTTTATACTTATCATCCTTGGGCCAAAATTTTTCAGATTTACTAAGCCATTCAGGGCCACACCACCATTGATTTGAGTTCAATAATTCTTTAGCTGATAGCCCCCTAGTCAGCATATCCGCAGGATTATCCTTGCTAATTACATGCCTCCAAGAACTAGGGTCGCTCATTCCCTGTATTTCCGTTACCCTATTGGCAACGAATGGCTTCCATTTGGATACCGCTCCTTGGATCCAATGTAATACGATGGTTGAATCAGTCCACAGTACTATTTTTTCTAGATTGGAGAAAATACTTTTTAGGTGATTAGCTATCCTAGCAGCTATTAGAGCACCTAATAGTTCGAGTCTAGGGAGAGTTATTTTCTTCAAAGGGGCCACTCTAGCCTTAGCCGTAACAAAACAAGTCTTAAAGAGCCCTTCGGAAGATTTAAATCGGAAGTAGGCTACCGCTCCATAAGATTTTAAGGAAGCGTCCGAAAAAATGTGAAGTTCTACCCTGTCCTGCACTTCACCCGAGTGATAATAATATCTAGGTATTTTTAATTCTTCAAGCAATTTTATTTCCTGATACCATGTTCTGTATTTAATTTTAAATTCTTCATTAAATTCGTCGTCCCAGTCCAACCCACTCTGCCATAATTCTTGTAGAAAAATCTTAATTCTAATCAAAAATGGTGACATAAATCCAATAGGATCAAATATTTTGGCGGCAGTTTGGAGAACATGCCTTTTGGTAAATTCCAAGCTGTCACCCACTGACACTAAAGATGCCAAATCTTTGGCCAGAAAATCCTCTTCAATATTCCAGTTTAACCCCAATACTTTAGATTCTACACAATTTTCATTAATTTCTATAACCGGGTTACCATTCCACGATTCCTTTAATTCTTGTGAATTAGTAACGAACTTTCTCAATTGCATATTAGCATCTTTAAATATAGAAACTGCAGTAGTTGTTAGTTTCATGGCTTCTGCAACCGTGGATGCTCCATAAATTAAGTCATCCACATATAAATATTTATTAATCATTTCATAAGCGGTGGGTTCCGTTTCCTTATAATTACCAATATGTTTTTTAATTGTAGAGGCTAAAACATAAGGGGAGCTGGTTACACCGAAACAGTGACGGTTAAAATGGTATAAAACGGTGCGTTGATCTATGTCGCAGTCATCGAAATACAAAAAACATAAATAATTTCTATCATTTTCTGATACCTGTATTTGTAGAAAGGCTCTAGCAATATCCCCCGTGAAAGCAATTTTAAACTGTCTAAAATTTAATAGCACATCTATGAGATTAGGATTTAAATTTTCCCCCGCAAAGAGACATTGATTTAGACTTTTTTCCCCATTTTTTCGGCTACTCGCGTCAAAAACTATCCTGGTTTTTGTAGTAGAAGAACTCGGTCGGGACACTGATTGATGGGGCATTACATAATCGATAGAGCAATTATCACTACATTTTTCAATAATTCCCTCACTCAATTGCTCTTTCATAATTTCATTATATTTCAAAAACAAAGATTTATCACTCTTTAATCTTTTTTCCAAACCTGCAAAACGCTTTTTTGCAACCTCGTAATTATTGAACAAATTTTGTTTATCTAATTCATTACACCATAACAAGGGAGTCATATATCTATCATTTTTAAAAATGATTTCTTTCTGGAATTGATCAATTACCTCATAAGTCTCTTCGTGCTTTTGATCATTAGAATCGATTAAAAAGGACTCGATGTTCCATAAATTCCTAAGATCATTTTCTGGAGGTAAACAAATTACATTTAAACAGGGAGTTGTGTTAGAATTATTACTGTCAACTCGACCGACCAAGGTTTTACCAAATATTGTTGGCTGCATAAATAATTGATGATTAATTTTTTCGACAGATCCTATTATAGTTTCAAATAAATAATCTGCCCCAAGCAATATCTGAACAGGTTTCGAATGAATAAATGTGTCAGCCAATACATGTTTATCTAGATATAATTTATCTATCAACTTATAATCAACAGAAGTCATTATCTTAGTACCGCTAATAATTTCAGAAACCAGCGCTCTTACAGTTATTTTTTCATAAGGATGATGACAACTAATAATAGTTAAAATTACCACATTAAATTCCTTTTCTATGGCGTCGCGATTCGCAAAAGTATAAACCAAAAGTGTTTCCTTAGCAACAGGTTTTAATTTTAACGCTGAGGCTAAACTTTTTGTAACGAATGTTCTAGAGGATGCAGAATCATATAAAATTCTCGTGTTTAATTTATTTCCTGTTCCCTGCACTTGTACACAGGCAGTTTGCAACAATGTTGCATACTTTTCGGGTGAATTATTTGTTTTCACTACATATGAAAACACGGCTTGACTTTTGTCATTTTTAGACATTTCGGCTTTCACTAAGCCATCATCGGGACGCGTTTTTGTCGATTTTTTAGTGGGGCAAAATAAATAATTATGCTGATTACTTTTGCACAATTCACAAGGCGGTATTTTTACCTTACACAAAGATATTAAGTGCGATTTCAAGAAGCATCGGTAACATCTCCCATCTTTTTTCAACTTATATCTTTTCTGTTCATCGGTAATTTCGTTACACTTTAAGCTTGAATGATTCGAGTTACAAAAAATGCAAACATTTTTCACAACAGTATTAAGCGCGACTGAAGTGGGAACATTAGGTTTTATTCTAGGAGCCCTTTTTTCCCATCGTGTTACTTCCTGATTTTTTAAGGAAAGCCCTGACACTGCATTAGCTGCTTCGCGCGATTCTATTTCAAACTTTATGAAATTCATTAATTCATTTACGTCACCAGCTTTTTCCGCATTTTTCTTTCTCTGAAATTCTATAACTAAATTATGGGGCAATTGTTTTAAGATAATTGGTATTAATAGATACCCAAAATTATCTGAAGCCACCCCAATGGCTTTCAAGTTTCGAATGCTCACCTCGCATTCGTCATATAAATCCCGTAACAATTTTATGTTCGCGGTTGATTTTACCGGTTCTAGTTCTAACAACTTATTTATAAAACCGCTTATCAAAATTTCTGGTTTACCGTATCGATTCTGCAGTAAGTCTAAAGAGTGTTGATAATTAGTTTCGTTTAGCGTCAAACCGGAAATTGATCTAAGCGCTTCACCTGACAAAAATGATTTTAAGTAATTGAATTTGTCAATTTTGGTTAAATTCTCATTCGAATCGATTGCACTCTTAAAACTATTCATAAATTCTAAAAAAGTATTTGGTTCCCCTTTAAAAACTGGTATAGTTATTTTTGGCAAATTTATTGTTGCCGGCTTAGCACTAACATATGGAATTGTACTCCCATTAAATACAGAACTAGTATCAGGCTGATCAGAATCAAATTTAAATTTTTTCAAATTCATTTTAATTTTGAATTTAGCTTCATTAATAACATCATCGTAATCGATGCTCGTTTGAACATCATTTTCGAAAACGGTTCCATCATCTATTAATTCCTGAATTTGATTGTTTACTACTTTTAATTCGTTTTGCTTTTCTATTATATTATTTAAATATTCATTCAACTGATCAAAATTACTTTTATTTTCAAAATCAATACTTTCTATATAAGATTCAATTTTTGTTATAAGCTTGGTTATAGAGGTCTTCATGACCTTTCGTTTACCTTTAGATTTTTCTACATCCATAATTTACAATTATAGAATAACTTTCATGCATAGAACAAAAATTGGTTACAGTACCTTTTTCTATCCGCGACGAGAAGACGAATAAGCCGATGACGGGTAATCCAATATTTTGAAGACGATGATAATCTCTGCACTAATACTCCATGATAATGAAAACACTATAATTAATAAATGCGAAGACGTGAGTTGCACTCTTGATAAACAATAATAAATTCGATCTGGAGGTTTTTCCCGAGTTTCGTAGCACCATGAAATTTTTTATTCTTTTCAAAGAAATTTTTTATTCTTTTCAAAACTATCTTGAAACATTGTTCGAAGCAATAAAATTATTTCGAGAAAACACAAAAAAATATATTTCATTAAACACAATTCTTGTGAAGTAAATAAATCTTGAGATTCCTTTTGTGTTTTATTTGACAGCACCACATCACAACATTTAGAACAATTAATATTTGAATAACATTATAAATTCCGAGATTATGATAAATACATATCCCAGCCAAGAACATATATATTCTGCTCATTTCGAAGAAATATATTCAAGCATTACTTCTGTGCATTAACTCACACTTGTTCACATAAATATTATAATTCCGAGAAAATATTTTTTCCCGACCAAACATTTCAAGATTTCTTTACTAAACATTTACGAGGAAACATTTTTCCCCGTTCGAACACAATTCAAGTTTTTTTTACTTAACTAAAAGAATTCTAGTATCAATCTGCGTTCTTACGCAAACACACGTACTGAACCACGTGACCTAGGCTGGGCTATTTTTAGATTTCCCCAGCGCAATTTCGTAACAATGATTGCTTAGCTTATGTAGTATATAAACTATACCTTGTCCAACTTTATCTACTGACTATACATAACTTAAGATATATATTATATTTAGTTTATATCCAAATTAAAAGAAATGTATGAATAAATTAAATACAGTACAGAACCATTTATCCGGAATGCTTGGGGTCAGATGTATTCCGGATAACTGGTTTTTCCGGTTAACTGGTTGTGCATTAAAGCATCATCCATTTGATAAGTTTTGTGGAATATGCGTGGTTGTAGCATTATTTCTGATTTTAAATTATTAGATTACTTGGATTAAATATCAATGTAAGAAAGATAAAAAGTTAACCAGAGTTTAAAAGAAAGTAATTTATGGGAATCTCTTAGGAACAAAAGTTCTATTTCCTCTGCATAAAAATGAAAATGTCTGAAATACAACTAAATATGTTTCCTTTTCAAATACTAGATGTTGTCATCAAATTATACAATTGTTTCAAGTAAAGCCTATGTCAAACTGGCAGTATATGACACCTTTTTCTGCAAAGATTCTGAAATCAGTTTATCAGAAATATCATTCCGGATAACTGGTTTTCCGGTTATCTGGTTTCCGGATAAATGGTTCCATACTGTATACAGATTTGATTAGCTAGTCTGTGTTTTGTTGTACATGTGTATAAATAAAATTATTTTTCACCGAATTCCAGAGGATTTTCCCTATAAAATGTTGTTTTTATGTGTTTATTTCACAATGTGATCACTAGGTTTTTTGGGTTTAAGAGCCTTCCAGATTTTGGAAATCTGCACCTATAATTTAAACGGTATTTAATGTTGAAATTAGTCAAAATAGTTCAGTTAAAGTTTTATAACATAAAAAACTATGCTTAGCAATTCAGCCATCTTTTGCAGCCACATAATGGAATAGACTGCTGTGTGCAATGCCCAATCATTTTTCAAAATTGTGTAATTTTCTAAGTGTTTTTTTATTTTTTTCTTTATACAAAATTTTCTCAATAGATTTATTTTATATTTCAGAAAAGTAATTTTTGTTACTTACTGTTGCCAGATTTAAAAAAAAAAGCACAAACATTTTTCAATTGAAAAATATATTTGCACATGAATATTAAAAGAGAAAGAAAAGTTTAAAATAATTAAATTATTACACATGAAAAACATTTAATGGGAAAAATTATGTCCTTTTTAAAACATCTTATTCCAAATGATTTTCTTATAGCCATCCAAAGAGAACTTTTCTTCTAGATGTTATTATAAAAGTTCGAGAGCAGCAACATTTTTTACTTAACCATTTTGTGCAAACTGATTTTTAACCCCCCTCCCTCCTGGGTTGCACTAATACTCCGAAGCCCAAGCTGATCTCCTGGGGTGATCATCCCAATCCTTGGCATGCACAGATAAGTTTTTGAACTTAAATTTATAAACTTAATACAATAGCAAAATGTCAAAAAAAAAAAAAAAAGTTATAAATATTATTTTTTACATACAATGTCAAATTACAGACATTCATTAATGTCATTTGTTTAAATTAAGCTATAAGAATGTCAAGAATGAATAACTTACTTGTAGAGTATAATCATGAAGAATTTTAACTAAAGAATCTCTTAGACCAGGAATCTCCATGCCATTTGGGATTTTTTGGATAAGCATTATTGGATCCACATGAGTACCAATATTTTGTAATAATACAGTAATAAAACCTGAAATTAATCAATAATAAAAATCTATGAAATTTGAAATGATACAATGCATGAATGCATCAAGATGCTTAATGTGGGTAAAATTCAAATATTTAAGAATTTAAGTATTGCATGCTATTTCCAGTGTCACTCCTCAATGTTAATTTAACACAGTAAAAGCTATAGACCTCATAACTTTGACTTCTTCCCACTGTTTTGTTCCTGTTGCCACACATTTTTTACTCTTTACTAATTCTAATAATAATATAAATTTAAAGTGTGAAAATGTTTGCCTGAAGTCAGGGTCAAAACAGATGATAAAATGCCTTTGCATATTGGTGGATTATAACCCAGAAAGTAACATAGGATATGTTTTATTTACATTATACAAAAATTTTCTTAATTCAAATTTCACTATTTTCATTGAGAGATTTTTCCTATAAATTCACCATTTTTTTCTTTATTGTTGCAAAAAATTGAAAAGGCGTAATAATTATTTCTCAACAGCAATTAATTTTCAGATGAAAGATTTCCACGTGCAAAATGAAATGATTTTTTTTTTTTTTTGAATTAAAAAGAAGATGCATATGGTGTTATACAGAAAATAAAAATGACATTTTTAAACATTTGTTAGTAAACAAAGAACATTAATATGAGTAAATACAGACAGCAGGTGAATGCGACGTCAAATTAAACAAAAAATTGAAATATATTTTACCGATACTGATTTTTAAACATGACAGAAGATAATTTTCTGTACAGATGAGCACGTAGTTCAATTAAATAGCTGTTAACTTTGTGATTTATTTATATATTTTCTTTTATTTATTTATTGATGAAGTTTTAATTTTGTTATGGAATATTAGCTGGAAACAAATACAGAACTATTTATGTTGTTTTACGATGGTGTAAAAATTGAAATTGTTTGATGTTTAGAAGTTAATGAATTTGCAAATAAGCGAAATTTATTTTACAGGTTTCATCAACAATTTGACCCCACAGTTACACATAGACATATTTTTGCTGTATAATATATATATGGTTAGCATCGTTATATGAATTTGTAAGATAAATTTTGATTAAAAGGTATTTTATAAAATATATTGTCCACAGGCAGTTTCTTATTGCGGCAACAAGAAAGAAAAAAATTGCAAATTCAAAAAAGATAGGGACTTTTAATCTTAAAAGGCCTGACTATGGAAGCGATTTGGAAGCTATGTTTTCCATTTCTTGATAAATTAACTATTGATAAGAGATTTTGATCATGTGACAAAGACTTTTTCCCCCTTCCTTGAATGGTTATTCTTCTTTCGTGCAGAAATCCGGTTCAAATCGTCCACTTTGACAACATTTTCTGAAAGATCTAATGCCTTCGCAAAAAAACAGAAAACACAGTTCGCTTACATAGTTTCCGAACAACAACACCTGCTAATTTTATGCATTTCTGAACAAAAATAAATTAAAACTTATGTCATAAAGTTGCCCTTTTGGATTTGAGAACAGCCTTAAGTCTATGGCATTTATCACCAAAAATTATTCCTCAAGGACATGTCTTTTTAATTACATAAACCACAACATTGAAAAAACTGCTGAATTAGATTATCATCGGTTTAACAGTTTCGAGTCGCACAGAATCAACTGGAGCAGACGCTAAATAATTAATTTCTATGCTTTCTTTATTCTTGATGGGAAAAATTTTAAAAATGCTAAAACAAATGTAAATTTCCTACTTGTAAAGGCGATTCATGTTACTATAAAAAAGAACATATGCTTGGGGTACATTTGTATTTTGTATAATGTTTATACAAAATGATAAGCTACATGCATAGCAATATACAAATCTAAGTTTTTAGGGCAGTTTAAGTATCATAGTGTTTGAATTTTATTTTTTAAAGTTCAATTAGTTTAATCGTATTTCTTACAAGAATTGAATATTAAATGTAGAAGCAACGTAATGAAATATCTTAATATCAGTCCCTTCTCGGGTCTAAACAATGTTGGAAATTTTTTTTTTTTGGCATTTTTAAAAAACTTTGACTTTGAAATTTTGTCCCAGGTGCAGTTTTATCTTAGCACGGTCCTTTAGACAGTGTGATACTGTGTAGCTAGAAGTTATGGCAGAAAGTGTGAATCAGTAAGGATATTACAAAGATTTTATTGTTGGTGATCCATCTTATAGACTGCCTATTTTTACACATGAGGATTACACAAGTGTATAAGGATTAAGGATTGTTTGTTTGGAGTTTATCTTGAAAATAGTGCTGAAATTAAAAAAGGTAATTTATCCCATCATTCTATTTTTCACAACTTTTCAAGTAATGCTGCTGGCTTAAAACTTTGAAAAGTTTTAATTAATTAATTTAAGCCTCTATTAATATTCTATGATTTACTAAAGTCCCATAACAGTAAAAATGTTTGAAAATGAGTTGCCATCATTTTTTTAAAATTATTGTTTGATGATATTGATTTTTACTTAGATGATGCACCGTATTGCATTTCCCGCATCACTGCTAAAGTATGTAATCCTACTTTCCAAAGTAATTTACCTAAGTAATGTGTAAGTGGCAATATGAATTAGAGGTGTAACCAACTGCTCTATATTCGACGAATTTTGACTATTATTCTACTAATACAGAGTAATTCTAAAAATGTACTTTATTTTTGCTTTAAGCATAAAAAAAATAAACACAAAACAAAGTGTTTCACTTGCCGTCAATGGTGTTTGTATAATATGTTTGGACTGGATATTTAAGATATCAGAGATCTCTGAACTCACTGGGAAAGTTCCACAAACTCTTTAAGCATCATCAAAAAACACAAAACAAAAAAGTATAACAGAAAAGTACCATAATGAAACTCCCCTCCTTTCCCTCCGCAGATGGAAATGCTTGAAATTTTTGGGATACACCCCTCCCTACAGACAGGTTTATTTTCAACTTGAGAAAGTCAGAATTTCATTTTTTTAAATGTTTTATTTAAATTTTTCCAATAGCAACAATTTTATTTTTTTAAATTTGAGAATGATAATTTTGCCCACAGTTTGTACTTTGTGAGTTAGATAGTTATTTATAGTTTTTGTGAATGAATTACAGGTGTACCAAGTACTCAGTGTTCGACCAAATTTTGATTATGTTCTTGGCCAATACCAAGTACAGTACAGAACTATTTATCCGGAATGCTTGGGGTCGGATGCTTTCCGGATAACTGGTTTTTCCGGTTAACTGGTTGTGCATTAAAGTAGCATCCATTTGATATGTTTTGTGGAATATGTGTGGTTATGACATTATTTCTGATTTTAAATTATTAGATTACTTGGATTAAAAATCAATGATAGAAAGATCAAAAGTTAACCAGATTTTAAAAGAAGGTAATTTATGGGAATACCCTATAAGGGTAATCTTAGGAACAAAAATTCTTCTGTACTGCATAAAAGTTAAAACATCTAAAATACAACTAAATATGTTTTCATTTCAAATACTAGCTGTGATCATCAAATTATACAATTGTTTCAAGCAAAGCCTATGTCAAACTGGCAGTGTATGACACCTTTTTCTGCAAAGATTCTGAAATCAGGCTATCAGAAATATCATTCCGGGTAACTGGTTTTCCGGTTAACTGGTTTCCGGATAAATGGTTCCATACTGTAGTTGTAAACATTTACTTTTTTCTTTAAGCATCATTAAAAATAGCAGAAAATAAAAGGCATAACAAAAAATAGTACCATAATGAATCTCCCCATCCTTCTCTTCTTGGCCACCTACAGATGGAAATGCTCATTTTTTCCCCTCTTAAAGAGTTTTTTTTTATAACTGGAAAAGTTGGAATTTCATTCTTTAAATGTTTTATTTTAATTTATACTAGATAGTACCCGTCAATTGACGGTAAATAACTTGAACGTTCCATTAGAAAAATTCCTGAATTTTTAATTAATAGCTTTTAAATTAATTATTGAAATCGTGACAAATTTTTATATTGCATAAGTGATTCTTATTTCTTGAAGGCGAGCTGTCAGTCTAACTACTTGAATGAATGAAAGAACTTTAAGTTTATAATTTACAACCAATTATGCTTGCCTTTTATCAGAAATTTACCAAAAAAAATACTGGGCAGAGCATATTTTTACTTACTATGGTCTTTTTTTTTTTTTTTTTTTTTTTTTTTTTTTTTTAATGACAGCCATTCTCTAAAAGCCTAATTTTGAAACGATGCAACTAACGATTTATAATATATATTTTTTATTTCCTGAATTTTATTATACTTTTTTCCTCATTTTTTAAATATTAAACCATATGGATATCAAGATAATTTATTTTATAGTTCTTATATGAACATTTTCCTTTCTTTCCATTTTGTTCATTTATTTATTTATTTTTTTTTTTACAGAAAAGAATGGCAAACTTTTCTTAATGACTCACACACCTATATATTCTTGATAATGGTCAGAAAACAAAAGTTGTAGATCAGCTCAATTTATTTAATTTATAATTACATGCTAAATATTTTAGGTTAAATATTTTAAATATAAAATTATTATTTTTTCAAAATATTTTTGAGTGTTAAATTTTATTTAATGAGAAACCATTCAAATAATAATAAAATCAAAATCATATAACTTCTCCTCTCAATAAAATTAATGTCATTATCGACAAAAATGATACAGAAATCATTTTGCCGGGAGTTGGGTTCGAACCTGCATCGTCTACAAAAGTAGTGCTTTAGACCACTCTGCTAACCAGACCTGCTGTTCGTTTCCTCTAAATGGAAGATGTAGTAAATTTAACTTCACGCATGCACAAATGCAGGAATTTTTTTGACTGAACTTACAAAATCAGGTTTACGTTTCAATATATATGATAACACTTACATTCTGATTTTTTATTAATTTAAATTTTTTGATTAGTTGTACTTTTTGTAAATTAGAATTTTCGTGAATATGAAATACAGGTATACTGAGTACTCGGTACTCAACCAAAAGGGGGGGGGGGGCATTACTGTACTTTTCAATTATACAGACATTGTCGCCAAGTGTTTGTGGGGTTTTTTTCACCAAAAGCAGAAAGGAAGAAAAAATTTCAGAGATACTTGCTACACCTTTAATTCATATTGCTACTTACTTCGGTAAGTTATATGGAAAGTAGAATTATGTATTTTTGCAAAGAAGCAGTGAATGCGCGACAGTACATCATTTCAGCAAATAATAATAATAATAAAAAGACAAACAATAGCAACTTATTTTCAAATATTTTTTAAGAATTTCATAAATCATGCAAATCATTTTAAAGAACTTTTATAAATAATTCAAAACTGTTCACCGTTTTAAGCCAGCAGCAGGTTTAAAAAATTTAAAGTAGTAAACTACATATGACAAAAGTTAAAGTTTACTAACATTTAACGTATTAGGTAAAGTTTACTGTAATTTAAATTTAGCATCAAATTTTTAAATTATGAATATGGCACTGCCATAATCATTAATGGTGAGTCTTAAAACATTTTAAATATATTAAGCAGTAAAATAAGCTTAGGACTTGCTAAATAAATGAAAATTAACAAAATAATGAGTGATCAAAATGGACATCCCTGCAAATTATAATAAATAAACTAAACAAACACCTTATTTTTTTCAAAGCAGCAGCTACAACATGCTTTCTACTTACCATGCTTACCATACAGAATCCACTTTTCTATTAGCCGACACAATATCAATCAATCGTACATGATTGTCGTTATATGTCATCAATTTCATACAAAATGTACTTATATACACTATGACAACAAAATCAACGTCAAAATTGGTAGGTAAAAGCAATTAGTTCATATGAATGCATTTTACATGCACATGTCATGAATGTCATTACAATGTATTTACTACAATATATAATGTATTTACATGAATGTCAGATAGCTCCAATTGTGTATGATATATCAGTGTTGTGTTGGTTAATGGAAAAGCGCTTTTAAAGAAGTACAACAAGTATACACCATACAAACTGCCTACATCCAAAAATATATACACTAAAATTTATTATCACACAACAAACTGAATGTATTTATATAAACAACCTGGATTTAAAAGAAAAGGTTTTTAGTTATTTCAATGTAGTATAAAAGAAGGTAATTTTATGTGCATTCATGCATATTGCATGGCTTGCCTAATGCATATCTGCATGTTCTTCAACTAAAAGAATTTTGGATTCCCATTTCATTTACCAAGATGCTGAAAAATCACACGATTGTTGTTATCCGACTTTGATGCATGCAAAATGCATTCATATACACTATGTGATTTTCCACCTGCCGTATCGATAATGACTTTGGCAAGCATAAAAATTCAGATTTTTATGTTCCTATTTAAAACAATTCCTACTTATTTAAATTTTTGCTAAGAATTATTCTCCAAAAATTTCTACTATTTTAAAGTGGTCATGAACTTTTTTTTTTTTGTTAGGTACCATCAAGTTTTTTGCTGTCAAGTTTTGACAGGATCCATCTAGTAATAATAAAGAAAATTATAAACAACATAGGATGTACATTATAGGCAGTGGTGATGCCAGACTATTTCATTGGGAAGTGTAGAGGGAATGATTCCTTCAGATGAAGATTCCAGAGCCTTCCTCTTCCCTAGGATTACTGAAATTAGCAGTCGTTAGTCATATTTTGCATCTATAAATTTCCTTTTTATAACAAACTTTAGACTCCGTCTTTTTTTCGTTTTTTTTTTAATTTTAGAAAAAAAAAAAAAGCTTATTATTTGCAAAACTATGATGAAATAAAGTACTAGTTTATATTTTGAAAAACAAATTAGCAACTAAATATTTTGTCATATTTAAAAAATATATTAATGATACAAGTTTAAAAACATTTGTTTGTGAGAATGCTTTTTTCCCCCAGCCTATGGAAATGCTCAAGTCTGAAATAAAATATTTTGCTTTGTAGTTAATTAACATTGAAATTTTGGACATGATCAGTTTACATTGAAAAAAAAAAAAAAAAAAAAAGAATACCTAAGGTATCATTTTTTGAGAGTAAAAGTGATCAGTTTCCTTCAAACATTTTTCAACAAAGGGAGATATTATGATGGGTTCATGGTAAAATTCCCCAAGTCTCCAGTACTGATTAAGGGAGATACTTATCATATTGTTAAGATTCAAGAGGTGAAAAACCCCTGTAATACAAGTTTTTCCAAAAAAAAAAAAAAAAAAAATTAATCTCATCCTAGCAATCACTGCTTTTTGAATAGTAAATTACAGTATGGAACCATTTATCCGGAAACCAGTTATCCAGAATGATATTTCTGATAGACTGATTTCAGAATCTTTGCAGAAAAAGGTGTCATACACTGTCAGTTTGGCATAGGCTTTCCTGGAAACAATCATATAATTTGATGACAACATCTAGTATTTGTTGTCCTCAAATTTAGTTGTATGTTAGATGTTTTAATTTTTATGCAGAGGAAACAGAAGAATTTTTGTTCCTAAAGGATTCCCATAAATTACCTTATTTTAAACTCTGGTTAGCTTTTGATCTTTCTCAAACTGATTTTTAATCCAAGTAATCTAATAATTTAAAACCAGAAATAATGCCACAACCACACATATTCCACAAAACTTATCAAATGGATGCTGCTTTAATGCATAACCAGTTAAGCAGAAAAACCAGTTATCCGGAATGCATCTGACCCCAAGCATTCCGGATAAATGGTTCTGTACTGTATATATATATATATATGTATTTGAGAAACAGGGAATATACCACTGCCCGTTTTTAAAAGTTTTCTTTAAATCCAGAAAGAATATGACATATCATTGTATATTCTCTACTATAGTCAATGTTACTGAGAAAATAAAAATGACACATTTAGATCAGGATTTTTTCTTTTATAACTAAATATCCACACAGTGATTTTAACATATGCATATAGGTTAAAAAATAAATTCTTACTGGGTTTATCCAAAGAACAATTAATCAGGTCTTCCCATAGCTCTTTGTCATCATGTTCCTTACAAAATTCAATAGCTTGATTTATATCTTGAAGTTCTTCCGTTATTTGTTGTAAAGCTTGTTTTGTATTGCCCATGCGACCTAATGGAAACAATGTTTAAACATTTAAATAAATAACAATAACAAAAAACAATTTTACTAAAAATATGAGAATTTATTTCTGTAACTAATAATTTTTAAATTATCATAGTATTACTATTTTATGTGGAGATTACTGTAATCAAACAAGTATTGTAGTAGTCCCGTTTGACTGTATACATGAAAAATGAGTAACTAGTTAGTAAAGAATTTTTTCAATTATTTGAAAAGAATTAAAAAAATTGCACATTAATTAATTGAAAGAGGACTGTCAAAATATTTGACTTTTTAGTTGGGAATAGTTTCATTTTTAAAGCTTTAAAGCTCAACATTTAAATAAATAAGAACTTTTAGCATTAATATCAATTATGTACTGTAGAAGTTTGCCAGACTAAACTTAGACAAAGGATAGACCAGACTTTTTTTCCCTTGGTTTTTCCTTCCCTAGGCTTTATTAGTGACTATTTGAACATTATGAGACTTAAATAAGGTTCTGGATGCCACCCCCTCCCTTTTTTGAAAGAGGTATCTTATTTTATCAGAAGTCTCAACACTGGTCTTATGAAACCACTGTATATAAAAGATCCAATTTATAATGCACAGATTAAATTTTCAGCGTGATCAGCACTAACTTTTCCATATTTTCTGGATTAATTTCCCTGACTTTTTTCAGGTCATTTTCCATTTTTTTTTTTTTTTTTTTTTTTTAAATAGATGATTTTTTTGTGAAATCATGTTTTAATCAAAATTTCCCCGACTTTTCTAGGTTAGCTGGCCACCCTGATTTTGCAATAGACCATGCTATTTATTACCCAAGTTCTTGACTGCTCCTCTAAGAGAAATAGTCAGAATTCTGAATTTATACATATAAAAAACTCCATAGAATGCTTGAATAAAAACTTTAATTTTTTTCATTATATTGCTAGAACATTTAATATGTTCTTAAAAGTAAGTATTGTATAAATTTTATCTGCAAAAAAATAGAAATTTCAAAAACTTTCTGTACTTTTATGTTGTGCGAGACTTGTTTAATTCAGTCAAATTTAGCATGATAATTAAAAAAGAGTCATTCAGTTTTTCATATCTGTCTTGCAATTTGCCACACTGCACCTAGAAAACCCAAGTCAACAAATAGAAATAAATCAAAATAACACCCAATTAAGAATACACACATACACACACACACATATATATATGCTCCTAATATTTTACTCATCTTGGGTGCTGTGGGCACAAAAAAATTTCTGCATTGCCAGTAATTGTGAATGCCATTCACAATGCTTACTTCAATTGTGGTGCACATCTGCATGATTGATTTTCATAGTTTCAGAGTGTGAATTTAATAGTGCAATATTAGATTATGTCTGTAATTTTTTTTTGGAAGAACAATGTCGATTTTCATCAAAATTAGGTATTTATGCTTCCAAGAAGTATTTTTCAGAGAGAAAATAAACACTAATGTACATTTTTTTTAAGCATCGTCAAAATAAAACTGAAATAATAAAAAATATATTTTGCATATGCAGTTCTTTTTCTTGGTAAAAATAAATAAAGTTTTTTTTTTTTTTTTAATCTGTTGAATTACTTTAACATTTGAATGGAAAAATTCAATTAGATTTTTTTTATACATTTTTTATTGGATAGATAATTCCCCCCCCTTTTTATGATTTTTATGTATTTTTTACCTAAATATTAACACACGTGAAAGACCAGACTGGTGGTAATAAGATTTTCTTAAAAAACCGCTTTTTAATAAAATGTCAAAATGCAACAATCTATATTTCAAATCTTGTATAATGAATGTATTTAAACAGTCTACAGGCAAAAATCAATCACAAAAACAGAAGCTTTAGATCCTAAATTTTATTACAGTGAGTAATGAAAACTCTAGAAAAAATATTTGGCCTTACCATGTGCCAAACATATGCCTTATCTATTCAAATCCCCTTTCTAATGCTCCATAATTGTTTTCATTTTTATTTTTTACAGGAGAATTATTTAATTTGGCTTTTAAAATGTTTTTCAGCACATCTTCTGGTTTTACATTTGATTAATTGCATCGATTTTGGCTAATCTTTGTTCACTTATTTTTTTTAATCTTTGTTCATTAGGGTATTTTCAAGATGACTTGTGTAAGTTTTGCAAGCATTTGAGTAAAGTTCTGGCCGATTGTGGTTCCAAGTCCATTTGTGTTGTGTTCCAAAGAAAAAATGCACACATTGACATGAAATTTAAATATGTTATTGAGATGGAATGCAGGAAATACAACTAGTTTTTACAAAACAAAGGCATACTTAATTATATTTGAAAGCATCAAATTTCAAATATTAAAAAAGTCCCAACATTTTTAGTAGTTAATAGTTTGACCCAAGTCATGGGGGTCCCATCACCTTATATTAACTTGGAAAAATTAACAAATACAATAGAAAGATGGTTTGATTTTTAGCTAAGAGATTCATAGTCAAAATATTTGCTCCCCCCCCCCCCCCCCCTCTCAAAATGATAAGCAAAAATATTAACTTTCTGAAACACAAAGAAAAATATAACCATATAATTGAAACACCAGATTTTTTTGCTCTATAATGAGAATTTATAATAAACAAAACTTCTTACACAATAAAATTTTTTCTTCTACATTCCTGAAACAAATTTGACTACTTCATGCTAAAATATGATGTGTGCATGAGGAAAGAACATAAATATAGAAAGTAATATAAGTAATATGAGATATATGTCATACTAATGCATGAAAAATAAATATTATTAAGCATAACTAAATAAAATTTTACAATTGGGGCATTCATTCATTTGTGAGGCGAAAAATTAGAGTTTCATGTTAATTTAGAAGTTATGGAATATACATGAAATAAAATATTTACATTTACTTACCTAATAAGAAAATAACTTCATGAATCAAGCTTCTTTGCTGACATATGTCTAATGCTTTTTCTAAAGAATAATTGTTGGAAGTCCTTAAGAAGAGTAGTAAATGTTCAGAAGCATATTCAGCATAGAGTTCTACTAGCAAACCATGATGCTCTTCACCAAATGTAGGATCCTTTAGAAACCCTCTGTGCAAATACTATAAACATACAAGGAAAATAAATTTATATATATATATTTCTCTAATTTTATCAAATGCAACTGAACTCTTAATAGGTGAAACACGGGAATCATAAAAATCCCCGTATCAACCATTATTCATAAAACCCTTGAAGATAACACAAAAACATGCAAATAATTGAACTAATTACTAATAGGGTTTAATTTAGAGCTAGCCAAATAGCCAACTGGAAGTGCTTTTTGCCCCCAAAGTATTTAGTGAATTAGCCAAATAGCGACAGCCAAAGAAATATGCTATATCATTCCCATTTTGCTGTTTCGCATTTCGAAAACCTGCTGCGTTGCACACACACACAAGAAAAAAACTCATATTGCATCCGCGCTGTGGCAACACTTTAACATTTGTCTTGCACTCTATGCAAGCGTCTTCAAACAGTGTGACGTCATTTGCATCAGACACGACTCCAGCATACGGCGAAAACGAAAATCGCAGATTGTATAAGCATGGGATATGATGTGCATTAGCTTTGAATCACCAATGTGCCAGATGCATGTCGTATAAACTTTTCAGACTTGAATTTATGCGGGTTCTGGCTAAAACACGTGTGAGAATACTTCTCACAGTATTTAAATTTGGTTTATTTTTATTCTCTTTCAGCTATTTTTTTGCATCGATGTCTATTTGAATTCAATCATTGCACTGCGATGTTGACGTTTTTATCTCTCACTGTAAAGTGAGTTTGTTTTCACCGCCGATCTGTTTCTATTGGCTTTCAGGCGAGTCGGCAGTATTGCGCATGCGCGCACTCTGCTTTTTTCGGAGCACATCTCTGGAGCTCTGGTATCTCTGAAGTCAACTTGCATTATGACGACGTCAATGAAATGCTTAGCACCGCCCTCTTTTGATGTATTCGTTGCGTGCTTTGCTGACAGGAGGATATTTTGGTTTCGTTTTCCAATCGGTGAAAACATTTCGAATTCTGCAGCTTGTAATTCGATTTTCATTAATTTCCCGTAAATTTTAGATAATTAAATTGAATTCTGCCTTTTAATTACTTTGTCAACCAAGTATTCATCATTTAAATACTAAAACTCGTTAATTTTAAAATCGGAATTTGGTTTGATGTAGCGCTAAAAAGATGTTTTTCAATGTAGTGTTTTTCGCGGCGTGGGCTTTGCCTGCCGTTGGAATGCCGCAAGTTTGCCAAAGGAAAATGTCCGTATAATGGGTTGCATGTTCGTGGATACTTTTTGTCATGCCAAAATTTAATTTTTAAAGATGTGCTGCTCTCATCAAAAAGAAATCCCATGGAATTATTCTACATTGGCTGTTAGATTTCTCTTCTATAAGAGATTCAGTTCTTTTATTTCGAAATGGTGACCAGAAGCAAGAATCATCGTAATCTTCTATTACTAACATCTGAAAATAAAGAATTTTATTCATTTCATCAAGTTGCCTTTTCACTGTCTTTCTGTAAAAAGTAAGAATTCTCTATTTTTATTATTTCTTTAACGATCAATAGTTTTATTGAAAGAACTTTGCATTATGTACTTTAACCACTTAACGATCATCATTTTATTATCGCCACAACGTGTAAAGAAATGAAACTGGCTTATTGTATTTTTTATTCTTCATAAAAATGGCATTACCGGCATGTTTCCCAATGTGACTTCTTTGTAGGAATTTGTAGCATCACTTTTGTTGTTTACAGCAGACTGTGAAGGGGGATTCAGCCTCATGAATATAACAAAAACTGACTTGAGAAACAGACTGATAATCAAGAATTTAAGTAACTTAATGATGGTTAACTTAATTTGGAAGGGGAATTTTGATGATTAAGAAACACACCTGATTAAGAAATAATACAAGAGTAAAATTAAGCACTTTTAAGGACTTTTTGCAGATTTTGCATGAAAATAAGTGCTTTTAAGCAACAAAAATTCTATTTAAAAAATGTAAGTACTTTTAAGGACTGTACAAACCCTGTTGACGTCTCAAGAAACACATCTGTTTTAAGCTTGGTGCAATTTCATAATGATAGAATCTCTTTTCCAATTAACCAGCTGTCTTATAATCTTATCAGTTTACCAGCTGTCTTTCCTTTGAGGTGCCAGCATATTTATAAATGTTTTTCAACGATACTACAAGATGTTTGTTATTTTAGAAGTTTTTACATTGAGTCTACAACAATTTGTCTTTACAAGCTAATTATCTAGTAAAGATATATTATATTCAGGGCTTAATTTGCACTGTTTTTAGTAAATACTTAAATATTGGTAGGAATTCACCAGAGCTCAAAAATGCAGGGCTCTGGAGCGCTTCCAAAAAACCGAAGTCTAAATTACTCTTTACTTTACTTTCCATCTCCAAGCTTTTGCATTCTTTTTTATCAAAACAGTTATGTGACGTAATGTGTCACACACGTAGTAGATGTCGATAAAACAGACTCAATTTTTAAATTAGTTTTTGGGCTTGGGCTGCTGTCTTACATTCAAAATTTTATTTATGTATAGAAAAAAAAAAAAAAACTTTTCCTCCTTCAAAATTACGTATTATATTCTATTTCAAATCATTTTAAAGCTATTTTGATCAAAATGAAGGGAAAACAGAAATCTTGCTTTTCTATTCTAGTGATATTTGCAAGTTCATGCCTGACATTGAAGGCGGTGACGTGTTGGTACAGTGCCACTCAATAGACTGAACACTGAATTTGCTTTCAGTTTGATTTTCTTTTGTGACAGTAGGATAATTTTTAATTGGCTGTTTTTTGTTATTTAGATATCTAACCTAAAAAGAATACTTTCTGTTTTTAGTCAACGAGCATCAGCTTCATGTTTTGTTTGTTTGAAGTTTTTTGTCTTCTACTGCGTACGAGTATATGTTAGTGATTTTTCTATTTTATATCATGAACGCTGCCCATGCTAAGGCTGTGCTCTGCATATTTACAAAGTCACCTTCATTTGTAAGTAGAAATAATTACCATGTACTGTTATTCTAATAGAAAACAATCGAGCTGTGTTTCTCCTTTTTCTATGAAAGCATCGAATCTTTCCGACAACGGTGTCAAATTTTTAATTTAATCCGATTTTTAGGGACTTGCCACAAAAGATTGTTGTGCGGAAGCAAGCTTCAGGATCTAAATATTAATTTCTGTAAATTTTATGCATTTTTTCATAAAAAGGCATAGCTGCGAACTATTCCTTTTTTGTTCTTTACTATTCCCTTTCCCTGTTAACACTATTTCCAAATCATAATCTTTATCATATTTCATCGCAGAATTTTGCAATTAACACTAAAATTAGGCAAAGATTACTATTCTGAAGAAGTGATAACTAAAAAGATTGGAATAGTTGACAGCTAAGTATATGCTGATATGTTTAAAATTTTTATTTTGCTAAAAAAAAAAAAAAATAAATAAAATGCTTTAAATTTTGCAAATAATGCACAAAATATTAATATTCAGAGTGGAGAAACAGAGGGGGGGGGGGGGGGGGGGGACGACGGTACAGTTGTTAGTAGCAGTACCACAGAATATTAGGGCTCCGGTACTTTTTTTGTTAGAAATTAAGTCCTGGTTATATTATAAAATGTACGTTACATTAAAGTACTTTAGTCACCTGCTGTCATAGTTGCATTGCCTGTACCTTCTTCATTTAAGTTTATTCATTTAACTATGTTTTTCTAAACAAGCATTAGTTTATTTTTAAACTTACATATGTTTCTGTCATTTAATAAGCACTCTGTTTTCAACTTAAATATATTTCAGAAGTCTATGTTTAAGATTTACATACTGACTGACCAGATATACCGGGCCATCACAACTGCCAATACAAGATTGCAAATGTTTTAGAATTGGGCAACCGCCTATGGAGAAAATACTGACAGTACAGTCATGCTGCCCTACTGCTATTTCCGTTTACAGCTCCATATATGAATGCATATCGGCCTTTTCCGTATTAGTAAGGTGCTCCATCCTCTCTTACTACGATTAAGGCCTCAAGTTCCCTGCTCAACAATGCGAAACTTTCTGACTCATTTTTAAACATAAAGGCATCAAAATTGGTTGGGCTGACTATCAGAGCCAGCATGCCTGTCTGCCGTGCTACAGGTCGCGAGTTCGGCTCCCGGCTGAGCAAGGTTCACTCAACCTTTCACCCCTTTGGGGTCGATAAAATGAGTACCAAGCTTGCTTGGGAAGTAAACAACGAGGGTCTTGCATTGGGCTGACCACCCGGCCGGGGCATATGCTGTGTAGTACCTCGGGGCCCAGGGTCAAGCAAACAGAGTTGGGCACTGTAGGCCCTGATCCTTCATGGATCATACAGCCACAGGTGTAGTTTTTAGACTATTAAAGCGATTTGGCTTCAAAATGAGTTTTCTATTTTTTGATAAATAAGTTACTGTTGAAGTTATAAACGATTTTGAGTCACATGACTACCATTTTTTCTCCTTTCTCGCTTTGAAAATTCATAAATTCTGTTCAAAACACCAGCTTTGACAGTATTTTCTGAATATCTTTTGCGCTTACCAAAAAATAGAAAATGTCTTGATTACATAGTTTCCAAATAATAACACCTGTCAATTTCATGCGTTTCCGAACAAAAATGAAGAATGAAAGAATATGTCAGGATGTAGTCCATTTGGATTTGAGTACAGCCTTAACAGTTGCACATTGGAATAGCCTCACAAGGCTGCCGTCGTCTGCTTTTATTCAACATGGGGATACATTTGCATATGGGTACTTCTTTCCCAGATGGCATTTGCATACATGGTATTCTTCTCCTGGTAACTCACAACAGGAATGGTACTTTAATGCTCACAGTATGGTAGTTTCCAAACACACTAGCACCTTTGAGTTTCATTTCCGACCATGCATTCTACGATGAAAATTCTTTTGGTGCGCCACCTCTTCTTAACACCTTGACTATGTCGTCGATGAAACTGACTTTAGTTTCAATGGTTTCTACAAAATACGTATCGTACATGTGTTATGTTGATAATTTGGGTTTTTCTAAATAAGTAATTAAATATGTGAAAAAAAAAAATGCTAGCTTTTAAGCTGTTTTACATAAATAATAGTTGTTTTTCTAACTTTAGAATAGCTCCTTTTTTGTCAGTCAATAGTTACAAATTACTCCATATTATATCTAAAATAGATTGTAATGTTCAATAACATTTTGAGGAAGTTTTTTTTAAAGTTGACTTGGCGCCCGCCGATATAAAGACTTTTTCCTCTGATATTTATGAATATTTTATGTGTAAAATTAAAGTTTGCAATGTTTCAAAATGTCTTTAAAAAATATTTAAAGTTATAGCTAATTTGTAATTTAATATTGAAAATATGTATTTAAATGTTAAAATATTATTATTTTAAAAGTTTTAGAGATATTATGCTAGAGAATATATAAGTTTAATTTATTATTTTATATTTACAAAACACGCGGTTCTGAAATGTCGATGTTTTGGGTATTCATCCGTGACGATCGGACCACGTTTTACAAGCATTTAATACTCCTTTTTAAATTGAAAAGATATTGAAAAAGAAAATATACTGTGTAAATCAAGCATCGATTAATCCTTTTTTAAAAAGATTGTAAATGAATGTTAAAACATAATACTATTATTTTCAGCGCGCCATCGGACTATTTACCGATGCGCCAGGTGAAAAAACTGATGAAGCAAAGAGATAAAAAAGGAGCAGTGTTTCGCCGAAAGCGGGACTTCTCTAGGAATGACTTGGAGTAGTGATGTCAGAGGAAAGGTCGCGTGAGGTCAAAAAGGATAGGAGGAGATGGCCTGGAATTTGGAGAATTTGAACGATGGATGGAGAGTCACCTTAAAGGCGCAAAAATGGATTGAGTTCGGCGACTGGACAGGAGGGCGAAAGACACTATGAGATGTTGCCTGTTTCTCCAGATAATATTCTGCAATCATGCAAATTGATTTAATTAAGGCATCTTTTTTATTATTATTATTCGTATTCCGCAATTCGATAATTAGTTAAACTTAAACTCAGAATGTCTACAAATAAATTAACATGCTTAATTTCAATATTGTAAACAGTTTAAGAAAATGGATCTATGTGTTGCCAATAACGATTATATATTTAAATGCTTCAGTAAACTTTAAATTGTCTCTAAATTTAAGCTCTGTAATTATTATACTTCTTTCTCACAGCAGCATTGTTTTTTTTTCCTTTTTAGATTTTTGGTTATAATTCATGAAAATTCTATACGATCATTAGTTTTATTTTCTCTGGGTAGTTCCCATGTGCTTGTGTCTGCTTAGAATAGTTTCAGGTACGACACAACATATGAATGTAGTCAAGGGGTTAAAGTTTGTCCCTTCTTTTTTTAATCGCCCTGCGCAGTTTAGTTTTACATAGCAAATTAATACATTTTTCAACAATCTGACACAGAAGAGGAATATATTTTTAAAAATACATGAAAGTATTTAAAGAGAACATTTTATAATACAGCAATACATTTTTAAAATAAATGAATTATAATTTTTATCTGATATTCTACTACCCTTAAAGAGGATCAAACAGCTAGTATAAACTAAAGAATCCAAATATATGACAAGCTTGGGTGAGAGTTGAATTGCACTTGAACATTTATCAGATAGACAACTTAAAAGAACATTAACTTTTTTCTACATTTGCAGTAATTAAATGGCAGGTATACAGATAAATGAATTCCAAATTTTAAATATAACAATGGATCATTTTTTGACGATTCATTAAATTTTGAGAGGGGAGTGAGAAAGTTCTTTTAATACCAAAGGTATTTGGTTATAATTTACAATTCATATTGATATTATCACCACATGGATAAATAAAGAATGCCTTTATAAAGCAGTACTGGGTGATTCTACGCAAATAGGCCATAATGATGAAACCGGACGATATTTAATTTTTTTTTCAACAGAAAAACCTAATGATTTTTTTTATCATGTAGTTTAGAGATGGTTTTATCATATTAGCTCATAAAATTGAAGCATTAATTAAAATATATATTTAAAATAAATTTTTAAGCCTATAAAATCATTCCCTCACATGCAACTACTACCACCCAAAAATATAAAAAATATCATTTCTTATTGAAATATTTATATTTATTTTGTCTGACTTCTGTCTTTTAATATGAAAACATAAAGTATTATTTCTATGTATTACATTACTTTTTTGGTCTGCACATGCAATTTTTATTTGTCAAAAATGTTTGCAACTCATATTTCAGATCATTCCCTCACTCATTAGTAATTCTGGATATTTGAGATAGGTGATACTACTATAGACAGAAAACATTGTTCATTTGCTGAGCGCATGAATCTTACTTGTCTGTAAAACAACTTTAAGCCATCCTGGAGAAATAATTTAGTGTGTAAGGAATAATTTAATATGCAGATTCGGCAAATGTTAAGATGATGTTATCATTCCCTCATTTAAATTTGTAAAAATAATTTATTTTCTAAAAATGTATTAATGGGTGTTTTTAGTTTTCCCTGAAGGGATAGTTTGAGAACATATTGTTTTTTTCTTTTGTTTTATGCGTACAAATTTTAAAAGTAAAAAATGTACATTTTATCATTCCCTCACTAGTCATTCCCTCATGTGAGGGAATGATTCTTATGGGAGAGAATTGTTCTATTACTTTAAAAAACTTGTAGAAAAGATATTTTTATTGAAAATTAATTCTTTTGATGAAAATAAAAGGATATTTTTAAACAAATCGGTGTATAAAATATTATTTATTATGTAAAAGGTAAAGAAAAGTCGGTAAGGAAATCAAAAAGAATTTCAAATATGTATAATTTGATGTGAACCAGAAATTTCTTTAAAAAAGAATTAAATGTATATATCGCGCAAAAATAAGTTAAATAGATAATTTAAAAAGTTTTAAATAAAAATTCCGGTATACATTTTTTTAAATATAAAACTCGAGTGAAATTTCCGGCGCTTTTAATGTTAAAAATCTAATAATTATAGAATTTCTTAATATTAAGCCTGACGGCTATTTTTTTGCCAATAAGTATCTTTTCTAATGCCTTGTTACAAAAAATTAGAAACGTCTGACATGATTTATTTTTTTCTTCGTCACTATGATGAAAATGGCCTATTTGCGTAGAACTACCAGTCTAAGTGACTTAAAAATAACGATATTTAAACTTACTTCATACAATAAATGCTTTTTCTTTTTTAACTTAGAGACAACCAGATTAACAGGAATTTTGTCCACATTATTCAAAAGCATAGTAGTTGCTCGGACTGGATTGAGCACCATAAGAGTTTCAAGCTTATCATGAATACTGCCAAATAAATTATAACTCTGGATCAATTCAAATACCCTGTCTTTGCTGCCTATTCTGGAAACAAAAATGCATTCATAATTAAACAATATTGCTGCAATGAATATAATTAATAGCTTTAAAAAATATTAAATTTTCTTTTTAGTAATGTATGTAAAGAAGATTTAAAGATCATAGTAAAAAGCACAGTAAAAAAGGGTATATAAAAAAAGCAATGGATGTTAATGAACTTTTGCCTTGTATGGAGTCCCCACTTGTTATAGGAAAATACAACAACAGGGGTCGATCCAGGCACAATTTGGGACCTATTTAGGGCCTTTTCACACAAATCCATTTAATAATGAATAAAACAGGCCTCTTCACAAAGTTACATTCGATTAAAACATACTTTTCATTGATTATTTCTATTAAAATGTTTAATATTTAAACAAACTCTACATACAGGAAAACTTTAGCAGAAGAATTTAAAGAAGTTATTACTAATGAACATTTGGCTTGAATTTGAGAAACTGTATTTCTGTTTTCGTGACAAAATGTTTTTTTTTTCCACAAAAATAAATAAATAAATAAATAAATTTCACAAAAATAACCCATTTTTCATAAAATGGGCCCCAAGAAAAAAAAAAAAAAAACCTGTATTGATCCCTGAATAATTTTCAATTCTAGAACACGAAAAATAAAATTATTTTGGGCCGGAGAAAAAATAAAAAAAATCTGCAGATAGCATTACAGTGGCATATTATTTGCATCCTTATTTTCCAACATTTTTTGAACAGATAATTTACAGGAACTATTAGCAGTGAATATCATCAGAGGTAAGAAAAAAACTTCAGTGGCTAAAAATTTATAGCAAAAAATTGATTCCATGTATGTTATTAAATTTTTATTTTTGAAATCTAGAAAACTTTCTGACGAATACAAATGTACCGAGGAAATTAAACAGAGCATTGTACATAGTGTGCAACTGTAAAATGGCTTTCTTAAATGAAAAAAAAAAAAAAAAAAAAAAAAAAAAATGCATTATTTAGAATTATTTGAATATTGCAAAATTTTTGAAAAGAATCATTGTGGCAGGCATTTCAAACAAAAGTACACAGAAGTTGTTTTTGTTACAGAAACACAAAACATACAACTTGTTTTTAAAACTACATATAAAAAAACTAATTTCTAGTTAAAGATGAATATATTTTTTTTAGACAATTGATCATTATAGAAGACCATAAACTTTACCAAGTCTCAAATTTCAAATATAAAATTAGAGCTTAAATGACATTGTGTTGGCATGTGAATTACTTAAAAATGAGTGGAAGAAAACTTACTCAATTAAAACATTAAAGGCCTTGTCATATTTTTTGTTGTAAATATAAAGCTCGCTCAAGCTTTCCAAAAGTAACTCTGACTGTGGAAATAATGCCAGTTGTTCCAGTAATACACTAATGATAGTAGGTCCATCATAAATATTACTTGGCCAAGAACGTACAAGATCTAAAAATCCCTATAAAAATAATTTAGTAACATTAGAAAAATAAAACTAAAAACAAAAAATTAAAAGCTTAAAATGTTCTATACATGGTTTTGAAAAATTTCGAAAAACAGCATAATTTTTTCCATAAACAATTACAGTTAAAAAACAAGTGGGTAAGTGTGATCACAGATGGTTTTGTTTAATATTTCTTCTTTCCAAACACTTTATACTTTTTCAAAATCTGTTAGTTCCACGTTTTGCAATCAGGGGCCGCACTCTATTCTGAACAAACTTTTATCTGAACGAAACTCTGTCTTACAACCTATCCGTAGATATATTAGTCAAGGGTATCGGGCCCACAGCACACGAGATAGGTAAGCACCCCCCTGGCGGCAAAAAGTGGAACTAAAATATGTAAGGCAATGGATCATAATATGAAAGAGTGGTCAAAGGGGTTCGGCAAAAGTTAGAAAAGGGCCCCAGGTGAAAAGGGGGGTGGTTAGAAAAATTGCTTAAAATACACAAGTTAGAACACGGAGGGATGAATAATATAAGACTTTTTGAAAATTTTACGGATTTTTCGTGTAATCATAAGTGTTCAGCTATAAGTATGCAAAATTTCAAGCCTCCAACTTGATTAGGGGCTGAGTTAGAAAAATTACTTAAAATACACACGTTAGAAACTAGAGAGGTAAATATAAGACTTTTGAAATTTTTTATGATTTGTCGTGTGATCGCAAGTGTTCAGCTATAAATACGCAAAATTTCAAGTTTTCAACATAATTAGGGGCTCGGTTAGAAAAAAAAAGCTTAAAATATACAAGTTAGAGCCCAGAGGGATAAATATTAGACTTTTTCAAAATTTTACGATTTCTCATTTGATGTGATGTGTTCAGCTATATGTATGCAAAATTTCAAGTCTCCAATATAGTTTCTGAGAACAGGCTCTGTGACAGACGGACAGACAGACAGAGGAGTCAGGCTAATAGGGTTTTGTCAGATGAACGAAACCCCAAAAACTACATATTAAAAAACTTTACCTAAAATGATATGCTCTTCAAAAATCATGTTAAAGTATTCAAATTTAGGAAGCTACAAAATTTAATATGTATATCATATCACATTTTAATAACAATAATGAAAAAAAAAAAGTCTAACTATCTATATGATCCATAATCAAACCAGGTATGATACACAAAAAAAATATATATATATATATATTTTTAAATAAAAAATGTACTTGATAAAGTCATCAATTCAGCCTACACTCTTAAATTTGTATGTATAAGCCTAAGAGGTAAATGCCTTCAAATCAATAAGCAAAAGACCATTGTGGAATCATTAGAACTTGCTTGGGCGATAATCATGAAACAGGCCTTGTTCCACCATTACAGATAAAAATATTTTTAAATTTATAATACAACAAAAGTATTTTCCAAATAACAAAATATGCAAAACACAAATTTAAAATCCTTTTGCTTAAAACTTATTTTAAATGAAGATATAATTATAATAATATATCAGCTTGTATACTTAACCCGGGAGAACTTGCTAGTGAGAATTTCTCTCACGGTGCCCAATTGCTTTTCTTTTACTCTACATTAACTTAATATCAACTTTTTTTGTTTGGCTTAGTAATTTTATTCACAAAAGGGGTAAAGTAATTGAAATAACATTTAGAATTTTAATTAAAATGAAAAATCGTTTAAATAACAATCTTAAAAAAAGTACGACAATAAGAGAAAATCTCAGCAGAGAGTTCTCCCGCGTTAAGAAAGTATTGACTAATTTATCTTAAAAACTTATATCATCATAAAAATGATAATCTTTAAGTTGAAAATAATATTTTAATGAACCTTTAGATACTGCTAAACAAAATTACAGTTTAATCAATTTTACCAACATTATAGTTTGATTAATTTTAGTATGCTTCTGAAATTATTTGCTTAAAAAAATTAATTGCTGGTAGTTTATTAAAGAGCAAACTGCTCAGATGGTCATGAAATTACCAATTTTTCTTTGACATTTTCAATCAATTTAATTATTTGAGCACGATAAGCAAGCACAAATAAGTCTTTATCGAATAGAATTCCTTAATGCAATGTTACAACTGTTTTCAACAATATTGTCACTGGGTGCAAATTCAGATGCTGGAAAGAAAAATAATTTGCCTCTTTGCAATCCCAGAGCAAAAATTAAAACTAATCTTCTAACTATTCTATTTGCTTCCTACCATCTTCTAATTGCCAATTAAAAGAGTTATCTAAATTTTGTTTTCACAGGTAAACTTAAATGGATAATTAAGCAAGGTTTTCACATACCAATTTAAAATTACGAAAATCTGCATTACTATCAAAAGCAAACATGCAATATTATTCCCATACACTTATGTGTTAAATTATACAGGGTGTTTATAAAGTCCCGGACCCATTTTGATGTTTAATAACTCATAAAAAAATAAAGAAAGATTAAAATTAATAACATAAATGGTTAGATAGACTCAAAAAGTTTCATGACCTTTGTCAATGAACTTCCACGTGTGCCCCCTTCGTCGCACGGAAAATATAAAGTCGATAGTCAATTTCCTGCCAGTTAGCGGCAAGCATGTCAGCATCCACAGAGGCTATTGCAGTTGTAATTCTGGCTTTTAAGTCATCAATGTTCGACACTCTCCTCCTGTAAACATTGTCCTTTACAAATCCCCAAACGAAAAAGTCCAGCGGCGTTATATCAGGTGATCTGGGTGGCGAAGGAATTGGACCTCTTCGGCCAATCCATCTTCCTGGAAAATGGTCATTCAAAGAAGTACGAACGATGGTACCCCAATGAGGTGATGCACCATCTTGTTGCAAAATGACATGTGGCTGAAGCTCTTCTAGTTGTGGAAATACGAAGTTTTCCAACATGTCTAAGTATATGACTGATGAGACCGTCTCTTCTGTAAAAAAGAAAGGCCCAATGACTCAGTCGTGCATTAGTCCACACCACACATTAATCTTTGGGGAATCCCTTACTGCCTCACGGTATTCATGGGGTTTTCAGATCCCCATATGCGCACATTATGGTGATTAACAATGCCAGAAACATGAAAGGATGCTTTGTCGGAGAACATTAAGCGCTTCAGAAAATCAGCATCATCTTCTATTCTCCTTAGCAAATCTGTTGCAAAGGCCATCCTCCTAGGCCTATCGTCCGGTTCCAAAACTTGAACAATTTGAACTTTGTATGCATGCAGTCTTAATTTTTTCTTAATAACCTTGTACACAGTCGAAATTGGCATATCCAATTCTCTTGCCGTTGATCTCACAGATCTTCTAGGATTGTGTAAAAATGTATCTCTGACACGCTCAACATCAAAGTCACTTGTGCAGGGACGTCCGGAACGTTTCCAGTTTCTAGAAAATTCTTTTTCCACCCCAAGATGCTGCTTTTGGATAAAGGATCTTTTTGGTAAATTCTTTTACAATTTCTCTGTGCTTGCACTATCGATTTTGTTTCGATGAACCACCATAAAATCTGTGCTTTCTCTTGTGGTGTATTCATTCTCCTTAATATCCGCTCGAATAAAACATCACATACAAAAGTAACATAGAACCAACACATCAAAAGTAAACATAACATTGCAATAGTTGTCAAAAACAAAAGAGCGAAAAATGCAATTAATAAGCAGACGATATTTAGAAAAGTACAGATATTTAGACTGGAAAATGAAATAATCTGAAATTAACCACGCGTGCAGATGATATTTACAAAAGTAAAGATATTCAAACCTGAAAAGGAAAATATATGAGTTATTCCATCAATAAATGCCATAAGTTTGTATATATCTTCATTATTTTATGAAATATTAAACATCAAAATGGGTCTGGGACTTTATAAACACCCTGTATTTCAAATGAAAATCAACATGTATCAAACTAATATAAAGTTTCATTTCCTAACTAAAACTATTTCATATCTATATTAATAAAAGTAAGATGTTTGTCTGTGTCTGTCCGCCCATGAATGATGGCTAGGGAATTATACTGCACATGGTCTGAAAATTCGGATGAGGATAGACTAAGACCGGTATGAATGAATCTGAGGAGGTTCGGATTTTTAACTTTTTGCTAATTAGCTGTATTATTTAAAAAGCATAATGAACACTGTAAAATGGCAAGTTTCTTTCATCCTACCGATTATGCCAGTACAGCTCCGTACCGTAAGTTGCATGATCCTTCACACAGATGAACGGAGTTGTTATATAATAACATCCTTTCCAATTAAAATTAATTTAAAAAACTATTTTAAAATATTTAAATTAAATCAAAAAACTTCTTTACTTTCAAAATTTAAATTCTACCTTTAAATATTCATTAATTTTCGTTAAGTTCGTTTTTCAGTTAAATTTTACTTAAAAACAATTTAATTTAATCGCCATAAAAGATCGTCAAAAATTATCAATAATAAAATAATAAATCTTAAAATTAATACTTTCTACCGTAATAGAATATTTTTATAATAATTTTCAAATCTAAAATTCGAATTTATCACTTAACGATATTTTATTCAAACACTTCTACTTCTATTACTCTGTGTGGCATCGTCGATTTTAAATCAGCCAATCAGCATCTTTCCCGCCGAATGCCGTTCGTTCGTAGCGTCGCTTCACTCTCTTGAGTTTCGGACGGCAACGTGCCAAGAAGGGCATGGAGTCGCTCCGTAAACTTTACATTTTTGTCCGTTGGATCAATAATAATCTCTTTATCTTCTGCTAAATTTTAATAATCATGTTATAAACCATTGATGGAGATAGTGATATCGTCTGCCTTTTAATATTTGTTCACTAAATATCTCAAGATGCATCAAAACGATTTACTGAGTTAAGAAATTCATTCAAGGTGGAGCAGAAATGGATGTTTACTTTCATTCTTATAGAAAATGAAGTGCCTTGGAAATTAATGTACTCTCAATTGACATTTGTTTTTGAATTACCAAGATTCGATACGATTCAGCAATCTCTATCTTGAGATTTAATGTTTAAATGAAATTCTTTTCTTCATCGGCTCCCACAATTTCCGTTGGAACGAAAATATCCGTTGGAGCGGTAAAGTACATTTCGTTATTTTCATGAAGTTATTAGACTATCTTCATCCAACTTTTCTAATTGAGAAACTCTTTGAATGGAATTTCCACGCCTTGTGTTTTCACCATTAAATACAGGATAAATATAGTGCTTTAAAGAACGATTGAACTTTTCTTCATATCTGAGATATAAACTTTGGTGACAATTACAATAAGTTACGATTACAGATGATGTTAATATTTCTTTCGGTACAATGTAGAAGAATGATTTTAGGTTTTATTATTGACGATTATTAATAACTTCTTTGATGTATGTTGAAAATGTAAGTGTCATGAAATGTTGGATCATTCCATTTGAGTAAGTGCACTTTCTCCCTCCCCTTTCCCCATTTAATTGCATTATCATTTAAATAAAAATATTTCGTTTTATTGAGTATATATGTGTTATTTACGTGTCTAATAATTTTATTGCTAAGTGCCAAATTGATTTTATACAATGGAATATTATAGAATAATTAATTACATACTTTTGAAAGTAAAAATTTAATATTTGGCATAATTTTAAAATATGCTCAATATCGCGATTTTCAGGCAAGATAAAGCAATCTCAGTTCAGGTAGATCTAAAGTTTTTTATTTATATTTTACCATGAAGATTCCTCAGATTATATTTATTTACTTCCTTCACATCCAATGTTTACTAACCACTAAAGTTCACTATCCAAAATTAATAACAAACTTTCTCCTCTCTTACTCATATTAAAAAATCATATATTATTTATAAATCCTATTAATAATAATAAAATTTAAATTCCTTTCCTCCCTTCTTCCCATTTCTATTTTATTCTTTTTTTTTAACCTAACATTAATGGTGCCTTTGACAAACTTTCGAACTTCTATATTTTTTAATGGGACTCTTTCTGGGTTATTTCTTTCAGTATTGTTTATTTATTAAAATTCAATAGATAATTTCGGATATATGATTTAAATATATAAATTTTTCATGCATTCTCCGGGACTTCTTCAGGAAAAATACTTAATTGTTGCTATATATACATTTGTTATTGTTTAATATATATATTTCTATTTTGAAATTATTACATACATATAGAGTTAAAAAATGTCTGAATTTACATTTAAAAAAAAAAATAAATAAATATCAGACTATAAAAGGTTTATTTTGCAAATAATTTTTTTTCTGTTTACATATTTTTAAATATAATAAGGATGATTTTGAAATAATGATTTATGATGTTATTAATTGATTACAAGGTCAATATTCCTAAAAATTAATTTTTTTTCTGTGATTTCTTAAATCGGTGTATGGTTGTAGAGACCTGATCAATCTTTACCTCCATTTTGTTATTTTGTCCCTGATCCAGACATTTTCACATTAACATTGATTTGAATGAATCACAATTCATTTGGTGTCATTTTTTTTACTCCCAAGTTTGTGCAATATAAGAATTTTAAACATAAAATTTTCAGGTTTGATTTTCATTTACATAGGTTTAGAAGTATTATGGCTCTCTATTAGGATAAAATAAAATTTCAAATAAACATTTTTATACAAATAATATTCAACTTTATTCTGTGAATAAATTTTTCAATTATAGAGAAATTATTTAAATCTGATTTTTCTATCCTTATATTTATTTTCTGGATGGTTTTCCATATCAGGAAAATTACTTACATACCAGAAAATTTATTTATTTTTGTTTTATTTAGAAAATTTTAGTACATGTTATGAATTTTTTACATGGTTTAAAAAATTACTTAATATATATAAAAAGTTAAAATTGCATTTTACTTTCTTTTTACATTTTATTGATAAATTGTGATCAATTAAGATTGAGTTTATAAATGAGTAGTCTTATGTTTTGCTGGCCAAAACAGGCAGTGTGCTAGTACGTAATAGTACACTGGGATCTATTTGTTTTTACCATTCAGCATTCTTGATATGTCATAATTTTTTCATTTAAAATTTACCATAGCCACAAACTACACCAACTTAATTTTTTAACATATTATATTTTATTTTGGGTATCAGTATCATGTTGCTACAATTTTTTTTTATATATACTCAACTATTAATTCTCTTTTTACATTAAATTTATAAATTATGGTCATTTGACATTTATGAATTTTTAACTTATATGTCCATTTTAATCATTTAAATTTCTGAATATACTTATATATCTCTTGTCATACAACCTTAAATTTGTTTACAAATGAAATAATTTACAAAAGATATAGATATAAATATATCAAAATTATACTATTTTCCAGATTTTATTAATATTTATCAAACAACAAGACTTACAATAGCTGCAATTCTCTCAGGTCATTTTAATATTACCCCTTAAAATACATTTATTTTTTTTTTAAGCTATAGCATATTCAGTTTTAACCACCGGTTTTTAGTTAATACTTTTTTTGTAGTTCTGGTTGTACACAACGGTTTTGTGGATTAGCCAGTGCATATTAAACCAAAAAATCCAGTGTTTTGTGGCAACAGACTACACTTCATTTGGAAATTCGAGGCTCTTTTTACTGTTATGAAGTCAAGTTAACCCTGTCCTTGCACTTTTGAGCGCCACCAGATTTCTGGGTCTCAGACAGTTTAGAGAGTTCAGTCGCAATTTCTGGACGCAATAACTTAAATTTTAATTCCTATTTTATCGATTTTTTTTCTTGCCATGATTGTTTCGTTTTGCGTTTCAATCCAGAGCAGTAGAATCTCGTAATTCTCGCTGGCATTTAGTTAAGGGTCGTGACACAAAGGAATATGGCATTCCTCCGCCTTCCAGTCTTGTTCTGCGGTCTAGGAAACTTATGATAAAATCCATTTATTTGATGCTATAGCTAGAGTTCAAATTTATTTATTATGATTCACTGACAATAGCAATTTTTTTTGGACTTTGAGAGAATATAGTGTTGTTATTTTGCTGAGGAATTTATTTTTAATGATAAAGTTAGTTAAATTTAAAGGGTACCCTATAGCTTATAAAATTGAGAAAGAAATATATAAAAATGAAAAATAAGAAAATGAAAAATATAAAAAAATAATGAAATGATAAATATAAAATGAAATATAAAAATGAAATGAAATGAAAAAATATAATAAAATGAAATGTACATATAAATATATATTAGACTGATCTAGGCGAATGACAGGACTTTGCTTATGTGTTGTGTAGAATGTTCGTTTTTTCCCTCAGGCTGACCTGGTCTAATTCAGTTATGATGAGCACACACAGAGGGTAAACTTGGCTTAGCTTGGGTAATTTAACCTTCCAATAAGTCCCTCACGGTGCAGTTATATCTATTTTGGATATCATGGGCAGTATACTTGTCAAATTGAGCGGAATAGTTTGTTTGAGTTTGTAAATATTTTTTTTTTGGTTTAACGCTAGGAGACTTAGATCAGTCATTCCATTGTTGTCGAAGGTCATACTATGGGGCAACTGCCTTACGTTTTTGACCTGTGTACACAATGAAGAGATTGTAGAAATCTATTTTTTGCTGCTTATTTCCTCAGCATTTAACATTTCAGTACCAATATTTTTTAAAGAGAAAATATTTATGAAATAAAAATTATTACCCAAATTAAATAATACTATGAAATTTAATTATTATTCCTTTAAAAAATTTCAAGTAATATTGGACATATATAATTTTTAAAAAAAAAAAACTCAGATCTCTAAGCCAAAATTTTTTGAATGTATTCAATTGTTAGAATTTTTTTATGTGGATATACAGATTTATTATATATTGTAAAAGTTCTAGATAAATAGTAACGTAAATATGCTATTTTATTTTGCCCTTTTAAAATTATTTATTCAGTTGTGAGAGTCATATATACATAGGTCACTTACCTTATCCTTACTTTGGTGCAATATATTGAAGTCTTGGAGAATGTCTCGGGTTTCTTCATGGTGAAATTTTTAACTTACCTGAACATCTATTTCCTGCAAAAATTCGTTGTTTTGGTTCTATGTGTTTTCATCTTTGGTTTTATGTGTTTGCATTACGATTTGATGTTTATTTGTATTTGTTATGTCAGTATTTGAGTATGCCAAAGATTTTAGAAAAATTTGTATACCTATATTTTTATATAACATATTTTATGTGTAGGCGCAAGCGTATTTATTTTTATATATATATTTTATACATTTTTATGTTGTGTTTATGTTGATATGTGTCAATTGTCCAAGAAACTGGGGCAGATAATTCCTTTTGATTTTGGCTTAGTTTTTAAGTTTTGGAAAGTTCCAATTGCTCGATGCCACAGGCAATAACTTTTTTTTTAATGCTTTTTTTTTCCTTAGGGGTAAGGTAAATGTTATATAATAACATCCTTTCCAATTAAAATTAATTTAAAAAACTATTTTAAAATATTTAAATTAAATCAAAAAACTTCTTTACTTTCAAAATTTAAATTCTACCTTTAAATATTCATTAATTTTCGTTAAGTTCGTTTTTCAGTTAAATTTTACTTAAAAACAATTTAATTTAATCGCCATAAAAGATCGTCAAAAATTATCAATAATAAAATAATAAATCTTAAAATTAATACTTTCTACCGTAATAGAATATTTTTATAATAATTTTCAAATCTAAAATTCGAATTTATCACTTAACGATATTTTATTCAAACACTTCTACTTCTATTACTCTGTGTGGCATCGTCGATTTTAAATCAGCCAATCAGCATCTTTCCCGCCGAATGCCGTTCGTTCGTAGCGTCGCTTCACTCTCTTGAGTTTCGGACGGCAACGTGCCAAGAAGGGCATGGAGTCGCTCCGTAAACTTTACATTTTTGTCCGTTGGATCAATAATAATCTCTTTATCTTCTGCTAAATTTTAATAATCATGTTATAAACCATTGATGGAGATAGTGATATCGTCTGCCTTTTAATATTTGTTCACTAAATATCTCAAGATGCATCAAAACGATTTACTGAGTTAAGAAATTCATTCAAGGTGGAGCAGAAATGGATGTTTACTTTCATTCTTATAGAAAATGAAGTGCCTTGGAAATTAATGTACTCTCAATTGACATTTGTTTTTGAATTACCAAGATTCGATACGATTCAGCAATCTCTATCTTGAGATTTAATGTTTAAATGAAATTCTTTTCTTCATCGGCTCCCACAATTTCCGTTGGAACGAAAATATCCGTTGGAGCGGTAAAGTACATTTCGTTATTTTCATGAAGTTATTAGACTATCTTCATCCAACTTTTCTAATTGAGAAACTCTTTGAATGGAATTTCCACGCCTTGTGTTTTCACCATTAAATACAGGATAAATATAGTGCTTTAAAGAACGATTGAACTTTTCTTCATATCTGAGATATAAACTTTGGTGACAATTACAATAAGTTACGATTACAGATGATGTTAATATTTCTTTCGGTACAATGTAGAAGAATGATTTTAGGTTTTATTATTGACGATTATTAATAACTTCTTTGATGTATGTTGAAAATGTAAGTGTCATGAAATGTTGGATCATTCCATTTGAGTAAGTGCACTTTCTCCCTCCCCTTTCCCCATTTAATTGCATTATCATTTAAATAAAAATATTTCGTTTTATTGAGTATATATGTGTTATTTACGTGTCTAATAATTTTATTGCTAAGTGCCAAATTGATTTTATACAATGGAATATTATAGAATAATTAATTACATACTTTTGAAAGTAAAAATTTAATATTTGGCATAATTTTAAAATATGCTCAATATCGCGATTTTCAGGCAAGATAAAGCAATCTCAGTTCAGGTAGATCTAAAGTTTTTTATTTATATTTTACCATGAAGATTCCTCAGATTATATTTATTTACTTCCTTCACATCCAATGTTTACTAACCACTAAAGTTCACTATCCAAAATTAATAACAAACTTTCTCCTCTCTTATTCATATTAAAAAATCATATATTATTTATAAATCCTATTAATAATAATAAAATTTAAATTCCTTTCCTCCCTTCTTCCCATTTCTATTTTATTCTTTTTTTTTAACCTAACAGGAGTGTTTGGTTTTTTCCTATATTATGAAATCAAAATTGCTGGTTCACCCCACCCCATAGATTGAGAATTTTTTTTTTTTTTTAGCTTTATCTTATTAGTTCTAATAACATCTTTCATTAAAAAAATAATATTTACTGCTATTTCAAAAAACACTTTTACTAGACTTCAATTTACACCTGTTTTCAAGTTTTTCTGCAATTGCGTTTGCTTCCACGCCAAAAGGAAAAAAACAATATTTGCATATCTTTCCCTTTCTAATGGTGTATTTTTGAAGAAAAAAATTCATACTATTATTAAAAAAAAAAAACAATTTTTTTCTAAGTTTGATTCTATGTTGGTTTTAGTGTTTTCCGAAATTTTTTCAAGTTTTCCTGTTTTTCTATATTTATTTTAAAACTGATGCATTGTTTTCCCTGATGAAATTAACAATAAATACTTACTTATTCAGCATACTTTCCAGTTTTAACAGTATTTTAGTTAAAAAATATTCATATTTGCTATTTAAAAAAAATTATTTCTTGGCAGTTGATTCACATTTGTTGCCTTACCTTTTTGCAAACGACAAAAAAAAAAAAAAAAAAAAAAAAAAAGTACATTATATTATATTGTATAAACACATCACTTATTTCCAATTTTAATAATATCTTTGTAACATTGTGCTTTTTAACATTTTCGTTTCATTACAAGTCTGAAAAAATCTCCACACAGATTGTCAATACACTGGAGGATATCATTTAGCATTTGTTCTAAAACGGAGAGGGCTGAAGCGTGTTTTATATTATTTGGGTTTTCTCAAGAAATTTTGCTCAGAATTGAAAGTTTAATATATCTAAATATCATAAATCACCAATCACTATAATGGGGAGCCCCCTTAAGTTTGTTTGGAAAGATCTTCATTTAATAAATATAGAATCAATACAAATTCAAAAGATCTTTTGCAAACAAGACCAGAGCCCTTTGTGTACACTGCTGAGGGAAGTAGAGCTCTCAATTCTAGGTTCATTCAAATCTATTCTCATTAAAAACTAGTTGGATGTGTCAATCCAAAAATTTTCTTCTATCTCATATATTTTAATATTTCAAAATATTGTTACAGATGTCAATATTTCATTTTTATTAGTTCAATACTATATCAACTTTGACTTTCATCTTAAATTTCTCCTTCAGTCAATTAATCGGAGTAAAAATGAGTTAATTTCAATCACGATATTTATTAAAATCATGAACAGTCTACTTATCAGGATGGGAAGTTCCCTTCTATTTACAAGCCACTTTGTGTACAATAGAACTACAGAAAATTAAGAAGATTACACAAAAATCGCTATTACAATGCCCCTTCCAGCAGAATTTTTCCTATTCAGGGAGGACCTTCTTGCCAGGACCAAAAACATACACAAAAAATTTGGTTCAATTCTATGCATAACTTCATACACTTTTTGATGGTACAATATTCAAAATAGCACAAAAATCGCTATTACAGCGCCCCTTTCTGGAAGATTTTTTCCAAATGAAGGAAGAACCTGCTTGCCATAGCCAAAAACTTAAAAAAATTAGTTCAATTCTATTCATAACTTCATACACTTTTTGATGGTACAATGGCAATGGACAGACAGACATTTTCTACAAACATGTTTTTTGGGATATATGACCCCTAAAATGTTTAAATTCGTCGAAAACCGAAGTAAAAAAAAACAAAAAAAAAACATTACAATACTTTCTTCTATTGAAGATAGAAGAAAGTAAATATAAAATCAAACAAATTCCAGGAAATACATTGTCGAAGACAGTTTAAGGCCTCCCAACTCTAGGCTCATTAGATAGATTTTCATTAAAAAATATAAAATCATACAAATTAAAGGATGTACAATGTCAAAGGCAGCGAGTGGGATCCCCAACATCATGTTTGGAAAGATTTGCCTAAAAATATAAAATCATGCATAACTGATTTTAGTTATATTTAGGATTAATATCAAGGGGCCAAGGTAAGACTGGCCAGGTCAGGTAGTGCGAAATAAAGAATGAAAAAAAAAAAATGCACTGGTAAATGCAGTGAAATGAATATAAATTTGAAAGAAATGAGATTTAAAACATTCTATGAATAAAATAAATAACAAACTATTTGTAATGATCAAATGATAAAATACTTTGGAGTATTATTATTCATACTTTCTGATCTTTCTGCAAAAATTCATTTAAAATCATTTCATAGATGGCAGGTGCTAATTGTTCTTCAGTTGGAACATATGGTGCAACAACACGCAATTGTCCAATTTCTGCAAATCTATAGACAGTTGTTTCCCACACATCTTTGTTTTGACCAATGAAGGTTGGACACAATGCAGCTGCTTCTTCATACTGCTTCAATTCAAATAGATGATTTAAATACAGATTCCCCACACCCTAAAATGATTTAAAAAAAATTATATATATAAGCTATTAATAGTAAATATAAGTCATTAAAAAACTAAATAAATATAAAATACATTAAAACAAAACAGTATATTTTACTTTAAAAAATGCTATAAAATTTTGTTGAAATCATCTTATGTATCAACTTTCTGTTACATATTTGGCACATTTCATAAATATTGTTAAGTTTACTTAAGTTAATGATCACTTTCTGTCTCAGTCTACTCTAAAAATCTCCGACATTCCCCAATGTATTTTTTGTATGTGCAGCATATTACATTAAATACAGCATATTGAAGAGATTTGTAACTATACACCATCAACTCATAAAAAAGTCAGGGATCCTGTTTCCCACTTGTTGGTTTAATTTAATCACCAACCATAAGATTTCTCTTATTATTCTATTTTTTTCTCAGAAAACTAATAGATGTAGCCATAGTTGCTTTTCCAATGCACTTTGCAAGCAACTGCTTTCTAAATTAAGAGAGTAATTTAGACTCTTAATTCACAATTCAACTTGCTTTAAGATCTTTTCTTGATAAAGTGAAATGCAAACATGCACAACTCATGTAATAATATTTAATGAATCAAATTTCCAATTACATCATCAGTTATGATTTCGATGTTTATCTGTATTTTTAATGATGTTTTACTGATTTATTATTTTTTTGTTAATTAAAGTAACTACCTTATTAAATGATGACGTCATGATATTAAGAAAGAAAGTGTAAAAATACTTAAGAAAGAAAGTGTACAAATATATGGTGAAGCATTCTTACAATAGATCAGTTTCAATTTACGACATCCTTTTTTTTTTCTTGGAAAATGATTGATGGGATAAGTTAAGTACCCTAAAAAGATATTAGAAACAATATTTGGGTTAATGTAAGTGCGCATATCATTAAAGGCTTTTCAAGAAAGGAATTCATTGACCAAATCCCATTAGCTGAAATATGACAATTAGAGTGGATCCAATTACAGAAGATTTCTTAATAGGTTTCAAAATCTCCACATTCGTTAACATATCACACCCTTGCTTCAAAAGTGTCACAACTCAAACTTGGGTTTGAGTTATGACTACCATTCTACTTGGTTTTTACACCTTTACTAATCACCTAAAGTACCAAATAATATGCTGAAAATCCAGCCACTAGGCAGCAGTTGTGTTTGCAAGATTGCTATTGACCCTTCCACAGACCGGAAACAGTTTTTCACATTTCCTGAAAAACGAAGTTTAAGTTATGCCACTTTTGAAGCAAGGGTGCCACTTTATTGCAATTGATAAGCAAATGAACATGAAGCATAAATGATAAAGTAGCTACTCAAATATTGGAAACCGAAGAAGATAACAGTAAAACATTTAAAAGAAAAATACAATTGTTATTTTTATTATTACTCACATAATAAATATTGAATAATTGTTTAAAAAAGAAAATTCTATACTCACCAAGAGAGTATATTTTTTCAGATTTTTACTCTCATGTACAGCTTCAACAGCTTCCTGACAAAGAAAAATAGACGAAACTATCTTAATAAAAACACAACATTTTAAAAAGTAGGAGAATTTTGAAAATATTTATTAATTATAATTTAGATTATTAATATGTCAGTATCAGTCTAAAAGATATTTGATACACAAGAATACATATCCCTCACACAATTACCACAAAATTGAATGAATATTGGGAAATCAAAAGTATTATAAATTTTAGCAAACTTTGCAGTGATGAAAAATGCCAAGTTGTGGGTTACTTTGTTATTCAACAAAAAGGATAACTAGTAAAAAACTTTACAAGCAATGAAAATTTACTTTCCCAACAATAACAAAATAGCAATTGATATTTCTAAGCTGTATGAAGAATTCCAAAGCACAGATCAATGCAAAGTACAACATCACAGTCTTTGCATTCATGAAAAAAGCAGTCACTTTATTTTCTTTTAATATGAACTACAATAAATTTTACTATAATCAGAAAATCACTTGATAATTTTGTTACCAACTCAATAATTTATTTCTTAGAAAGATGCCATGCTCTTTTTACCACAGTTGTCTAAACTCTGATACTTTTAACAAAATTCTATAATCTTACCAACATACACATATTAAAAAAAATAATATCAGTACAAAACTGGCATACATTACCCATTTTCGATAACCAGATATAAATAAAAACAAATAACAATATTTAAAAACAGCTGTCAAGTATAGATTAAGAAACACTTTCCAACATATTTAAAATACTGGAAGGAAACTTCACCGTTTAACAAAAAGAAAGATGATATAAGTAATCAATTTAGAAAACTACAATCTATAGTCGGAAAAGTATCCAAATTCTTTTGTGCAGGCATGTATATGATCTATAGATTTGTATATAAACTACATAAAATGTTAAAATTTAACTGATTTTGCATAACACAGATGAAAATTCCATTTGAACAATTTCTGTCAAACAAAAATGTACTAGGATTTTTCTTTTTTTGTAGAGCCCTGTACATTGTCAGTAGATTTTATACACATCAAACATTATGCGAAAAAGTTTAGTTAAATTTAAAAACACATAACTGAAAACACTTTCAGCAATTACTGTGCATAGACAGTACTGTAACTGAATTATTTCATGAGTCTTTGTAAATTAATAATAAATTGTCATGAACACTATATTTTACAGTAAGCATATTTGTAATGTAATGTACAGTTTCTCAGATTTTTTTATTTTGTGAATATGCGAATCTGTTTTTTTAACGCTCAGAAAAAGGCTTTTTTAATTTCACTGGTCAAGCATTTTGTGATGATTATCAGTTTTGTTAGGTAGAAGAAAGGAAATAAATAAAAATAAGAGGAAAAAAGAAAATGAATTTAAATTAATTAAAATTAGGAGTTATAAATATATTATGTGATTTTTAATATAAATTAGAAAGGAGAAAGTTTACTATTAATATTGGCCGAAAGATCGTTAGTGGATAGGATAAACATTGCATGTGAGAGATGTAAATAAATATAACTTGGTAACTTCATGGTAAAATATGAATAATAAACCTTAGACTCACCTGAACTAAGAAAATATTTCTTGCCTGAAAATTGCATATGTTGAACATATTTTAAATTGTGCCAAGTATTAAATTTTTTACTTTTAAACGTTTATAATTAATAATTCTGTAATATTTCATTGCAATAAATTAATTTGGCACTTTATGATAAAATTAAGAGATACATAAATTAAAACACAGAAAAATACACAAATATATTTAAATAAACAAATTCCTTTATTAAAATATTATTTTAATTAAATGGGGGGAATGGGGAGGGAGAAAGTGTGCACTTACCCAAAAAATGATTTAACATATAACTACACATACGTTTTTGATATAAATCAAAGATGTTATTAATAATCGTGAATGACAAAATCTCGTATCATTCTTCTACATTGCATTAAACGAAATATTAACATTTTCATCGTAAATCGTAGTAACTATCACCAAAGTTCATATCTCATATACGAAGAAGGCCTAAATCATTCTTTAAAACACTATGTTTTTCCTGTACTTGATAGTGAAAACATAAGACGTGGAAATTCAATTGAAAAAGGTTTCTCAAATAGAGAATCTGGATGAAGATAGTTCCATAAATTCCTGAGCATAACGAAATGCATTTTCCGCTCCAACGGAAATTGTGGGAGCCGACGACGAAAGGTATTTCACTTCAACATTTAATCTCTAGATAGAGATTGTTGATTTGTATCGAGCCTTGATAATTTAGGAATAAATGTCAACTGAGAATATACCAATTCTCTAGGCACTTCATTTCCTTCAAGAAGTGAAAGAAAACACTCATTTCTGCTCCACCTTGAATACTTTTAACGCAGTAAACCCTCTTGATGTATCCTGAGACATTTAGTGAAGAAATATTAGAAGGCAGATGACATCATTATCTCTATCAATGTTTTACAATATGATCATTATAATTTAGCAGAAGATAATTAAAGCAACTATTATTATGACCCAATGGTAAAAGAAAGAGAATTTTACGGAGCGACTTCGCACCCTTGTTGGTTTGTCGTCGTCCGGAAGTCAAGAGAGAGAAGCCACGCTACGAACGAACGCATTAGGTGGGAAAGATGTTGATTGGCTGATTTTAAAATCGATGCCACACAGAGTAATAGAAGTGTTTGAATAAAATAACTTTAAATGATGAATTTTAGATTTGAAAATTATTATAAAAATATTCTATTACGGTAGAAAGTATTAATTTTAAGATTTATTATTTTATTATTGATAATTTTTGATGATCTTTTATGGCAATTAAATTAAAATTGTTTTTAAGTGAAATTTAACTGAAAAACGAACTTAACGAAAATTAATGAATATTTAAAGGTAGAATTTAAAATTTGAAAGTAAAGAAGTTTTTTGATTTAATTTAAATATTTTAAAATAGTTTTTTAAATTAATTTTAATTGGAAAGGATGTTATTACATAACAAGTTTCAATATGTTTGAAATAGTATAACATATAGCATCATTAAAATACATTGTAAAAAATTTTCCCCATAGATCTTACATAATGAAACAGTTTTTTTGAGTGTTGCTGTAAATAAACAATAAATGCTACTCAACTCCTTTCAATAGCAAAATATGCCATAGTTGACACAACCTTAATCACGTACATCAATTACAGGCAATCCAAATGTATTTATATGAGTAACAGCAGGGACAGACAATTAGATAAACAGGAGACATAAACACTTCTCAACTATGCAGGAAAGTTTTGAAAAATATACTTTGACAATTTGAGAGCATAGACTTTTCCTTTTATAATTTTTTTACCACCTCCCACAAGAAAAAAAGGGGGGGGGGGGAGACTTCCCTTTATTATATCTTTCAGGAAATTAAGTATAAATAAAATGCCATCTGTTGTGAAAAATACAAACAATTTAAAATATGCAAAGTTGCAAATTTGGAATGATGAGTTACATAGAAGCTCAATACTTTGGAAACATGATTTGAAAGGGAGTGTAAAAAAATTTACATTTAGGATGTATTGAGTGTAGAGGGGATTCAAGCTTCTAGAATTATTTTTGGCAACTTATATCTTCCTTTAGTTTGAGTAAAAAATACTTAAAAATCAAAATTTTCTTATCCCTGATTTATACATTATTTTAAACCTATTGCAGGGGAGATACAGTGAGTCTTGTATGAGAAAAATTCCATTAAAAAATTGATTTTTTCCCACTCTTTCTCTCCTCTTGCAAGCTGAATTTTTGAAGTACACACATGTCTACTTTCATACTATTATTTAAATAAAGAAGTTTTATTAGATTTAAAGGTAAAAGCCATCTTTCAAACTGCACAATACTTGTTATGAGTTAAGCATAAATTCTTGTTTCTTGTTAATTACAATAAATATTCAAGTAAAGTATATTAAACAACTTGTACTTTTAACTGTATCAAACTCGTTATATTTTTTTTTCATCATTGTCAAATTTCAGTTAAATATATACATATATATATCTAAAATCTAAAACAAATATGCATATTAATGGTGCACACTTTTGACTGAAATCAAAAGCACATTTTTTTAAACTAAAGCAAAAACATTAAAGTTTTCATAAAAGATCAGAATAAGTATTAAAAAATTTCAAATACTTTATATCTTTCATGCTCAAGAAGCCAAGCAATGTGATCGTCGTCATTTCTTGGTTTGGCAACAACAAAATCCTTCAAGCTTACAATAAAATACAATCCTTCTTCAGCAAGACTATCTAAAAGATAAAAATAAAGTTGTGCATTAAAATAGAAAAAGGTACATTTTGATGTATAAGGTAGCTTCTTAATAAAGTAGTGTAGTGATAATTGATTTTACATCCAGTATTGTTATTATAGTATGCATATAGGTAAACAACATGAAATTGATGATGAGATTCTGCAAAGACATGTCTTAATTTTTATTACAATAGGCATATTTACTTTAAGGTAAAATTATGGATGCTTTTTTATTTTCTCTGGTTATATTTCCTTGTTGACTGCTTTGGTGGCAAATCACATTTTTGGTGTCATCAATATTTAATATATATTGAATTTTTATATTATGAATATTATATCTATTGGTTAACAAATGGAATAGAGATAAAGTATAGGAGCTGTTACCCAGAATGCTTGGGCACAGAATATTCTGGGTGAGGGTTTTTCCATAATTCAGAACACTTAAGTATTAAGAATTGTACAAAATATTAGTATAAAATCCACTTCAAAAAGCTACGCGTTGCTGACGGCTGGCTTTTTTGCTAATTGTTGCAACAGATTAATCTTGGAAAATGAAACATTTGAAGTTATTGAAAAATTTAACAGCTTGAAAAGTATGTGTCAGAAAATTGTTAGACAAACTGCGTTAAAACGGTAAAAAATTGTACTTTTCTACCCACAACAGATTACAGATATAAACAAACGAACATTTCAGAAATTGTGATTAATTTTTACAAATGTAAACAATATGTAGTGAATCATTCATTTTTGAAAATTCATTGATAAAAATTTTGAACTCCTGTAGTATTAATATGCTTTTGATGTCATTCGCCTATGAACTAATGAAAATAGTTTTTAACTCAAAAGTGAAGGTCTTAGAAAACTCAAGTCTATTTTTGGTACTTTTATGTTATCCAGAGCAAATCACACCAATAACAGGGTGTTTTTTGCCAATAGTAGTTATTTTTTTGCATGTGTGATTTAGAAACAATGCTTTAAAGTTAAAATAAAATGCTATGGTATGTATTTCAAAGAAAATGAGTGAAAGGCAGGTATTTTAAATGTATGCAACGTATGTATTTTGAATGTTTGTATTTCAAATAAAAGTTAAGTTTTTTAAATGAAATGGGTTAAAGGTTTATATTTTAAATAAAATTAATGCAATGTGAATGATGTCAATGGCAACTATATTTGGCGATTTATCACATTGCCAAACTAACATAAAAGTACTCTATTTTCTGAGTATTAATGTAATAAACAGTCTTTAATTTGTTTGTTTCAAGTTTGTACGTTTAATTTATTTTTGAAAAATTGATTTGATGAATCATTAATCTATTTCCCCCCCCTTTTTTTTTTTGGTTCAAATTTAATTACTTCTTAACGTCGCATAATTTTTAATTTTACACGGTTGAAGAAGAAGGGTGTACTTTCAAATGTAAATTGTTTGAAAACTGTATTTCAGCTTACTGACTTTTATGATGTTTAAACCAAATAGCTTTATTACGGAATAGTATATAAATATTTTTATCCATTATTTAAAATTTTAAAGGAAAACAACGATTTCTACACACAGTCCTAGGATGGGTGTTTACATTAATATGAATATTATATGTAAATACATAATAAAAAATAAAATTAGATGAACATATAAAACTTAGTTTTAAAACGTGAGAGTACAGAATCCTTTGGTTTGGATTTTTGTAACATTTTTATTAAAATTGGTCTCTTATAGCATGTCTCTTGCAGTAATTGCTTCTGTATCCTGTATACTGACATGATTTGCTGATCATGGAAGTAGCTTCTTTTCTGCTTTCCACAAATCAGTTTAAAAATATCAGTAGCTCATTTGAAATTTTTTCACCCATCTCATTCTGCTGGTCATTATCTTCCCTTTATTAGACATATTATTTGTCATTATGTCACAATTATCACTGCCAGTAATATGATGACTTAACAAGAGTATCGTCATATGCAATTTGACATTCTTTGACTGACTCTTGATTCAGCATTTGAGCTTCTGAACATGAAAGTCCTTTAGATCTACAATAATTTCCTTCTTGGAAATTTTAAAGTCTACAACTTCAGGCTCATTCAAACCATAAAAAAATATCACAGAGGACCACAAATTATAAATACCCTTGGATGAGTATATCTTTTGAGTTTGTTGCATCTGTATCTCATGCTTGACATAAAGTACATCTTTAGTTTTTATGTTTTTGAAATAAAGCAAATTATTTTTCAGTTATCATTTTGCATTCTGGGTTTTGGAGCATTCAGGATACAGGGTTTTCCAATAACAGGTTCCATACTGTATAAAATAATGATAGAAACAAAGCGACATGTGGATGTCTAATTGTCAAGTCGGCAAGACACCACGTGTTGCAAATAAATGCATTATTTTATGCATACACTGACAAATTTGTTAAGAATAGTCTACACTGCCGATATAATGCACTGAAATAATATATATATATATGTATGTATAACCATTATATAATTAGGGGAGACTGGGGATACTTGATCCCTGATCATAAACTATACTAAAATCAATATGTAGAGTTTTGATACACATACACACATCAATATTTATAAAAATATGCAATATTGTTGCAAATGTGGACACTAAAGCAGCTCTCAAAAGATGCAATATATTACATTCAAACAATACATTCTTTGAATGAATATATAATTTCTTTCCCTAAACTTACTAGAGATGGGAAATAAAGTTATTTTTGGTTAATAGGTTGCATTGTTCACACTTGTATAGGTAACAGGTTCCAACAACCTGTTACTTTTGTAACATAAGTAATCGCTGCGTATGTTGTCAATGGATGTTTTAATTAGGACGACTTTAAACAAAATGTTTGATATACAAAAACTTACCTAGTTATGATACTTTAAATTTCATGCATTTTCATATTTCTGGCACTAAAAACACATTTTTCCATTTATGGTGACTAAAATGTTGAAAATTCATAAAATTCTAACTATCATAACTCAGTAAGTTTTGGTTATAGAATAATATATTTATATGGTTTTGTTAGAACATGGGGAAATTTTTTCTAAATAAAACTTATAGCACCCAGGCATTGTATACAATTTATAATTTCTTAACTATCATAAAAGTAATTACTTTAACAAATCTATTTTTATATGGTGCAGAACAAATTTGAAACGTTTTTGCAAAAGAAAGATGCAATTTGAAAGATATTCATCCAAACAAATTTCGTACATACAAATACATTTTTCAGATTAATTACAACAGAATTAAAATTAAGTGTCCTTCCAAATTATGCAATGCTTTTTTTTTTTTTTTTTTTTCAGTAAAATATATTCATAGAAATAAAAATGTTTTTCAGCTCTAATTTTCTAAAAACACAATAATGGCAAAGTAATAATAATAATATAATAAAAACATTTGCCCACCCACAAAAAAACCGAGTACACATCAATAATCCTTTTTAAATATTCAAATTCAAAGAAACCACCACCTGTCATGCCAAGCCAATGCCAGTTACAGAATCTAAATTAAAAATCACCTTCACACTCATTCTCATATCTATAGTGCTCATATCCTTTACTATAGAACATCTTTTTCCTTTACATTCCAAAAAACTATAGACTCAAATGATTCCACACTAAACTATTTATCTGCACAACAAATTGCAATTATTTTAAGTTTTATCACTCTGAAGTTTTGAAACATGCTTTGCTTCCTATTGAATGAAAGCAGTTACATTATTAAAATCAACAATAATGATTATTTGCAATAAAATAACTGTCAAGTTATAAACAATTGCTAGAAACTAACAGTTAATAAGAAATAAATAAACATGTGTTTTCTTCAGAGGAAAGATAATATGAGAAGTCAAGGTTAAAGAGAAGCGCTCCCTGATTGCTTGCTTGATGAGATGGCATTCTGAGCTGCAAAGGCCTAGTTCCTTCCTCACTCTCATGACAGCACTTGCAGCCATTTAATGAATTGAAATGATTGATTTTTGACTGTGGCTTTGGTTGTTTGATTTTGTTTTCTTCATTTCCGGTTTGACACTTCTATTAACGACTTTTTTTTTAAATTCGAAAGTACATTTATAAAAGTTTATATTTTTAATAGTATTAAACACAAATTTCGAAAATTCTATTTTTATTATAATGTATGTTTTTTTTTTTTTTTCTTAAATACACCTTTCTTTCAAAAAAATACTTTCCTGATAAAGCATTCCAAATTTAACAGGGACTTTCTGGTAATCTGAAACTGAATAATAAACTACTAAACAATAACATTATTATTTAACTAAAAATTAAAAACTTATTTTTAGAAGAAGAAAATTCACCTAGTTATGATACTTTGAATTTTATGAATTTTCAATGTTTTAGTCAAAGTAAATTGAAAACAGCAAGTTTTGGTAATAGAAGAATCAATTTTTACTGTTTTACTAGTTAGAAAATGGAGGAACTTTTTCTAAATAAAACTTACGGGACCCAGGCATTGTATAAAATTTGTAATTTCTTAACTATATAAAAATTAATTATTTTAACAGTAATCTATTTTTATGTGATGCAGAAGAAAATACTTTTACTACTCAAATAACCATTGCTTGCAATAAAATAACAGTCAAATTATAAACGATTGCCTGAAATAGATAATGAAAAATGAATAAAATTCCTTCCGAGGAAAGCGTTGTTTTCTATCCAATGGCCAGATTTTTCAAACGAATTGGACTATGACTGGTTTATTGCGATATTGCTTCTCAGCTATTAATCTTTATTAATTTTTCTGTAGCTGTTCGCTAGCCGCTGGAGTCTTGTAAAGACATGAAAAACAGATTTTTGATTTCTTCTCACGTTGGCGCGCCATAACAAAAGTTCATAAGCGTTTAAAATATTTTTTTTTTAAGTACATTTTTTAAGCTTTTTTTTTTTTTATTAATATCGAAAAAAAATTTCAAAATTTTATTTTTATTACAATTTTAATGTGTACTTGTAAAGAACTATTGTTTCACCCTTAAAAACTTTGCTGGTATTGCGTTCCAAATTTAACAGGGACAAAGAGTTCTCAATCAAATGATTGCACTTAAGATAAATTCTAATCAATGTCAAATTTTGAAATGACTATTGGTGATGCAATTAGGCTAGAGTATGGCTACCTAATAATAATAATCATGTCACTAAGGGCAACAGGCCTACTAACAATGAAACCTGCTTCTAAAGGATCAAGGAAAAAGTAATTCAACAAACATTTCTCCCCCCCCCCCCCTTCTCTCTCTCTATATATATATGTAACGATTTCAGGGGAGCATTCCGGACTTGTATAGGGAGTCGCGACCCGCTCACTTCACATCGGTTGACCGTCGTATCGCCGGCGTTAATATGTCAGAACATCTTGGAATTGATAGAACTTGTAGATAAATAATTTGGAGAATAATTGGACTCGGAAACCTCTTGTTGGACCGAACTCATTTATTTGGCACTCCATCTTACAGTCTGTTTCGCGAGTTCGGCCGGGGTCCTCGAGCCCGTTACGTTGATTATAAGAGTGCTACATGGCCGTAGGTTTGACAGGCTTCTCAAATCTGCAAATTCCCTCGTTTTTGGCGCGGGTTTTAGCTAATATCTTGGGGTTTAACATATTTTCCAGCAAATGGCATAGTTGTAAATTTGGGAGGAACATTTCTTTAATTGGCTGATTAGCTTTTGATTGATTGTCCGGGATCAGATGCCAGAGTTAGGCTTGGCTCGCTCGGGGATGAGCTAACCACAACTGAATGAGAATATTCCGAACGTCAGCAAGTTTACTCTTAAAGATCGTCCGAAAATGATATCTGAAAGTAATACGATGTATTGCTGGGAAACAAAGTTACAAGGGGTAAAACTGGTTTTAGATTGAGATTTAAAGTTAGGACGAAAACTTCGGATTTTAATTTAAATTTTTGAAATTTTGAACTTAAAAAGGGGTTTTATCCTTTCATATATATATATATATTATATATCTATATATATAAATGTATTTCAAATGAAAATCAAATTTCAAATTATTTTTGCTTAAAAGGCGCAAAGACCAACTTAGTGAAAAAGATTCCATGCCGGGAATCGAACCCGGGTCATCAGTATAGCGCACTGACGTTCTACCGCTAAACCACATGGAACGATACCCAGCCTGGAACTTCTCACTATTACAAGTTGGCAAGGCTACAAACGCAGCACAAGATGGAATATTTTCCGTGAGCCACCAACATGGGGCAAACACACACACTTAATTAAATCCAGCATCGATGAATCTATTAATATTTGGAAATTTTTCCAGAGAGAAACATTCGCCTAGAATACAATATTTCAAATGAAAATCAAATTTCAAATTATTTTTGCTTAAAAGGCGCAAAGACCAACTTAGTGAAAAAGATTCCATGCCGGGAATCGAACCTGGGTCATCAGTATAGCGCACTGACGTTCTACCGCTAAACCACATGGAACGATACCCAGTCTGGAACTTCTCACTATTACGAGTTGGCAAGGCTACAAACGCAGCACAAGATGGAATATTTTCCGTGAGCCACCAACATGGGGCAAACACAGACACTTAATTAAATCCAGCATCGATGAATCTATATTAATATTTGGAAATTTTTCCAGAGAGAAACATTCGCATTGAATACAATATTTCAAATGAAAATCAAATTTCAAATTATTTTTGATTAATTCTTTGCTAAATTCTTTGCGCCTTTTAAGCAAAAATAATTTGAAATTTGATTTTCATTTGAAATATTGTATTCAAGGCGAATGTTTCTCTCTGGAAAAATTTCCAAATATTAATATATATAAATGTAATTAGAGATTTCCTTGGATTTTCTAATATGAACTTGTTTGCTGTTTTTTGATTTCAAAAGTATTTTATTTTATATGTATATAAAGAACCCAATATTGTAATTTTTAGGCTTAATGCTGGCAATTAGGGTATAAAAAAATCATGATTAAAAAAATCTGATTTTTTGATTTAAATCTAATTTTTATGATTTTTTTTCCCCAGTGCTCAAATACTGAATAGCTACCAAGTGTTTTAGGTTTCCAAAACAATTAAACCTCTAATTGCTAACATATTATGTGACTTTACACTTTAATTAATAAAATTATAATTATTAGTTAGTAATTACATAAATTATAAAAAACTGAAAATTAGTAGCATACAATAATGTTATATACATTAACATTTAGTAATAATTATGTAAAACTATATTAAATACTAACTAGTGACATTTACATTTATTAAAATTATTAATAATTGTATTTCATATTAAATTGTTAAACACTACTTAAAGTTAATCATTATTAAACAAAAAACTAACTCTGTAATTAGGAACATAATATACATTTTTATGCTTTAATTACTAAAATGATAATTTAGTATTCATTCTAGAAAGAAAAAAAGGGCAGGATGCTTGTTCCAAAAAAGGGCACTATTTCATGAGGAAATATATTAATAATGTGTTTAGTAATTATATAAGTGAAAAAAAGTATACAGTTTCTTAGTATAATAAATAAAGAGTCATTTGAATTTACAAATTGAAAAATATAATTAAATAGCAACATGTTTTAATTTTTTTCTAAAGAAATAAAGTTCTATCATTTTTGCAAGGTCTTGGGCACATGGATTTAGAAATACTGTGGAATTTAGAATTTTTTTTTTTTTTTTTTTTTTTTTTTTTTTTTACAAGAAATCTCTGTCTACAACTATAAGTGAATTTCATTATTTTTTAAAAAGGCAGGGTGCATTTTGCCAATTTCAAAAGGAGCAAATTGTGGCATACTAAAATAGGGGAAACCTAGAGGAAACAGTAAGTAATTCGAAATTAATAATAAAAACTGCAAAAAAGTGATTTCATTAATTAGTAGCACAAATAACAAAACTAACAAATATTAATTGCAGATCATTTTGCATTTGTACTGTTAATCGCCTAAATCTAAACTTACACATGTATGCATATGATAAACCCCCCAAAAATATGAAAATGTTTTAACCCATTCATATACACACTCAGAGTAAATATAAGGAATAACCAGTTATATCTGAAATCCTCAAATCATTAAACAGCAGCATTATTAGCACTCAGTAGAGATTCTCAGCATTCAGTGTTTCAAATAGTTTTGGTGCCCTTTTTAATCCCCAAAAATTTTTATTTGGTATATATGAGTTAACAACAACAATAATAAAAAAACATTTATTCAACCTTTTCTGAAGAAGCTCTTGCTGTGCTTAACATTTTATACCAATTGGTTCTTTTTTTCTTATACATTCTTTTACAATAGCAGCTCAGCCAATGTCATTCTGTCATTCTTCTTTAGCTCCAGTATTTGTTATAAATTTATTATTGCAAAAGTAGAATGATAAAATAAGATTATCACTATTTTATTCCTTTTACTTGCAAAGATTTATTATACTTGCTATGCTTTGCAAGTTATATTAGATTTAAATATCATTTTAAAATGAAATCCTTTTTATGTTACGTTAGATAAAAACTAGGCTTTTTAAGAACTTACTGTACTTAAACTTTTTACAACAGTCAGGAATTATGCTTAAATACAATTGTTTAAAGGTTTTTTTTTCTTTTTTTTTTATGTATTCATAAGTCAAAATTCATGTAGAAACTTTCCAAATTATGTTCGTCTTAGATTTTAATACTTTTTTATGTCATTTTAAACATTTAGAAAATTTATGATTTTAATCAGATTTAAAAAAAAATCAGTTGATTAAAATCATGATTTAATCACTGATTTAAATTAACTAATTAAAATCTTTGACACCCTACTGGCAATATTCAACAAAATAACATATCTTTACTATGAAAGAGGAAGTTAATTAAAACAGTTATTATAAATGCAGGGGTTTGTCCAGACTTTTCTCTTAGGGTCCTGTTTTTGTGAAATTGTGAACAACTTTTTTTACATTTGTGAAAAATCTAGTCCTAATTTTGTGAAAATGATCATTATATTCAGGTTTTCTTTTTTTTAAAATATGTTTTTAAGAAGTTATGTTTTTAAGTATGTACAATACATATATTTTCTTTATATATGTAGAAGTGACATGTAAGATTTCACTTTTAAATGATTAAATTTGTGAAAGTTTAGAGGTGAATTTTTTTTTTTTGTAAAAGACCTATTTTTAAGACAAAGAATTTTGGGAATGGTCCTGTTTTGAGAAATGCATTATCACCAAGAAAAGTGAAGGGAAATAAGTGACAAGAACAAATTTATTGATATCTTACCCAAATGATAATCATTACATCTGTATTCTTGGTAACCTCTCAAAGAAAGAATATCTTTAAGTATTAATGTGTAATCTTCTCCATGAGCTTCTAATACACGGAATTGAGGTCTTGATCCAATAGTTATGACTTCCTAAAAAATGAAATATTTACACTTATGCAAATAAAAGCATCCAATTTGAATAAAGAATTTTCTTATTTTTCAGTATTTAATAAATACAGTTTCATTAGAAATAAAATCCAAAACATTCAAGATACCTTCAAAAATCATTGATAATATAGAGTGTCTCACTCAGAGAAAAATTTTTTTTTTTTTTTTTAAATCCTTTTCGGTGCCCAGTAAATATGTTTGTAAAATGTTGAAATGATTGACTGACACCAGAATTTACAAATGAATTTATTAGAAATAAAACTTGCTTAATTTACCATTACCGTACTTTATAAAAGGAAAATTTTAATTAAATATTCTGGGTGTCAGCACTCTTAAAATTAGGTGACCTTTTTTGTGGACCCCCACTACAGGATTTAAAAAGTACAAGCAGGGAAAGAAAAAAAAATCATTTACATGTCCTAAGAGCGACTAACTAAGAATTAACTAATGTTCTGTAAAATATATAAACAAAATCCTTGTAATATTTACAAAAGGTAATGGATATTACCAGGGCTACTTTTGAATGAGACATCGATTATAAGAAAATCTAAGGTCTTTCAGTAGATTTTAAAGATCTTTTGATACTTGCTTACTTTTGAATCAACCACTTTCCATAAAAATAATCGCCAAATAATGTGACTTATCTAGATAGGCATGATGTCAAACAATGGGTGAAAGACATAAAATTTCACAGGATGTAAAAATCGTAAGATGTTTCCGTAATGCTTTGATAAAATGTATATAACATACATAATGTAACAATATATAAGTAAACAAAATATTACTTCCCCGAACACATAGCAAAAAGCAAGTCAGAAAGTATTGTATCATGTGTGTATGCATGTGAACATGATAGCTTCCAAATGGTACTTTCGTTTGCGCTACCATTTGACAAAAATGTTATAGACCACTGTCGAAAGAATGGTATAGATTTTCATACAAATCAACTGACAGGAATGGAAGGTCCAGTGTTCAAATGCAGTTGACTCTAATGTATCAGAAACTTATTCAAATCCACAGTATAAAATATTCAAAAAGTCGTTTCAGATTTTTTTTTTGTGCCAAGGGTTCCACAGCCAATGCACCATTGTCATCAGCTTCGATTTTAAGTGTAGAGTGCAGCCGATAGCCAGTAATTACAGCAAGTTCATTGAAACAGGATTTTACTAATCCTTTGGTTACATAGCAGTGTTTTCAAGTCAGGGCTCGCATCTAGAGTGGTATAGTGATTATTAGACATTACAGCACCAAAGTACAACCTTTCATGCACAGCAATTTCTTAAAATTAATTTGAATTTAAGGACTGAACATAATAAATGCCAGCCTAAGAAACAAACAAATTCAGTTTGGAGTGTTAGATTTAAAAGTTAGAAAAAAACCCGGGAATTTAAAATTTAAACAGGTTTTATTTCTCATACCCAGATTAATTTTTGACAAGCCAATTTTTAAAGGTGTTAGACATGTATTTTTAAAAAGTTCTTAGATGTGTGGATATTAAACAAAATCCATCACCAAGTAGCTTGATTTAACTCAAATGATGAAGGAAGAGTGAAATAACAGATTGTTCTTTATTTAGACGGACAATTCAACTAACACATGTAACAATGCTTTTTTTCCCAATTTATTAGTGTTAATTATTTTGACCAACTATAAATAAGCCTTAGTGTTAAATCATTTACTTTATAGAATAGACTAGCTTGTTACATTTCTTCAGATGATCTAAAAAAGGATGAATAACAAGTGAGGCAAAGTCTCATAATGGCCCATTAGTGTACACTTTAATTTTAATGGCATAATCTTATACTTCACTGCACCCTGTTCCACAGATGGTAACACTCAATATTTATAAATTTTTTTCTCAAATCCAATAGGAAAATAGAAAAAAGCATTATTTAAATTACATCCTTCATTACAAAAATTAAACTGGCTTATTTACGAAATAAGCCAAACATGGAATATGTACCTTGAATATGACATGAAGAGCTGCAATTGACAATGTGATCACACTTATTCATTATTGGCATTAAACCTCATTATTTGGCGACACAGTTGTTCGCTATAAATAATCTACAGGAATATAAACAAGGACAAATCTTTTGTAATGATTGTCAGTTATACAAATAAATAAATAACAACAACCCTCTAAACTGCTATCCTATACTGTTCTGTTTTGCTTACTGAAAACCCATTAAATTGGCCATAGCAAAGAGAAAATTTTTAACAGAATCCAAAAATATATAAGTAAAAGAGATATGAAATATACTTTAGCACAAAACTGCAAAAGAAAATTTAAGTTAACCCAAGTTTTATAAAAAAAGAAAATCTTCAGATATTTAGAAGGTTAAATCTTTCAAACAGTTTCAAGTAGGACTTTCATGAACGAAAGAAAGCTGAAATAGGCTGAATCGGTTTTTCAAAACTCTGAGCTATTTAGTCAGAACTGTTTTAAGAATTTTGAATTTATTTTTGAAATTTTGCAAAGTGAATATAGAAAAACACTTAAAAGTATTAATTTATTTATTATTATTTTTTACAACAGAAGTTCAAGAATTATAAAAATTTATAATGATGCAGTATGCAGAATACATATTTTTTCAACTGCTAATTAATTGCTTAATCAACAGACCAAACTTTTACTTTCATATTAAGATTTAATATAGTTTATTAGATTAGAACAACTACTTACTAAAATAAGCCCAACAAGCTTTTCATAACCCTGAGCTGATTAAAAGTGTTTAACAAATTTCAAATGTATCTTTTGCTATTTCCATAAGTTAACATTGGAACATAATATATAACATAAAAAGTAATATATCATTAATTTAATCTTTCTTTTTTAATTTATTATATTAAAAAAATTCAAGAATTAAATACATTTATAAGTATAATATGGAACAGGGGAAGTCAAACACAGAAGCGGCACTCTCAGGAAACTTTCAAATATTTTCTGTAGCTAACGTAAAAAAAAAAATCTTATTGTAAAAGACCCTATTACTTTAAAAAAAATGTTTGAAAGTTTTTTTTATTACAGGCGACATTAAAGTGTTTGGCTATTTCCCCTAAAAATATTTTTCAGATACTTCCCCTACCTTTCATAAAAAAATGCAATACTAAACTTACTATGATTAATATTTTATCTTTAATTAATTTTTATAAGAGGGCTCCTGCATTACAGAGAACTTCTATATACCACAGTAACGGGTATGCATATCGTATAGACGTGTGCATATCCTTACCACTATTAAAGTGATATGTTGGTCCACATTTCTAGTCATGCCAATAACTGCACTCATCCTTACTCGCCACTATCTGCGGTGTTTCCCTGTATACTAAAAGGCTGGACAGGACTGATATAGAGCATTGATTTTATTTATTTTTTTTTTTTTTTAAGCTAATAAAAAATTTGTTTTGAGAATCGATTGATTTTTTTTTTTACTCTCTGTTCAGTGAACATATACATTTTTCGCAGTTATGATTTATGAGAAACCATTTACTGAATAATCACTTCAACTAAAATCACTTTAGAGTTATTTATTGCTATAACTGTTATTTAAGAAAACCCTTATTAATATTTCTTGAAATAATAATCTAAAAGCATTTATCCATCATAAATCAACATTTCATTTCCTGTTGCAATAGAAATATATACGCAAGACAAACAATCCCATAAATTCATCATTATTGTGAAATATGTTCCTTTAGCAATTAGCAATTTTCAAACTATAAATCATCTGAAATGGTGTTATACCTATAAACATTACCTTTCATTTCCTTATTGAAATAACTTTGTTTATCATATCAAGATACTTTTCTATTTAGACATTTTTCTCAGTTGTTTAAAAATAATTATTCTGATTTATATCTGGTGGTCAAGGACACTTCCTGGTTGCAGTGCATTTTGCATTGGAAGGATGAGGTGGAGTCTAACTTTCAAACTAAACGCACACAGCAGCCTGGCTTTTGTTAAAATTAACAAAGCGCATGTCTGTACCCTCAGGAAGATGTCAATATATTTGATTCAATATAATTTTATTTTAATCTCTAGTATATTTATTGACTGTTGACACAACATATACAATTCATCGAACATTAAAAGCTGGAGGCACCGGCGAGATCTTGGATACTTTTTTCAAGCTTGGAATAAGTGTACGCTCATCATATCTTACTGCAGCTTTTTAAATAAAGTTTTCACCAGTCTTATGTGAAATTGCAACAGACAACGGAGCACCTCGCATCACATTTATTACAGGTAAGTACATCTTATTATTATTATCGGTTTGGCTTTTGTTTTTTTACGCTATTCACCTCATTATTTGAATAATGAGTACCGACTTTGAAGCCGCAAAAAAGGCTGCTGAAGAATTGGAAAAAGCAGCTATAAATTTACGTGGCAGAGCTAAATCCGCTCTAACAAGGATAAACAACTTCATTAACTCTGAGCAAACGTTTCAAAAGAATGATTTGTACAATAAATTAGAAAAATTAGAGACAGTTTACTCAGACTTTGATAAATATGATGCTCAATTACCAGCTGACTCATCTGAAATTGAGGAATTTGAAAAAAAATATTATGAAACCAAAGCCAAACTGCAAACTGAACTTGAAAAAGTTACCGTAAATGTGCATGCACAATCTCAATTGATAAATGATCAGATTCCAGTTGTTAGTTCTACTATTTCTAACAATTTTAAATTGCCTAGGCTCAATATAGAGCAATTTAATGGTGATTTTAAAAACTGGCTGTCATTTAAAGATTTATATTTATCATTAGTTCATAATAACGACAGCATAACTAATATACAGAAGTTTCAGTATTTAAGAGGGTTACTAGGGGAAGAGCCAGCCTCTATAATAAAACATATACCTATTTCTGAAAACAGTTATTCAGAAGCGTGGGAAAAATTGCTGTTGAGATATGATAAGAAAAAACAAATTGTTTCTACTTTAGTTACAACATTCTTGGACATTCCCCCCATTATTCAAGTGAATGCATTTAGCCTACGCTGTTTATCAGATGTATCAGATGAAGTAATTAGAGGCCTTAAATCAATCGATGAAAAGGCATCTGGCCGTGACTTATGGCTGATTCATATTTTATTACAAAAGGTTGATTCTAAAAAACAAGGGAGGAATGGGCAAAATTGACCTCAAGCGAAGATTTTCCGTCTTTTGATCAATTTATTCAGTTTATAAATGATAGATGTTCATCTTTAGAGTTGTATAAAAGTGAAAATGAAGGTTCGCATAAACAAGAGAAACAATATAACGTCAATAGATCTTATTCCAGAGTCATTAGCAAATGTTTACTTTGTAAATTTAATCACTCACTTTACAAGTGTGTTAAATTTAAGGAATTAAGCACCAGGGATAGGAGACAGCTTGTTAAGAAAAACAAGTTATGCAGTAATTGCTTGTCTGACAAGCACACTACCTGGCAATGCAATTCCTCTTACTCTTGTCATAATTGCAAGCTGAAACATCATACTAGTTTATGCGAAAATAAGCTGCAAAATTACGCAATATCAACTTCTCGTTCAAATGAAAAACAGAGCCGCAAAAACAAACCTGATTCAGAGGCCGGTTTGATTCCCGATGAGGATAAAAAGGAAATTTCTCCTTCCATAAATGCAGTTCAAACATCTTTCGTACTTTTGCCCACAACTAGTGTATATATATGATTGCATGGGTCAAAAGCACACTTTAAGAATCATGTTTGATAATGGATCAGAGTCTACGTTTGTTTCTGAATCCTGCATGAAAATGTTAGGAATTAAAAGGAAAAATGCTAGGTTCCCCGTAAAAGGTCTGTCTAATTCAAAGATCACAGTAACTAAGGGTTACGTAATGTTTGATCTTACATCAATTTATAATGCTGACACCAAGTTGTCTGTGAAGGCATTTATTTTAGATGATTTAACTGCTCCGTTACCTGCAGAAAAAATACATGAGAAGCATTTTTCGCATTTAAAGAATATAAACTTAGCAGATCCACATTTCGAGACACCAAGTAAAATAGACATTATTCTAGGATCTGATTATTTCTTTTCTATTTTGCTTCCTGGTCAAGTAACAGATACGCAGAGCAATTTAATTGCTCAAAATTCAATTTTTGGCTTTCTGGTATCAGGGAAAATGCCACATTCTAGTACATCTCCAAATTCGATACATAATTTACACATTTATGAAGTTAATATTGATAAAGAGTTAAAGCGTTTTTGGGAAGTAGAAGTAGTATTTAATAAGAATACTCAAATGTTGTCACCTGAAGAGCAATTTGTTGAATCACATTTTCAGGAAAATTATTCAATTAATTCCCAGGGTCATTTTGTGGTTAAGTTACCTTTTATTCAATCTAATTCAATCTAAATCAGAATTAGGTAATTCTAAACCTGCCGCAATTTCTCGCTTGCTTGCTATGGAAAAGAAATTCAGAGAAAAACCAGAATTTGAAAATCAGTACAAAGAGTTTATGTACGAATATGAAGAATTAGATCACATGGAATTAGTTGCACAAAATGACATTAATAATTATGAAAATGAACACTACTTTCTTCCTCATCATGCGGTTATTAAATCTTCTAGTATCACTACTAAATTAAGGGTAGTTTTTGACGCTTCATGCAAAACTTCAAGTGGTGTTTGAATTCCATTTTGGGTGTAGGCCCTAAGTTACAACAAGACATTTTCGAAATCTTACTTAATTTTCGATTTCCAAAAATAGTCTTTTCTGCGGACATAGAAAAAATGTACCGTCAGATTTTGGTTGCCGAAGAGGATCAAATTTATCAGCAAATAGTTTGGAGGTCTAATCATAATGAGGAAATAAAAAATTACAAATTGAAAACTGTCACATATGGTTTAGCGCCAGCATCTTTTCTGGCAACTAGATGTATAAAACAAATCGCTCAGGATTATAAAAAAATCCTTGCATTTTGCGCATGTTAGAAGAGGATATGTACATGGATGACTTATTATCCAGTACGAATACTGTTAGGAAAGCAATAGAAACTTGCAAAGAAATTACAGATTGTTTAGACGCGCATGGTTTCCACTTGAGGAAGTAGAATTCGAATTCACAGGTATTTCTTAATGAATTTATAGATTCTTCTAGCACTGAATCAAGTTTTGAAATCATTCCTAGTGACAACGGAAACTCCAAAGTTCTAGGCTTAAGCTGGAACTCTTCATCAGATAGTTTTATTTTCACAACTGCATTAACACTCGCTCCACCTCTTACAAAGAGACACATTTTTGATGGACATAAATCAAGCTAAATAACTGTGCTAAAGATAATTTCTTCAGTTACATAAATAATACGTCGTCGTTTCATCTCAGCCATAAATCTCTTCAAATGTATTTAACCTTCAAAATCCTTTGATAAAGATAATGACTTGTTGAGTGACTGCATTAAGACTCATAGACTACATTAAACTGATTTATTATTATTATTATTATGATATTATTACAATTATTATTACTGATTTATTATCTTATAATGTAAACATCTTATTCATTCTCAACATGTAGTTTATCCAGAGAAGAGGCATGTAAAATGCTCTCTCTTTTACAATTTAAACAATGTGAATTAAATAGCTTAAAGTGTTACCGCTGCTTATTCATTTGATATAACAAGTATTCTACAATTTCTTGTGTTAAAGGAGAAATAAAGAGTGGTGCATTAATAATATGACAACTAACACATATTGGATTAATACAAAGTATGGATTTACACTGAAACAGATAAGTATCCTGAAGAATGGGTGAGTCCCAATTTACAATTTATCACGCCTTTTTATTGGGATTCAAATCCCATCAATTTTAGCTGAGTCTGCACAGATTATCAACCCGCTAGGTCTAATTTCACCCTGTACTGTAACTTTAAAGGTATTTTATCAGAAACTTTGGCTTACAAAAGGGGACTGGGACTCTATTATACCGCAACATTTTACAGACGAATTGCTACAATTTCAAATTTCCTTTAACAAACTAAATCAATTGTCTGCCCCTAGATGTGTCACGATTTCATCCGGTAACCCATTTGAATTACACGGATTTTCTGATGCCTCAACATTGGCATATGCTGTCGCAATTTATTGCCGACAAAGTTATAAAGGGAAAATAAACTCTTTTCTCTTAGTTTCTAAAACTAAAGTTGCTCCAATCAAACAGATTTCAGTGCCAAAATTAGAGCTTTGCGGTGCGCACCTACTATCTAAGCTGTTCCATTCCATCATGGAAACATTAAAGAGTTACAAGTTCGATATTTTCGCCTGGATGGACTCAAAAGTCGTCCTTTCTTGGCTATCTGCACATCCGCGTAAATGGAAGACTTTTGTCACGAATAGAACATCTCAAATATCCGAAATTCTACCTACAAAGCACTGGAGACATGTCCCATCCAAAGCGAACCCCGCAGATATCGCTTCATGCGATATTGATCCAAAATGTCTTCCAGGTTGCGATTTGTGGTGGAAGGGGCCAAGTTGGCTGGTTTTGGACCCATCCAATTAGCCCAAAGACGACTCAAATGCTGAGGAATTTGATGATCAAATTAAAGCCGAACAAAGGTCTGATCCAATTTTTTCCTTTCACGCCCGCACATCAAATGATCTATTTGATAATTTGTTTCAAAGGCACTCTTCGCTTGCAAAAATTATTCGCATTTTGGCATATTGCCAAAGATTTATCAAAAAATGCAAGAGGTCTAACGAAACAGAAATTTCTTCACCACATCTTACTTACAAAGAAACAAAAGATGCTGAAGAGAATATTGTTCGTTGGATTCAGAATTCTTACTTTCAGGAAGAATTTCAATGTATCCAAGAACAGAAAGCTTTTCCAAAGAAAAGTGCATTACAATCCCTCCACCCATTTATTGATGATAAGGGTCTGCATAGGCATAACCAGCCTTTTGAACGGGGGGGTGCCCAGACTTTTTAACCTGAATATGTTAGATAAAAACGACATCTTATATAGTAAAACCTGCTAAAACGAAATCCCATGAAACCGGTCGAATTTCCGTTTTAGACAGGGTTTGATCTTAGAATTCATAATTGTGTGGTATTTTTTCTTTTTTAAGGGCTCAAACGTGATTTTTGTTTGCATGAAGGGATGTGAGTAGGGGTTCAGAACATCAAAACTGAATCTAATGGTAAAAGAAAAAAAAATGTAAATCTCCTTGCAGCAGTGAAATAAGACAGTGATTAAGTGTGGTCACAAGTGTAAAACCTCTTGGGCACCCTTACTTCCTATAAAGATTAAAAAAGGCCTTTAATCATGCTCGGAACTTCTATAGGCACAGGGGCATTGCATGAGACCTAACATTATCTATGTCAAAGTCGTGTAGATGAAATTTTGCCAGATGATAAATCAAAGATAATACATGCTATACATCAGTACATACCCACAAAAGTTTTTCAGAATGTGACTCCATGACTTTTTAGGGATCCCCGGGGAGGACCCAAGAAATTTTGGAGGAAAGTGCTTATAAATAATAATTATAATACAGTAGACGCTCGATTTTACAAACCTCTTTTTTACGAATTATTCGTTTTTACGAACTGAACTACTGGTCCCGACCAGCATCCCATTGAACTAATGTTACTCCCATTTGCGAACTTTCGATTTTACGAACACATTATATGGGTCCTATCGAGTTCGTAAAATCGAGCGTCTACTGTATTATAAATAATCACAATATTCATTAATAATTCATGTTTTTACCTCAGAATGTGTCCAATGTATTAGGTAAAGCAGGTCATGATAATATAGTAGACGCTCGATTTTAAAAACTCGAGTGGACTCATATAATGTGTTCGCAAATGGGAATAACATTAGTTCAATGGGATGCTGGTCGGGACCAGTACATCAGTTCGTAAAAACAAAGAATTTGTAAAAAAGAGGTTCGCAAAATTGAGCGTCTACTGTATACACTAAATTTTGTCAAGAGGATAAAAATTATATTATCATGATGAGACTGTAATAATAATGATAGGTGCTTGTCTGTCTCTGGGTGAGTGTGTGTGTGTACGCGCGCGCACAGAACTCTGAAAAAACAATGCAGTCCTCACAGCCGCAAGATTGGACAGGAAAGTACCTGTTCGCCTGAAGTCATGCATATCGAAGACAATTTCTGAAATTTTTCAATTAATTTTTTACGCAAATTTTTTCAAATTAGTAAAAAAGAATCCGATTTATATATTTTATACAGTAAACTTTGTCTTCTTTTCAATAAAGTTTTTTCGAGATTCTTACAGCGATTTTTCAATTTGTAACAATTTTTTAATGTTATTTTCAGAGAGTTTTTTTCACGTTCTTAAAAGGAATTCGGTTTAAATATTTTACTCAATTAGTTAATTTCGTTCCCTGCTGTTTTTTAATATTTTCCGAATTTTTAACGCGATTTTTAGCGGGTTTTTTTTTTCCCTTTTTGGCGGTTTTTTGACTTGTTTTTTAAACAAAAACCTGTCTGGTAATTTTTGCAATTGCCGTGATTAAATTCTAATTAGAAGAATGTCAAATCAGTTCTTATAAGAAAGCTGAAAATTTAGTTTGGCTCGAAATAAAAAAAAAATCGCGATAATTCAGGATTTGTTTGTTTCGAGACGGAAGCGGTCGTAACTTGGTCGAGGTATGTTGCCGAACACAGCCCCCCCCCCCCCCCCCAAAAAAAAAAAAATCCTAGATTCCTTTAATTCTATGTTCGTTTAAAAAAAAAAATCAACCAGCGAAACTCTACTAGTAATGAAGTTTTCTTTCAGGCGCAGGGTTTGAAATAACGCACAGAAAAGGAAGTTTGTGCACAGAAAAGGAAAGTCCCGCATAATAAAAAATGCTGTGCAGTATTTCCGCCCTCAAAATTCTTTCACATTTCTGTGAATTTTCAGTGAGTATTTTAAAATGCTTTTGAAGTCCGCGATTTTTATTTCTTTTGTGAAATTCGTGATTCGGTCCCAGGGCACCCCCCCTGGTTACGCCTATGGTCTGTTACGGGTGGGAGGACGCTTACAAAATTCACATTTATCCTTTAATCACAAACATCCGTTAATCTTGCCCTCACAGTAGAGATGTGTCATTTGTTGAGGAACGAATCCAAAGGAACGATTCCAGCAGTGAAACTGGAGGAACGAATCCATTCTGTAAAAAGGAATCGGTCCTTTTCGGAACGATTCCGAAAAGGAACGACTCCTCGGATTCGGTCCTTTTCGGAACGGTTCCTCGGATTCGGTCCTTTTCGGAACGGTTCCTCGGATTCGGTCCTTTTTGGAACGGTTCCTCGGATTCGGTCCTTTTCAGAACGGTTCCTCGGAATCGGTCCAAAATGTACCGACTCCGAAAAGGACCGATTCCTCGGAGTCGTTCCGAAATGTACCGACTCCGAAAAGGACCGATTTCTCGGAGTCGTTCCGAAAAGGACCGAATCCTCGGAGTCGTTCCGAAAAGGACCGAATCCTCGGAGTCGGTCCGAAATGTACCGACTCCGAAAAGGAACGATTCCGTCGGAATCGGTTCTTTTCTTGTAGACTGGTCAGTTTTAATAAATTAAAATACGCTATTTTATTTCAAAATAACAGATTTTGATTCTATTAAAGCTGACTTTATTGCCAAAATATCCTTCTAATGTGTGTGCCCCCCCCCCCCTTCTCAAAAAAAAAAAAAAAAAGAAAAGAAAGAAAGAAAAAAGAAATTGAAGTGCGGGGCGGAGTAGGGCGTTTAATAAACATTACTATTTGATCTTCTTGTGCTAAATTGATCTGAAAGAAATAATTAAAAAAATATTTTATACGAATTGGATTTTTTCCACCTGAGTGAAAAAGTGTCCGTGATGGGATTCTAACCCAGAAACTTTACGTGCTTTACCGATTGAGTACCTGGACCCCGAAGGTAATGGAACACCATGTGTACTTTAATACGCTAATACTTTTTCTAATTGGTAAATGTATCATAAAAAATGAATTTTTTCTAAATGGATTCTTAAGGCCGTTCTCAAATCCAAAAGTTTTAATTTATTATTATTCGGAAATGCATGAAACGAGCAGATGTTGTTGTTCAGAAACTATGTAATCGAGCTGTTTTTTCCGTTTTTTTGCTAACGCAATAGATCTTTCAGAAAATAGTGTCAAAGTGGACGTTTTGAACCGAATTTCCGCGCGAAAGGGGCATAATCGCTCAAAAATGGACGAAAAACATGTTTGTCACGTGATCAAAATCGATTATAACTCAATAGGTAATTTACTGATCAAAAGATGGAAAACACAGTTCAATTCGGAATCGCTTACATGGTCAAACTTTCCAATTTTATATCTTTCCGTTAAAAAATGAATTTGTAAATGTGTTAAAACGTTTTACGCTTGTTGAGCAGATCACTTAAGAACAGCCTTAAGAAAAACAAAGAAAAAGCTTGTTTAATTAATAGTGAAAAATATTTTTTTAAATCTGATTAGAAACTGTTTTGAATAATATAAGAAATATATCACTAGGTCATAAAAAGTGCATTTTAATGGGATAATAATAACTGATTTTCAATTATTTTAATAATTGTAGAGTTACGCACTTTCATGCATATTTCACTATTTCATGTTTTTTCCTCAAACATAATTTCAATTTGAGAATCCTCTTTGTCAAAAGAAATGTATGACTGACCAGCTACGAGCGCTCGAGTACCACTTTATTTCCACAGTTTGGCGTCTTGTTTTTCTCTCCTGAAGAAGATTATTAAAAAAATCTCAAAACTCTCGAAGATTGTTGTTTTAATCAACTTACATTGAGGTTTATTACATAGATCTGTTAGAACAAGGAATTTTTGTAAAACGTTTCTTTCTTTTCTTAAGATAATGAATATTTCAAAAAGCATAATGTCTAATAATAATAATAAGATAACAGTAACAGTGGTGGGTGGGATTGAAATAATTTAACCGCGGTTCGCTCTCTTAATGGCCGTTTTGAGTATAAAAACGGGAAAGAAAAATCACGTGCTACATATAGATTATCAGATTTTCTCCAACATTGCGACAATGTAAAGCTGCATATTTTATGCTTATTTCGGTTTAATAGATTTATGTTAACCATCCGCCTACCAGAGGGGTTCAATGGCCCCGGCAGGTACATTTATAATGACATTTCTAATTTATTTTAAAAACTGAAATTTCTGTAAATATGGGGGGGGGGGGGGGGGTTTCTGGGATGTTCTATTCTTTTGAGTAGAACATTCTAGAAAAAGTCACATATTTACAAAATTTTCATTTTTTTAAATGTGAAAAATCAATTTGAATGTACCTATCAGGTCTGTTGCACCGGTCTGGTATGCGGAAGGTTAACCCATTAAGGACCAGCATGTTTTACAGTAATTTTATTCAGTTCGCGCCATTTTTTGTTAAACCCTTACTTTTACTTTATGAATCACTGAAATGTGTTAATTAAATAAGGCACATTTTACTTTTCTCTTTTGCTGGTATCAAAAAAATTTTAAAATTCACAAATATAATGTTGCGAAAACGCAACGTCAGTCTTTAATGGGTTAACATTGCATTTAAAAAGTTTTACAATATACGAATTTAATTATTGGTTTCCGAAGAATGCACGTTGTGATTTTGTACAGTTTTTTCATTTGTTATTTTATTTCTATTTCTTACTAAATAATTAGAATTTAAATAACTGTGACTTTGTTTTAATTCAACGTAAAATAAAAGCAAAAAAAATCGTTTATCGTTATAATTTCTTATAATAATTCAGATTTCTTGATCGTTATTGATACTCGCAAATCCCGAAATCAATGCCACGATTAATGCCTGTTACTGTGGTGATGGATAATACATATCTGAGTTTAATTTCGATCAAAGCAAGGCTCCCTTCAAGCCAAACTAAATTTAATGTTTCAAGCCTAATACCAAACTTCCGTTTTTATTGAGGTAAAACTTACTGCAAATGCGATACTAAATTTTATGTATTTTCCTTTCTTATTGTTATTCTTTTCACTTAGAAGATTTATTTATTTATTTTCATTTTTTTAAAATTACATAAAGTTTTCTGAAAAGTTAGAATTTAACAAAATGTTTTATCTATTTTAAATAGTTTTGACAATAAAAAGTTTAACTCCGAATAAAAAATAGTCAAATTCTCAAAAAATTAAGGTTGGTATTATCTAACACGTTTACAACATATGTCTTTTATTCAACGGCCGAAACATCGTCAAAAGGATAGTTCTTTACATAGTACTACACTCTGTAATAATAATGGACATACTTTTAATTTGTTTAATTTAATTAAACCAATAAACCGTTTTTCAGTTAAAATGTTAGCAAATTTCAAATTTAAAGAAATAGAACTTTGAAGTTTAGTGAATCACTATATCTTTTGGCGGAGATAATATGTACTATATATGTATAAAATCATATATATTACTATATATATGCATATTATAATATTAATATATATAATATTATTTTATAAATATCACTAGCCATAGCCATGCTGCTAATGAATCTGTTTACAAATCATCTGAAGGAACTTTTACCCTTTCGTGTAACACAAGTGTTCCATGACTTCATGAGTTATGAAGCTCCAAAGATCCCAATCCAAACAAACATATTAGCATCGCAACTCACTCACATCGAACTAGGATTCAGTATAAGTGGAGAGAGGGTGACGGCGGATGAGGGTGGGAAATTAGAGAAATTTCTGTAGGTTCTCGTGAAATTGGAGATTCAAAAAGAGCTGTAAGTTTATTGAAATTCTACGTAGTTAACAGCAGTTTACAAATAGCGATGTTATGGTATAAGACAAGACATACATCAGTCACTCAGGAAAGACAGTGTGCAAAAACGTGCTTTACTTTTTAACCCTTTCCAATAAAGTTAGTGTTTATGAATGCGGTTTGTCTGTCCGTCAGACCGTCTGTTCACGCTCTAAGGCAAGTCACACACTAAGGCGACACATAAGACATGTCGCTTGAATTCGCTAGAAAAACTGGTTTAGAACAAGTTTGTAACAACTTCATTCTTTGTTTCGACCGGTTTTTGCACTTCATGTTGCGCTTTATGTCGTTCTGTCGTCTCAGTGTGTGATATACCTAACTCCCTTAAATATACTCGGATTCCCATGCAATTGATATATGTTAATGATGTTTACCATGGGATGTTTGGTATTCAATATGAAGAGTGTAGCATTAATAGTTCATTTACAGGGGCACTCAAAAGTATTTCGTTACATTATGGTCAACGGGAAAAAGTCGTTTGCAGTGCATTTTAATGACATTAAGCTATTTCAAATGCACTAAAATTGATATATATCACTGAATTGTACTACAAGATGATTGCTATAGAATAGGATGTTCCACTTCTGAACCAGATCCTGAAGGCAATGATAATAATGTTGATGAATTATGCAAATATCCTGTTGCAGTGCATTTTAATGACATTAAGCTATTTCAAATGCACTAAAATTGATATATATCACTGAATTGTACTACAAGATGATTGCTATAGAATAGGATGTTCCACTTCTGAACCAGATCCTGAAGGCAATGATAATAATGTTGATGAATTATGCAAATATCCTGTGTGCGTAAAGTTAGGGAACTGAGGAGAAAGACGATAAATGGGATAAAGTTATTGAAAGTACGGACACTGGAACAAAACGAACAAAAATGTAATCTATTTTAACAAGTTACATATCCAAACCAGTAGGGCCATCCAAATGAAAAATGAGATTCAGAATGAAAAATGAAATTAGGATTACCTAGAGGTAGATTTTGAAGAGGAATCTATGAGACTAAAAATTCCTAGACCCCGGTGACAAATATCAGAGCAATAATAAAATTTCCTATACAGGATGTTAACTCTCAACGATGTCCAATGGCTAATTCCTAAACCTTTAGTCATAGCCATATAGTTCCAATTAAAAAAATGTTTTAAATGGGGACAAAGAAGTATTTGAAAAGTGATTTGGGTCAATAGAATCATTTCTTGAAAAATTACGAAATTTAATTTTTTATACGGTCCCCCGGTCCTTCAAGTTATAGTTAGTAAAACTTTCCTATTACACTTACAAGTAAGACAAATAAAAGTCCTATTATTCTAAGATTAAAACTGACCGAAGTAATGGCTGTTTAAAGTTGGAGCACATTTTTTGCTGCAAAATAGGGGTCATTTACAAATTTACTAGAAATATAAATAATCTTCAGGTATATAAAAAAAAATAGTTGATAGTAAAATTAACATTGCATTATAAATTTGAAATCTATAATCATTCTGAAATATTAATGCAAAATATACAGCTTGTACTAAACATATAACAGGAAAAAAATAATAGAATTTTCGTTAAATAAAATGTTGAAAAGCAACAGCCTCGATTCTTTGCAAAATGACACATATTTTGAAATGTTATTAGATTACACTAGGATGCAAATTTGTGTTGTGTCATGTGTTTTCGCTTTTGATAATTAGTTCTTACGTATTTTGTAGCACTGAATCCAAAAATGGCCTTCATTTTTTATCACAAAGTACAGATTTTTTGCAAATCGTAAATTTGAAATCTAAAAAGTGAAAAATTTACGGAAATCTGAGAGTATAAAATAGACGTGATTGTTATTTCTTTAACTTTTGATAATTGATTTTTATCTATTTTTTACTATTGAATCCGAAAATGACCTTCATTTTTAACCATCACGTCAGGATTTTTCGCAAATTGTAAATTTCAAAGTTTAAAAGTTCAAAGTTTCAATTGAACCTGTTCCCTTCCCACATCATTGAATCCCCGAGCTGTTTAGCTGTAAGAATCCCAGTATAAGCCAAAAATTGAATAAATTCTTGAATTAAATAAAATTAAATTGAATAAAAGAAGTTTTACATCCATTTTATAGTATCAGATTTTCGCTATTTTTTAACTTTGAAATTTACCATTTGCAAAAAAGTCTAACATGATGGTTAAATATGAAGGTATTTTTTACATTCAGGGCTAAAAAGCACATACAAATCAATCGTAAAAGTTAAAAAATGCAACCATCGACTCTTTTTTACAGTATTAGCTATTTTTTCAATTTTGAAATTTACTATTTGCAAAAAATCCTGACATGATGGTTAAAAATGAAGATAATTTTCGGATTCAGCGCTAAAAAATACATAAAAATCATAATTTTAAAAATACATAATTTAAAAAATAAAAAAACACAACCATCGCAGTCTTGTGTTATCTTATTTAAAACTTTTTAGTAAACTTGTTGGCAGTAATCTATCCGAAATTTTTTGTGTTACCCTGTAAAATAAGTACATGATGGTAAGCACTGAAAATCATAATAATATTACATTGTCATCTGATTTACGTCAATATGTAAAATTTAACCTCGATCGCATATTTTAAAGTAAGTTGAATTTCGGGTACAAATTTTGAACTGGAAAGACATACATACGATCGTTTCAAGTTAACCCATTACCCGCTGATGTTGCGTTCACGCAACGGTCAAAACAATTGCGCATGCTTAAATTAATTACTTTGTTACCACTATTTTAGAATTAAAAAAATTGCCTTATTTATTGGCAGAAATTTTGATATTTTAATAAAGCGAAAATTACCTTTCTGAATTTGTGGTGACAAGCGACTTTCAACAAGAAATTTTAAAATTCCTACTTTATAGTTTTGGCGGTTAATAGGTTAAATAAAAGCTTATAAAAATAGCATAATTTTTGTTAAAAAAATCATGAAAAGAAACAGCTTCAAATACTTACAAAAATCTGTCGTAATACGATTTCTTTCAAATCGCAGCTACACATGAAATAAATCCTTCAAATACTTTAAGCACTTTGTTTACGACCCCTAGAAGCATGGCTAAACTCATGTGTATTCGGATGCAGAAAAGTGGCATAAGTCTTGCAGTTCAAAGTTTCGTATAACTTCATGAATTTTAGTGTTAGATGAATGGGACTTTTATTGTCTTTCTTTTAAGCGAACAGGAAATTTTTACTAAATATCACTTATAGGGCCGGGGGACCGTATAAAAAATTAAATTTCGTAACTTTTTTAGAAATATTTTTATTGATCTAAATGACTTTCAGAATAATTTTTTACCTTATTTAAAACATTTTTGTAATTGGAATTATAGGTCTATGACTAACGGTTTAGGAATTAGCCATTGAACATCGTTGAGAGTAAAGACACACTGTATAAAATAATAATATAAATGGACGGTCATTTGACGACATATTTTCAAGAGAAACCAATGATTACACTGAAAATCGAATAGACCTTGCACCGCCCTTAAATTTCCAAGAGGATTTATGCTTTATACCATAAATCATAAAGTTAGAAATAACTGCAAATTAATTGCACACCCCGATCAATGAAATGAACTCTTAAAAACAAAATCATCTGTCCAAAACATTATAAAATTAAGCCGACTGGATGCGTAAGAAAATGGATGGGTACATAAAAAAATAAATTAGTAAAAAATATTATGGATTGCATGTAGTTCTCTTTATCTCGGAAGTGTTTTTTTCCCCTTGGAATCCTTTATTTTTCAAAATCGTTCATTTTTTTCGGAATCGTTCCTCTTTTCTCGGAATCGTTCCTTTTTCTCGGATTCGTTCCTTTTTTCGGAATGATTCCGAAAGGAACGACTCCGAAGAACTCGTTCCTTTCGGTGAACGATTCCGGCTGGAACGATTCCTTAAAAGGAACGATGTTGCCCATCTCTACCTCACAGCATAAAATGGCTGAGTTATTAATACAGCAACAACACATTGCCCATTTGCATGCCGGACCTTCACTGCTATCCCACATCATAAGACAATCTTATTGGATAATTGGTGGAAAAAAGATCATTAACAAATGCATCAATAGATGCTTGAAATGCTACAGATATAAAAGGTCCATTGCAACCCCTCAACTAATGGGGAATTTGCCAAAGCATCGAGTAACCCTGGAACGTCAGTTTTTCTCCAGTGGTGTTGATTACGCAGGCCCTATATCTATTAAATTTAGTAAGGGTCGGGGTGCAAAACAACTAAGGGCTATATAGCTTTGTTTATTTGTTTGGCTACAAAAGCTGCGCATATTGAAGCTGTGAGTGATATGACAGCTGAGGCATTTATAGCCACTTTTCGACGTTTTAGTGCAAGGCGAGGCACCCCACGGCATCTTTATAGTGACAACGGCACCAATTTTGTCGGTGCATCCAGAAAGTTGGACAAAATTTATGAATTGTGGCGTTCATTTACAGATAATGAAATAATGTCACAAGCTGAAAATTCTCTGAAATGGCATTTCATCCCTCCTTCTGCCCCTCATTTTGGCGGGATTTGGAGGCTGCCATAAAATCGACAAAGTATCACATCAAGTGAGTCATAGGAGAGACATTGCTCACTTTCGAAGAGCTAGCTACGTTACTCGTCCAAATAGAATCCTTGCTAAACTCGCGGCCGCTTATACATTTAAACGATAATGATGCTGATTCAATAAATGTTCTCACTCCCTCACATTTTCTTACAGGGGATGTTTTGCATTCCATACCCGATGAGTCAGCAACCCCGACTACGAATCTAAAGAAACGATGGGAACTGATCCAAAACATGAAAGCTGGATTTGCCAAACGTTGGACCAGAGAATACCTGGCCTCGCTGCAACCCAGAGTTAAGTGGAAGATCGCCACGCCTAACATCGAGGTGGGTCAGGTAGTATTATTAATGGACCCAAATCAACCGCCTGGAACTTGGCCGTTGGGGTCACATTACGGAGGTCCACCCAGGCAGTGATGGACTCAACAGAGTGGTGACTGTGCAACGCGGGTCTTCATTAGTCAAGCATCCAATCAACAAAATAGCATTACTCTCTCAGTATCAGGACTAAGGCCCTGATAGGGAGGGATCATGTTCAGTGAACATATACATTTTTCGCAATTATGATTTATGAGAAACCATTTACTGAATAATCACTTCAACTAAAATCACTTTAGAGTTATTTATTGCTATAACTGTTATTTAAGAAAACCCTTATTGATATTTCTTGAAATAATAATCTAAAAGCATTTATCCATCATAAATCAACATTTCATTTCCTGTTGCAATAGAAATATATACGCAAGACAAACAATCCCATAAATTCATCATTATTGTGAAATATGTTCCTTTAGCAATTAGCAATTTTCAAACTATAAATCATCTGAAATGGTGTTATAAACATTACCTTTCATTTCCTTATTGAAATAACTTTGTTTATCATATCAAGATACTTTTCTATTTAGACATTTTTCTCAGTTGTTTAAAAATAATTATTGTGATTTATATCTGGTGGTCAAGGACACTTCCTGGTTGCAGTGCATTTTGCATTGGAAGGATGAGATGGAGTCTAACTTTCAAACTAAACGCACGCAGCAGCCTGGTTTTTGTTAAAATTAACAAACCGCATGTCTGTACCCTCAGGAAGATGTCAATATATTTGATTCAATATAATTTTATTTTAATCTCTAGCATATTTATTGACTGTTGACACAACATATACAATTCATAGAACACTCTCATATTAAACACATGCCTTTTTAGATAAACTAGAGCAATTTGCAGAAGAGCAAATGAAACCTCATATTTTTAAGAAAACATTTTATTAGACAAAGATAAAAATAAATTATTTTCCACAAACATGATGTCTACAGAAATTTAAAGAAAAAGTTCTCTGTTTTTTTCTCTGACTACCTTTATCAGACTTCCCTGATTTCAATTATTAACAATATACATATGGTATTTTTTAATATATGCTGCTTCATCATATTATCCACTTATCCAGCCTACTACTATCTCATTTGGGAGAAAAAACAAGAGAAAAACATAAAAACTGCCTAATGTTCATAAAGTATTGGTTGACAGTTTTATAAACCTGAACTCAAAATTTAGTCCAACAACTTCATATAATGGTCAATGGATATATGTTGACTAAAAAAATTCCTCATTTTCTGAAGAAAGTTCAATCCTAAGACATATCTATACCTGACGGCATAGCTAATTGGATTAAGCTGTCCCCACCTGTTCAAGTTATGCGCTAATATATCATTTAAAAAATGAGTAAATTACCTTCAATATAAGCACTATCAACAGAAATTGGGACATATGATCAATTCAATTTGTGTTAAATATCAAAAACTCATACCATGTACATCTTTTTAAAAACATTAGGAATGGCTAATCAGCATAGGAAAAAATATGGTATGTAAAATGGATGAATCTGTTTCGCTGGCAAGGCAAAAAGGCAAATATTTTTGCATATAGACTAATTTCCCCGATTTTACAGTATTTTTACAATTCCCTGATTTTTCCAGATTGATAAACCTCCCTGATTTGTCCACGATTCCCCGATTTTCAGATTCTGTACACACTCTGACAAAAATATATTTAAATCATTGTATACATATTAAGTACTTAAAGTACGATGTTATAAAAAATAGCTTATAGTTTTGAAAAATAAAACATAAAACAAAATTCAAATAAATAAAAATTACTGTTGATAAAGTTACAATACCTCAGGATCTTTTGCAACTGTCAAAACAGCTATATTCGTTCCAAAAGATGATATGCCACATATATAAAAATCAGTGTTGAATATAGAAGCTGAAAGGACAATAAAAGATATGAATCAAAATAAAATAAATTAACAATAGAACTATACCAATAGAACACATTCCAGAGCCCTATGAAGTGGGAAACTTAACCCTGTATTTACAACAAAAAATTAATAGTGTTTAATGCAGGGTTCGTAAATATAATGATATTTCCAAAAATATCCTATATTTTGATATATATCAGATATTTTAAAATAGTCAACTTATTGATAATTATAAATATTTTCAGGCTAATATAAATTAGAAACTAAAACATATTGCATTTGGCATGAAAACTTAATAAAACAATATTCTTAGAAAAACAACCCTAAATTTATTTTTTTTCCACTTATGTAACAAAATTGGAGATCAACTAACTGAAAACAGACACAATCAATTTGCTCTTTACACTCACAAAAAACAAACCATGGGATTAATTAACAAGTTTCCAGAAACTTTTGGTTTTTTATATAACAAAATTATATACAATATACTTTGTTTTTATTGAAAAAATTGAATATAAATGTAAGCTTGCGTCCTTTTTCATTCTCTAACCTGTTGTGTAGTTTAAGCTAAAGGAAACCAAAATCAGAAAAGATTCTATGAAGCATTAAATGACTTCTTGAAATTAGACAGTTTATCTTTCAATAGCTGTTTTAAGTAAATATTGTCCCACATAATTATTGTTTTTACATTCTGCATTTAAAAATTCAGCTTCAAATGTAAAGCTGGGATATTTTTTTGGGGGGGTGGAGGGGGAGCTAAAAAAGGACCTGCCAAAGCAAAAGTTCTTATTTACAGAATGACACAATCAATAGTAGTTAAAAAATTCATTTACACTTGTTTTGACTGAAAATATCAAAAATATCATATGCAATATTTTGAAAATTAGTTTCAAATACATGAAAATATCAAACTACATGCTACTTAGCTTTTAAAAGAATTTTTATAATACTAAAAATGTAATCACATACCTGCCAACATGTCAATTTTGAAATCCTTACAATTTTTATGACGTATTTTTACGTACTTAAAAATGCATAACTATATGCACATGCAATGAAAAAAGTAATATTTCATAACATTTTCTATGCTGTATTCATGTATAGTCTTTTTTTCCCCCCAAAATAAAAACGTGAGATTTCATAAGAAAATTTTTTTTCATGGAAAATTCTAAGTAAAAAAAAAAAAAATCTGAAAGTCACAGCAAATTTTCTGAAAAGTTACAGCAAAGGGATTGGGAGGAAAGGGGAGGGGAATTCCCTGCCGGTGCTAATTATGAGTTCTTTCAAAGCCCTTTGACGAAATTTGCATTTTTTTCCCGATCTTTTGACGAAATTTGCGTTTTTTTTTCGCCATCTTTTGACGAAATTTGCATTTTTTCCCGCGATCTTTTGACGAAATTTGCGTTTTTTTACGCGATCCTTTGAGAAAATTAGCGTTTTTTCTGCGATCTTTTGACGAAATTTGCATTATTTCCCACGGTCTTTGACGAAATTAGCTGTGTTTCAAAGATTTTTGATTAAATTCCTGTTTTTTCACGCGATCTTTGACGATATTGTTTCCCAAAATATGGAAAAACATACTCTTTCTACTCATAAATTATCTGAAAAATGTAAAGTATGAAAGGTGAGATGGTGTTGATTAATGACAAAGATTTTAAAAGCAAACACATTTATTAGAAACTAAAAGAGACATTAACTTTAGACAGAGCTCTACTAGAGCTAAGAACATTCTTTCAAAAGAATACCCATTACAATCTAATGTTCGTTCAAGATGAGAACGAACTGATACTTGCATGTGAGAGCAAGCACCCATCTCTGAAATTTGTACAGGTATATATACACCTCAAAAATAAGACATTTGCATAAAATACCGCGAAACGGACAGTTAATTACCTGGACGAATCACAGCCTAACAAACGTCAACTAAAGACGAAGCGTCGTGCATCTCCGGAACGACAGCGCCATCTATAGAACCTGAAAAATGGAAGTTTCCTTCCAAAGAGCAACCGTGAGATAACTCAACTCGCCGATTGAGAACGTAAACATCTCGACAGTCGCCGGGAAAACGTGTTCTCTGCAGGGTGGACGACAAGAGGATGAAATGGGGTTTTAAAAATTAAAATAAGCAGTTGGTATGCTAAAAATAACTTAAAAGAATTAAATATTTCCAACATTGCCCCCCTTCGTACACTCTGACAGAGAACAGCCTAAAAAAAACTTTCAAAAGGGTAAGTTATGCCAAACGTAAATTTTGAATTTTGACATAAAATTTCTTGAAATACAAACTTACAAAAACAGTTTAATGAAAATTTAAACATTTTACTTATAATACATACATTAACGATTTAAGTTTTTGAGAAAAAAAAAAAATCGGCAAGTTGCCGAAGCCTAAAAGAAAACACTTTAAACTTGCAAACTTTTTAAAGATGATAATGCATTACGATTTTAACACTAAATTTAAAGTTATTAAATTTCAATTGAAAGATTAAAAAAAAACTTAGCATTTATGCAAATATCTTAAAATTGTATAAACACATTTGCAAACAGTTTAATACATAAAAATAAAAGTTCATATAAAGTCCTGATTCACTTGAAACAGTCTTAAATGTCCATTGGACAGCAGTCACTCATCGATAAACAGTTCAGTAGTGAAAGCTTTCAAAGAGATTTTTGTTACTGGCTTTGTTAAACAATCAGCTAAATTCTGTGAAGATTGGACATATTTCAACTCGAACATATTGTCAAACACTAGATTTCTTAGAAAATGGTAGCGTATATCTATATGCTTTGTTCGAGCATTTTCGATAGGTGATTTGAAAAGTCGATAGCAGCTTTATTATCACACAGTAATGTATATTCAGTACAGTCTTGGTTGATTAATTTTGATTTGATAGTTTCTTCCAGAACTCTTCTTATCCAAATTATTTCCTTTGCTGCTTCACTTAATGAGATGTATTCCGCTTCCATCGTAGATAACGATACGCATTTTTGCTTGAAACTTCGCCAAATGATTGGAGCTTTGTCGACAAACATCATAACTCCACTCATGGATACTCTGCCATCTCTGTTAGATGCATAGTCAGCATCACTATAGCACGTCACTTTTAGAGATGTCACATTTGATAAATTTAATTTGAAATTTTTAGTGGCTTGCACATAGCCTAGAAGTTTAAGTAGACCTAGCCAATGGATCATGCTTGGGTTTTCTTGAAATTGGCTGAAAAGATTTATTGCAAAAGCAATATCCGGCCTTGTCCGGTTTGCTAAAAAAGCTAAACATCCTACTAAATTTCTGTAGGGGTATTTCTCCATCTCAGTTATTTCTTCTCCAGTTTTAGGACAGTCGGTCTTTGAATAAATTATGCCTTTTGCAATAGGTAACGATATTATTGGAATTTTATACTTTGAGTAAATTTTACAAATTTTTTCAATGTATTCTTTCTGATGGATATATAATTTCTTATTTTCATTTTCAAATTCAACGCCAAGCAGTCTCTTGGTTTTTCCTAGGAGTTTAAAGTCAAACTTTGTTTTCAGGAGTTCTATAATTTCCTTTATATGTTCAGCTGTCTTTCCAAATATAATTATGTCGTCTACATATAGGAGTAGTAAGATTCTTCTCTTAAAAATAAATACACAATTTGTCCATTCTAACCTGGTGAAGGCTAATTCTTCTAAAACATCTTGGATCTCAAAGTACCATTGCCTCCCACTTTGGTGGAGTCCATAGATAGCTTTTTTCAAGAGACAAACATAATCTGGATACTTTTGGCTTTGAAATCCCTTTGGTTGATACATGACTATTCTTTCTTGCAATTTTGCATAAAGATATGCACATTTGATGTCTAGTTGTTGGTGGAGCCAACCAAAAAGTCCAACTAGAATAGTGAAAAACAATCTAATGATGGCGAAATTTACTACAGGGCTATATACTTCTTCATAGGATTCTCCTTTTTTCTGGCTAAAGCCTTTCGCAACCAATCTTGCTTTATATCTTATAATTTTTTCTTCTTCGTTTTTCTTGATAGTATACACCCATCGATTATGTATAATCTTCTCACCATCTTTCCTTGGAATTAATTCCCATACTTCTCGCTGCTCCATCATTTTGATTTCTTTTTGCATGGCCTTCATCCATTCTTCCTTTTGGTTAGACTCGACAGCTTCTTTAAATGATCTAGGAATTTCCACTTCTATGCAATTGGCTTCTAAATCTGTGTCAGATTCTTCACTAATGTCAGACAATTTGTTTTCAGTTATAGGTTCAGCTCTTGGTTCGGGTCCTGAATATTTATCTTTTCCAGAAAAACTAAAGAAATTCGGATCATATCTTATATTGTTCTTCAAGCAGTACCTCTTCACATCTGGATGTGATCTAAGAATTACATTTTTACCTTCAATTTTGTAGTAGATGTCTGTTCTTGAACAATCTCTTCTTTCCTTCGCTTCTCTGATCCACTTTATACTTTTACACGGAATTTGATCATCTTCAGAATCAGTACTTGATTCTTCGTTATTTTGATATTGATTCATGGTCTCGACTTCTGAATCTACTTCAGATTTTGATGGTACTTCTGGAGTTTCTACATGTTCAATTGCTTTGCGGCTTCCTCCATGGCTAATCTCACCTTTACCTTCGTTACTTTTTACTTTTGGGTCCAGCTTCGCTCCACTTCGGAGCTTTGCTTCTTTCCTTCTACTGTTTGAGTTTTGTTTCTTCTCTTCTCTTATACCAAACTCCTCATCAAAAGATACATTTATTGTTTCGATGACTCGACCCAACTCTGGAATCCATATTCTATAGCCTTTAGTTTGATGTGCATACCCAACTAAAAATCCTTTCTTCGTTCTCATGTCAAACTTTTTTCTTTGTTGTTTTGGTATTCCAACATATGCAATGCTTCCAAACTTCTTTAAATGGCTCACTGATGGTTTTCTTCCACAAAAATATTCAAATGGGGTTTTCTCTTGACCTTTTCTGGCTACTCGGTTCCATACATATACAAAACAGCAAAGTGCTTCTGCCCAAAATTTTTCGTCCATTTTGCTACTTTTCAGCATGGCTTTTATAGCATCTACTGCTGTGTAATTAAATCGTTCTGCGAGTCCGTTTTGTTCTGGTGTATATGGATTCGTTTTCTGGTGTTGTATGCCCTCTTTTTCTAAATGAACTTTAAACTTATCGTTGACAAATTCTTTACCATTGTCAGTCCTTATAGCTATTACTTTCTTCCCTAAAAACCTCTCATTCCTTTTCTGAAATTTTAAGAAACAATCAAATGCTTCACTTTTATGTTGAATAGGATAAGCAGTCACCTTCTTTGAGTAATCATCTATAATCGTTAGAAAATATTCAGATCCTCCGAGTGAATATGTTGGCATTGGTCCACAGACGTCCATATGTAGTAATTGCAGCGGTTTGTTTGTTCTTCCTCCTTCTTGAGATTGGAAAGATACTCTTCTTGTTTTGGCAATTTTGCACGATTCGCAGCCTAATTCCTGATATTTCAACTTCGGTAATCCTTTTACCTTTTCATGCTGAGATGTATTGACAATGTACTGGTTATTTATGTGGCAGTATCTCTGATGCCATTTATCTAGTTCTGTTGCATTCGAAGTTATAGCATTATTTTCGACATAAGTGGCAGATTGTGGGTATGTAGGTTTTACGCTGTACAGTCCATTTTTTCTATACGCTGAAAACATTTCTTCACCTTTTTCGTCAAATAAGGTTATTTTGCCATTCTTTCCTACAAATTTAGAACCCTTCTTCTCACATACTGCACCTGAAATTAAGTTTCTTCTTAACTTTGGAGAGTACATTACATTATGTAATCGTATTTCATTAACTCTTCCATTTACTCTGAAATTGACATCTACGCTTCCCATTCCTTCAATAGGACTAGTTACTTCGCCTACAGCGAGAGTCATTTTAGTATTGTTAACCGGTTTGTACGTTACAAACAATTCTTTGTTGTTACAAAAATGACTTGACGCACCGGTGTCAAACACCCAATTGAATTTATCTTGAAACTTGTTATTCTGACAAAAATTAGCTTCTGTCACGTAACTTTTTCGTTTTGCATTTTTAGGGTTACTTCTACAATTAACAGCCCTATGACCTGGTTTGCCACATTTGAAACAATTCTGATTTTGGTGTTTATCTCTTTTTCGGACTTCTTTGGGTTTTATTAACTTTATTTCTAATGCCGATTTTTCCCCTTTAAGCGAATCTTTTCTACTTTGCTTTAAACGGTCCTCTTCTAATATTAACTCATCTAATACCTTGTTAAAGGTAAAGTCCTTTTTATCCCATCTATAAATGGCTTGCACGATACCAGAAAAAGTGTCTGGAAGGAATCTAATCAGCTGGTAAGTTTTGACAATTTCGGGTAATTCTATTTCCGTATCCCCCATACTTTCTAAAATTTCTTTAAGTCTTGCTCCATACAGTCCTATCACTTCGTTAGGATCATAAGTACAATTAAAGTAGGCATCCAAAATACCAATAGATCTTCCCCGCGTTGCTGGCTGGAAGTGAACTTTTAGTCTTTCCCAGGCTTCTGACGCAACCTTAGTATCACGAATCAGTGGCTTTAAATCTTTACTAATATTTAAATATATTGTACTATAGGCCTGATTCTTTTTAATTTCAAAATCGCGCTTCTCTTTAGGAGTTGCATCTTCTTTAACTTTTAAATCTTTATTACTAACATGTTCATATGCCCCTTTGTCCATTAAAAGTGCTGTCACATCATCTTTCCAGGTGGCATAGTTATAATTGTTAAGTTTATCTATTTCCATCTTTAGTTTTTAGAGCCCCCCTATCTTTAAGCTTTTAGAACTTTTAACGTTAACACCATCTCTAAATTAAATACTTAATATGGGCAAAAAGAGTGGCCCATAACCGATGTTTCCCAAAATATGGAAAAACATACTCTTTCTACTCATAAATTATCTGAAAAATGTAAAGTATGAAAGGTGAGATGGTGTTGATTAATGACAAAGATTTTAAAAGCAAACACATTTATTAGAAACTAAAAGAGACATTAACTTTAGACAGAGCTCTACTAGAGCTAAGAACATTCTTTCAAAAGAATACCCATTACAATCTAATGTTCGTTCAAGATGAGAATGAACTGATACTTGCATGTGAGAGCAAGCACCCATCTCTGAAATTTGTACAGGTATATATACACCTCAAAAATAAGACATTTGCATAAAATACCGCGAAACGGACAGTTAATTACCTGGACGAATCACAGCCTAACAAACGTCAACTAAAGACGAAGCGTCGTGCATCTCCGGAACGACAGCGCCATCTATAGAACCTGAAAAATGGAAGTTTCCTTCCAAAGAGCAACCGTGAGATAACTCAACTCGCCGATTGAGAACGTAAACATCTCGACAGTCGCCGGGAAAACGTGTTCTCTGCAGGGTGGACGACAAGATGATGAAATGGGGTTTTAAAAATTAAAATAAGCAGTTGGTATGCTAAAAATAACTTAAAAGAATGAAATATTTCCAACAGATATTAACATTTTTTCGCGATCCTTTGACGAAATTAGCATTTTTTTTACGATCCCTTGACGAAATTAGTGTTCTTTCCCCGTGATCTTTGATGAAATTCGCTTTCTTTTCACTATCCTTTGCCAAAATTAGTGTTTCTCCTGCGATTTTTTTACAAAATTCTCGTTCTCTTCACGATCCTTCGACAAAAATAGTGTTTTACTGTAGTGATGCAATGAATGTGGTTTGGCCGAATAACCGAATACCGAATATTCGGCCGCCGAATAATGAACTTATTTTTGCCTAAAAACAAAATATAGTATGCACTATATGCACAATTCTTGTATATTTCACAATTAAAATGTATTGTTCTCTTTTAAAAAATTATTTATATATAAATTTTTAATTTTTGAAAGCATTATTTTACTCTGAAAATAAATATTTGGCTATGTTCGGCCTAAAAATTACCTCAATATAATTCAGCCAAAAAAAGAAATTCTTAGCAGAAGTTCATCATCAGGTACTGTCTAGTTACATTTTAAAATAATGACAAAATTTTAAAAGTACTAGGAAAAATAAGTTTCAGCTTTCAGGTGAAATAAAATAAAAAATAAGAAATCTTAATATCTTAAGAAAAACCACTGATAGAAAGGATGAAAGGAATATCCTCTAAAATGGTGGAAAGAGATCATTGTAGTCTTTATAAAGCTCATAATTAACAATTTTTTTTTTTTTTGCTGTCAGCAGATAGCACTATTAAGTGTATAGTGAATGTTTTCAGATTCAGAGGAAAGAAATATCTGTAAGGAAAAGCAAAATTACATTCATTGCATTTAACAGTATCTGATGCTCTAACATACCACAGATCAATAAATGATTTCATTGTTGCAGGTAAAAAAATCGTTTACACATTTTAATCATTCGCCGTTAGCGTGTTCAAGATTAACTGATATACAAATTAATGAGTTAAAAATTCCTAAGAAGAAATTAGTTCAACGTGTGTAGTTCAAACTACTTAAAAGGTGACATAAATATATAAAAAATAGTATTTAATGCAACACTGAGATCTATGAGATATGTTTCTGTCACCTTTTAAGTAGTTATAAGTATGTTTGTATGTTATAAAGTTTATTATTAACAAGGGGAAAATTTCCTTCACGACACTAGTGTTTAATACAGTGTTTTGACTCTATTGATTAATTTTGAATTTAACAAATTATGTTAGCTTATTACAGATACTTTTTGTACTTACTGATACAGCATAAAAATTTTTTTAACATGATTCCTAAATTAGCCTCTTATATAAAAATGGGTAGATAAAACCCATTCGAGGTATGAAAGTTAATGGAAAAAAAAAGTGTTTGTTAATTTCAAATAAAGTTTTCATTTACATAATGAATATAAATTGTCAAATTAAAAAGTTATACTGTGTAAATATAAAAACATTTATTACAGTATTAGTATTCGGCAGACAAGCCGAATGGGCCGAATATTCGTTGCATCTCTATTTTACTGTGCGATTTTTAACGAAATGCGCATTTCTTTCGCGATCCTTTGACAAAATTAGCTTTTTTTTTTCAAATATCTTTGATAAAATTTGTGTTTTTTCAGCGATCTTTGACGATATTCGAGGTTTTTTTGCGATTCATTGACAAAATTAGCGTTTTTTCCGCAATCCGTTGATGAAATTAGCGTATTTTGAAGAAATTCGCGTTTTTTCTCGCGAACTTTGATGAAATTCGCATTCATTTCACAATCCTTTGAACAAATTCGCATTTTATCCCCACGATTTTTGACGAAATTCGAGTACTTTTCACAATTCCTTGACGAAATTAGTATTTTTTCCCGCGATCAGATGAAATTCGCGATTTTTTTTTTTTCACGATCCTTCGACGGAATTAGAGTTTTTCTTCGCGATTTTTAACGAAATTCACGTTTCTTTCACAATCCTTTGACAAAATTAGCGTTTTTTCAACGATATGTGATAAAATTAGGGCTTTTTTCGTGATCCTTTGACAAAATTGGCGTTTTTTTCGTGATCCGTTGAAGAAATTAGCTTTTTTTCGCAATCCTTCGAAGAAATTAGCGTTTTTTACGTGATCCATTGACAAAATTAGCGTTTTTTAGCGATCCTTTGACGAAATTCGCATTTTTTCATGCGATCTCTGACGAAATCCACGTTTTCCTGTGAATCTTCACGATCGTTTGTTCCACGCGTAAAACCGTACAATCGTGCTGTTTATCCGTACAACCGTACACTTAGTACAAAATCCGTACATTGTACAGCCAATCCGTACAAGTTGGCAACTATGTAATCACAATCCCCCTTTCCACTTAAATGAAAAAAGGCATAGATCAAAATATGAGGAATAATCTAGGTTGTAAATTTCCAAGTGGGTGAAAAAAGTACAGATCAGGATTCAAACCAGGGATCTCTTGGCTGAAACCACCAATAGTCGACCAACTGAGCCATCCTGGATGAATCTGGAAGACTAATTCACCCAACTAACCATTAGAGCATTGTTGGCTTCAGACAAGACATCCCTGGCACACACTTTTTTTCACACACTTGGAAATCTACAATTGTTATGATTTATTTACCAATTGAATAATTGTGTTAAAAATTAATCTAATATAGTAACCTAGGGACATACTCAATTTATACTAACTTTTAAAATGTGTCTGATTATGATTCAAGTAAATATTTATTGGAAAAAATATGATAAACAAGTGGGTAAGTGTGATCGCACACATCGCTCAGAGAGTTTTGTTTGATATTCCTTTTAAAACACTATCCTTTAATTAATAAATCCAAACTGTTAATTTATAATTAGTAATCCTTACATAGATGGTAGCACTAATAGCTCTAATTTTCACGTCCAGGGGGCACACTCTGTTATAAACAAAGCAACTTCTGAAAAAAGCCGTCAAAGACAAAGTTGTATGAGCCAAACCCAGTTGTGATCGAGCCCATAGAGCCTGAGATAGGGATGCATCCCGTGGTGGAAAATGAAATTAAAACATGCAAGGCTATCGATATCAAATTGAATGAACAAACCCTGTCGTTATCGGGCCCATAGAACCGAATATACTATGAAATGAAATTTTAAAAAAAATATCTGAAATTATTCTTTGAACAGAGTGGCACTCATAATTTTATTTTAATGTTATGAAGCACCATTAGTAAGTTAATTATAATGTTTATAATCAGCTGCATTGAAATCTGAAAGACAGTTGCAGAGTTATGGAAACAGAGCAGTTAGAGAAAAAATCTTGAAGGAGGGAGGGGAGATGAGGCTGCTGTTTGCCAAATAATTTAGACTACTGCAGTACTCTGTCAATGAATTGGACAAATTCTAATTGGAGAAGCTAAATAATTATTTTTTCAGAAATTACGATTAAAAAAAAGGGGTATGTACTACTAAATTTACTTATTAAATTAAATTAAATTAAAATGTTTGTATTCAGTTGCATTGATATCCAAAAGGCAGTTGCTGAGTTATGAAAACGGACTAGTCTATCATAATAATATCTCATGTGGACTAATTGCAATATTTAATCAAAAGTAGTCCCTCACCACCACAAATATAAAAATAACAAACATTTCTTCCTTAACCCATTGTCAAATGGGTTTTTATTTATTTTTTTCTAAAAAACATGTTTTTTATAACTAATTTAAATAGTGGGCAAAGCATGCTAGTCTATCATGCATATTTTTAATAATGTTATATAGCCTATAATAAACTAGTTGGATGGGCCAATCCTAAAATTTCCTTCTATCTCATACATGTTAATAATTCGAAATTCGCTATTACAATGACAAAATTAAAGGACGATCTATACCCATCATGAGGATTGTAAAGGCATATAAGTTTGTTGAATTGGATGCATTTAATAAGGAGATAAGTGTATTGCATTGTTTCAAATAATGTGATAAATTTAGAATTTCAGAACCCACCCTCTTAGATGTCTGTAACCAAAATTTCCAACCCAAAGAATATAAATCAAACACCTGTTGTTCAATATACACCCAATTCTAATAAGAATGAAAATGTAACAGAATATTAAGTTTGACTAAATTGCGTGCATTAGTATTCGAGATATAGCTTCTGTGAAAATCATAAAAAATTCAGCATAGCAGCGCCACCTGTTGTGCAATTTACACCGAAACCTAATCAGTAACAGCTTACGTCAACGTCTAACTGAAACTGAAGTTTGATGAAAATACACACAGTAGTTCATGAGACAGAGCTATTGCAGAAATCGTACAAAATGCAGTACAGCAGTGCCACCTGTTGGGCAATATACACCTAAAACTACTCTGCACCAGTTTATATCAAGGTCAAACAATCTAAAGTTTTATTAAATTCCATACATTAGTTGTTGAGATAGAGTTATTGCTAAAATCGTGAATAATGCAGCATAGAAGCGCCACCTGTTGGACGATACACCAAAACCTAATAAGCATCCACTTAAGCCAACTTGTAACTGAATCTGAAGTTTGATGAAAATCCAGGCGTTAGTTCTTGAGAAAAAGGTATTACGAAAATTGAGAAAAATGCAGCATAGCAGCACCACCTGTAGGACGATATACACCAAAAACTACTCAGCACCAGTAAATATCAATGTCTAACTGAATCTAAAGTTTTGTGAAGTTCCATGCATTAGTTCTTGAGATAGAGCACCCACAAAATTTTTGTCACATGCAGACAGATTCACAAACACATTTTTTAAAAACCTTCAAATCATATTTAGGACCTTCTAAAATGTATAAATCAATCGAAAACCGTCAGTCGAAATTTTTTGTGAATCTAATACTTTCTTCTTGTAAAGATAGAAGAAAGGAAAAATTTGACTTAAACTTTATTATTATTTATAAATAAAACATTTAAACTTAACCATTTATTATAAAAGAATTAGTACATCACAATAGTTTTTAAGATAGAAAAAAATAATAATAATAATAAAAAAATATGAATATCAGTGATTATTTATCACATCATCATCACCATCATCATAATATGAGATTTAAAAAATGAAAGCTATGCAAAAAAAAAAAAAAATAATAAAATAAAAGAAGCCTTTAGACAAGTGGGTAAGTGTGATTGCAGCTTGTACAGAGGGTTTCGTTTAATATGTGTTTTAAAGCATTTTATCCTTAAATTAATAAATCAAAATTGTTAATTTGTAATTATTAAAATCTTACATAAATGGCAACACCATTACATTTAATTTTAAAATAACTTAAAAAATATATTTAAAAATCAAATTAAAATTATTCAAGTAAAATTATTTATATAAAATTATATTTTTAAATTCATCAATTTCAAAAATTTAGCGGATGTATAAATAAAAATATTTTTAAAAGCAAAAACTTGTTTTAAACATATTTAAAATGCTGAAATAAAATCAAAAAATCCATATTAATTCTTTCACTTTTCAAAAACTCACTAGATGGTGCCAAAAAAGAATGTTAACATATTTTAAAATTTGAAATAAAAAAGAAAAAAACATCTTTTAATTCCTCAAAAATGCATATAGATAACTTGAAATAAAGATTGTAAGAAGCGTATTATTTCATAAAATTGTTTTAGATGGCAGCAGCAAACAACAAAAATAGTCCAGAGGAATCCAATAATAAAAATGAGGAATTTTTTTACATTAAATATGGATTTGATTATATCAATCTCACATTAATTGTTATTAAATATGCATTTTTTCTTTCTTTTTTTATATAAGTCAATAATAGTCCGGATTTTTTAAAAATAGAAATTTCAGATTTTCTCTGAAATAAAAGATATTTTAAAAATTACCGCTGCACAAAAAAAACCTTTAAAAGATGCCGAAAAAGAGGAATTTTCTTTTAATTAAATACATCTGAAAATGAAGTGTAATAATGAAAATCAAAATTTTGAAGTTTCGCCAGAGAGATTCGAATCCACAATTTACTGCATGGGAGACATTTGCGTTACCATAGCACGATCGGTGCCCAGCAATATTTGCTGAATTTAAGATTATGTTTTGAAATTGAAAAAGAATGAATTTGCTTAGTTAAAAGAATATAAGGATTTTTCAAAATTTTATGATTTTGTAAATGTCAGGGAGTATTCAGCTCTATAATAATAATAATAATAAAAATCAAGTCTAATTTAAATAGTTTCCAAGTACGAGCCTGTGACGGATGGCCAGAAAGAGAAGCGAGACTATAAGGGTTTCGTGAGATTAACAAAACCCTAAAAATGACAAAAAGATACAAAATTTCTTTTAATTAAATCCATCGTAAAATGAAATGCAATAAAAATCAAAAATTTCAATTTCCGTCGCAGAGAATAGAACCAGCAACCTTTCATTGATTGTATTTGGTTGTATTTATGACGGCCAATTATCTGCACGAGGGATATAGGCCCAGGGGGGAGTGCCCTTCGTGGGGGTCTTTCTAAGGGAACCTAACCCGTATTAACGCTTGGAAATCCAAGGTTCGAAGAAAACCACGAAAACTCCGAACGATTAGGCCGACAGGCACGATTGGGTTTGAACCCAGCACCTCCCGTTTACCAGCTTTGAGAGCAGAACCTCTCAGCCACTGGTGGGGCAGCAACCTTTCACTTGAGAGACCAAAACTTTACCACTATGCTATGCATTCTATGCAAAAAAAGTTGAAATTAAGATTTTTGAAATCTAAGAAAGTTGCAAAAATAGCTTTATTCATTTAATTAAAATAATATAAAACTTTTTCAAAATTTTATGACTTGTTGTGTGACATAAGGTATTCAACTGTTAGTACACAAAATGTCAAGTCTCAAAATTATACAATACAGTTTCTGTGTACAAACTCTCTGACAGACAGATAGAAGAGAGACAAATAGGGTTGCATCAGATGAAAGAAACCTTAGAAATGGATAGTTCTTGCAGAGTTGAGAAATTAGAAAACTGATAAAGAAAAAAAAGGAAATTCATAACTTTTTAAAGCTTGCAATAGTCTGATTTTTGACCATAAAAAGTATGGGCATTCTGTAGATGTTGGCATGTCCAAACAATAAAATTATAATAAAAAGTTAACATAAATTAATGAATTTAATAAAATTGAAGAATTAAATGAAGCGGCAAAATAACACTTAAAATAAGATGCAGTATGCAAACAAATTTAAAAATGTGTGTAAATATAAGAACTGTCTTTTCTTGAGCTTAAGGCATTACCTACATTTGTTGCTCATGAAACTGTTCAACTTTCATTAGTAAAACAGAAGGTCTGGACTAATGCACATCTATATTTTTTATGACATTATTAAATTTTTATTAATTTTTCTATGCTTAGGGGACAGAGAGAGGGAATCAAACTACTTACTTATTTTAACATAGAAACGTGGTGGCCCTAACTGATCTTTAGAAGAAACTACAACAGCTTTAGCTCCATCTAAAGGCACAACTTGACATACCTTTACACTATTGGCCCAGCCAATCAACAAAGTTCTATCATCTTCCCAATATAAGTTACAACGATATAAATCTGACCGTAATCTAAATAGAGAAAAAGGAACACATTATAGAATATTAAAAAGAGTCAAAATGTTTTAGCAATACATGCATCGTTAGCCACCCCCCCCCCCCCCTTCCCAATTTTTCTTCAAAAATTAAAATAATTTAACATTCCTAAATTTTAAGATTCCTTCCATCTTTTCTCAGAAACTGTGAATGAATAATTTATATACAATATGTTTAAAAAAGAAGACTTTGATGCAAGGGGGAAAAAACTCTTTGATTCAGAGAAGATTCTTTATATACATGGTTTGTTTTATCACAAGGGGTCATCTACATATTAAAACTGAATCTAACTTTTAAAAGTTCTATGGCAACATCAAAATTTTTTTTAAATATTAAATTTCAGTGTGTAAGTGTGCAATTACAAAGAAATAAGGAAATCTGAAATTTGTGAAATACAAATAACTACAAATTGAACCAATTAATGTTAAAAAGAAACACCAGTTATTTAGGCATAGACGTTAGATAACAGTATATTTATGAACTTTTAAATAAGAAACTTTACTTGCAACAAAAAATATTTAATGAATATTTCGGCATATAACACACACTTTTGAAACAAAAAAATTAATCAAATGTTACAAGTGTGCGCTAGAGGTCTGCACAGGCCCGGGCTTGGCCTGAGGCCGGCAAAGTGAAGCCGAATTTTCAAACAGACCGGCAGAATTAGAACAATTTTTTCAATGGGCCGGGCCGATAAAAAAAAATTAAGCGAGGCTTCCGGCCTGCTATAAAATCTAAATTGAAGCCGATAAAATATGAGCCATTTTCCAGTTAATGTGACTTTTGCGAGAATAAGTATAAATGTGCGTCGCGAGCCGATGCTAGTTTGACAACATCAATAAGAAATGTAACATAGAGAGCAGCATCGGACAGTTAAATAAAGTCTGATCCCGGACTTAATTTTTTCAGCAGACTCGTGCCGGGCTGAGATCAGGCTTGCATTTTTATTCTACATAGTCGAACAAGGCCAGAACTGGACTTTATTGTTCTCAGGATGTGTAGGGAAGGCAATATGTTTTGTAAAAATATTAATAGCGATAAAGAACTTCTGTTAACAGAGTCTTTGGAAATATACCTTAAGGTGGTTCTCAAAATCACTGCTCAAGAATGAGAAATTTTCTGGCCCATTTTTAACTTTAAAGGCATAAAATTGACAGGCATGACTATTGAAGGAAATTGGAATCGAATAGCATTTTCCATTTTTTATACATAATCGAGATATAAGAGATTCTTGTCATGTACCTGCAGGTTTTTCTCCTTTCCCGTGCTATCGCTTCTGGAAATTAGATTCAAAACTTTAACTTTGACTGTATTTTCTCAAAGATATATTGCCTTTATCAAAAAATGGATAATGTTATTTGATTACATAGTTACTGAATAAGAACACCTGCCAATCTTATGAGTTTCCAAAAAGAAACAAATTCAGAAATGTATCAGAAAGTAGCTCCTTTGGATTTGAAAAAAATTAAATGGCAGAAATATTTTTACAAATCTGCTTTTTATTATACAGCTTCAAAAATTATGTTTTTAACCCTCCCTTTTTCTTTTATTCTAAACTACATTAATTTTTTAACAAATCCTTATTTGAATGTTGAAATGTCCAAGGCTCTAAGTAATCATTAATGTTGCTATTGTGTATTTTCTGTCTTGCAAACAAATAGTATTTTTAAAATATACTGTAAAATTATCCTATAAACATGTATGCAGTATTATTCTTTAAAAGAATCTTAATTGTATGTTTAGAAAAACTTGAATATTTTTGTAGAAATTGAGTTTGGCCTCGCTTAATTGATTTTTCCATGGGCCGAGCCGGGCCTGTTTTCACTTATTTTTGTACGGACTGGGCTGTGAACTGTGAAAATATAAACAGCCCAGGCTCGGGCCAAACTTTAAATTTTTTTCATTGGGATGGACCGGGCCAAGATTGCTTTTGTTCAGGCCGGGACGGGCCTGTAAATTCTGGACCATGCAGACCTCTAGTGTGCGCTACACGCTAGCTGCAAAAACGGAAGATAAAAAATTAAGTACCGTAAAATCCTGATTGTACCCCCCCCCCCCCCTTCAAAAGTAAACACCTTACCCACTTTTAAGTAATTTTGATTTTCTTTTCCATCCCCAAATATAAGCATCCCCCCTTCAAACTTATTTGTGTAGAAAAAATAGACTTAAAAATCTAAGGGAGATAATTTTGATTTCCACTTAGTTTTAAATAATCTTAATGAAATCCTCCCTCCCTGCATGAAATGCCCACACCCCTTCTTTGGCGTCCTTCCACAGTACAAAAATTTTAACATCCTGAAAATCTTTATTCTTTTGTTTTACTTGTTGCTCGCTAGTAACAATAAGTAAATAATCAATTACCTAAATTACACTCCTTTCTCCAAAAGTTCATCTTTCCCCACTATCCCCCACCCAGCAAAGTTTAGAATATTTAAAATAATTCTGCCCTATTTCTTATTTTGTATTAAGATGATTTACCTAAAATCTCATCTACACAATCTCATGTAAGTCTCACTCATCTAAAATTTTCATCCTCTTTGAAATTTTTGCTCCATCCTTTTCTCCCAAAGAGAAGGAGGAGGATTTCTAAATAAAGGAAAAAAAATTTTTTTTTTTTTGCAGTTTGGCTGTTTTCACCCCTGAACCACATTATTTGTAAGTACAGTAAACTTTGTCAAAGGCAGAATCGATCGGGACAGAAAAATTTTTCCGTAGTATACAATATTTCACCTTGGTCGTACCCACAGTCGTATTTACATGTCACTATTTACAAAATAACTCAGTTAATTTAAAATTACGGCTTAGCTCAGATGCCTTGTCGGCAACAACTCTATAAACATTCTTCTCATTTTATAAAGTCTAATTTACTCAGCTTGTCAGTTCTTTTGAAAGAAAAGAAAAAACAAAAGGAGAGAAAATATGATGGAGTGCATATTGTTCGAGCGTCACACTCTTCCCCTCACACTGCATTACTGGTCCCTCAGATGCAGTGTGCTTTTCCTGGGTGGATTCCTTCGGGATGCTTTCTGGTGCCTAAAATCCTCTATTGGTATTAATATTTGGAAATTTTTCCAGAGATAAACATTCGCCTTGCATACAATATTTCAAATGAAAATCAAATTTTCATTTGAAATATCCTCTATTGGTCTCGTGTTTTTTTATCCTTTTGTAAATATTTGCTAGCTGGACGTCTGATGTTTCCCGGGTCTGCCTCTAGGACGAATAAAGCCTTTAGAACATCCACCATCATCTTGCGTGTAAGGACAAAGCTGATATATGATAATTTCCTAAGGGAGAAAAGGGGCTTTCTTTAGTGGCAATGGTATAAGAAGTAGGAGATCTTTGTTTTAAAATAACATAGGGGCCATCGCAACGGGGCATGAATTTCGTTGTTTTGTTGCTTTTCTTTTGACTAATGGGATGCAAAGTAACCCAGACGTGGTCGCCTGGTTTATATTGTTCAGAAGCTTTTAAATGTTTGTCGGCATAATATTTATGCTTATCTTGGCTTAGTTCTATGCGATCTCATATCTGCATAGTAATTTTAACAAAGTTTTTTAAATAAGGAGTTATTTTGGGTATGAAATTATCATTCTCAATTACAGGGCGTAAGTCATGAGCAACATCATCGGAGGTACGTAATTCACGACCGAGCATTAAATATGCAGCTGTGTGACCTGTGGAACTACATCTTGCAGTATTAAGGGCAAAACAGATTACTGGTAATTTTTCACTCCAAGTTGTATGATCATCTCCAACTAGCATCACTAAGCGGGGTTTTAGATCTCTGTTTTTTCTTTCAACCGGATTTGCCTGAAGGTGGTACACCGGAGTTAAACTTTGATCTATCTTTAAGAGAAAACAAACTTGTTGCATCACAGCACTGATGAATTGCAGACCATTGTCGCTAATGATTTTTCTTGGAAAACCATATCTTAAATACACTTCCTCAATTAAGGTAACAGCACATTCCGCGGCTGTTGCGTTATTTAATGTGAAAAGTTCTACCCATTTTGTGCTACAGTTTTCGATTATAAAAATCCACTTTTTCCCATCTGCTGTTTTTGCCAAGGGTCCAAGTAAGTCTATTGAGAGGGTCTCAAATCTTTGACTATGAACAGGTGTTTGTAAAAGTCCAGCAGGTTTTTGGTTACTCGCTTTATAACGAATACAGTCTACACAATTTTAACATAATCTGCGATATCTTTTCTCCTCCCGGCCCAGTAATATCTCTGGGATACTCTGTAATAGGTTCCCTCGGCTCCATAATGGCTGCGGTCGGTGAATCATGGTAATTCTTAAAGACTTCTTTCCGTTCTTGAACAGAAACAACCAATTGTGCTTCATCTGAATCGGATTCTGGAGAGTAACGATATAAGACTCCTTGGTGTAAGAAGTAACCACTTCAGTCCAATTAGCAAAATCTGTATTATTTTCTTTAGATTCAAACGCTTCGATAATTTTCTTTAAATCTTTATCCTTTAATTGCTCTTCTCGAATATCTTTAGGAGATCTAATAGGCATATCAATCAAAATTGTGTGAATTTCACAAGAAGGTTCTTCATGACTGCAAATAGGGCGAGACAACATATCAGCAACTACGTTTGCTTTTCCAGGAATATATTCAATCTTGAGGTTGAAAGATTGTAACTGCAAAGCCCATTGGGCTAGTCTGCCTGATGGTGACTTTAAACTCATCAGCTATTTTAGGGGCTGATGATCGGAGGCAACTTATTTCATGTCCTTCAATATAGCCACAGAATTTATTTAAAGCCCAAATGACAGCAAGTGCTTCGCGCTCGGTGGTAGAATAGTTTCTTTCTGGTGCCGTTAACAAACGACTTGCATATTCTATTGGATGCTCTTCTTTTCCCTGACACTGAAGGAGGACAATACCTAGAGCATATCCACTGGCATCTGTACGAAGAAGATAGGGCTTGGTCGGACATTTTGTTTTAGTACTGGAGGATTGATTAATGGACTTTTCAATGTTTTGAAAGCGCTTTGTTCTGCTTCTTCCCACTTCTAAGTTGCATCTTTCTTCGTAAGATTACTTAGAGGTTTAGCTATATCTGAAAATTTGGGAAAAAAACGTCTGTACCAGGAGCAGGACTGCAAAAAAGATTGAACTTATTTCACAGACTTAGGAGCAGGCATTTGTTGAATTGCAGTGTTTTTTCCAGGATCAACTTCGATTCCAGAGCTTGTTATCCAATGTCCTAAATATTTAACACGGGGGCAGGCAAAATTGCATTTTTCACGATTAGCATACAATTTGAATTCAGATAGTTTATTAAAAACTGCTTCTAAGTCAGAAAAATGTTTCTCAAAACTTTCCGGCAAAATTATATCATTTAAATAAGACAATATAAAGATGTCTTTGAGGGACTTTCTAAAGTTATCTATTAATCTTTGAAAGGTTGCTGGGGCATTTTTCAATCCAAAAGGCACTCTAATGTACCGAAAAGTTCCGAATGGACAAATAAATGCAGTTTTGTCTCTATCAGCAGCATTTACTTCAATTTGGTGGTATCCAGACTTCAGATCAATAGTGGTCATATAAGGTGTATGTTTGGCTTCATGGAGCAAATCATCTATTCGCAGTAATGGATAATTATCTGTCTTTGTGATGGCATTTAATTTTCGATAATCGAGGCAAAGGTGAATTTTTCCATTTGGTTTTGGGACCAATACTACAGGAGAGGCATAAGGAGACTCGCACTCTTCTATTATACCTTTAGAGAGTAATTCATCTAATTCTTTACGCAAAATTTCCTTTCTCGCAGGTGACATGCAGTAAGGGGGTACTGCTACAGGAGGATGTGATCCAGTATCAATATAATGTTTAACTTTAGGTGTAGCCTCTTCCCCTAGTAGGAAGCGTACTAGTAAATTTTTCAAGCAGTTCATTCAACCTAACTTGTTGCTCTAAAGTGAGATGTCTACCTTCATCTTTTCTAAGAAAAACGGTGTCTAATTCAACGGATTTTATCGCTAATTCACTGGGAGATCTATATGTATCTTCAGCGAATCTATACTTCCATCTACATCTATCAGCAAAGAACCATTCTTGATTCACTACATCCAAAACAATTTTTGCTTTGCGTAAAAAATAGATTCCCAAAATTGAACGATTATTTCTGGCATTCGGCAGAGCATAAAGTGTTGTTTTAACGTCGCGACCTTTAATTTTAACATGAACTTCTGTTTCATAAACTTCGGTAGTGTTTTGTAGCCCATCCGCTAAGACTACGATCATTTGAGTTTTTTCAAACTTCACACCTTGGTCTTTTAATAAAGAATACAAAACTTCCCCCGCAACACAATGTGTTGCGCCAGTGTCAGCACAAGCTGTGCCAGAGAGACCATTTATGCTTATTTTTACCAATAATGTTGGTGATGTTTGCATATTACATGTATGAAATTCTAGTGATTGAAAATGCACCGATACATTTTTCGGAGAACAGGTTGGACACTTGGATTTAATAACTCCCTTGTTTCCACAACCATAGCAACTTAACATTGGTCGATTTAGATTCGAAGGATAATTAACTTTATTTCTCTTGGCCTCCTTTTGATTGCCAATTTTACCAAACTCATTTCTTTTAAAATCTAAAGGCATTTTTTCAAAGCGATTAGAATTCCCGACCTCACTGATTTTATTTGATCTCTTTATGTCTACTTTGTGTGACCTCAAATTATCATATAAATCTAACTTTTCAGCTAATTCAACAGGATCTGTTAAATTCTCCCATTGGTCTAAATAATGTTCTTTGCAAATCAGGGGAAACCTTTTTCTTTAATTGGTCAGCAATAATTAATTCTGATAATTTTTCAAAGGAATTTATATTTAATTCGGATAGCCATCCCTCAAAATAGCTTCTAATTTCAAAATAATATTCTTTCCAGCTAATATCGGTTCGCTTTGGATGTCGACTAAACAAAACTCTAAACCTTTCAGCAGTTAACTTGAACTTCTGCAACAATATATCTTTAATATAAGAATAATCCTCAAATTTTTCTTCCGGTTCACGCGCTATTAATTTACCGATTTTATTTGGAAGGACTCCAATTAAATACGTAATCCACAGTTCTTTAGAAACCTTTTAAAAAAAGTTTCATTTGCCTCTCAAAAGTTATTAAAAATAAATTCATATCATTCTTTTCAGGATTGAAATCGGGTAAAACCTTTTTCAAGCCAATGCGGATTGAAGAAGTTTCTAGAGGGTTGCTTGTATTTACAACAACATCTCTTGTCCCTGCTTCTAACCTGAGCATCTGTTGCTCAAATTCTCTTTCTTCGGCTAAACGTTTCTCTTCCTCAAGAGTTTTTTTTTCTTCTACGATATTTTCAAAAATTCCCTGTACAAAATCTATGTTATCTTTAAATGCCTCACTATTTACAATTTTATCACGTAATTCAAGGACTTTATTATTGCTACTTATTTCTACTTTTAATTCTGAAGCTAATGCGATTAAATCAATTTTCTTAGTCGCCATCATTTGAACTAACTATGTTTTAGCTAACTTCAAACTTAATTCGTGTTACGAATAACTCTTACAAAATAATTTACTTTTACGTAATTTATAACATATATAGAACATAGATAACATACAATATCTTTCAAAACAATATAATGACACCAACTATTTGCCTTTTTTTTTTTAACACAATAATATCAAACATTACTTGCGAAATTTAAATCAATTCTTCATATAATAATTAAAATAATGCCAAGCACTCATTTATAACAATACCTTCAATAATAATATAGCTCGGTGCAACTATATAAATGTATAAAATAAAGCAAACAATTTTTATTTTTCAATAATAATTATTAGATATATTTCTCTTATGAATATCTTCATTTAATTCAGATACTAAAATACTTGAAGCTGCAGACGATTTTTTCGTATTTCAATTCCAAGGAAAATATCATTCAGGTTAAATAGAATAATTCCAAAATATTTCGATTCTGGACGAATCAAATACAATTTTAAAAAATCCTCAGATTCCGGATGAATCAAAAGTACTTTTGTATAAATTTTTGTACTTTAGTATCTAAATTTTCTTATTAAAACAGTTTAACACAATTTAAAAATAATACTTATGTTCATATCTTGCTTCTGTTCGAGCTCGACGTTGGGGAGCGACTTCTATATTATTTAGAATATACATATTATATTATGTAACATATTATTTAGAATCCGGGGTGGAAACTATCTTAGTTACAAATTAAAACTCGATAACTTTTCATCGACTAATAAGTTTAATATTTACAACGTATTAACATGTCACTATTTACAAAATAACTCAGTTAATTTAAAATTACGGCTTAGCTCAGATGCCTTGTCGGCAATAACTCCGTAAACATTCTTCTCATTTTATAAAGTGTAATTTATTCAGTTTGTCAGTTCTTTTGAAAAAAAAAAAAAAAAAAAAAAAAGGAGAGAAAATATGATGGAGTGTGTATTGTTCGAGCGTCACAACCTTATATAAATTTTACTCTATGTCTATGGATTTGCACGGGCTTGAAAATCTTTCTGAGACAGATTTCCGTCTTACACACAGTTTACTGTAATTTATGTGACTTTATTTATGAATTTAAAAATATTAAATACACTGATTGGCCGTAGTTAAATACAGTGTAATAAGTCCTTTTATAAGTGTATATATAGAGAAAAAAAAGATTTTATATTATGCAAGTTGAGGAGAGGGGGTTGGCAAAAGAAGAAATAAAAAACTTTTAATAGGACTTTTTACACTTTTTAACTTGACAAACTTAATAACTTTTTTTAATAGGAGGGTGAGAAACAATTTAAGTAGTTATTTAAATATTTTTACAACAAAAATCACAAAACAAACAGAAAACCAGTGTGCATATTTATCACACTGTCAAATTTTGATGGGTTCCAACTAGTTATATTTAACTGGAGAAAATCGAGAATCATGAATGTTATGCATCTGTACAATCATGCATCAACCTCACCTACACACACCCACTGCTGTCACATATGCATGAATATTAATACAAATTTGAACTGATCTCAGAAATGGTCAAAATGTTAAATACAGTAAACGCTGTCTAAGGCGGAATCGGTCGGGACTGAGAAAAATTTCCGTGGTAGACAATATTCCGGCTTATGCAAAAAAGCTCCCCCCCCCCCCCCCCCCCAAAAAAAAAATCCCTGGAAGATGACGATCTTTTGATTCTCCTGACTAGAAAATCGGTTGAAAACTGAAATTCTGAAAGATCCTTTGTCTTTTTAAAGATAAATGAGAAACTTTATTCAATTTCTTAGTACTGCTGTAATACATTCATATTGGAAGTTTATACACACCAAAAAAAAAAAAAAAAACTTCGAGAATGAGAAAGAACGCTATAATTTTGAATTTGAGTACAATCTTAAAGTATAATATATTGTACTTTCGAAAATACGTAATCATTTTCATAAATGTTCATTTTACTAGAAATATTAACTTTTAGATGCAATTTTGCATATGAAAAAATGGCATAAGATAAATTCCTTAAAATTTAAAGTTTCTGTTCTTTTGAATTAACTTTTTTAAAAGCTTACGGAAATTTAGCTAACATGCTCGACATTGAGTTATTTGACTTATCAGTTTTAAAGTTTAATAAACAAAACGCTTTTCATTTTTAAATTATCCTTTTTCCGCCTTATGCAAAATTTTGGTTTCGGTGGGACCTTAAAATCCTTTCCGTTTCCGCGTCAGACAGATTCCGCCTTATGCAGCATGAATTAATGTAATTTTCTATGGGTTCGCCGGGACTTGAAAAAATTTCCGCGGTAGACAGATTTCCGGCTTATACAGAGTCCGCCTTAGACAGAATTTACTGTAGCAGAAATCCACATTTTCATAGAGAAGTAGCATATCAGAAGATAAAGCTTTAACAGAAATATAGAATATATATATATATATATATATAAAGAAACATTAATTTCTTAATGAAACTACGTTTATTAATGATTAACCATTGTAAAATAGTCATTTTAAATATGCTTCACCAAAACATTTGAGATAATTAAAACAAAGCATCAAAAAGACATGATTTCTAGATATTTAACTCTTTACCACTTATAATGGTACACCTTTTGCATTGCATTAATTATTTAACAGTAGGATTTAAGAAAAACACAATACGACTATAAAAAAATTCATCTAATCTGACACTAGATGGCTTCCAATAAAAAATGCCAAATACATTATCAATAACATGTCTAAAACACAAACTAATAACAACAAAAATCTATTATAAATTTAAAAGAGAATGACTGACATTCTGCAACTATATCTTAATATTTGCCAAATGAAATTTAAAGTATGGGTTTCCCTCAATTAATGTGGTTAATAATTAATTATTGCCCACAATATTAACACACTAATTGAAACATACATTGAATGAGAAAAATTGCAATAGATCCACAGTCAACTTTCTTCTAAACTCGTGCATAAAAGTTATGTTAACTTACTATAAAATTATTAAAAATTTAATTAATTTTACTTGAAACTGTAATACAATTTGATTATTTCAAAACTTGCATACATTTTAACTTGTTGAGACAAAATTTATCAATTGTCAATATTTTTTTCTTTCCTTTTAGAAAATATCTTTCAATAATATGAAATTTGATTTTCTAAACCTCAGTGCACTTTCATACTTCTACAGAGATTTGGATTGATGTCTCAAATGCTGTTTGGCTTATTCTGTGCATACTTGATACAATACTTATACGTTATTTCTTTTTCAGCATTTCCCACAATTTGTTTCTGTCTGGCTAGCAGCAAGAGAAATAAGAAAAGTATTGATTTTGTGCTTTGCACACTAGAGATGAGACGGCACGGACACGAGAGCCCGGTTTATTTACTGGTGAACGGAAATAAAAACATTTAACTTTATTGTTTGTTAATAAGGGTGAGAAAGTTTTTTTTTTTTTTTTTGCTTTGTTTTTGTTATATAATAACATCCTTTCCAATTAAAATTAATTTAAAAAGCTATTTTAAAATATTTAAATTAAATTAAAAAACTTCTTTACTTTCAAAATCTAAATTCTACCTTTAAATATTCATTAATTTTCGTTAAGTTCGTTTTTCAGTTAAATTTCACTTAAAAACAATTTAATTTAATCGCCATAAAAGATCGTCAAAAATTATCAATAATAAAATAATAAATCTTAAAATTAATACTTTCTACCGTAATAGAATATTTTTATAATAATTTTCAAATCTAAAATTCATCATTTAACGTTATTTCGTTCAAAAACTTTTATTACTATGTGTGGCATCGTCGATTTTAAATCAGCCAATCAACGACGTCCGTTCTAACGGCGGGTTTTTGTAGCGTCTGTTTTTGGAAATAGCGTCGCTCTCTTCCTGCCTGGATTCTACGGTAAGCGGACGTACTCCGCTCTCGGCGGCACCGCCTTTTTCTTTTTCATGGCATATCGGCGTCGGGCTAAACGGGTCCTTCGCTCGATATGTCCATTTCTTTTAATTGATAACTTATTAAGAAATAATTTAAATTTTGATTCCTCCACCAACCCAATCCTTTAATAGAAATACCAAATGGATTATGTCGACTTCGTTGTCATTGACATTCCGCCGCTAACAGCTACGCAGTTTTCAATTACAGAAATGATATGATGAATAGAGACATTAATTTCCATTACAAGAGTTCTGGAAAAACAAATGAATCATTTTTCACATGATTCATTATTATCAAGTAAATCTTCTTGTTATAAATGAACAACAGAATTTGCCAAAGTGAAAGTGATCAGTGCTCTACGATCTCAAATCTCTATCTTCTGGGCGTGGTTCAGCGTAATGACTTGCCCATGAGTTTTCAACTGTTGCAGACGTCCACTGTGTTTATTTGGTGAATTTAGAGACTGTATTAGTTCTACAAACTAAAAGCTAATTTGTGTGGATATGCTCTGACTATAGTGACTGAATGACTAGTGTTAATTATAACAGACTGCAACGATCAACGGAGTTGAAGAATTCAATATTTAATAATTCAAAATGTTTACCCATCTAAAACTAAGAATTACAATCTGATGAATCGTATATAATAATGATAGTGTTCATGCTAAATATACATGTGTTTTATTACTTAAATATCGATTTATAAAAGGAAATCTGCGCAAATTTTAAACATGAAAATGATAAATGATTATACAATAAAAATTCTCTTTTGTATATATAAAGTGTCATTTTGTGCTTTGAATTTATTTAATGATTTTTATGTGTGAAAATATCATGTCATCATGAGGAAATATAGGTAAGATTTGCGAGCAAAAACCATTTGGAAAATGCTTTTATTATTTCAAGTATTCTCATTTTTAACGTCACAGTACAAGAGTTCAGGTAAGAAGTTTTTATTATGATTTCACCATGGGGAATTTTCTTTATAATTATTTACACACGCAATGTACGATCCGTTGGCCATTATTTAATAGTAAACTTTCTCTCCTTTCTAATTCATATTAAAATCACATTATATATTTATTACTCCTAATTTTTATTAATTTAAATTTCAAATTCTTTTTTCTATTTATTTTTTTTTTCTATCTAACAGTTTTGTTGACAGTTGATAATTTGGTAAACATTAAAAGGAATATTTATTAGCTGTATAAGAGATAAAACGGACATTAATGTGTAATGAGAATGTTTTTAATGGGAAGTTTCAGTTAAATATATTTGTAAAAGGAGAATTTTGGTTTTAAATTGGGTATAATTAATTACATGTGCTGATTGATAAATGTTACAACATCACAGCTATTTTAAAAGAAATTTGCAATATTTGCAGATTTATATCATTCACGCTAAGGCGCCAAGACAAATAAATAGTAGGATATTTTAAAATTGGATCTTTTTACTTTATTTTATTTGACAATCTAGGCAAAAAAATGTAATCTCTTCGGTTATTAGTCAATGAGCGTTACTATCGATCAGTATTTTCTCTTATCCTATAAAAAGCATCGGATCTTTCAGATAACCTTGTTGAACTTTTCATTTAAGCTGATTTTCAAGAACACAAGAATTACGAAAGATGTACACATTTTATGGGAAATAGAAAAACGCTGTTCGATTCTTCGTCATATAAATCGTAATTTCTGAAAATTTCATTCATTCATTTATTTCTAAAATGCACTTCGTTAATTGTTTCCATCAGATTTGCTTGCTGCGAGAGATAAATATGAGAATCTTTTTAGGGACTTATCTTTTGATGAGATTAAATGTAAATGTCTTAAAATTAATTATGTGCTAGGGATTAACAGTTATTGTGATGTATGAAGATGTTAAAAAAATGAGATATTACATTTAGAACAACTTTTATGCAATTTTTATTAAAAATTTTTTTTGGGATCGGCTTCTAATGACAAAAAAAAAAAATGTTTCGGGCTCGGACTTTGAAAAGTGAGCCCGAACTCATCTCTATTGCACACTAATCGAGGGAACATTAGAAAAAAAGTATCCTGCAATAATGTAAGCAACACTTTAAAAGATGAAGAATACTTAGCCATTAAGATATTGATTTAATTATACTTACGATGGATCATGATCTTTTTGGATAACAGTTATTGTTCTGCTTGACAATAGGTCATACACTCGAACAGTCTAAACAGAGAAATTTATTAGTATAGTACAGGATACTATAATATAATATTTTGTTTCTTTTAAGTAAAAAGTACCTTATCACTGGCCCAAACAATAAAGCGTTCCTTCCATTTAATATTTCTTATAGCTCCTTCTCCTTGATAAATAACATTTGGCTTGTAGCCAGTTAAAAACTGCCGTTCATATAAAACAACCTAAAAAATAAAATTAAGTTAATGATTGGATAAAATTCTTAAAAAAGTAAATTGCAATGTCAGCGAATCAAGACTAACACATACAGAAAAAAACTTTCACCAATTCAAACTGAACTGACAAATGAAAGTAGATAAGTAGCTGAGCAAAATTAGTAAAAATTTAAGACTTGTAAACCTATTTTTCAAAAATACAGGAGATTACATCAAAACTACTAAATTGATGTGCTTACATTTAAATTACTTTTTATATACATTAGAAATAATGGGATAATATTACTAAAGAAAAATAGAAAGCATTACACATTCAAACTCAACCACAGCAAACTTTTAACAGACTAGACATGAAAAGCAACAAGAACTTTGTACAATATATCCAGAGATTCACTTAAGGTTATTTGCAAAATAGCAGGTTTTGATTGCAACAATGTAACCAAACTTACTATAAAATAATATTTACTGTAATGCAAAATGATTAAAATTCTTTACAAATTATGAGACTTTTTGGTAAATAAATAAACAATGATTCATTATTTCTACACTCTTATTTAAATAAACTTTGTTTTTGTACTATGTAAAGAAGGAAATACGTAATCAAATTTTCACTCCTTTCCTGATATACTGGAATTACAAAAATTATTTACACGGGCGTGTTTCCAATTATAATAAAACATTTTAATAGTTTTAGAATTTAATTATAAATTAATAAATTCATTTTAAGACCTTTTTCCTTTAGCTGACTACAGGTGATAAGTCGCCAAATATTCTTTATGTTTACAACTGTGTATGAATTAAAAAAACAATGGAGTTAATTATGCTATGCTATCTAAAGTATGCCAACTGACTCTGAAACTGCAACAGTGAAATACTTTAAATACTAAAGAGTAGAAAATAAAAAATGAAAAGTAATAATTTGTTTTAAAAATATCCTTTAATCAATTAATATTTAAATATTAATTAAATTGTAATGATATGTTGAGAAAGCAATTTAGAAATCCTAAGTAGATAGTGTTTTTTTATTATTATTCTTCCAGTTGCAATATCTTAAAAAAAGAAAAAAATACAATTTTTCAAATTAATTCACTACTTCATGTGCAAATCAAAGCAGTGAATTTTCTAAAATCTGAACCCACACGGAAAAAAAAAAAAAAAAAAAAAAAAAAAAAAAAAAAAAAAAAAAAGCATATTGTAACAATTTCTTTTTGTAATAGCATGAATTACAGTCATGAAATTAGGCATGCTTTTAAAAATAAACATTGAATGCTTTGACATAATAAACTAGTCGTTGGGGGCCATTGTAATACTTACCCATCATGGATATGCATAATATAAAATATGAAAATAAAACATGCGTAAACTATTTATAAAATGCATTGCAATTCCATAATAAAATTTAAACATATATTTAATAATAGTAATGCTCTATTATTGAAATTGTGGGTATTACTTGATTATCCCATCAACCAATTTCGACAAATTATATAAAATCGCCAAACTACTCGCAAAATTATACAAATTGGCATCATAATTTTTATGTTAAATAATGAAAGAACAAACAAATTAGTAAAATATTAATAAAAAAAACAAATAAAATGTCGAATTAAAAAACCTTGATGACGTAACAAACATGTTAATGTCAAGTGAATGTGACATTTACGATAAGCCATTAATTTTATAGTTTGGTGATAGTTTTTTGGTCAATGGGATAATCAAGTAGTACTGAATCCAGGGTTCGCAAAAACCCAGGTTTTTTTGAAAAAACCCAACCCACATGGGTTTTTTCGGGTTTTTTTTATGAAAAACCCAATTTTCCCCGGGGAAAATCGGGTTTTTTCAAAAATACAATATATGTAATATGTATTCTATATTATTTATATATTATATTTACTATACATTGTCCCCTTGTATACAATATAATTGTAATACTATTTTACAAGTTATAAATTGCATAAATTATATGAATTTAAATTGTCATAAATTGCATAAATTATATGAATTTAAATTAAGTGTCAGTGTTTCTCACAAATTAGTTTTAAATATAATGGAAGATAAAAAATTGTTAATTTGCTTTAAAATCAAATAATGAATAGAATATTAATATTTAAAATATATAAGTAGGCAGAAAAAAAGGGGTAAACTAGTCAGATGTGCCAATTTCAAAACTTTCCTCTATCTCATACATGTTAATAATTCAAAATTCGCTATCCCAGTGCCTCATCTATGCCCATCGCAAGGATTGTAAAATATAGGTTCATTGAATTGGATGCATTTAACAAGGAGATGTAAGTATCAATTGTTTCAAACAAATCATTGAATTTTGGAACCCACCCTCTTAGATGTCCACAACCAAAATTTCCAACCCAAACAGTATAAAATCAACACCTGTTGTTCAATTTACATCCAAGTCTAATAAGGATCTATTTACATGAAAATGAAACAGAATATTAAGTTTGATTAAATTATGTGCATTAGTTTTTAAGATATAGATTTTGCAAAAATCGTGAAAAATTGAGCATATCAACATTACCTGCTGTGCAATTTACACCTAAACCTAATTGGTAACAGCTTACGTCAACGTTTAACTGAATCTGAAGTTTGAAGAAAATCCATGCATTAATTCTTGAGATATTGCGGAAATCATACAAAATTCAGTACAACAGAGCCATTGTTGGGTGATATTCATCAAAAACTAATCAACACCAGTTTATATCAAGGTCTAACTTAATCTAAATTTTTATTCAATTCCATACATTAGTTCTTGAGGTAGGAGTTATTGCTAAAATCATGAAAAAAAAAACAGCATAACAGCGCTACCTGTTGGGCGATATACACCAAAACTGGATAAGCAACAACTTAACTTGTAACTGAATCTGAAGTTTGATGAAAATCCGTGCATTAGTTCTTGAGAAAAATGCAGCGTAGCAGAACCACCTAATGGGCATTACACACCAAAAGCTAATCAGCATCAGTTTACATCAAGGTCTAACTGAATCTAAAGTTTTGTGAAATTCTGTACATTAGTTCTTGAGATAGAGCAGCACCCACAAAATTTTTGTCACAGATATTTTCTAAAAACCATCAAATCGTCTTCAGGACCTTTTTGAAACGTATAAATCCATCGTAAACTGGAAGTTGAAATTTTTCACAAATTAAATACTTCTTGTAAAGATAGAAGAAAGTAAAAATACATATCTTTTATTTTCATGAATATAGTTCATTTGAATTTTTTATATGAAGACATTCTTATGATATTGCCTTTACCTATAATTATGTACTATGTATGTATGTTGCCTACTATGTTCTATGTTTGTTAGTAAAGTATTTCAGTGTGCTAAAATACATTTTATTTTACTTCGGGTGTTTATGTAATAGCTTTTATATATATATATTTTTTTTTAATTAACTGAAATGACTTAAATTCATTAAATGTATATGTTTAAAATTTTAAATATTTCTGAAAATTGAAAAAACCCACATTATGGGTTTTTTCAAGTGGGTCCATTCTGAAAAAAACCGGTGGGTTTTTTCGAACTGGGCCCAGCCTTGCAAACCCTGACTGAATTGCATAAAAGAAACATCCTTATAACTACAAAAATGATAATCATATTAATCAACAGTTTACTGAATCTGATTAAACATCTCATTTTCAATTAAAATATATCTTTGAAATGAAATACATGGTCATGAAAAATCAAAGAGTGTGGAAAATATGATTACAAATGTCTCAGAAACTAATTATCCGATTAACTTCATTCTTTGTGCAAAATTTATGTTTTTTTATCGTCTTATGTTCACTCCTTAAAATAAACAATTCCGAAAATTTTTATGTACCTTTTATCAGAACAAATATTTCGAGAGTCCGAAAAAAAAAAAATAGTTCCGGATAATCGAGGTTATTGATATTCAATAGCTTTCTTTCCATTATTACATACTAAGTACACACCAAATTTCAAGTCTATCTCAATTTGTTCAGGAGATAGATAGACAGACGACAATATATTTTTTTTAAAGTATGTTTTTCGGAATTTCTAGTGTCTGAAACATGTAAATCCATCAAAATAAATTTTCCCGATTTTTAAAACGATTACAAGACTTACCTTATCCTACGTATGATGAGTAAGTAAAAAGGAACTAGACTATACAAGACTATATTAAGCTACCAAAGGAAATATCCTATTTTTACTCTCCCCCACCACCCCCCGAAAAAAAAGAGACTTTTTTAAAGGACAGAACAAAAATAGTAGCTAGTACAATGATTGAGTTATTGAGATTTAACCTCTTCACGATAAATATTGTTTACAGAATTTTTAATCTTTTACCATTGGTATTTAATGATAGAAATTTTGGCCCAATTTAATCACCGAAATTCTGCAATTAAATAAAGCAATACTATTAATTTTTAAACCACTGGGAAGAATAATAAAGTATTCTGAGCACCCTATACATATGCCACATATATGCAATGCTCACCACAAAAGCGTTAAAATAACATTTCTCTTCCAACATTTTTCTGTTCAAAGACTATGCAATATATAAGTTGCAAAAATTACCTTGTCTTCACCAATAATGAATCTTCTGTTGGCACTCCCTTTCGAGAAATTAGGATCTATAGCAACAGACCTCACAGGCCTTTCAATAGTAACAGATGTGTTGAGATCAGATGAATATAAACCATGAATGGCAACCTGTTACATTAAAAAGGGAAAAAAACGGACAAAAGTTAATTTGTTAATGTTATAAACACAGGTAAAATAAAACTATTTTTTATTTTTTTTTATTTTAGTCATTTATAAGATTTTGAAAAACATTTTGGACATACTAAATATACTTATCAATAGCAATACATAAAGACATTTTAAAAACTAATATGTACTATCATACGGTGAACGTGCCAGCAGTTGATCAAATAAGGTCGGTGCTACAGGGTTTTTATTATATTTCCTTCTTTTTAAGTTTCAGAAGTAAACTAACATGATTGCTAGAACCCTTAATGAATGCCCTATAATGGGCAAAAATGAAATCTGCTGAAATAAAATAACAATTATAAGTAAATAGTTTCTTTAATTGCCATTTTCCCAGTAGTTGATCAATCTAAGAAATCAAATCAGTCGAAAATTTAAAAATTAAGCTTTAAAATATCATGCTTAAGCTGTGATTAACAAGAATTCATATAAAACTATTATTTGAAACAAGCAAGATGGAAGTGGATTATTTTAACTTACCATTATTGTCTCCAACTAATCAAAAACTAAATTTTTACATTTTCTAAAAAAAAAAATTATAAAATGGATTCTCTTACAGCAGGCAGCTGACAACAATGAGGCAACAGGTGCTCCAAAATTCAAACAAAAATGTTATGTCTAGTGCCACGTGTAAAACTAATTTTTGCCTGAAATGGCATAATATTTAAAAAATTTGATCAACTACTGGCAGGGTCGCCCTATAGCCACAAATATACATTAATAAATTAGACAGCATATATCTTTGAAGTTTTTAATACAGTCGAACCTCGCCAACTCTAACCTCGATTTCGCGAATTTTTTGATATCTCGAAGAAAAAAAAAATTCCCTTCAAATTCCCTATACACGCAATCTTTAAAAAACCTTGGTTTGACGAATTTGTTTGCTCGTTCCTTGATAACTTGAATTTTTTTCCCATAAATAGTATAATTTTTTTTTTTTTTCTAAAACAAAAAAATATTCCAAAGTATAGAAATTTTTAAAGACTAGAAAAACTATATTCACAAATTACAGTGCTAAACTTTGCATAAACTTTAAAATGGCGGGATATAAAGGCGCCAGTAACACAATGAAATCTCTTGACCCCCAAGATGGGAGTTGAAATTCTTGTTTTATTGTTTCCTTATCTCTTTTCAGTTAGTTGACATTGCATATGCAGTGACCACCTATCCTTCCTTTGTCCTTTTATTCTCCAAGGTTATTTTCTTGAGGGGTTGGGGTGGTTTTAAGAAAACCGGAACTGATAGTAATGAACAAGAATGAAGAGGTATGTGACTTGTAAGAAGAATGTAGAATTTCGGTACTACTTAGTTATCCCGTCAACCAAAAATCTATCACCAAACTACACTGGTGTCCAAATTTAAGGACCAATCACAAAATGCTAATTTTCAAGTATGTGAATACTCAAAAGGAAATAACATAATTCAAATAATTACTACATATACAGCACAGCTAGTCCATACAACATCACATCCATGTCACACATGGTCACAAGTGTCACAGTCACTACGGTGAAGCGGAAAAAAATAAGAAATTCCATACATCTAATTATGAGTCTCGAATGATCACTATATGCGACTCCACAGAGACGTCACTGTGAATGCTGCTTTGTGATGAGTCACCAGGTGACTTTACAATGTAGTTACATTGCGACTCTCATGTGACTCATCTGTAGACTCAATTTCAAAGTCATTGTGAATGCTGCATTATGATAAGTTACCAAATAATGTCACATTAAAGTCACATGATGACTTTCAGGTGACAGAGAGACTACTGTGAAGTCACCATTGTACTCTTTTGTGAAAAGTCACCATGTGACTATAATGCGATATTATTTGGGGATTTATCATAATGCAACGTTCATGATGACTTTGAAATTGAGTCTAAAAATGACAGTCACATGGGAGTCACAATGTAACTGGATTGTAAAGTCACTTGTTGAATCGTCACAAAGCAGCAGTCACATTGACGTCTCAGTGGAGTCACGTATAGTGATCATTTGAGATGCATGGAATTTCCTATTTTTTGTTTCACCTTAGTGACTGTGACACTTGTGACCATGTGTGACATGAATCAGATGCTATATGGACTAGCTGTGCTGTAGGGATAGTAATTATTTGAATTATATTATTTCCTTTTGAGTACTCGATTACTTAAAAATTAGCAGTTTGTGACTGGTCCTTAATTTTGGACACCAGTGTATAAGATTAAAAGCCAATAATGGTTGATCATAAATGTCACATTCACTTGACTTTAAACACGTTATGCGTGTTTATGTCATCAAGTAATTTTTATTTGTATTTTTATTAATGTTATACTAATTTATTTGTTATTTCGTTATTTAAAAATAAAAAGTATGTCAATTTGTGGCGATTTATATAATTTGGCAAAATTTTTTGACGGGATAACTAAGTAGTACCAGAATTTCTTATTATTGCAACAAAGGATGAAAGAAACGTGTGAATGTCCCTAATGACGTCCTGAAAAGCTTCCTTTCTTGGTTATTTCAGAAAAAATTAGAGCATTTGTAGGTGAGATCTTCTGAGAGTCATCAGCTCAAAATAGCTAATAAACAAAAATTGAATAAATTTTCTATTGAAGTGAAGAAACAAATCATCGACAAAGTTGAAAAAAATTCGAAAAATAAAAAGAAAATTGCAAAGGAGTTTGGGATTCCAAGCAGCACATTGTCAACAATTTTTAAAAATAAAGCATCTATCCTACAAAAGTTCGAGGATGGCTTAGGCAAGTGAAATAAGTTAAAAACCAGCCAATTTCCCGACATGGAGAAGTGCCTCATGATGTGGATTACACAATGTAGAACTCAAAACATCCCTCTAGAGGTACTTGTAATCAAAGAAAAAGCTGAGTCTTTTGCAAAAGAATTAGGCCACTTAACTTTCAAAGGAAGTAATGGTTGGTTCGAAAATTTCCTAACATTTCACTTTTGAAAATGTGTGGTGAAAGTGCTTCCATAGACGAGGATGTTTGTGAAGAATTTAGGAAGAAAATAAGTTTGATTGTGAAGGGTTACGATGAAACAGATGCGTTTAATGTGGATGAAACTGGACTTAAAAATATGAAAACAGAAAATTGTGCTTTTCATCGATAATTGTGTGGCGCACAATACCATACCTAAAATGGAACACTTAAAAATTGAATTTCTCCCCCCAAACACTACCTCAAAACTTCAACCACTAGATCAGGGTATCATCCAAAGTTTTAAAGTAAAGTATCGACATCATGTGGTTAAAAAAAATGTTGTCCAAAATGGAAGATGGCGTTTCCCCATCTGGTGTTAATGTTCTACAAGCTATGCAAATGGCTGACAAATCATGGAACAATGAGTTTTCCTCGACGATAATAAATATCTTTGAAAAGGCTGAATTCATTGAAAATCACGAAAGTAGTCAGATAATTAACATAGATAATTCTGATGAAAACTGTACCGAAAATGATTGGAACAGATTGACAAGACTCATGAAGCTCAATAACATGGAATTTAATGACTTTGTCGACGTAGATGATGCAGTAACAGTGTGCAGTCAATAGGATGACGACAATATCATCTATCAAATGAAAGCTTCTTGTGAAGCAGAAGAAGAGGATGAAGAAATCGGCGAATTACCACCACATGTGACAAACAAACAAGCACTTTCTGCAGTGGACACTTTGAGGAGATATGTTGAGCACCAGCCAAATTTGTCAGAGGACGCATTTAAAGCCACTGACCACTTAGAAAGTGTTAATAGATAAATTTTCATACTCATCTCTGAAGCAAACAACAATTAAATCTTTTTTCAAATATAATTGTTAAAAGTGTTTATTAGAATAAAAGTGGATTACTTTTTAAAAAGGTATGTAAAAAAGCTTTTATCTTTATTTGACTATTGATAGCATGGAGAATTTCAATAATTCGAATTTTTTTTGTCTTCCCCTTCAAGTTCGAAATATCGAGGTTCGACTGTAATAAGTTTAAGACATAAACTTCCTTTCATTTCCATAAAATTATGATAATATTTTTCAGAAAAATAACTCTTATGGTGAAACTATTATGAAGCTTTATATATCTCATTTATTATTAATTTATAAAATGAAATTAAAAATCAAATTCATGCAATTTTTTTTCTTCTTTCAAAAATTATACATCAAATGACATGCAAGAATCATTAATATATGAGATATATGATCAGAATTAAAATTAAATAATACCTACAAAATAAAAATTATTCATTATTTATTAATTGATCATTACAACACTAATTAAAATTCATAATATAATTTATAGTTTAGAGACAAAAAGAGTTTGTACTAATGAAGTACATAAAGCTGCAGATAGCATACAAGCAACTTACTTTTCCATCATTAGAACATGATGCTAAGTAATCTCCTTTCTCATCTATGCTTATTTGATTGACAGTAGTAACATGCTTAAAAGAATAAAATGAATAATGAGGCATTTGAATTAAAATAAGCTTTTAAAGAATGATATTAACAGGTTTCAGTTCATAACCCCCCCCCCCCCCCCCACACACACACACAAAAAAAGGTAACTTTTCCCTGATTTTTCTAAGTTTCCTAGATAGAAGAACTGGAACCATGTTTAACACTATTTCTACCAAGAGGTGTCAAAAGACACCTTTCAGATTTTAACTTAAAATTATACTCTAAGTTTAATCATTTCTCCACAATTAATTTTTTGACTTTTCATGCAATGGTTGTTAAATTAATTCAGTGATATAATTTTCCTGCAAGTCATCCTGGATCTAAAGATGTGCATATGGTATACCTATTTCTACCATGAGGTGTCTTTTGATACCTTAAGGATTTTATAATTTCTAATTTTATACCATTTTACATATAAATATCAACACTATTTTACAGCTTCATATCAATTATATTCAGATTAGAGGATCCAGATTTCAGTTGTAATGGAAAATACAGGAGTTGAGGAATAACTTTGATTTTCACATTTCCATTTTAGTTGTAATCCCATTTAGTTGTAAATCCATTTTAGTTGTAATGCCAATGACTAGTTCTAAAAAACTGAATAAAGCGTTTTGTTCATCAATTCTGGTAGCGAGTTTAATACTCGTGAATTTTGTTTCCATTCGTGTAAAAGCTGTGGAATTAAATAAGGAAAGAATTTTATTACACTGCTGTTTTTATAACTTTTTTTTTTGTTGTTGTCACAAATATTGAGGACATACTATACATGAGACTGAAAGTTTGTTAAGTTAAAATGTTTGATTATCTTTCTAATAAAAATGAAAAAATGAAGAAGATATATTTTTCAATTATTGTTCCTGTTGACGTAAAACATGTTACATTTATGTATATTTTGTAGACTGATGAATTAAGCTAGAATTTACAACCTGATTAAACAATCTCTAATAAATATGCATCAATGTATTAATAAATATATTGCTCAACTTATCTATATTAAACAGATAATTTGAAATCCCAACAGTTTTGGCAATTATTTGTATTCAAGCGTAAAGGTGTCAAAAGACACCTTTTGGTAGAAATAGGTATACACAAAATCTTGGTAGAAATAGTGTTAAATGTAACAGCTGATTTAAAATAAAAATGTCCTCAATATTATTCAAATGAGAAACTAAAATATATATTTAAAAAATATATATCAAAAGCTATCTTAGTCGTAAAATTTCTATAGCATTTGGAATCTGGATTTTTTTATTCGAATTTTATGTTACGATAAACTTTTTGGTTCATGACATCTCAAAATCTTTAATATAAATATCAGGGCTTCTTGAGATGTTCTCACTGCTTAAGACATTAATGATGACAAAATTCCGCAACAATTCCACATTTCTCAATGCACATGAAAGAAACCTTATGGAAATCTTCTAATAGCTACTATGGCTGGTAAGGCATAAGTTTTATCAGCGATTTAGAAGAATCTACAGGCCACATAACGATAATGGAGAAAAAAAATATTTGTAATCGAATGATATTATAGATAAGCACCACAAAATTCAAGGATTCTTAATGTATTTAATTTTAATTTTGTAAATATTTAGGAATAACCATTTATGTAATAATTTTCTGTACATATATTATGTCTCTTTTTTACATATTTTGTGTTTTCTCATCACAGACTTTTAGTTGCATCTGCAAAAAACTATTTTCCAGAAGAACCAATTATATAAAAAAATAAAAAGATATCTTTCCAGTAGTCATAATTAGGCTAAAACTTTTTCTTACTTGATATTTATATATCACACTATTTTCTTTTCTTTATTTCTTTGTGGTTAACAAAGATTTTGCAATAAATTTTTAATCTATAATACTCAGCTAAAATAATTTCAGAGTCAAAAATTATTTAATTGATCCAGGTAAGATATGGCATATATCTACCATATCATCAATTACCAATACTGCAAATGACAAAATTTTTACAAGCCAGTAAAACAATTTTGCTTGCTATTTGACGAGATGCAGCCAACATTTACAAGGATTGATAAGAACCCTATTTAAAAAGTTCACAAATTGTACATTCTTAAAAAATTTATAGTACAATTTAACTTGATATCTTGAAGAACTTGCAGAAAACAAATGTTTCAGGCTTTAGAAAATAAAAAAAAACATTGTTTGGTTCTTTTCGGTTAGTCGGGCGACAGTGTTATATATACATAGCAAACTTCTTAATTTTTATGCGCTATGTTTATTGCAGCAATTGTACATTTTCATAGTGTATCATCATTTAGATTTCTACTTTAATTATTTGATACCTTTCTGCAAGAAATTCCATTTGAAGCTGCAAATTTACCATTTCAGCAGGTCTCTAATAAAATTTAAATAATTAATATCAATAAATGTTACTGTACTACTAATTTAAAATTCATAATGTTTGAATCTTGTCTTAAAACTTATAATTTATATATTTAATATAGATGATAATTTGAAATATTTTATAATGGTTATATATTAGCATTCAAATTACTTTGCTGCTAATGCGCAAGTCATTATGAATTTATGCTATTAAAATGTATTATAATATATTTTCACTTTGAAATGCTAAAATTCTTTTTGAAACATTAATATATTTTTAAATATATAATAAAGGTTAGCCAAATGTTTTGCAACATTAGCAAACTTAATTTTTATGCGCCATGTTTATTGCTGCAATTGCACATTTTCATAGTGTATCATCATTTAGATTTCTACTTTTGTAGTTATTTGATACCTTTCCCGTAAGATATTCCATTTGAAGCTGCAAATTTGCCATCTCAGTAGGTCTCCTATAAAATTCAAATAATTAGTATCAATAAATGTTACTGTATTATTAATTTAAAATTCATAATGTTTGGATCTTGTCTTAAAACAATCTTAATTTATATATTTAATAATATAAATGATAATTTGTAATATTTTATAATGGTTATATATAACACTGGCACCTGGACAACAGAAAAATACCCTTTTTTTCCCAAATGGAAAGTAAAACTACTTTAAGCTAACCAAAATTCGAAGTTTAAGCATTTGACTTACAGTAGCTGAATTATATAGCTCTATTGTAATTACAAACCACAAGAGTAAAAAAATTGGTACTTTTCCAGTATATGGGCCTTGGCATTTTTTAAAAAGCATGGCTAAATTCGGGCTTCAGAAAGTGAGATTTGTTGACAAATGATATAAACTGCTATGAAAACAAACCCAATGAACTTTTATACTTGTTTATATACGTATCTCTCTATTCTAGAAAAAAAAAGGTAACTTACGCTGTCAACACTGCCGCCGGTTTTGAATTTTTTGTGACCGGAGATCTTTCTCCGTTAATATTAAGAAAAATACTGCATACAAAAATATGAAAATCGGCAGTATTATAGAGAAATGTTTGATAAACACACTGATGCAGACAGTTTTCAAATCAAATAATTATTTTAAGATATATTTAATGCTAAAGTTAGACAAAATCGTTCCATTAAAAAAGTTTTATAGTAGCAAAAACTATATACATGAGAATTAATTCACTTTTAGATCATTTTATGCATTAGAATTTCCCGATGCATTTACTTTTTTAATTTTACTCATTTTTTGAGGTTTTATTTCTATTTTAAATTCAAATTTTCAGAATTTCGAGAGATTTTTTATTTATTTTAGGAAATTGTATTAATTTAAACTGTTGCCAACTGTATAAACAGTGCAAACAATAATGTTTGCTTCAAATTAAAAGTTTATTTACACGTGACTATTATTAACTGAAAAAGAACTTTCAAATTAGAATTAAATAATTACGTGTGAAAAGCAGGAACTTATTGAAAATTACTTCATAAAAACTATATTTACATGTGAATTTTATAAGGATATTGTAAAATAATAAATTCATTAACATGCGTTGGAAGTCTTAAATAGGAGAAATTACGTCACATTACATTTATTACGTAAAATGAACAAAAAAGTAATATTGCAAAACAGTTTAAATTTTAAAAATTGCGCGAGACATTAATTTGATATTTTGATATTAATAAGATTAATATTAATTTTATTGAACGTGTTTAGACTGCTTTCGAGCGATTATTTAGTAATGTAATAAAAATAAAAAAGATTACAAGCTGAAAATGAAGTGTCACCAACAAAAAATGTGATTTGAAAGAGAAAAATCTGTGAAGCAGAAAATAAAGAAATTGCTTAAATGGTTTAGTTAAGATTCGTTAACCTTCTGTGTCATATCTGTCAAAAGAAAGGCATTGGTATTTGTAAAATATATTTGCATTTTGATGCAGATTTGCTTATTATATTAGCTTATTTTGAAATGTTTAACTGATTTTATTTAATCAAAGACGAAAACAGCCATTGTATCTTTTAACAGCAGCTGATTTTTCCTTAAAATTCTCCAATCGAAGAAAAATAAACAGAAACCCATTTATAGGGAGATCGCCACTGTTTTTTAAATTATAATTCAATCTTTTAAAATCTTTTTAAATCCAATCAAATTAGCGTGCTTTTAGAGACTGCGGTGTCTGAACGGGGGTTGGTGAGCGTAGCTCGTAAAGGGCTGAGCCCCCTAGTATTAAATAAAAATGTATAAATATTGAAAACTACTTGTGAAACAGTGAATAGGTTGCCAGAAAATGTGCATGAAAAATGTCCTTTCATCAAGACCATTTTTCTCTCTCTTGCTAAGGCTTCTACACTGGAAGTACAAAATTTTTATATAGAATGCATAACTATTTTCATTGTTGGCAAACACATATGATTTAATGACATGTAGCAATACTTGAGATGATTACAAATGCTCACACCACTTCTGAAAATATATTAAATAAGTAAATAAAAATAAAATTTGTTGAAAACCAATGGAAGCACATATTTGTTACAAATATATCAATTAAAATCAGACTTCAAACTGGCAAAAATAATACAGTTAAAAAAAGAAAGAAAAAGAGAGATTGACTGCATTTTATACAATTTGATTAATTGAGAGCAATGAAATTTATATAGAGGCCACTAACAAAATAAGCTTTTTCCAAAAATAAATATTATATAAAATTAATTAAAAAAAATTATCAAAATCAGAGCATATGTTCAAAAGTTATGAATACATATACATAAAAAACAAAATATATAACCTCCTTTGTTAGAAATTGGTTAAAAACATTAAATGAAGTAAAAAATGTGAGAAAAAATATAAATTAGAAATTCAAGAAAAGAAAGGTAAGGAAAATTACTATCATTAAGCTACATATTTTACTTTGCTATAAATGTATTACATCTATAATCAATCATTCCCCAATAGCTGTGTTTTTAAAATCTGGCTAATCTCTAACTTTGGCAACCATTTCTGATTAAAAAACCTTTAAAGAAAATAGAAAAATGTTATTTGACTTCTTAGTATATAAATAAAATGGAAATTTTGTGCCATGAAAATGACTACATAAGAAAGTATGAAGTTTGGATTTAAGAAAAACATAGCAAAGGAAAAAAATTATCCTGAATCTATTCAGCTAAATGGTGAAAGTATTGAGCCGAAATATCCAGCCAATTGACATTCAGTATGCAGCCAACCGAATATTCGACAAAAGGGACGAATACCAAATAATGGCTAAATATTCATTACATCCCTAGTCTAGAGAACACTATTTTAGTGCACAGAAAAAAAAAAAGAGGACAGTTTTAAGTAAAGAAACAAAATTTAAATTGTATCATATGGCAGGGTAAAAAATATGCTTTTATCACCAATTCCTCTTTTTTTTTTTTTTTTTTTTTTTTTCTTCCCCACTAAAGTTTAATTTCTAACGGAAATGGCACAATTATATCTTAAAGCACCACTGTTTTTCTAAAGTAGTACAAAGTTTTAATATTTTTAGTAGCATGTTAGTACAGCTGCGCTCAAAAGTATTTTGATAAATAAAATAAGAGAGAATATAAGGTTAATATAAAAATATAAAAGAAAATATACTCCCTATAATTTAGACTATGGCTGCAGTTATTCAAATGTATCAAGTTTCAACTTCTTTGTTTACATTCGGCGCCACCGAAGAAATATGACTCCTCCTTAGCTCAAAAGTATTTTGACAATTAGTTTGCATTTAATTGTTGAAGGTGTCAGTGGCGCTATAGCTTCGATTAGTGTTTATATAGACTTATTGTGATTATTTTTAAATGCTGAAATGTAAAAAATATTGACATCATTCTAGAAAAGTCGCTGTAAATGCACTTAAGAAAGGTAGACTGCAAGCAGAATTAGCTCATTCTTTTAACGTGTCTCGGCAACTTGTTATTACATGGAATAAAGTTTTTAATAAACAGATATACATCGAAAATAAGCCTCGAATTGGCCATCCGAAAAAACAACTTGCAATGTTGACTGTATTATAAAAATGATATCTACAAGTGGTTGTCGTAAGTCCGCTGTAATAATAAAAAACGAATTAAAAGAAAATTATGGCATAGACATACACGTTTCATCAGTCAAATGACGCCTAAACCTCTATGGTTTATATGGCAGAAGACCAGCAAAAACACGTTTGTTATCTACTAAGAATAGGAAGGCTAGAGTTGCATTTGTAAAACGGCATAACCCTTTCAGGGGCAAAACAATTCCATTGCTAAAGTGTTGAAATTAATGATTGACACCGGAATTTGAAAACAAATTTATTTCTAAATATGAAAAATCTATATTTCACACACATAATAAACCGAATTTTTTTTAACCAAAGTTCTGGAGAGAACATAAGGTTGTCAAAATACTTTTGAGCGCTACTGTATATTCTAATTTTTTACAGTAAAAACATGAAGAAAATTAGAATCAAAATAAGCTTTTGATCCAAAAATAGAAATTTAATAGAAATTTAGATTTTCAATTCAACTGATTTGTTTTGTTATTGCCCGTAGAAGAATTTTATCTTTCAAAAGTAATTCCTGTGCCTATATATTTCTTAAAGCAAAATTAATATTTTCTACTTACACCACCAATAGCTGCAATTTTACATAACTTATGCACCACCAATAGCTCCAATTTATATAATTTATCACTTTTTCTTACCCCTTAAATTTATTTGTACTTTGAATATTATCAACATTGTTAAGGTATGAAAATATCAGAATATTTGTTTTATAGATCTACCTCTTCATTAATATCTCATTTTATGTAAATGATTAAATTTTTAAATCATTGTTATTCACTAGTAAAATGAAGTGCACATATATGCATTCTTGTGGTAATGAAAATTGCATATAACTAATAATATAAATGGATTAGTGAAAATAAATCTTATATTTATAATACAAAAGCAAATAATACCAAAAGCAATTCCTTGCTCCTTATATTATTTCCTTGATGATCAAGAATATGAATCACTCCAAGATGAGTACCCAAAGCAAGAAACTGAAAATAAATAAAAATATTTAAAAGAGAATAAAAGTTTAGTTTTAATAATTATTGTTAGAAAATTTTTATTAATAAAATAATGTTAATTTCATTAGGTGTATATATTGTACAGCATTATTATTATAGTAGTAGGACATAATGGGCAAAATTAGTGTTAGCCATCAGCCGCTAAATGAAAAAAAAAAGTTGTGATGGAAAGATTGTTTGCCAGCGCCCAGCTTATGGCTAACCCCCTTACGATAGAGTAAAATTTTCTATCAATGATTCCACTTTTGCTGGTTCCAATCTGTTAACATTAACATTTATTTGTGCTATTTGATTTTAAATTAAATACTAACAGAAATTTTCACAAAAGTTTAATGTTTAGCAATTTTTAATAAAAAAGTGGTCAATTATAAAACTGCTACTACTGGTCATTGCTCACTAATGAAATTTCCCAATTTTGCCCTTTAGTAGATCAAAAACTTGGACCAGTATAAAAGCTAAAAATTTCACCCTAAGCCTGGCCTAACTTAATTTCTACAAATTATGCTGTATTTTTAGAGCATTGTAAAATTATAATTACTCAAAAAGCAAACTCATATGTGTAAATTTTATTTTCAGATTTTTTATGTCCATAATTCAAGGAATACACAACAATATTAATGACCAGGACCACTTGCATAAAAACCAGTACATAGGAACCCAGTACACAAGGACCAGTACATAAAAATTTATTAAGGCAATTCACAAATTCCCTGCTTAACAATGTAAAATTTTATGACATTTTGACTCCTTTTTAAACGCAAAAGCATAAAAATTGGCAGGCCTGACTACTGAAGTGATTTGGAATCGAGGAGTGTGTCATTTTTTGATAAATAAATTATTTATCAAGTCCTTGCAACAGTTTTTCTTCCTTTACCGCACTGCAGTGTCTAGAAATTTGTTTAAAAACGTCAACTTCTGAAAGAACTAACGTTACTAACTTAGGGTCTTTGCCACTTGTACTATTTGAGAAAAATATTTTTTCAATTAAATTGTTATAAATAATATAATAAGTTTAATAATATGGTAAATAAGTTTTCCTTTACTTTCTTAATTATCTTTTTACAAAATTCAATGCTAAAATATTTTAATGTGAATTATTATAAAATGAACTGGAAATAATTAACAAATCATAATCACCTATCTTTTAAGTTCACAATTAGTTTCTTAATTCTAATATTTCAAATTTCACCCCACCATCCACCCCCAAATCCTGTATTTGGAAATTTATAGCAATGAATCTTACTTTGATTGTTTTTACACAAGTAATATACAATTTCTGGAGTAAATTTGATAGTTAAAATTTAATGTTTTATTTTTGAAGTATTCTGTTGTGGTTAGTGCAAAACAACATTATTATGAGTGCAACCATTACAATGTTGGACTGTGTGTCAAGCCATGCTTTGTGATTTACTGTGTAAAAAAATCTCTGAACTTACTATCATTTTCTTATGATGTTGCTTTTTATTTCTATATGCAAGTAATTTTTTCACATACATATGTACGTAAATTTAAAATTTTCATTGATGTCACATAAATGATACTATAAAAAATAAATTTTTAAATATTAACACACAATGCCTGGATCACAAAAAGCGAAATTTATTGTGTCTTATCTATTCTATGTAAAAGAATAGAGTTATTTAAACAAAAAAAAAAAAGCCAAAAGGGGGGCTTAGACAAAGAAATTGTGGTGACTGTAAGCAAAAGATGATTGCGGTCTTTCTACAACACTATGGAAGAAACTAGAGCTGTCTACAACGGGTTAATCAAAATCAATTTTAATTCATAGATATACATAGGGGCCAAGGATTACAGACTTAGAAGACCACTATTTTTAAAAAAACTTTCTTAGCCTTATAGAATTGCTCAGTGTTGAATTCAGAAGGAACATCCCTCACTGGAACATTAAAATATCCTCAACCAGGTTTGAGAATTTATGCTTTGTAATGGACAAAAGTAAAATTTTTTCCACCGGATCTCTGAAATACCCTCCCCCCGGAGAAAAACATCTCAATCCAACACTGCGTCGCTGATTCTAAGCAGAAATATCAGATTATATAAGGCTGGGAAAATTTATTTAAAAAAATAATCATACTCAACATCCGTAATACTTGACAGATATGGATGTAGTTTTGCTTGTTTAAAAAAGTTTATAAAATAAACTTTTGATCCATAAAATCCTTAACACAGCCATTAACAAATACAAAAAGTAGTAGTAATTAAAGAGACTCAATACTTTAAGAATTTCAAAATTTGATCAAAATATTGATTTGAACTTTTAATAAAACAGTCCATATATTCTTAAGTAAATCACAGCAAAATTAGGTGTTTAAGGTTATTTTTTTAAAATGGTAGTAAAATTAAACCCTGAGAGTAATTTTTTTAAATGTAATTTAGAAAGCATGAGATTTCGATTAAGGGATTCTGCTACACCTGCCAATGCATTAGACTACTGGTTGCTTCGAGGCCTTTTTAACTTGCCCAGCTCAATTTTGCATAGGCTCCACATGTACACCCATAGTTATTTTACAGAAATATAATTATATCTTTCGCAAAGAATACTCAATAAAGTTTAGGTATTTATTGTGCAAAATATCTGCTAATAAAAGTAGCATTTTTAAATAAAGTTTTCTTTTCTTATAAATTAAGTATTTTATATATTTGTTTTCTTAATATATATTACCTTGGTATGAACAGCAATACAACTAGCAGCATCTTTTTTCAAAATATTTGGCACATCATTCGTAAGTCGCTCATAACACAGTTTTGGTTCAATTTCCTGAAATAAAACATACAATTTAAAAATACTTAATGTACACATACAACGAGTAAATGTAACAATTTTGAAAAATCATAAAATGTCTTAATTATCAGATAAATTAGATGTGAAATATAAAAAGAACTATGATCAGTTAGTTTGGATCAGTAAACAGTAATTTCTTAATGTGATAGAATAAATACATATAAAATCATTTGCACAGCACTATTTTAAAACTTTGAAATCAAGAATACATTTTTACATATAGGTTAGATGCGCCACCCTTAAGGAATTTCTTTGAAAATTGTTTTTTAATTAAGTTATAAGTATTATATTCCAGTTTTTTCAATATTATACTAATCTATCAAAAATATTTAACCATTCTCATAGTCTCATTTCCCAATATGAATCAAAATTTAATTGTAAATAGCAGAAATATATCAAAACACTTTAAAATGCCAGTAATGGACACCCCATAAAAAGTAATAAATATAATTTTTCTTATGACTGTATTTAGAACCAAAATTTAATGAAAGCATACAAAGGAAACAAAAATAGTTATTTTCAAATAAATGTAACAATTAGGATACCAGTGATTAATAAAATATGTGGTGATAACCATTCACTGTTTGCATCAATTATTGTAATTATCAGAAGACTGATATTTTAATTATTTTAGATGGATATAGTTTAAAATACTAAATATCAGGCAATTACAGCTATCAAATTATTGAGGCAGTGGGGGATTTAGCCCTTTCAGGAGCAAGCAAATGCATTTCTGTAATGTTGAATTTATACCGGAATTTAAAAAAAAATTCAGTTCAAAATAAGGAAAAGCAATTTCTCCTTTTTTCCCTCCACTAAAGTTTAAAAAGTAAAATAATTAAAAGTTTATGGTGTTAATCATGATTAAAATTAAGTGGGGTATAATATATCCCACCCATTTAATAATTAAAAAAAAATGTTTTGTAGTATTAATGTATTTTTTCGTCTTGCTATTTTTAACAATTAAACTTCCAAAGACTACTTGATATGTTACTTCTAATATGTAATAACTAATATTACAAATATGAAAGAAATGATACTGTGAGTTTGATATTTTAAATACTAAATAAAATAATTTCAAAATAAAACTGTAAAACAGATATTTGAGGCCATTGATCTGCAGCTTTACTAGTTTTATGATTACTATAACTTTCATTAATATTGCAATATTTATTATTTTTTTTGTCAGAGATGAAGAAGAAAACATTTAAAACAGAAAATAGATTTTTAACAACTTCCGTAACTTAATTGTTTTTATTTAAATAGGAAAGGATTAAGCCCTATGAGCCCCTCTTTAACCGTGCCCTTAAACAATATTTTCTGCTTCCTGACTGGTTTGATTGCCAGATTATAAAATATGCAAGGCAGAGTTATATACATTAAAAAAATAAATAAAATATTGAAATTTTATTAAGCACATAAAGTAACTTAAAAGCAGCTATTTATAAAAAGTTTTGGTGTTATTACATTTTGGTAAGTGTAATTTAAGATTTAATTTTGATTATTTATGTTTTCAGTTAAGTCAAAATATTTTATGCACTATAAACATTACTGAAATTTCATTTTTAGCAATGTCTACATGGGGTGTCCATCAATGAAAAATGACTAAGCATTCCAGTACTGGAGACCCCTTTTAAAACTTTACTTCAAAACATTATTTTCTGCTTCCTTCTTGGTTTGATTAACAGTGTCAAAAATAAAACAATTAGCAAATATGCAAGGAGGAGTTATGAAAAAAATAATAAAAGCTTAATTTTTACTGGTTATTTTTTTATAAACCAAAAACATTGAGGGATGTCCATTACTGGTACATCTACACTACATTTTTATGAACAAATATCACAATATGAATTATACATTTGACTTGCAAGAATTTAATTGCAGAGCATTCATCATTTGGCAATTGTCAAATTCTGTAAACTATATTAATTTCACATATTCATTAAAAAGGGAAATCTTAATAAAATGAGATAAATTATTTTTCTCTTAACTGATGAATTATAATTGGGTTACTACTTACTAATGTACACTTTTTGACAATAATTACGCAGTTTACTACATTTGGGCAAAACTCTGACCATGTTTAAAAAGGGGCAGGGTGCTGCTTGTGGGAAAAGGGCACTTTTGGATTCTGAAGGGCATGTTTTGGATTCTTAAGGGCATTTCTTGAAATTTTTAAAGGTATTCGTTTGATTTTAAAACTACTTTTTAATATTTAATAGACAGAACACTATTTTAAAGACAGCAGCGAGCCAAATTTTACTATGCAAGTAAATTTTTTAATAAACAAAGGAGTAAAGGCATTTTTTTCAGGTGGAGGCAACAAGGGAGCTTGAGGGGCAAGAGGGGTGCTATTTTGTAAACCTAAGGGCAGGCAGGGTGCAGCACTCTCCTGAAACTGTCTGGGGAAAACTCCGTATGTCTAATTCAACCATATGTAAACACATAACACACTTGAAACCCAATTTTAGCTGTTTTCATCCACAATCGGAAAATTATCCTAATTCTTTGAGCAGACATACATAGATTTGTATCTATTAACTACATGCATGGCAAAATTAAGTTCAGTAAAGAAATACATATATACATTAGTTGAAATTTCCCCTTCAGCAATTTCAGCTAATAAAGAGAATTGCACATGAATTATTTTGTGTAGCCCTGTATATGAGGTATAGAATTTATATACAACCAGTAAAATGGGGGGGGGGGGGGGGAATTAAATTTAAAAGCGCATGCCGAAATTGAAAACGCACTTCCAGCCATTATTACTCAAAGGCGGTACTGTAATCGATTTCTTTTGTGTATCCCTATAAATGAACAACAAATGCTATGAACGGCCTATTCTATCGCAATCATCTTGTAGCAAAATATTCAGTGATTTATATTAGTTTCAATACATTTGAAATAGCATAATGTCATTAAAATACTCTGCAAATGATTTTTCCCCCATATACCATAACGTAATGGAATTCTTTTGGGTGCCCCTGTAAATAAACTATTAATCCCACATATTTCATATACAATACCAAACATAATTAGGTGACCCTAAATAACGTTTATAAGTTTCATGAAAATCAGAGTATATTTATGGGAGTTAGAGCATGGACAGACAAATCGAATGCATAAACACTTTTCAACTTTGTTGGAAAGTGTTGAAAAAAGGACCAAACTTCTTTTGACACATTTTCTAAACTTTTTAGTTATGTGTCCAGGGTTCATACGCATTTTTTTAAATAAAAATCAAAGACTTAAGGACTTTCAAGGACCAAAACCCCCCAAAAATTAAGGGTTCTAAAAACTGAATAAACTAATGAATATGCATTTTTCAATAAAGAGTTTAATTTTTGTAAATACAAGTTTTAAGCAATCAAATGAGGGGGGGATTTCAGCATATGGCAGTAGAAATTTATCTTAAGACTATCTCTTATAGTTATTTCAAAATAACAAACAGCAGAAACAAAGGAAATTTTAAGACTTTAAACTTAGTGCGCAAGAGGAAAAAGGAGGTGGAGGGTAAATCCTAAAGTTTAGAAAGAAGAATTAAGAGAATTATTTAATTATATTGCCACTGCAAAATACAGGAGAGAAACAAATTAAATTTTTTGATAGAAAGATTTCAATTTTATGATTATTTACAGCTCAATCTAAAAAATCTGGCATTCAGAAATCCAGGAACTTCGAAAATTCGGCATCAGTCACGTCCCCTCCCCATTTTTTAAAAACTTCTAACTTATAGGAGAAAGAAACACAGCAATTGTTTACTAATTAAAAACAGCAAGACAGAAAGCGATGGATTAGAGTACAGTGAGATCACCGACAACGTGACACAGTTTTTGACCAAATTGCCCACAAAGTTGACAAAAAATTAAGAGGAAAAAAAACATCTATCATAAATTTTAAATTATGATTATTTATTTAATTCGTACTAGCATTTCTTGTAAAAAAGAAAAGAAAAACTACATTTATGGCAAAAATGTAGATTGTGTAAATAATTACATTTGCAAACTACTGGAACTACATAAAATCAGCAAAATAGAACTAGAGTTTTGAAAGCAAATAATTAACAGCTCTCTTCATCAGACACAGAAGAATACACATAAAGATATACAGGCCCTTTAACTGATTTTATGGAGTTGTGAAAATTTTCTCTCTCTTTTTATCACCGAGGACAATATCTAACCTGAGCTTTGTGGGTACAGTTCTAATTGCATTTCAAATGTGCTCTTTATCATATGAAAATCTATTTACACCAAAATGGTTTTTATTTATGTTACAAAATTAATTTTTATACAGCCTCTGACACCTGTAGTTTATATTTTATAAACTTTCTCTGTGCTTCAACAAGTAAATCTGTAAAAATTTACGATTATTCAGCATTTTCTACACTAAAAATGGAAAAACATATTCTTAATGCCAGACAAAACTAAAAATTCATAAAATTCAAAGTATGATAACTTCTTTAATACAAAGTTTTGATCATACAAAATGGAATTTTTACCGCTTTACTTGTTAGAGCATGGAGAAAATTTTCTAAATGTAAGTTATAGGATCTAGAAATCATATTTAAAAAAAAAAAAAAAAAAAATTACATGCGGTGAATGTTTGAAGCATTTTTGCAACTTGAATACCACTTTTAACCCTTTCAGTTCCATACATTACCTGTTTATTCGGAAATTCTTAAAATAGGTTGATTTTATGCTCAATATAAGAAATAAAAGAATTTTTTTCTCATTTTTTAATAAAAATTTAAATAATAAAAATAAAATTTAATAAAATATTTATATAAACAAGAGAAAATAAATTATTGAAGCATATTTTAATACAATATGAAAAAGTCCTTCTGGCCAGTGCCGGGAGGAAGAGGTAGCTTTCATATTCCTTATTTTTAAAAAGCCAGCTTATATTATTCAAACACACAAAGCTCAATTTAGTGGAAACTGATTATAGGAGATTCAATACTAATTTTTATTAAAACTAAATCATTATGAATGAGAATTTCGCGAAATTAGTCAGCTTTATCCAAGCTGCTTTTATTTAAAGTAACTTATATTTGGTTGCCAAATTTGACGATATCTTGAAGTGCCTGCCATTTAAAGACAACATGGTGGATGAGGCTAACCAGTGAACTTGGTCCAGACCATAGTAATTCCTGTGCACATGCTCACTCACATCGGAATCGGTTGATATATACGAGTGCTGTCGCAGGCAAAAAATCAGATTTTTCAAAATGTCACCCACATTAGAAAGTCAAAGTGCTATATCTGAGCCATTTTTTAAGATAAAGACAAAACAAAAAATGCTCTGGAATCCTTATATCAAGGTCAAATACTTAAAAAAGAAACCATTTTTCAATTTTTAATTTTTTTGCCCCTATACTTTAAATATATATTTTTTTATTTACTGGCTGCCATTTTGACACAAGATGGCTGATAAAGCTGGCCAGCGAACTTGGGTAAGACACTGTTATATATTATCCACATGCCTTCTTACATCGAAATAGGTTAATAAATACACATGTTATCGCGTGACAAATATCAGATAGTTTCAAAATGTCAGCGATGCTAGAAATTCAAAGTGCTATAATTCAACCATTTTTTAAGATATAGATGAAACAAAAACTGATCCGGAATCTTTGTATCAAGGTCAAACACACAAAAAAATTCTTTTTCATTTTCCAATTTTTTGATACGGCATTTTAAATTTAAAATTAAATTTTTTTTTTAAATGGCAGCCTTTTTGAAACAAGATGGCGAATGAAGTTGGCCAACGAACTCGGTCTAGACATTGTTATGTACTATGTACACACCAAGTTACATCCAAATCGGTTCATAAATATGCCTATTATTGCATGACAAAAGTCAGGTCGTTTCAAAATGTCAGCCACAATATAAATTCAAAATGCTACAACTGAGCCAATTTTTTTAGATACAGACGAAACAAAAACTGTTCCGAAATCTTTGTATTAAGGTCAAACACATACAAAAAAATATTTTTCATTTTCCAATTTCTTGGTATCTCATTTAAATTTTTTTTAAATGGCCGCCATTTTGAAACAAGATGGCGGATGAAGCTGGCGAACGAACTCGGTCGAGACATTGGTATGTACTATGTATACACCAAGGTACATCCAAATCGGTTCATAAATACACCTGTTATCGTGTGACAAAAATCAGTTCATTTCAAAATGTCAGCCACGCTAGAAATTCAAAGTGCTATAACTCTGCCATTTTTTAAGATATAAATGAAACAAAAACTGCTCCGGAATCTTTGTATCAAAGTCAAACACATAAGAAAAAAATGTTTTTTAATTTTCAATTTTTTGGTACCACATTTCAAATTTTAATTAAAAAAATTTAAATGACCGCGATTTTTAAACAAGATGGCGGATGAAGCTGGCCAACGAACTCTGTCGAGACATTGGTATGTACTATGTATACACGAAGTTTTATCCAAATCGGTTCATAAATACGAGAGTTACAGTGTGACAAAGATATATATATACAGTATAGGATCTATTATCTGGCGTCCCGATATCCGGAACGCTAAACAATCCGAAACCGAAACTTTGTGAAAGCTTCCATTTCATAAAAATGTGCAGGTTTTTTTTTTCATATTTTATTGAAGAGTTAACATGCTTTATGAATCGATATTTTGAATATTTTAAACTTTTTCTCATACACCTCAAGGTACCGTAATATCCCATTAATCTCCCCCCCCCCCCCTCACCAAATGCGGCAAAAAAATCGTAATGTAATCGGAGAGGCCACTTACAGGGATTAAAAGAGGCTATCGAAATCTACCACCTGTTGAAATCCGAAAATGTTTATAAGAATTGTCCAAAGCCTGCCCTGATATTCAGATTTTTCTTTTTTTGTTAACCGAGGTAATTAAAAAACAGAACTTAAAAAGGGCGAACTTAAAAGTGCGCTCTCCCTGCGATCCCACTTATGATGCTTCCGTGAAAGATAAGAATTGAATGTACGCAATCATCGGACATAAGTTCTCTTTTCGATCATTTTTATGACTTCGCATCGGCGTAACCTTTAGAAATATGAGAAAACTAACTACATATTCTTAAATTTTGTATTTTTCTGTTTCAAACGCTAAAATCCATTATACAAAATTTTAATTTTACCCTTTTGAAAAAAAAAAAATATTTTCGAAACATCACTTAGAATTTGAACGTGTTTTCCGCAATCGAAAATTTGTTGGCAAGCTCAGACTTTTGACGTCAACTAAAGGCGCACCCACAATTCGGCCAATTATGAGAATGAGAGAAACGTTCGTTTTACCGTGATCAGCTGCGTCCATCAAACAGTAGAAAAGCAGATTCAGAATCGGATAAGACAGAAAGGTGATACGGCGCGTCGCACAATTTTTTTTTTTTGGAAAGGGGGGGTGGGGGTGCATTCATGGGATTTTTTTTAAATATCAAATTTGTTTACAAAATAGGGGAGGGTGGGTTAATGGAATATTACAGTAATTATGCATTTCTTTATCTCCACGAATTTGCAGAAATTTGCTTTTTAAGTGTTGATAATTTTGCCTCTTGTATTTTTCTGTCCGCTTTCCATGCGATAAATTCGTAAACAAAACAATAAATAAATAAAAAGTCAACTTTCAATGTATTCCCCTCCCTCCCTCCCCAATTATTGGATGACTATGCAGTTCAAGTTTGTTTCAATATAGACAATAATGCTTCACTTAGTCATCAGATGACATACAGTAAAATTTGTGAAATGATGACTAAGATGCATCTGATGATAGTAGTGATGATGATGACAAGAATGAGGAGGTAGAAAAAATATCTAATGAACAAATGATATTTTACACTCAACAATTAATTCAAGGCATGGAACAAAGAAGTTATTTCCATGAACAACAAATAATGTCCTTATATAAAATTCAAGACCAGCTTGTAAAAGAGAAACGTTACAAGCAGCCAACTTTAAAAGGATTTTTCCAAAAAACTAATTCCCAAGCACCTGCATCTGAACCCCAAAACTAAATTTTATTTTGATCTTGTTCATTTCAGGGTTGGCAAGTTTTTAACACATGGCGGTTGTTACCGGATTTAACCATGGTTTTTACCGTCATGTCAAAAACCTCTTTGTCAAAAATGTCAAAAACCCATTTTTTAGTAGTAGTTTGCTTTTACATTATTTTTTTTTCATTCTACCTTTAGTAGTGTAGACTCAAAGCCACTTTAGCAGGGTGCAGCACCTGGCAGCTCTTTTTATTTCTTTTTTTGTGCCTAGCGGCTCTCTTAAACCATTCCGATGCACCCAGCTGGCCACTTCTTATGCGTCCTGTGGCAATTCAATTGATCTCGGAAAAATATCGCTAATTCTAGGGTACTCTAAACAAACCAGTTCAAAATATTTTTTGTAAAAAAGGTACAAGTATGCCTTTTTGAAAAAATGTACCCTTTTTTAGTATAGTGTTCCTTTTTTGAAAAATGTATCCTTTTTATAGAATACTGTTCCCTTTTTGAAAAACTCCCGCCTGGCGGCCCTTTTTTTTCCCAAGTCAACACTATTTAGTATTAAGTTGTTTCACATGAAATATTCATTATCGAAAAGGCTCTAAGTATATTTATCCATCCGAGAAAAACAAAAAAAGAATTGCATTAGAATAATACATATACATCTCTGTTAGATCTTAAGCTATTTGGCATATTCTACAAAAATTATATTTTCTGAAGAAATTCTATAATCCATAAATATAAGATTTAAAAAAATGCATAATTTCAGCAGAATGTAGTACACTGTTTAAAACTAAATAGCTGTCTCAGAAATTTCCTCAAAAGTGAGTCTACTTAAAGTGTTAAATCCAAATTGTTTGTTGATTATTTTTATTTCTAAATAGAAATAAAATATATTTTAATAGTTGAGAATTACAATTACATACATCTTTTGGGAGAAAGGAATAAGACTTGTTCTTCAAAGTTAAATCTTGTAAAGATTAACATTTGCAAATCATTATTAAACTTTAAACCACGTGAAAACTCAATTTTTAACTATATTTTTGTTACGTAGTTTATTTTAGTCTTATTATTTCCTTAAACTAAATAAATAAATAAATATTATTTTTAAGCAGAAATGTAGATTACTAAAAATCCATTAATTTTAAGTTAACTGCATTAAAAAATAAATAAAACATTTAGGAATCTTTCTAAATTAAATAGTAATTTTAAAGGTAAAAGATTTTTACTCATACAGTCATATGTATGTAATAAAAATATGCAATGTGTTATTCCTTTCAATTCACTTTAAACAATGCCTAAATAATTTTAAGTAAAATGTATACAGGACATAAATAGTTGGTCTTTATGGTAGATTTAATAAATTTTGATTTAATCCCCATTGTGGCAAGTGTCTTTTACAGAATTTTTAATCTTTTATCACTGGCATTTTAAAACAGAAATTTTTGACTAAATGAATTAATAAAATGCCTTTATTAAATAAGGCAAAAGTTACAATAAAAAATAACTGGTAGGAATAATCACGAGCGTATATGTGACTCTCGCCCCCAAGGGGTTAAAAATATTTCATGACTATTCAGGTATAAATTTATATCTAAAAATATAGGTTCTGGAATGGTCTGTCTATAAGGTTCATATATATATGCACTAAAGTTAACAAACAACAACAACAAAAAAAACCCTATAGTGTATATATATATAAATTACTATTCTATTCTGTTTTTTCTTAAATATTGTTTTGTTATGTTAAGTTTTCAGTCTAAGAGCTTTCACCTGAAATCAATGAAAATCACCACAATTGCACATATGAAATACACAAGATATGGATTTTAAAATACCATATGTAAAAATAATCAAATTTATTCGATGACCACAGTCCATGCTTGACATTTGTTGTCACACCATATAACAGCATTTTTGCATCTCTAAAATAATTTTAATGTATTTTATTAAAAATGTATATTGAATATTATTTAATAATTATAATAACCTTTTATTATCATTTAATATTAGTGCTTATTGTAGTTAGCAGAATCTATATTAGGGGAGATTATGACAAATATTGTCCTTTCCTTTTACTTTTGTATTTTTAAATTTTTCCCATTTAGGAAATGCCCTTCTTTTAAATAAACTTAACAAAATAATTGTGAATAATAATAACAAGAACAACAAGGAAAAATCAATTTACAAATGTATTGTTTGCTACAATTAAACTATAAATTGGAGGAAAATCGAAAATGATAGTTTTTTGACGGAATAAACCGGTAAAAACACGGTTTTTACCACTGTCGTGTCAAAAACCCAAACCTGGTTCATTTGTAAGTTTTATTATAATTTAAAATTATTACTTAACTTTTTTTTTTTTTGTAAATAAAAATTAAACTTTTCCTTAATTGTGTTTTATTGAATTAATTCAACAAATGTGTAATACAGTATTTTTAATATTATTTATGCCAACCTGTATTTCATATTTATGTACGTTAGAAAATATTTGTGGTAGCGTTCCGAATTATGGAAAAACCCCTTATCCAGAATGCCCCAGGTCCCAAGGATTCCGGATAATGGATCCTATACTGTATGTATATATATCAACATTTAAACAGAGGTGGTTTCGGGGTCATGATCGATGAAAATATACCAAAATTTTTTTTAATCGCTTTCCTCCGAATGGTTGCAATAGGTAGCTTTTTGTAATGAAAGCTACCTAAAAATAACATTTATTAATTATAAAGTTTATATAAAAAAATGTTATTCATGTTTTCTTTTTGTAAAATGAACTGAATCTCATATCAGAAATATTAAAATCATTTCTTTGCATAGTGCTGCAATCTATTGAAGAGAAACAAAAAATTTTAACTATTGGGGATTATATACATAGCTTTTACTTCCATTATTTGAAATAATACAGGAGCATCCGGATATGCAGAAAAAAATAAGGGTACTTTTCCGTTAGCCGGGCACCAGTGCTAACCGAAAAGTACCAAAATAAGTAATGTCATTAATTTATTTGGACTCACTGGGAGTGAAAGTGTTAAAACTAATGGTTTAAGAATTATCTATTGATCAATAATAAGGAGGGACAGCATGTATACTTTACCAAAAATATCTGTCCTTAATGAAATAAATAAAATGCAAAAACTTTCAACAGAGAAATTAATTATGGTACCTAAAAATTAATCTACTTTTACATTAAAAGGATTTAAATCATTGCTAAAAGAAATAGGAAGAGAACAGTATCATAAAACATAGTTACTGAATGAAATTAAGATTTTTTTATTCTTTAATACAAAGACTAAAAAAAAACTTTCAACAGAGAAATTAATTATGGAACCTAAATATTAACCTACTCATACATTAAAAGGTTTTAAATCATAGCTAAAAGAAATAGGAAGAAATCAGTGTCATAAAACATAGTTGATAATGAAAAAAAGTTTTTTTTTAATACAAAGACTAAATAATGAACAAGAAACTCATAGTATGGAATTAACACAAATGTAACAAGATACCTCTTCAGTGTCATCTGAACTAGCATCTGATTCTTCCATCTAGAAAGAGAAGGAAAAATAAAGGGAACTATTATTTCAGTTGCTTTCTTCCATTTAAATTACACATACGTACAAAATAGGAACAGAGTTTAATTTTTTTTAAATATTTTTTTATATAAATTGATAGTTTGTTTTCCAAAGTTAAGTTTTAGCATACCTATCCATATCCATTTCACTTAAAAAAAAAAAAATAAATAAATAAAAACAGGATTTTAGATTAAATCTATCAACTTAGAGGGTATTAAATTGTAGGGTAGATGTGACAGTAATGGACACCTTTAAGGAATTTCTTTTTAAATTTTTTTTTTTATTAATAGTTATAATTATTACATTAGAAGCTATTATAATTATTATTAGAAGCTTTTTCAATATTAGATTAACCTATCAACAATATTTAACCATTCTTATAGTGTCATTTCCCAGTATGAATCATAATTTAATTTTAAATAACAGAAATATATCAAAACACCCAAAAGCCCAGTAATGGACACCCCATAAAAAGTAATAAATATAATTGTTTTTATGACTGTATTTAGAACCAGAATTTAATGAATACATACTAATGAAACAAAATAGTTATTTTCAAATAAATTTAACAATTAGGATACCAGTAATTAATAAAATATTTGTGAATCATTTACTGTTTACATCAATTAATTGTAATTATCAGAAGATCAATGTTTTAATTATTTTATATGGATAGTTTAAAATACTAAATATCAGGCAATCACAGCTATCAAATTATTGAAACAAAAGGGGATTCAAAATTTAAAAAAAAAAAAAGTTTTGAATATTAGTGTTTAGTTTTGTCTCACTATTTTTAACAATTAATCTTCCAGAGACTACTTGATATATTATTTATAATAATTAATATTACAAATATGAAAGAAATGATATTGTGAGTTGAATATTTTAAATACTAAATAAAATAATTTAAAAATAAAACTGTAGACAGGGTTGCAAAAAAGCCGGCTAAAATTAAAAAAATCCACGCCGGTGGCTTTTATTGGTTTTAACCGGCTTTTTTTGGCCAAAATTGGCCTTTTTTGGCCAAAATTGGCTTTTATACAGTGAAGCATTTTAACTATGGACTACACATTTTAAAGTGTTTTTAATTAGTTTTAATGACATTTTAAACTAATTTAGAATATAATAAGTAACCCAATTTCTCAATAATGAAGCCATAATACTGGGGAGGGGGGGGGGGGGGGAAATTAGATGGAGCTGCTAGAATTTTGAAGTGAGAATTGGAAATATGTCAGCTAAATTTTAAAAGAGTCATATCAACTGCTTTATCTGGTTTACACTGTCCTTTTACCACCGACACCCCTTTTTTTATTCCATTTTTACTGCTTTATAAAATTAAAGAGGACAATGATTACTAAGTTACATGATTTATTACTTAAGGAATATTAAGAGCTATTAATATACATACAAGTCTTTATTTCTCATTAACATTTAAAATCATACATAATCACAATAAAAACAACATTTCTCACTATTAAAAACAATATAAGGAACAGCATATGCATGAATATGCACACTTTTAAATAGCAACAAATTTTTCAAAATTTTATTTAGAGAACGTATTTTTGTTTCTATTGTTTAATTGCTCGATTTATTTTTATACACTCATGTACCAAACTCTCCTTAAACATTATACACTTACTAATTAATTTCTTTTTTAATATTTATAAGATAATCCTTCGTTCTCTCCATACGGACTCTTAAGAATGTTTCCATCTCGATGGGCCTCATTTTGTTATTGTTTAATGAAATGTAATCTTTAAAATGTGTAGCATATGTGAGACTATGTAATAGGAATTTTAAAACACCAGTTTAAAGTCTAATTTATATTCTTTTCAATAGTATATATATATATATTTTTTTATTAGATATAATGCCTTTACTGTTGCCTTGTAGCAGTTATAAAGATTTATTTGACAAAATTTAATAGAAATTTGTAATTCTTTTAGTAGAAAATATTTATAAGTATATAAAAAAATAATGAATCCATATTTAACACAAATTAACGGTAAACCAACCTTTAATAATTAAAGCCGGCTTTTTTTAAGTGGCTAAAACCAAAAAAAGCCGGCCGGCTTTTTTTGGCCTGGCTAAAAGCCGGCAACCCTGACTGTAGAACTGATGTTTGAGGCCACTGATCTGCAGATTTACTAGTTTCATGAATATGACTTATAATTTTCATTAAAATTACTTTTTTTTTTTTTGGGGGGGGGGGGGGTCAGAGGTAAATGCGAATTTTTAATAGCTTCTGTAACTTAATTGTTTTTATTTTAAATGTAGAGGGATTAAGACCCACGAGCCCCTCTTTGGCTGTGCTCTTAAACAATATTTTCTCTTCCTGGCTGGTTTGATTGCCAGATTATAAAATATGCAAGGTACATATACATTAAAAAAAAAAAAATTATAAAATATTGAATTTTTATTAATTACATAAAATAACTTAAAAGCAGCTATTTATAAAAGTTTTGCTATTATTACATTTTGGTAAGTATAATTTAAAAACTAAATTTGATTATTTAGTTTTGCAGTTAAGTCAAGATATTTTATGCACTATAAACATTACTGAAATTGCATTTTTAGCAATGTCTACACTACATGGGGTGTCCATTATTGGAAAATCACTAATTAACCATCACAGTAATGGACAACCCCTCTTAAAACCCTTAAAATAAAGTTTTCTATTGCTACTCAAACAAAAACATTCAAATTTTGCAAGAAAATAAATAACATATAAATTAAACGAAGCCAGCTCTTAGCCTCTTCATTAAGATTTTCACAGAAAAACAGCGAAACTTTGAAACGTTATTTTCTGGACTCCTGATTGGTTTATTAAAAGTGTCAACAATAACCCAGTTTTATAAAACATTCAAATGGGAATTACAAAAAGATAATTAAAGTCAAATATTTGTTATTTTTTTATGAACCAAAAACATCAAGGGGTGTCCATTACTGGCACATCTATCCTATATTAAATGTTAACATTTTTTTCTGAGATGTTCCCACTTAAAGTTTTCATTAGCATAAAAAAGAACAATTTTAAGTGTGTAAGAATATTTAGAGAAACAGTTAAACATGCATGAAAATTCTCCATAACTTTTATTCTTAATCAAAAATCACAACGAATCTTTGAATGCAAACAACTTAATGTGATAATGCAAATAAATGATATTAAATGATTAAAAGAACAAGGATACAAAACTTATCAGAGAACTGAATAGATCATAGAATGAAGTGTTTCTATTACTAAAAACTAATTAAAATTAACAAGTATTATGAAAACAAAAATGAGCTGAATTTTTAAAAACAAATATATCTGATAAAAAATAAATAAGAAATATGAATTTTTAAACATTAAAAGTAGAAAAATGATCTCTTCCTTTTGACATGTTCTTTAGATCTTAGGCAGGTTTAAAACAAACTAGATAAAAGCAAATAATGAAAATTATTTGCAAGAATTCTCTACAAAAAAGTACTTTAAAGACCAAGGAATAAGTTTTAACATTTCATTTTTGAAATTTCAAATCTTTTCCCCCTCAAATTGAGAAATTTAATACAACAGTAACATTATCCGAATTAAGAAAAGTTTTAAATCACAGCGATAAAATCTTTTGTGATAGGATCTCAGTCAAATTTTGAAATAATAGCATAAAGCGAAAAGGAAAAATTTATATTAAATAAAAAGTAGGTAAAAGTTTTAATAAAGAATTACGTATATGAACAATTTTGTTTATACAGCATGCCATCGCGTTATTTATGTAAGCAGCAAGTATAAATAAAAGAATATTTTCAACACGTCATAAAATTATAGGCTTATGATGCTGAGATTCTTCCTTGCATAAATTTTGAATAAAATCCCATAAATAAATGATCAGAGAATTCTTAGTTACAATAATGAAAAAAAAAATCATAGTTGGTATATTTACATTTTAAATATAAGCTTTTAAAAAGACTGTAAATGTAACTTTGTGGCGACTAACTTGTCTCACAAGCGATCAATTTTAACGTTTATTGAAACTCAAACTTTTATCGGGTTTCAAAGTTATGCGCATCAAAAATATTAATCTATTAATGCATAAATTTATGTTACCTCATTAGCTGAATTTGTCTGCTCACTTTCGACTGCCTCCATAACGCGTTTGAAGACAGACACCACCCCTTCTGTTTACATTACTATTCAAACCTATTCACAAGACCAAAACATCATTGTAATGATTATAATATTTTCAAAAACATGAATATATTTTAAATTTGAAGATAAAATATCAAAGTTGAAAAGAAAATTATTTAACTAGTTCCCTGAAATCGCTAAAAAGCACGTATAACATATCAAATAAACATTTATTTCTAGAACTATATAATGTTAGCGGATGGACACAATAAAATCTTTAACAGGGACTGTTACCAAATTACAATTTTTAAAAAGGGGGGATTAAATAATTCATTGCTACCATTAATACTTAATATGTCTTTACTTTTGTCATTTTAAAAACATATGGAACAATGAAATTTTCAAAAGAAATCGTACAGTAATGTTAAGAAAGTAAGTAAAAGGTTTTGGAAAAGGTACACTTACTCAGTGCAAATACAAGCCCCCTCACCGGACTTCATCTCAACAAAGCCCAAAGAACGCGCCATTCCGAGGAAATTTTATTTTAGTCTTTTCAATTAATATTTGTTACTATATGAAATTCGTAATATGCATGATTGTCAAAAATCAACTTAATCTTCTCTTTGTGTCATCCATCGGGACACGTGTGGTTTTGTTTGACTTTATGATATTATCATAATTTATAGAGCGGTGGGCATGGACTGCGTCAAGTAAGCATTTGGCCATGAAAGCTTGCGGGAGCTATTTCTGACGATCATCTAAATTATGGGTAAAAATGGTAACTTCATATACCTGGTAGAAAATGTAAGCATACTTTTTTCTCTCTGAATTACATGTTTATGTAAACATGGTGTTTTAATGCAATCGATAATTTATCCTTGAAATGCCATTTCATTGTTGTTTAATGCATTATATGAAAGGTGCTAAAGCCGGCTGCCTGCTGATAGGTTGATAGGTACTAAGACGGTCGGCTTGAGATAGCATTATTGTAATTAGTGATGCAATGCTGTTTAATAATCTAATGTCATTATGGATTTCGATAGATTGCTTTGTGGTCGCGATGTTTATATCTTGAGATGTTGCTAACATGTGCATCTGTGTTTTCAGTTATTTGCATAATTTATTGTTTTGTGTGTTTTCAAAGTTACAAACAGACTTATTTGCATATGCAAATTTAAATAGATTGAAAAGATGTATTGTTTTCACATACAGTTTGAACTTTAATTCCACAATAAAACAAGATGAAACAACTTATTTAACAACATTTCGCCACTTGTATTATTTATTTATTTTTTTCTTTTAAAAAATTATCGAATATCTATTGATCGTTATTTTTTCTATGCATTTCACAGTCGTAACAGCGAAGCAGTTAATGCTTTCATCTCTTCCTTCGATAATTATAACAAAAGATCATTTAACTGTTTAAGATAATAAACTTAATATTCGAAATAAAGATGAATTTATAATTGAAAGCGTAAATAAATTGCTGCTGCGACTGAGAAATTAGTATTAAAAAAATTAACCCGATTTTTAATGATAAGAATAAATCGTGACGAGATTTTTTAAGGAATTGGTATTAAAAGAAGTGTTCAGTTTTAAGAATGCGAGTTACTGGACAGTTAAAATTTTATTTATGAAATATTATATCTTATAATTTGTTACTTTTAAATTCATGAATTGCTATGTAATATGTATTATTAACCTTAAAGTTAATAAATAATTTATTTCTGTGTTCCTTCTTCATATTTAATTTTTGTATTTATTTTCTTGACAAATATCATACAAATAAGTACATTTATAAGCAATATTTTAACACAATTTTGGATATAATGGATTACTTTTTGTATACTTTAAATGGTCTCTCCCATATGTTAGCAATTACTTTTAAAATATAGTAAACTTTGCATGACATTTTATGTTTCTATATTATTTTAACTGATAAAGATAATTTTATTGCTGCAAGATGTATAGAAAACTTTGATTGTCATATTATTTATTTATTCAAAAAAACCATCTTTTATGTATATGAAAATAAAATCTTCATGTTTATAGTTTATAAAATATTTGTATATTGGAATATGTTTGAATTGAATTGCTTAGTTTAAAATTCCTCCAACATGTTATTCTCTCTACAGTAGGAAATTTCTATGGATTGATTAATTATTTAGTATATCTTACCTCTTTATCCACCAGAGTCTGTGAGGGTTTTATTCTCTCTCTAATCAACACACTTCAATTACTCTGAAAGTTTTATGGAAAATAAGACAGGTAACATTAACATATATTTTTGTATTAATAGCTAAAACAACAATAAAAAATATTTATTTTTAAATGATATCCATAGCTATCATTTTCTATGAAGACAAAAGATTAATCTTCATATTCACCAAAATTTATTAGTTTTGGTAATATTTTATAAATCCATAGCATAAAAAAAGAAATAAAATTGTTACAGCAAGCTGTTTAAATTAAACACAAGTGGCTTTCAGAATTTACAATAAACATATGAGGGGCTCACAACCAAGCCCCCCCCCCCTCCCCTAAAAAATGAAGAAAGGTGCATAAAATCTGTTTTATCTACCCCCACAGTAAACCAAGTCTGTAAACAGATGACAAATATGATAAAGTAATGTTTAAAAAAAAAAAAAACTTGTTTCACTGTGGATAAAACAGATTTTATGCACCTTCTAAATATAGACTATCTCCTTTTTTTTTTTTTTTTTTTTTTTTTCAAAATATACTTGGTCTATTATTGTTGTAATGTAAACCCCTCACATAATTTCTGAATGCTTAGATTAAATAAAACTGTAGGAACAAAGAAGAGATGAAATAAATAAAAATCTGGTTGGGTTCTATTAATATTAGAACAGTGATGTTGGGTTTTTGGAATCTTGCATTATTGGAACCCAAACACATAAAAAATCCAGGGTCCTTTTTTACAAAAGTGGCTCCTCTTTTGAGAAATAAGATAAATTCAACATATTTAATACAAAATACCTCTAAAAATGCCTCTTTTGTGAATATCCAAACAGCATTATTTCTTGCTAGAGAAAAATTATGTATCCTGAAAGACCCATCACAATTTTTTTATGCATCTTTTTCTAATGTTTGCTTAAATGATGTGCTGTAAGATATCTCCAACATCACTGTTAGAATAACATTGTGAAAATAACAATATAGTGGTAAGGACCTCCCAGCAGACTTATTTAAAAATCATGCATATCATCAAAGAAACATTGCCTTATGAACCAAGGTTTTTCAGCTGATGGATATGAACTATTCCAGTAGATCACAATATTTGGATATTGTGTTCATATATAGGGTAGATGTGCCAGTAATGGACACCCTTCCAGTAATGGACACCCCTTGATGTTTTTGGTTCATAAAAAAATAACTAATAAATATTTAGCTTTAATTATTTTTTTTTATAATTCTCCCTTGTATGTTTTATAAATCTATGTTATTGTTGACACTTTTAATCAAACCAATCAGGAAGCAGAAAATAATGTTTCAAAGTTTTGCTGTTTTTCTGTGAAAATCTTAATGAAGAGGTTAAGAGCTGGCTTTGTTTAATTAATTTATATATTATTTATTTTCTTGCAAAATTTGAATGTTTTTGTTTGAGCAGCAATAGAAAACTTTGAATTTTATATACTAATGGCTAATTACAAAATTTCATTTCTTTTTAAGGTTTTAAGAGGGGGTGTCCATTACTGGGATGGTTAATTAGTCATTTTCCAGTAATGGACACCTCATGTAGACATTGCTAAAAATGCAATTTTAGTAATGTTTATGGTGCATAAAATACTTTCGCTTAACTGCAAACCTAAATAATCAAATTTAATTTTTAAATTATACTTACCAAAATGTAATAACACCAAAACTTTTATAAATAGCTGCTTTTAAGTTATTTTATGTGATTAATAAAATTTTGATATTTTATTTTATTTATTATTATTTTTTTTTATGTAGTACATATATATACCTCACATATTTTATAATCTGCCAATCAAACCAGCCAGGAAGCAGAAAATGCTGTTTAAGAGCACGGTCAAAGAGGGGCTCATAGGGCTTAACCCCTCTCCGTTTAAATAAAAACAATTAAGTTACAGAAGCTATTAAAAATCCTTTTTCTGTCTTAAATGTTTCCTTATAAAAAAAAAAAAAAAAAAGTAATACTCAGGGTTGCAAAAAAGCCGGCTAAAATTAAAAAAAGCCACGCCAGTGGCTTTTATTTGTTTTAACCGGCTTTTATTGGCCAAAATTGGCCTTTTTTGGCCAAAATTGGCTTTTATACAGCGAAGCATTTTAATATAAATGACACATTTTTATGTGTTTTTAAATTAGTTTTAAAGACATTTAATTGAGGTAGAAATCTGTATAACCCAATTTCTCAATAATGAAGACATTAATATTGGAATACAAGGCCATACCAATTGCTTTCTCTGGTTTACATACACTGACCTTAACACCCTTTTTTTTCATTTTTACTGGTTTATATTTAATTAAAAAGGACAATGGCTGCTTAGTTATATATTTTATTAACTAATTTTAAGGGATATTAATATACAAGTCTTATTTTATTTCTCATAAACATTTATTTAAAATCACACAGTCATTTAATAAAAACATCATTTCTGTCTATTAAAACAGTATTATGAATAACATATGCATGAATATGCACTATTTTAAACAACAACTAGCTTTTCAAAATTCTAATTCAACAAGTTTTATTTGGAGAACTTTTTTTAAGTGTCTTGTTTATTTTATGCATTTACATGTACTAAAATTTCCTCAAATGTTATATTCTTCTTAATTTCTCTTTCAACATTGTTCATTCTATGATTTTAATCTGTCCGTATGGACATATCTGGAATAAGTTACATAACAGCTTAGTAGCAGAAAAACTTTTTACATATATCATTTTTATAAGTTAGAATATCAGTTGCTTATTACTGGGTATTCTCAAATATTATATACAATAATTTCAGTTATTAAACATATGCTATTTAGTTTTAATCAATTTTAAAAATAAATATCAGTCTGTAAGAATGTTTCTATTTTGATGTGTGACATTTTCTTATTCTTTCATGTAATCTTTAAAATGTGTGGTATGTGTCGAGCTATAATAAAGACTTTAGAGTCAAATTTAATGTATTCTTCTGAATATTTATAATTTTTTTTTCTGACATAATGCCTTCATAGTTGCATTCTAGCAGTTATAAGGACTTATTTAACAAAGTGTAATAGAAATTTATATTTTTTTAGTAGAAAATATTTATAAGTGTATTAAAAATAAATTAATCTAAATTTGATATGAATTATCTATAAACCACCTCTTTGATAAATAAAAGCCGGCTTTTTTCAATTAAAGCCGGCTTTTTTTAAGCGGTTAAAACCAAAAAAAGCCGGCCGGCTTTTTTTGGCCTGGTTAAAAGCCGGCAACCCTGAATACTATTAATGAAAGTTTTAGGCAGACTTAGATAAAATGTAAAACTGTCTGCGAACTCTAATAATTTCTTTAAAAAATTCTGCAAAAAAACGCTGCGCCCCTATCGAGTCCTATATCGCCGGTAACAGCAAAAGGGAACAGTTATATGCGAGTGGAGTACCATTAAGCAACACCACTAAAAGAAAAATATCAATTTACAAGCATTATTAAAACTCAGTCAAGACATGTAGTATTGAATGGTATGCTTCTTAATACAGACAACTAATGCATGAAAGAAAAACTAATGAAAATTAATATATATATATATATATATATATTAAAATGTGAAATATTTTAATCGTTAACTTATATAAAGATATCAATTTATGATTGCTCAACAAAACTGTTATTTTATTAACCTATAAAATAACTGAAATATGAATAAATGAATGTTTAAATAAAAAAGTTATTAGTCCATGAATGGAAGCGCAAGAGATAAACTCTTACTCATCAGTTTATATACTGTTTTTGAGACAAACCATTCCTTAAAATTGTGACTCTTTCTTAAACATTTTAAAAACTTTTTTTTCACCAGTTGAAAAATAGTCTGCAGACCTTCTCAAGAGTCTGCGACGTGTATCGCACCAATTCCCCACCCGGGGCCTTAATATTTTTTTTTTTTTTTTATAAAGAAGTTTGTAAAAAAAACATCAAAACTGTCTGCAAACTTTGAAAATTTTCTGCGAACAGCGTTTGCGTGTTCATCTATATTATCTGACTCTGGTTATAGGTAATATTCATGAAACTAGTAAATCTGCAGATCAAATTTATTTAAAAATAACTATTTTGCTTCATTAGTAAGTATTCATTAAATTCTGGTTCTAAATACAGTCATAAAAACAATTATATTTATTACTTTTTATGGGGTGTCCATTACTGGATTATTATTTTTTATGGGGTGTCCATTACTGGAACAGAGGGTGTCCACTACTGGGCCAGAGGGTGTCCATTACTGGGCTTTTGGGTGTTTTGATATATTTCTGTTATTTAAAATTAAATTTCTATCCATATGGGGAAATGAGGCTATAAAAATGGTTAAATATTGTTGATAGGTTAATATAATATTGAAAAAACTGGAATATAATAATTATAACTATTAATAAAAAAATAATTTTTAAAGAAATTCCTTAAGGGTGTCCATTACTGGCACATCTACCCTAAATCTTACTGTGATGGATTTTTTTTTTTTTTTTCAGCCTTATTCTTAGAAATTTCTTTTGATTTCAGGAATTTTTATGACAAAGTTTGTAGTTTTGTTTTGTTTGGTGGTTGTAATGAAAAAAAACTTGTATTATAAGAATTTAAAAAATATCTTTATTTCTTTCAGAGTATATTCTTAAAACTACTAGTTACTCAGCTTCCGAATTCCTTTCACTAATGCAAAGTCTATGGGCATGACTGAGATGCGTTCCTATATTTAAAATATCTCCCCAGAAAATTAATATACAGTAGACTCCCTTAAATCCGCGACCCTAAAATCCGCATATTTTTTCAGATGTAAACAATGAAATTTACAGTTAAGTTGCAGGAACAAAATTCAAGATGGCGCCGAAATCGGCGACTACCGCAATGTTTTTTTTTACTAAATTTTTTGTTAATCATGCTCTTTTGGCTATTACAGCTGATTTATTACTAAATAAATTTACATTACTTTTGATTTTGATATAAATTAGCATATCTATATCAAAAATTCCAGGGTTCGAAATGGAAAAATCCACGAACCGAAACGCTATTTTAAAATTATTGTTCGCGGAATTTTTTTTTTAAATTATAGACAAATTTATTTCTAAACATACAAAGCAGTATAAGAAAAGCATTCAGGACTCTAAATAACAATGAAAAAAGTTACAGTGAGCGCAATAAGCTATATATACTGATAATAGCATTAACACTGTTCTCCTTGCTATCACTAGATGGCAGCATAGGACTTTTGGAATCGAATCGATTTCTTTCGTAATATTTTTATTTTACATAATTATTTTAATAATTACTTACTTTTAAACTAATAAATTATTTTAATATTTTACTTATTTTAATGTTTCACTTTATTGTAAGCATTCATTATAATTTCCCTTGCTTAACTACCAATCAAATTAATGTTTCAAAAATGTAAACAAATCAATGACCAGAAATCCGCAAAATTCTAAAATCCGCACAACCTCTGGTCCCAAGCTGTGCGGATTTGAGGGAGTCTACTGTATTTAACTTCTTTTTGCTGTGTGTACTCTTCTTGAACGATGTCTAAATTTTTCTTAGTTCACAAAATATTTCTAAAATCTGTGCTTAATTTTATATGAAGTGTTAAAATCTTACTCGCAGTTCATCACCTTTTAACACACAAAATATAAAATTAAGCATAGATTTTAGAAATATTTTGAGAATTGAGATAAAAAGAGACATCCTTCAAGAAGTGTATAAAGAAAAAAACAATGGACTTTACCCATGTGACGTCAGGTGCGGGTAAGCAGAAGAAAAACACCAATAGGCGTGAAGAACATTTTAACACTGCTCCCGCTTCGTCCAATAACCAGTCTTTTTCAGAGGGTTTTTCCCCGCAGAGGCGTTGCTGTTGCCATTTGTGGGTAAGTCCATTAAAAACATTAATTTCCTGAGGAGATACTTTAAATATACGAATGCATTCTACATCCATAGAGTTAGCATTAATGAGAGAAATTCGGAAGCTGAGTGACTAACAGCCTTAAGAACCTTTTAGTGTATTTAATTGGTTATAATCTAAGTTAATCATAAAAATTTTAACCCATACCCGTGTATTTTTTCTTTTATATAATTTCTGAATTTTTAAAGTATGTCTGTAAAGGTAAGCTCCTTTGCTTTTTAAAAGACATATGGGAAGAAATTGAATTTAAAACATGTACCAGTACCTGATAGATTATATTATAATATATCAAGTAAAAGGTCAAAATTTGGTAAGTTGCCAGTAGCCTCCAATTTTTTAATAGCCACAAGTTAATGGCCACTAACCGATGAAGAATGTAAAATAATTTGTTAATTTTTTTCTTCTGCATGCATTCACTGCTAATCATTAAAAAAAGATAAAAGACTGAAAGATAAATGACTGAGCATTTGTATATTGTTGTTTTAAAAGAATAAATACCACATTAAAAAAAAAAAAAAAATCAAATCTCAGTGTTTTAAAGATTTTAAACTTTATTCTGAGTGGGGAAAGCAAAAGGCTTAATGGATTTTTTTTTTTTGCAGGGGGGGGGGGGGGATAGAATTTTTATTATTACTCCATAGTAACACACAAAAAACTCAGTAAAACTATAATTAAGTAGGACAGAAATATTTTAAAGATTTTAAACCGGGAGAGCATAAGGGTTAAAATGTTCAGGAGGAATCGAGAATTTAACCCATTAACTGCCAAAACTATAAAGTAGAAATTTTCAGATTTATTTGTGAAAGTCGTTTATCACCACAAATTCAGTAAGGTAAATTTCGCTTTACTAAAATAGCAAAATTTCTGCCAATAAATTAGACATTTTTTAAAAATTCTAAAACAGTGGTGCCAATGTAATTAATTCATTGCATGAGCAATTATTTTGACTGTTGCGTGAACGCAACGTCAGCGGGTAACAGGGTTCGCAAAGCTGGGCCCAGCTTGAAAAAACCCGGTGGGTTTTTTCAGAATGGGCCCACTTGAAAAAGCCCGCTGAAAAACCCATAATGTGGGTTTTTTCAATTTTCAGAAATATTTAAAATTTTAACCATATACATTTAATGAATTTAAGTCATTTCAGTTAATTTTGAAAAAAAAAAAAAATGTATAAAAGCCATTAGATAAACACCCGAGGTAAAATAAAAATGTATTTTAGCACATTGAAATACTTTACTAACATAGAACATAGTAGGCAACATACATAGTACATAATTATAGAGGCATATCATCTTTATATAAAAAATTCAACTGAATTACATTCATGAAAATAAAATATACGTATTTTTACTTTTTTCTATCTTTACAAGAAGAAAGTATTTAGTTTGTGAAAAATTTCGACTTCCAGTTTACGACGGACTTATACATTTTAAAAATCTCCTGAAGACGATTTGATGTTTTTTAGAAAACATCTGTCTGCATGTGACAAAAATTTTGTGGGTGCTCTATCTCAAGAACTAATGCATAGAATTTCACAAAACTTTATATTCAGTTAGACCTTGATGTAAACTGATGCTGATTAGTTTTTGGTGTATATTGCCCAAAAGGTGGTGCTGCTGTGCTGCATTTATCTCAATTTTTGCAATAGCTTTATTTCAAGAACTAATGCATGGATTTTCATCAAACTTCAGATTCAGTTACAAGGTAAGTTGTTGCTTATCAAGTTTTGGTGCATATCGCCCAACAGGTAGCACTGTTTTGCTGCATTTTTTTCATGATTTCAGCAATAACTCTTTTCTTAAGAACTAATGTCCGAAATTGAATAAAAATTTAGATTCAGTTAGACCTTGATATAAACTGGTGCTGATTAGTTATTGGTGAATATAACCCAACAGTGGCTCTGTTGTGCTGTATTTTGTATGATTTCTGCAATATCGCAAGAATTAATGCATGGATTTTCATCAAACTTCGGATTCAGTTAGACTTTGACGTAAGCTGTTACTGATTAGGTTTAGTACCTAATAGCAAATTAAATAGCTATTAGGTGTAAATTGCACCTAATAGCAGGTAGTGTTGGTATGCTGAATTTTTTACGATTTTTGCAAAATCTATATCTCCAAAACTAATGCATGTAATTTAATCAAACTTAATATTCTGTTTCATTTTCATGCAAATAGATCCTTATTAGACTTGGATGCAAACTGAACAACAGGTGTTGATTTTATACTGTTTGGGTTGAAAATTTTGGTTGTGGACATCTAAGAGGGTGGGTTCCAAAATTCAATGATTTGTTTGAAACAATGTGATACTTACATCTCCTTGTTAAATGCATCCAATTCAACGAACCTATATTTTACAATTTTTGTGATGGGCATAGATGTGGCACTGTGATAACGAATTTTGAATTATTAACATGTATGAGATAGAGGAAAGTTTTGGGATTGGCACATCCAACTAGTTTATCCCTTTTTTTTTCTTTCTACTTATCTATTTTAAATATTACTATTCTATTCATTATTTGATTTTAAAGCAAATTAACAATTTTATATCTTCTATTATATTTAAAACTAATTTGTGAGAAACACTGACACTTAATTGATTTAAATTCATATAATTTATACAATTTATAACTTGTAAAATAGTATTACAATTATATTGCATTTAAGAGAACAATGTATTGTTTTATGTGTAGTATATATAATATATAAATAATGCAGTATACAAGAACGTAATATCACATATATTGTACTTTTGAAAAAACCCGGGTTTTTGCGAACCCTGGTGGGTAATGGGTTAAATGATTATTTATTTATTAGTACTACAAAGTAAGAAATAAAAGAGCTAGTATATAACACAATACAAAAGTAAGACAGCATTAAAAAAAAGAAACTTTAAAAATTTTAAATTTGTGGTGATAGTGGTTGTGGGAGAGATCTATGATTTTCAGCAAGTACATATTTTTGTCAAATAAAACAATAGGAAACTCTTGAATGCATGTTTCTTGAACAATGCAGCAAAATTCAAAATCCTTTTTGAAAATAAGAAAAAAAAATCCAATGTAGCTTAAACTTTAAACCCTATTTATGAGCTCATTCTGATTGTAGTCAAGGAGAAAACTCTCTGCAATAAGAAACTTCTGAGTGAATCTCTTTATACTGTCAATTTGAAATTAACCTACACTTATCTTTGAATTAAATTTCCATATTTGATAACTTTTATTGAATTTCTGAAACAAAAGCAAATAAAAGCGTTTGTATAAAAATGTAATATTTACAAGATAGATCATCTTGTTATTCAGAAAAATGATTATCGTATTATATGATAGTTCTTTTTCTTTTCTAAAGCTGAGTGTTAGTGGGAAAAAGAAGCATTTCTTTTCATATTTAATGGTTAAATTTCTATTATAAAATAAGTATTGTAGTCTAAAATAAGCAATAGAATAATAATACAAAAGACCTTCGTAACAAAGTGATTATCAAGCTATACTGTAATAGCCAAAAATTTTATTATTACTTTCAGAGTTTCCCCCAGGTTTAAAAAAGGGCAGGGTGCTGCTTGTGGGAAAGGGCACTTTTGGATTCCGAAGGGCATGTTTTGGATTCTTAAGGGCATTTCTTGAAATTTTTAAAGGCATTATTTTGATTTTTAAAACTACTTTTTAATATTTAATAGACAGAACACTATTTTAAAGACAGCAATGAGTCAATTTTTACTATGCAAGTAATTTGATTAATAAACAAAGGAGTAAAGGCACTTTTTTCAGGTGAGGGCAACAAGGGAGCTAATTTTTTTAATGAGGGGCAAGAGGGGTGCTATTTTGTAAACCTAAGGGCAGGCAGGGTGCAGCACTCTCCTGAAACTGTCTGGGGGAAACTCTGTACTTTATTATACAAGAGATTTTTATTTTGGGGGATAGTGATTATTGTAAAGTCTGTTTTAAAGTTTAATTAATAACTAGGTGAAAATTCCTTCACAACACTAGTTTTTTTAATACAGTGTTTTGACTCTATCAAATTTTCCTTTATGTAATGCACAGTATTTTGTAGTACATAACGCCTCTTGTAACTAATTTTATTTTTAATGTTATCAGTATTTTCAAACATTAATTTTCATTTTAGATTTCTTTGCTTTTCTCTTGTCAATGTTGTAAAAATATACCATGAAAATTGTTTGAAAATAGTGGTACAAACAAGGCTCTACAAATAAGGGGGAAAAAAAAATTCTAGTTGTCAGTAAAAAACATTTGTTCTCCACCACCCATCACATATACTTGTTATTTAAACACAGGTTTTCTAAAAGGTCACAAATTCTTTATAGAGTAAGAATTATTACTAATATAGTAATGATTATATCATGAATTGCTTTAAGTCTTCAACCCAGTTAATGAATTAATTTTGACGAGTAATATAAACACAGTCGCCAGTTAAAATATTTTCATCACCAGTGGCAATCACATTTGTCAAACCTCAAGTACAGATAAAATATAAAAATAGTTTTCAGATGCACCACTGATATATTAAAAATACCCTGTGTTATTTAAAATGGCAACTCTGATTTTAACTATTAAAATGATTTGGCATATTCAGCAAATTATAAATGACTTCTGTCTGCATGTATAATTTACTTCCTATATTTTTAATTTGGTTTGCTTTCTAACAATAGGGGCCAGAAATGCTCGGTTTTGATCATGAGATTTTGCTTTGTGTGAACACAATAAGCTCAATAAATGCAGAATAAGTTTTTTTTTTTTTTTTTTTAACTAACCAACTGTTATGAGCTACCAAGTTATTATAAAATAAATTCTCATGATCAAAATTAGGTACTGTACAGAATAGGAATAACAAAGAGTTATAATGAAAATTGAAGAGAAAAAAGTGCCTATGGAGATAGCTGATAATTTCCTGGACATAGTTAGCCGTTTTAAGGTTGATATATAAAAAAAAAAGGTTGATCAAGGCAAAAATTGGTTCGTCTTTGGGACCCCATCACAAAATTCCATTTAGTGAAATGTGCCCTTCACAAAATTCCATTTAATTAAAGGTAACCCTTTGCAAAATTCTATTTATTAAAAATAAACCATTCATAAAATTGCATTTTGCAAAAAAGTTCCTTCACAAAATTCTATTCCATAAAAGCAAAAAAACTTCGACTTTTAACAAAATCAAAAATTTGTAATGTGTAATTTATAAATGTAACAAGCTTACCAGAAAAGAACTTTTCCAGGAAGATTTTTAAAAGTTAATAAATGTTTAGTTTGGATTTTACCTTTAGTCACAAAAGTTTTTCACAAAAATAGAATATATAAAAAATTTTGATTCAAAGGTAATTTATATATATAAATATATATTTTCAAATTTAGTACCCCCCCCCCCCCCCCCAAAAAAAAAAAAAAAAAAAAAAAAAAAAAAAAAAAAAAAAAAAACCTTGCATCCATCCCTGATAAGTATTGCCTGATTAATGTCTATCAATTCTTTATCTATTTTTGTGTCTACAGTATACATTTCAGAGCCAAGCCATAGATTTACTGTTACTGTATGTATATACAGTCCCAGTAGCAAAAAATTCGCCAAGTGTCTGCAACAGATACTTCAGGGGCAGAAAATAATCTGCAGGTAAAATATTTTAGAATTGAAGCATTAATTAATCAAATGATCACTTACCTTTGTTATTATGCATTTTATTAATTTTACTAATAATAATCTTAAGTTTTTGTATTAAGTAATAAAGAGCTAAATATAATATAAAGGGAAATAAAGGCTCGATAGAAAAATAATCTGCGACGTCCGTCTCCCGTGTCGAACTTTCTGTTACTGGGTATACAGTGTATAAATGTTTTTAAAAATAAAAAGCATTCATTGTATTCCCAATAAACATTTATCATTACACTTTTTTTTTTTTTAATCTTTCCATAACAAATCATCTGAAATTTGTGAATTAATTTAATGTATATTAGAAATGTTTTTTCAAGAATGTGAAAAATGCATCTATAATAATAAAGTAGTAGAATAAGGATAAAAAAAAATAGTTTAGATATTTTGTACAATAATGGAATTTCTAATACATATTTTTACATTAAACTTAGTTATGCAATATATCTATTTTTGAGTGCCATCAATTTTTTCAACTTATCTAAAAACACAGTCAGAATTTTCTCCAAGTTTAAACAAGTTGGAAATTGCTCGTCAAACGTTGCAAATGAGATGCGTTCGTACCATAACTAGTTTTATAAATATTTTTTGCACAGCATATTGTACTAAATGTATATTTTAACGCACTTCATAAGTGCATATCAATTTCATTCTATTCGAAAGGCTGTAACATTAAAATGCACTTGCAATAATTTTTTCCCATTGGCTGTCATGTAACGGAAAACTTTTGACTGCCCCTGTAATTAAACTATACATGCAATTTTCATAAAATTTCAAATGTCTCGACAAAATTGTGCAACAGTTATGTATTTAAAATTTCAGACCATTCGTAAGGCTGTAACATCATTAAAATGCACTTGTAATAATTTATTCCCATTGGCCGTAATGTAACAGAAAACTTTTGACTATCCCTGTAATTAAAGTATATATCTGATTTTCATAAAATTTGAAATGACTCGACAAAATTTTGCAACAATTATATATTTAAAATTTCAGACAATTCGGTTGGGTAGTTTTTGCTCTGTTATATGCAGACGGACTGAACGACGACTATAGGTGCTACGTATTTATATAATTACGAACACACTTAAAAAGGCCAGAGTGCTGCTGGGTAAGGATGTGACGAATAGTGATTTGGCCGAATACTGAATATTCGGCCAAATTTTTGGCCGAATACTGAATATTCAGCGATTGAATACCAACTTTTTTTTCCAAGAAAGAAAATAACTTTTGATTAGATATAATTTAAAAAGTAGGAACTCATTAATAATTTCTACTCTTAAATGTACTTTTAAATTCATATTTTAATTTGATAAACTTATTTTAGTACAAAAAATTATGAAATTGCATTACATCCTTTTATTCCAAATCTAAGGTATATCAAATTGAACCAGGAAGTAAGGATGGTAAAGTTGTTTCCATTAAAATAAAAAGAATTTACTCCACTTTTGCTATCAAATAATACTTTTATCTTTTCTTGCAATCAAAATCAATAATACTCTTACACTCTCTCTCATAACTTATGAATAGATATTTTCTGAAATAACCTTTTTTAATCAAGTAAATTTTATCATTGAGAATTTGTGTCTCTAATGATAAAAAAAATTTGTAAGAATGAGCCTGTTCTGAAATCAGTTTCCAAGACTTAAATTACATTAAATCAAAAGGTATGGTTAAAGTAGAATACATATATTAACAAAATCTTTAACATTTGAACCAGCACATACAATATTCCACTTATTCAACAAACACTAAAAGCATAAATAGAAACTGATAACAACATGAAGGAAGATGTAAATTGAAAATTATATACATAATAATGTTACATATCAAAGCCAGTAATCATGCAAATAATTACCTAAAAGGGAAAACTGTAGAATTAAAAAATTATTTTATTCAATGCTTAGATTTAAATATTTATAAAACCATCTTCATAACACAAGTTGCGATATCTAGTGAGTAGTATCTAGTTTGACACCTGTTCTGTTTTCAGATGTACTTGGAATAGTGATATTTGATATTCCATCTTGAAAATGAATCTTAGCTAATACATCTAGTGAATGAACTTTTACATTTCTTACTTTATAGAAAATAGAAAGTAAGTTATCATGAATTTCATGAGAACCTTTTTATTTGTGCATGGAATTTGCTGACATTCATGAATATTCAAGTGTTTTAGAATAAGGCAATGAGTTTCGTTTTTTCTGTAAGATTTTTTACATCTTGAGTTATAATCATTCTCTGATGAAGACATTTCCCGGACAATTGAATCTCTAATTTGGGCAGCATTTTCTAAAAGATCCCCAACTTTGAAATACAGAAAGGCTATATATTTTTTAGTATCTGAATAACTGTACATTTTGTGCGAGTAAGAATGAGAATGACTTCATGAATGTGCCAGAAAGTAGACAATTTGGATTAGAAAGCAAAAATTGCAAGAAACGAAAAGAAAAATATATCCTGAGTTAATTTGGCAAGATATTTTTCACTATTAGGTGAGATTTTAGCAATATTTGGAAAGTTATCTCTAAATATTCGGCTGAAGCATTCAATATTCGGCAAAAGGGCCGAATATTCATCCCATCCCTACTGCTGGGAGTGTGTCACTTTTCAGATTCATAAAAGCACTTTTTAGATTCTATAGAGCACTCTTTACGAGACACAATGAGTCAGTTTTTACTAAGCAAACAAATTTTTTAATACTAATGGCCAGTAAAGGCTCATTTTTTTTTTTTGACTGAGGTGCAAGAAGGGTACCATTTTTTAAACCCAAGGGCAGGTAGGGTGCAACATCCTCCTGAAACTCACTGAGGAAAACTCTGCACTGGGTTGAATGTCTCTCCTCGGCCACCTCCTGAATTCAACACTGGTCAAAACCCAACCCAAGCCCAAAACAATGAAATTCAACCCGATTTCTGCAGTAAAAAAGTGGAAATCAACTAGGCCTGAACTCGACTCACAAAAAAAAAAAAAAAAAACTAGAGTCAGGTCGGGTGTGGGTAAAAGCCCCGTTGCAGGACTTAAAACAGTATAAAACTAAAAATCTTATCTTTAAATTGCTTTCAAGCAGCTTCAAAAGTTCCACTTATAACGGTACACCTTGTTTTACACAGTTGGCATTCTGCCTTTAGTTTATCAACAGTTATTATTTTGAAAAATTTCCTGTCTAATATAGCATGCATCGCATATCATCACAATTAAATTATTCACTTGAAACATTTTCAACGAAAGCTCTATAAGTATTAGTCATGCTTTCACCAGTTTTCGAAATAAATAACAAATTGCATTAATTTTGATTGTATTTTAAAAATACAATATGCAGCAAAGCGTTTCAGCCCCGTCCAAAAATAATGTTTTTTAACTGAAAATATCGCTGTTGAAACAGAATTCTTTATTGCGTAAACGATTACTTTGTATGCTCAAATCTATGATATATTTTCAGTATTTTAAAATACTTAATTTTTTGGGCTGTATGCAAACTGTGATTTTCACTGTGTATGGAAATAAATAAAGCTCTATAACTTTGAAAGTATTGTTGCTCATACAAAAATGTTTGTCGCTCGAACCTATGCTGTTTTCCATTTTTCATTTCCTTAAAGTCAGGGGAAAGCCCTACCAAGGTTGTTTTTTTATTATAACTTATTTTTGTTTGCTGCTCAAGTGAAAATTTTTGTCACTCAAATGACGCTCAAACCTATGTTATTTTCAATTTTTAAATCACATAAAGTCGAGTGGCCAACTTCACACGATGTTGGTCCCCGTATTTTATTTGATTCTAACTTTTTCCAGATTGTCACTTAAATGAAATTTTTTATGTTCAAACCTATGCTGTTTTCCGTTTTTAATTTCCTTAAAGTCAAGGGGCTAACTTCACTTATATCTCTGAACAGCAGGCACCACTCAATCTATACACATGTAACATGTGTATGTGTACCTTAACTGTCAATAATCTGATACCTCTGTTTTTGAGTGTATATCAAAATCAAAATGTTTTAACATTTTTCATATTTCGAAAGAAGAAAAAATGATTCTTATAGAAAGAATAATCTATGATTGCATTTCTTATATACGTTTTATTTCACATGCAGTAAATTGAACATATAGTCCTAGATATTAAAAAATATGTAATTATTTTCATCTGAAACATAGTTGTGCTCAAACTTTTTGTGAAACTCCGAACAACCTGGGTGGTAAAAAACCTATTTATATGATCCGAAAGAATTTAGTGTGAAACTGACCTGCAGAAAGAAAATTAGATTCATTCCAAGCCGAAAAACAAAATTCAGGATAACTCGATCCGATGTTTGACTCTATTCCTTTATTCTGAGGTGCTCAGAGTTTTTATTATATTTGAATATTAAGAATATAGATTTGTTCATTTTTCTATGTAAAACATAAAAATGGTATTAGAGATACAATTGTAGATTATTTTTCATAATGGCATTAAAATATGATTTGCTTTCCTTACATTGCGGGTTGAAATACCTCAGTTCCAGGTCGGGTTACGAGTTACAGGAAATGGTTTTTGCTAGATTAGGTTGTAGGTTGCCAAAAAATTTTTTTGGCAGTTACGGGTTGACTTATTTGCGGGTTCGAGTTGGATACAACCTGACCACGCAGGACTCCAGTGGAGAAGAATGTCTTGCAGGAGGGAGTCACGTATGAGATTCTGTCATTGACAACGAGAAATTCACAACATTAGTTGAAGCTGTGTCACGTACCATGCTCTAGGGGGATTGCTGCTTTACTTGTAATATGTTTTAACCCCTTCAGGGGCAAAGTACTTCCGTTGCTAAAATGTGTTATATAATAACATCCTTTCCAATTAAAATTAATTTAAAAAACTATTTTAAAATATTTAAATTAAATCAAAAAACTTCTTTACTTTTAAAATTTATATTCTACCTTTAAATATTCATTAATTTTCGTTAAGTTCGTTTTTCAGTTAAATTTCACTTAAAAACAATTTTAATTTAATCGCCATAAAAGATCGTAAAAAATTATCAATAATAAAATAATAAATCTTAAAATTAATACTTTCTACCGTAATAGAATATTTTTATAATAATTTTCAAATCTAAAATTCATCATTTAACGTTATTTTATTCAAACACTTCTACTCTGTGTAGCATCGATTTTAAATCAGCCAATCAGCATCTTTCCCGCCTAATGCCGTTCGTTTGTAGCGTGGCTTCACTCTTGAGCTGAGGACGGCATCGCACCAAGAAGGGTGCGATGCTGCTCCGTAAAAATTATCCTTTTTCCGTTGGATAAATTATTTCCTTCGGTATACAACTTTCATAAAAAGTCGTCTCAATAAAGTAATTTAAATATAGTAATTACTTTAGACTCACCTGAACAGAGAGAACATTTCTTGCCTGAAAATTGCATATGTTGAACACATTTTAAATTGTGCCAAGTGTTAAATTTTTTCCTTTAAATGTTTATATTTAATAATTCTATAATATTTCATTGCAATAAATTAATTTGGCACTTAATAATAAAATTATCACACACATAAATAACACATATACCTTTATTGATACAAAATACTTTTATTAAAATGATAATGAACTTAAATGGAAAAGCCCAATTTTAATAAAATTTAAATTCCTTTTCTCCTTAACTCTTATTTTTAAATATATTTTTTTTCTACCTAACAAAATGTTAAAATAATTCAATGACACCGGTATTTATGAACAAATTTATATGAAAGTAAGTAACAGAGTTTCTTCGCTTATACAGTAAAACCTCCCTAAAGCGACCACATTCCGTTTGCTGTTTAATAGATTCACTAAATTCAATAAACAAGCCAATAATTCTGTCAATAGAATAAGCAAATCTGTAAATAAAAAACAATCTGATACCATTAAACGGTTACAATCATATAATGATATTGCTATTATTTTGACTGATAAATCTAATCGCCTTGCTGTCCTCAATAGAGAAGACTATATTAGTAAAATGCAGGATTGTACTGATAAGATGGAATGTATAGCAGTAAAACATAATCCACTAAATAAAATATGTGCGAAAACGAAAGAAATAATAGAGAAAGGTAAATGGCCAGATTTTATGAAAGTTAACCTCAAGTTAAATAAAGTTGCAGTTATTTCAAGATTAGTTGGCAGACTGAAGGACCATAAACAAGATTATCCTCTTCGCCCGATTGCCACTAAATGTCAAGGCCCAACATATTACTTAGAGCGTGCATTCGTTCCATTACTGAAACAGTTATTGCCTCCCTCTACTTTCACGGTTGATTCCAGCATTGACTTCATCGGAAGATTAGAGAAAATCGACATTACAGATGATTGCATTTTAGCAAGCTTAGACATTGTGTCATTATATCCATCCATAGATACTTCAGAAGTAGCTCAAACCATCGAACAGTTCATTGACAATAGAGAAGATTTTGACATACCAATGAAAAACACTTTAAAAAGTGGCCTAAACCTAATAATTAATAGTAATTACTTTATTTTTAACAATATAATTTATCAACAATCAGACGGTGCCCCAATGGGATCTCCAATTTCAGGCCTCCTAGCAGAATTCAAATTACGCCCCCTTGAATCAAAAATTTTCAGTACTTTTAAATTATTACCTTTAGTATGGCTACGTTATGTAGATGATATTTTTATTGTTTGGCAGGGAGAAGTTGATAAATTGTTAGTTTTTATTCAACAGTTAAATGATTTAGATAATAAGATTAAATTTACTTTTGAACTTGAAACCGAAAAGAAATGACCTTTTTTAGATGTTGAATTAAAAAGAGAAAATAATAAACTAATTCGTTCAATATATCGTAAGCCAATAACTAACTTAAATGTTATACCTTTTGATGCTTGCACTCCATATTCTTATAAATTATCTACTTTTAGATTCCTTATTAACAGAGCTTTTAGAATTTGTTCCCCTGAATATTTAAATGATGAATTAGATAAAATTAAAACAATAGCTATTAACAACGGATATCATGTTAAAATAGTTAATAAATTAATTAAAAAGTTTATTAACAAAAGGAGCGATGCAGTTTTTGAGAATAAAACTGACAGAGAAAATAACATGAAAAGGGTGGTTATAAATTATTATCCAAATTTCTTCGAATCCGCTAAAACTCAACTTTAAAAGTTTGATGTAAATTTAATTGCTAGACCCCCTCCTAAATTAAAATCAATTTTAACCACTAGAATTGACTCTTGATAAATTTGAACTTTCCGGTGTTTATATCATTCCTTTTCTTAAAGAAGGTGGTTATAGAAATTATTATATTGGCATGACTCAGAGAAAATTCCAAGTGAGATGTAAAGAGCACATTGCAGACATAAAATTTAATAGAGGTAAAACCGCATTATCTAGGCTAAATAAAATAGAAAACATAAATATTTTGTTTAATGAAAGTAGATTAATTTATAGGTCAGATTTTTATTTGCAACTTTTTATTAGAGAATCTATTGAAATTTACGTCAGAAACTAAATGGTCTGCAATGATTCCTTGTCATTTCAAATCCCAAATATTTGGATTGAATTGTTAGATAATTTGAAAATAAAATAGGGCAACGTGAAACATGTTAAAATATTACGCGCGTGATTTTTATTTATTTATTTTTAAATTTCATTTGTAATAGTTTATTGTCATTTTCCATCTTTGTGTTTATTTGTTTTTCTGATGATGATTGAGTAAATTCAATCGAAACATGTAAAATTATTAAGATCTTTTAATGTATTTTATTAACGTTTGACGTCCTTTTTAGCAATTAAATGTTTAATATATATTTTGAGTGTGTTTTTGGAATATATATTTTTGAAATATTTTTAATGGACGTATAAGAGAACTTCTGCTTATAATTTAATATAAAAATTATAACTATTGGTTCATTTAATGAAAGATTTTGTCTTTTATTGTGTACGAGTCATAATCGTTCTTCATATTAAAATAGCTTCTTTTTTTTTTTTTTTTTTTTGAGAAAGGAACAAAGTTTTGGAGGAAATAGATTAGAGAACTTAATAGGTTAGAGATGGACAACAGTAGAGAAATTCAGGTCTGGTAGATGTATGATATTTTCGTAGCACAGAGAAACATAATGAGAAATTCAGTCTGGCTGCTTTTTGTATTTCTTTTGATAGTTTAATTAGTTTACTGTTACAGAACTCAGAAAAGTAGTGTTTCAAAAATCTGGAATTTCCCAACTCGAACCCATAACTCCCCATTGTGACGCCTCTGTCTATCTTACAACAATTGAATGAGCTGATCTATGAGATTTTCCCCCATCCTTCATATTCACCAGACTTCTCCCTGGTGGGTTATAGTTTTTTTAATGATCTCAACAACGCATTACAGGAAAAACATTTCAACAATCAAATCAAAGCATTGCTCAAAGTCAAAACGTTTTTGAAAAATTCATAAGCTCCAGGATTTCAGATTTTTATGCTAATGGAACAAATAATCTTTTATTTTATGTTGGAAAAAATATATAGAATCTAATGGTTTTTATTTTGATTAATAAATTTAACATTTTTATTTTGATTAATAAATTTAACATTTTTTATCTTGATTAATAAATTTATGCACTATCTGCAAATATAGTTGCATGTGTTTAAACACCATACATGAATATCAAATCTTTACAGGGCTACTCTACTAAAGGAAGGAACAAATGCCGTACTCGCCCACAGTCATCCATCTTGTTACTTTGTTGATCGTTTATAAGCACTTTATTCTTAATTTTTGAAAAAAAGATTAAATATTTTAAAAAACAACAACAACAACAAAATAAATCCAAATGAAGAAATTTAAAATTGGCGATGACTAACAAAGAAACAAGATGGCGGACTCCGGGCGAATACGGCATTTGTTCCTAAAAGAAAACAAAAATTACAACTTTGTTGTTATCTATTTCATGTAGAAAGAATTATGAATTTATTGTAAAAAGTAGTGACTTTAATTGATAATGGATGGATAAAAAATATTGTTTATTTTTTGTTCTATATCCTGTAGATGTTATTGTCTTAAGTAACTATGGATTCTGATGATAGTTGTGAAGGCTTAGTAGAAGTGATACCTAATAATCAAGCTGCTGGCAGCATAATTACCAATGGAATGGTATCTATGGCTCCTAGAACTCTCAAAACTGAACAGGTAATGTAAATTCCTTACTTTTGTGAATTTTATACTGATTGCAAAATATCAGAAACTGAAAAATTACTAAAAGTTTTGCTATAACATTTCATACATATAAAATATCATAGCAGAATTTATAATTAAAATTTTTATATACAGTCCCCAGATTTTGAGTTGTATTTAGAACAAACATTTTTCGTGCTTTAACAACTATGTAAATATATAAATAAAAAATATCAGAACTTTTCGGTTAGCCGGGCACCAGTGTTATATTTACATTCATATATACATATATATACACACACACACACATAAATATATACATACATATGTATATATATAGGTACATATATGTGCATATATATGAATGTAAATATAACACTGGTGCCCAGCTAACCGAAAAGTACCAAAATACCATTCATGTACAACAAAAACTTATCAAATTATAATACTTACATTTTATAAATTTTAGAGCCAGAAAATTAAGTTCAAAGTATTGATTTGATATAAATTAGGGTATAACAGTTGATTTAAATTAGCGATTAAATCATGATTTTAATAAACTTTTTATTTTTAATCGTTGATTAAAATAATAAGTTTTTTGAATGTTTAAAATGACATAAAAACATTAAAATCTAAGATAAATATAATTTGGAAAGTTTCAACAGGTATTTTGCCTTATGAATAAACGGGAAAAAAAAGCTTTAAATAATTGTTTCTAAACTTAATTCCCAAGTCTTGTAAAAAATTAAATACTGCATGTTTGTAATAGCATAAAAAACATTTCATTTAAAAATTATATTTAAATCTAATTAATATTAATATTATTATATCTTAACATAATTTGCGATGCCATAATTTTCTTTAGTAATCAAATTATTCATTCTTTTATATATATATATATATATATATATATATATATATAAGCATAGCAAGTATAACAGATTTCTGCAAAGTAAAAGAGTAAATAGTCAGAATCTTATTTTCCCATTCTACTTTTGCAATCAGGGATGAGAATTTTCCGTCTTTTGGCGGATTTCCGCTTTTTTGTTATTTCAAAGAATTTCCGCTTTTTTTTCCCCTCGAAATTCCACCTTTTTTCCAAGGATTCCGTATTTTTTCTCCTGCAAAATTTTGTTATTTTCCGAAATTTTCACTTTCCTATCGATTCCGCTTTTCTTCCGATTTCGAAAGAACATTCAAAGGTGATGAAAAAACGGCAAATTTCATCAAAAGATCGCTAAAAAACTAAATTTCGTCAGAAGATCTTGAATAAACGGGAAATTTCATCAAAAGATCGGGAAATGCAGCAAATTTTGTCAAAAGATCGCGAAAAAGCGGCAAAATTTGTCAAAAGATCGCGAAAAAGCGGTAAATGTCACCAAAAGATCGCAAAAAAACTACATATATCGTCAGAAGATCTCGAATAAACGGCAAATTTCATCAAAAGATCATGAAAAAGTGGCAAATTACGTCAAAAGATCGCGAAAAAGCAGAAAATTTCGTCAAAAGATCGCGAAAAAGCAGAAAATTTCGTCAAAAGATCGCGAAAAAGCAGAAAATTTTGTCAAAAGATCACGAAAAAAGCAAAATTTTGTCAAAAGATCGCGAAAAAGCAGCAAATTTTGTCAAAAGATAGCGAAAAAAGTACAAATATAATCAGATCGCGAATAAAGGCCAAATTTCGTCCAAAGTTCACGAAAAAACGGTAAATTTCGTCAGTAGATCGCAAAAAAGCTGTACATTTCGTCAAAAGATCGCAAAAAAGCGGCAAATTTCGTCAAAATGGCACGAAAAATACATGTATTTAGTGCTTTTAGTGTATCCTCTCCTTCCCCCCTCTTTTGTAACCTTTCATAAAATTTGCTGTGAATTTCAATTTTTTTTTTTTTTTTTTTACTCAGAATCGCTCCTGATTCAGAATTCACATTAAGCTGGCTGTAGGTCCTGTTCCAATTAGCCCGTGTGACCAAAAATAATTAACCATTGTGAATTTCACTAAGTTTTTCATATTTTTTTCTAAAAAATTTATTAAAATTATGACACACAAAAACTCTATTCTTAATTAAATTATTTCATTTTCAGGAGCGGTCATGATTTTGATAAGTCGAGCATTTCATATGACCTACACTCAATGTTTTAAGAGCTGTGTGTAATTTGGCTATTTTCACTCCTGTAATGTAGTATACAGGCTTGTGCGCTTGTCTCCATTTGCCCGGAAATCAGACCCTGGTTTTATTTCTTAAAGTATCTTTCATGGATAAAATGTGGTACAATTTTTTGTTTGCGCGTGGTTTCAGTCTTTTTGCTTTTTTGCAATTCTCATCCCTGAATAATAAATTTATATCAAATATTGGAGCTAAAGAAGAGTGAAAGAATAACATCTACTCAACAACTATTGTAAAAGAATATGTAAGAGAAAAAGAACTAATTGGTATAAAAATGTTAAGCATAACAAGAGATCCCCCACCGAGATGTAATAATGCTGTTATTTAATATCTTGAGGATTTCAGATACAACTGACTTTTCATATATTTAGTGTGTATGAATGGGTGTAACTCATTTTCATAATTTTGTTTGGTTAGCATTTACATTCCTGGTGTAAGTTAAGATTTAGGTGATTAACAGTCATTTTTCTTAGTACAAATGCAAAAAGAGCTGGCGATAATATTTGTGCTACTAACTAATCAAATTACTTATTTGCAGTTTTCATTAATTCTGTAATTACTGTTTCTTCTAGGTCATCTTTTCTTGCCCCTTCTGAAATTGCCAAAATGCGCCCTTCCTTTTTAAAAAATAGTGAAATTCACCTGTAGTAGACAGAGATTTTTTGTAAAAAACCTTCCCCATACCTCAGCAACTCTAAATCTGCATACCCAAGACCTAACAAAAATGACAGAACTTTATTTCTTGAGAAAAACAGGATATTATTAAAATGTGTTATTCAATTATATTTTTCTATTTGTAATTTATAAAATTATTAAAAGTTAATGACACTATTTATCTTACTAAAAAAATATTTACTTTTTTTTTCTTATTGTTACTAAACACATTACTAATATATTTTCTTATGAAATAGTGCCCTTTTTAGGAACTAACATCCTGCCCCTTTTTCTTTCTAGAATGAATACTAAATTATAAATTATCATTTTAGTAATTAGAACATAAAAATGCATATTATATTCCTAAATAGAGATTAAATGTTTAATAATTATTAATTTTAAGTAGTGTTAACAATTTAATATTAAATGCAGTTACTGATAATTTTAATAAATCTAAATATCACTAGTATTTAATATAGTTTTACATAATTATTACAAAATATTCTAACTAATGAAATTACTAATTTGCAGTTTTTATAATTTCTGTATTTATACTAACTAATAATTAAATTTTATTAATTAAAGTGTAAAAATATAGATTATATTAGCAGTTAAGAGGTTTAATTGTTTTGAAAACCTAAAACTCTTGGTATCTATTGAGTGTTTTAACGCTGGGAATAAAAAACCTAAAAATTCAATTTAAATAAAAAAAAATTCATTTTTTTTATTTTTTATTAAAAAAAGAAAAAAAAAAAACAAGATTTTTTTTGCACCCCAATATAAGTATTTTTGGAGAGAATTTCGAATCTAGGCAAAACTGTTGCTTCCAAATAAATGATCCCTATTTTCACACCACAATTAAAAATGCATACTACATATTTTTTTAAGTTTGAGACAATTAAAAAAAAAGTTTTTGTGCTTTTATTTTTAATTTTATTTTTTTGCACACAGAGAGAGTGTTTCAATTTTGAAATTTTCCACTTTATGAATTTAATGAAAAGTAAAAGACAAAAATATGTGCATTTTTAGTTGTCCAGTCAACATTTTCCTTTTATTTACAATTAGTTGTAGTTTTTTTTTGCGTTCATAAACTCCTATTTTTCTCAGCAAAATGGATTAAATACGGCACATAAAATTAAACTGTACTATTTTAATTTAATTTTTTCAGTTATCCTGACAGTTTAAAAAATATAATTAAAAAAAATTTATTTTTTAAATTTTGAACATATGACTTTTTTTTTAAGTCTCGGAATCTTATATTTACAATTAGAATAATGCTCTGTCTGTATACAGTACAGTCTCAAAAATCCGCACTTCTAAAATCTGCAATCTTCCGAAATCTGCATGCATTTCAAAATGTAAACAATGAAATTTGCAATTAAGAAGTATTCTTTATAATCTTTACTCCAAATAACAGTGAAGGAAAATAAAATAATTTTCAATGTAAATTTATGGGAAAATAGTAATGACACAGGATATTACACAAATAAAATGCTTTTATTTCACAGAAACTTACATACAAGAAAATGTAAAATAATAGAAATCGACGAGAGATATAAATAAGCACAGAAAAGTTTTAGTAGTGGCACCATCTATCAGCTGCTAAAGAAAATAGCAAATTAATTTATTTTATATTTCATGTAATGTCATGTCATTTCATTTAAATAATGCTTGGCATAAAATATGGCCTGGCTCTTCATTTATCCAAAATGAGGATGGAGATAAGATTTTTCACTTAACCTTACCTCAAACTAAAGCCAAAAGCTAATTTTTGAAGAAGGTTTGGTTTTAGGTGAAGATTTTGAAGTTCTTTGAGCAGCAGAGTTGTATAGACCAACAGGAAATAATGGCTATTTACAAAATTCGAAAGAAACTTCAAAAAGGGGAAATGGATGTTCTCAATCAATGGAATAAGAAATGTTTAAAAATTGTAACAAAAAAATTTTTGGTTATTAAAGTGATAATGTACAAGTAAATAAGAGATTCAAGTTTTGATTTTCTTAAATTGAATTATTATATTATCTTCTTGAAAATAAAAAAAAAAGGTAAGTTGAAAAAAATAAATCATTTAATCCAGAATCTGCAAAACTCTAAAATCCGCAAAATTCTAAAATCTGCACATCTTCCGGTCCCAAGCTGTGCAGATTTTTGAGACTCTACTGTATATATATTAATTATTTGAATGATGAAAAAATAAAATAACATACTTTAAATGATACTACTTGATTATCCTGTTGACCAAAAAATTATTGTCAAACTATAAGATTAAAAGCCAGTAATGGATTATCGTAAATGTTACATTCACTTGACATTAAACACGATATGCATGTTTGTTACATCATCAAGTGATTTTATATTGGACTTTTTATTGGTATTTTTATTAATATTTTACTAATTTATTTGTTCTTTCATTGTTTACAATAAAAATTATGTGAGTTTGTATAATTTGGTGAATAGTTTGGCGAAATTGGTTGACGGGATAATCAAGTAGTACCCTTTAAATTTATATACCATAGAAAAACAGAAATTTATTCATGTAAATAAAAAGAAAAGGTTTTCAACTGAACAAATACAAACTGCATAGTTTTTTTCTTTTCAGGAAATCCATAAAAATGCAAAATTTCATAATTAAAATTCGCTCTCTGTAAACAAATAAGTGTATAAAAATATGTTTTTATTCATATTTGTGTTTTATATGTATTTGATCTATCTATTATCTTTAAAGTTTCATATACTGATTTTTTCCGTCTTATGTAAAACTTTGTTTTGTCCAGGACCTCAAAAACCTTTCTGTTTCTGCATTAGGCAGATTCCGGCTTATGGAGCACATATTAATATTATTTTATATAGGTTCGCCAAAACTCAAAAATCTTTTCACGGTAAACAGCATAGGTAGTATTTTCTAAATTCAACTTATGTCTCAGAGGATACATTAACATATAATTTTCATAACTTTTACTAAAATTAATGTATTGATGTGTTTTTTAATAGCATTAGGAATAACATTTAAAACATTTTTGGATCTGGAAATATGCATATATAAAATTATTGGTTTTTTAAGAATTAGCTACTGGTCAGCAATAAGAGAGAACCTACCTACAGACCTAGCAGCGGTATCATTTTTCTGTCTGTAAATGTTATCATTTTGATTTTACAGTTCATTTATGACATTTATATTAAATAACTTTCTATCGCAAGTCAAAACTAGTCAATTATCACAGGAAGTTCATTTTAAAAACATGCATAAAGATGTTAAAAGTAAAAAAATTAAACTTGTAGAATGAAGCTATTGGCTTACATTAAACTTGTTTACATAGTTTAAATTATAAAAATGTAGTGTTGCCATTAAACTTAAAAAAGTTTTGTTCAACTTTAATATGTAAATGACCATATGCATGTATAAAAACCTTCCATGAATTAAAACAATACTTTTCCATCTACACCCCCCTTTCCTCCATGCATCCATTAGAACAATATTTATAGTTTTTTTTTCTCTCCTTCCTTTTCCTTTTCTGTTTATTTTAGAATTAAACAATAAAATAAATAGCAGTAAATTGTTTACTGCTTATGCAAAAATAATTTGTTATCCTAATTTTTCTCCCCTTTCTTTTTTTCCATCAATAGTATTCAATTGAAAGGCATTTTCGTATGATTAATGTCTTTTCTAAATGTTTTTATTTTTACATAGCTGAATATCAAATGACTTTGTGCTGGCTAATATAATGATTGATACATTTGCTTCCTATCTTTTCATGAATATGGCTTTGTTTATTATAATTATATTTAATGTTTAATTCCAGAAAAAAAGGGCAGTGTGTAAAGAGTGTAATTGGTAACACATTATAATTTATGTAAAATTTAAATATCCAAATTAATTAATAACACTTTTCATAATTTCTTATCGTTTATTGTATCTGTTTATTTATCATTTCATTTTATTTTTTGCATGATGCACATTTTTTCTCTTTGTTTTCACTGTTATAAATTTTGCATCAACTGAGAGTAAAAATAATGATTCTTTTCATATTCAATTTTTAATCATCATTTTATTCTATTTTCTTTTATATTATTATTTCATGTTTTGCATGTTTTGTTTCTTTCATAATTCTTTTTTTCATTTTAATTTTCAATTTTAGGTGTATCAGCATATCACTGATTTTCACCCTGTATGTATAATTTGTTCTTCTGCTGTATTCTTGTATTATTATTGTTGTTGCTGTAATCTTTATATTGCCATGTTTATTTTTAAGATTTGTACTCTAAGTGTTTTAATTCTTGGGTTCTTTTTATCACAAGCTAAATTTAAGGGAGAACAATATAAGTTAACCCAAGGCTCCACTTTAATGTTGTTTTTTCTAAATTATTATTTACTTAAAAGAACACCAGAAAGTTTTAAGTTGAGAATTGATCGGATATAGTTATTTAAAATATTAATAATATTTTTTTATTTTATAGTCAGTGTTATGTTATAGTTAGTGATTTCAATTGAAAAACTTTCAAAAATTGTACCCAAACTAGCAAAGATAATTTGTTTAAATGTACTGCAAAAAGGAACAATATTTTAGTTTCTGCATATGTTTGACAAGGACTATTACATATCTGACGAAAACTTATTGATACACTTAATAAGTGTATCTCTCTTATTTTGTTACCACCCAAACCTATTTGCATTATCTTCTGCCTTTTAGAAAATATATTTAAGTGTGTTTTCACATGCATTTTTTGAACGGATGCTCGAATTTTAATAGTTCTGTTTTTGTAAGAACTCATAGTACATGTAGGATATAAAAATGGAATATTTGTCAAACTTCATGCTTGACTGTCCGTCCATCTGGGCTCGCTCTTTCTATAAAAATTGGTCGAAAATTTGTGTATCTTATTAGGCAGCAATATTTTTTCTTTTGAAAATTGTTGTCATAGTATGCATAATTTTTACAGGAATTTATCATAAGGTTTGAATGAATAATGATCTACTGTTTCTATGAAAAAAATTCAAATTGCTACAAATTTTAAAATGTTCAAGTACACTATATATACTATATGGGTGATTCTACGCAAATAGGCCATAATGATGAAACCGGAGGATATTTAATTTTTTTTTCAACAGAAAAACCTAATGATTTTTTTATCATGTAGTTTAGACATGGTTTTATCATATTAGCTCATAAAATTGAAGCATTAATTAAAATATATATTTAAAATAAATTTTTAAACCTATAAAATATCATTCCCTCACATGCAACTACTACCACCCAAAAATATAAAAAATATCATTTCTCACTGAAATATTTATATTTATTTTGTCTGACTTCTGTCTTTTAATATGAACACATAAAGTATTATTTCTATGTATTACATTATTTTTTTGGTCTGCACATGCAATTTTTATTTGTCAAAAATGTTTGCAACCCATATTTCAGATCATTCCCACACTCATTAGTAATTCTAGATATTTGAGATAGGTGGTACTACTGTAGACAGAAAACATTGTTCATTTGCTGAGCGCATGAATCTTACTTGTCTGTAAAACAATTTTCAGCCATCCTCGAGAAATAATTTAGTGTGTAAGGAATAATTTAATATGCAGATTGGGCAAATGTTAAGATGATGTTATCATTCCCTCATTTAAATTTGTAAAAATAATTTATTTTCTAAAAATGTATTAATGGGTGTTTTAGTTTTCCCTGAAGGGGTAGTGTGAGAACATAATTGTTTTTTTTCTTTTGTTTTAAGCATACAAATTTTAAAAGTTAAAAATGTACATTTTATCATTCCCTCACTAGTCATTCCCTCATGTGAGGGAATGATTCTTATGGGAGAGAATTGTTCTATTACTTTTAAAAACTTGTAGAAAAGATATTTTTATTGAAAATTAATTCTTTTGATGAAAATAAAAGCATATTTTTAAACAAATCGGTGTATAAAATATTATTTATTATGTAAAAGGTAAAGAAAAGTCGATAAGGAAACCAAAAAGAATTTCAAATATGTATAATTCGATGTGAACCAGAAATTTCTTTAAAAAAGAATTAATGTATATATCGCACAAAAATAAGTTAAATAGATAATTTAAAAAGCTTTAAATAAAAATTCCGGTATACATTTTTTAAAATATAAAACTTGAGTGAAATTTCCGGCACTTCTACTGTTAAAAATCTAATAATTATAGAATTTCTTAATATTAAGCCTGACGGCTATTTTTTTTTTTGCCAATAAGTATCTTTTCTAGTGCCTTGTTACAAAAAATTAGAAACTTCTGACATGATTTATTTTTTCTTCGTCACTATGATGAAAATGGCCTATTTGCGTGGAACTACCCATATATTTTTTAAATTTAAAAATGATCATCTTTTTATATATGTGTATATATTTTATAGATGAGCACATTGAAACAGTCAGTTTCTATGTGCTCATCTGCAGTTTCAGGCCCAAACTTGAGCTTAGAATTTAAGTATAAATTGGTTTTTGTTCTTCATTCAAACAAAAGATTGACATAAAATCAGTCTTGCCATATAAAATCTATCTACACTAATATTATAAAAAATAAATGTTTGTTTGTTGGAGGTAATCTCTGAAACCATAGAACCAATTTAAAAAATAATAGTGACAGCCTCTGCTTCATCATATGCTACTTTTTATGTCATCACCCCTGCCCCCCAAAAGAGTATCAGAGCAAAATATAATTTCTTTGAAGCTATTAAGGCTAAAAACTTGAACATTCACATGGTAGCTACATTCAAGGGATAACTACTCTCTAACAAAGGTTTTCAAAAGTTCAACAATTAAAAGGATGAAATGAGCAGAAACTGTTCAAAACTCACAATTACTAAAAATGTACTGGACCAATTAAAAAAATTATTTTAGTATTATAATGGTGATTATGCCTGCTTAAACATTAGGCTATTTTTTATCCCAAGATCTCATCCTACCAGGGAGTGCAAAAGAGAATAACATTCTAAAATTATGAGTTCTTGTTGTTAAATTGTTATGTTTGATAACCAGTGTTATTCCATATGTAATGACTTTCAGACATACAAGTTGAAAAATATTGTATTTTTGTATAAATATGTATCAAATATTTTTTTAAGTAATTTTAATTGTAAACTATTGTTGGCTAAGAAATATTGGCTCATTTTTTTAGAAATTGAATCAGGCTGGGCCTGATTTAATTGATTTTTGGCAGCCAGGCCATGAATTGAGAAAAAATAAATGTGCCAGGCTGAGCTAAGATCATAGCTGCCAACTTGTACGGATTTTGTTCTAATTGTACGGTTGTACGGTTTTGTGCGCGGGAAAAACAATCGCTGAAAAATGCGAATTTTGTCAAAGATCGCGTGAAAAAACGCTACTTTCGTCAAAGATTGCTTGAAAAAACGCTAATTTCATCAAAGATCTGTTCAAAAACACAACTTTTGACAAAGGATTGCGAAAAAATGCCAATTTTCTCAAAGAATTTTGAAAAAAGCCCTAATTTTCGAAAAAAAACCCCTGCTAATTTCGTCAATGATCGCGGGGAAAAAAACACTAATTTCGACAAGGGATTGTGAAAAGTACGCGAATTTCGTCAAAAATCGTGGGAATAAAACGCAAATTTGTTCAAAGGATCGGGAAATGAACGCGAATTTCATCGAAGTTCACGAGAAAAAGCATGAATATCGTCAAAGATCGCGGGGAAAAAAAAGAATTTTATCAAAGATATTTGAAAAAAAGCAAATTTTGTCAAAGAATCGCGAAAAAAAACGCGTATTTCATTAAAAATCGCGCAGAAAAACACTATTTTTGTCGAAAGATCGTGAAAAGAATGCGAATTTTGTCAAAAATCACAGGAGAAACACTAATTTCGGCAAAGAATTGTGAAAAGAATGCGAATTTCGTCAAAGATCGCGGGGAAAGAACACTAATTTCGTCAAGGGATTGTGAAAAGAATGCGAACTTTGTCAGAAAACGCATAAAAACGCTAATTTCGATCAGAAGTCTTTGAAACAAAGCTAATTTTGTCAAAGATCGCAGGAAATAATGTGAATTTCGTCAAAGATCTCGTAAAAAAACGTGAATATTGTCAAGGTTCACGTAAAAAACACGCGAATTTTGTCAAAGATCTCGTAAAAAACGCGAATTTCGTCAAAAGATTGCGAGAAAAATGCGAATTTCGTCAAAAGATTGCGAAAAAAATGTTTATTTCGTCAAAGATAGCAGAAAAAACGCTTTTATCAAAAAATTGCGGAAAAAACGCTAATTTTATCAAAAGATCGTGGAAAAATGCAAATTTCGTCAAAAGATCGTGGAAAAACGCAAATTTCGTCAAAAGATCGCGAAAAAACGCAAATTTCGTTAAAAGATCACGAAAATAACACAAATTTCGTCAAAAGATCGCGAAAAAACGGCGAATTTCGTCAAAAGATCACGAAAAAAAATGCAAATTTCGTTAAAAGATCGCAAAAAAAACGCGAACTTCGTCAAAAGATCGCGAAAAAAAACAGTAATTTCATCAAAGGATCGTGAAAAAAACGTGAATTTTTCACAGGATCATGGAAAAAGCGCGAATTTCATCAAAGAGCCTTGAAAAACTCATAATTAGACCGGAAGGGAATCCCCCCCCCCCCCCTTTCCTCCCCAATCCTTTGGCTGTGTAACCTTTCAGAAAATTTGCTGTGAATTTCAGAATTTTTTTTTTTAGAATTTCCCATGCAAAAAAATTTTCTTTTGATATCTCACGTTTTTATTTTGGAAAAAAAAGACTATACATGAATATAGCATAGAAAATGTTATGAAGTATTACTTTTTTCATTGCATGTGCATATGTTATGCATTTGTAAGCACCCAAGAATACGTCATAAAAATTGTAAGGATTTCAAAATTGATATGTTGGCAGGTATGTAAGATAGATTTTATGCTGCCGTGTCAGACCCATGCCTGGAAATTTTGGTCCGTGCAAACTTATAGTTTGTAGTCCAACTTCGGATCGTGAAAAGGATTAGCAGTTAGCATCATCAACTATCTTTAAAAAGTTTCTCATTTTTTGAATAGTTTTATGAACAGACTTTATAGTAAGGGGGGAAAAAATCAGATTCTCTACATAATGGAAAGCACAATTTTTTAAACATATAATCTTTAGATTATATGCTGGAAAATCCAGTACTCTGAAATTACTAAACCATTTTTAAAAATTCTTTTAGTATTTATAATCATGACTCTCCCTACTTAAATGTAGACTATTGTTTTTAATCTCGGCACCACTACACTTAAGCAGGTGCAAGGAAGCAAAATGTTCTAAAATCACAATTTTTTATTAAAGTGTTAAGGCTAGAACCTTGAAATTTGACGTTGTGGTTCCCTTAACACATAAATGCTTACTAAGAACAGTTTTTAAAATTTAAAAGTGTGAAATGAGTGAAATATGTTATACTATTAACTCTAACTTATTACTATTACTCTAAAAATAATGAACTAGTAAAAAAAAAATTCTTACACCAAAATATTAGATGACGGAGTAGGATAGATGGTTGACAAAATTAAAAAAATAAACAACATGATATCTATTTTTCATAAGAATAAAGCTGTGAATGGTTTTAAATGAAAATTTTCTATTTGAATTAGTAGTATTTGTATTGGTAGTAGTAATGTAATTTTCCCTTCATTTTAATGAGCTCATAAAGTACATAAACAATGTTTTACCAACTGTGTTCGATTCCTGCATTCGCAAAGCCAACAACCTTATTAGTATGTTATGTTTTATAAAATAAATATCCAAAAGTAAGGAATTAAAAATACCCCCCCCCCCCTCCTCCAAAGAAAAAAAAATCAAGCTTAAAAAAGTAATGTTCTTAAATATTTTCTTAGTAACTAACACAGTGAGAAAATGCATGCTATTGGGCTTAATCATTTTATTAGTATGTAGATTGCCATTAAATATATATATATGCTTAAAAGTACAGTGTGTCAAATATCTAAAAAGAATTTATTGCTAAAAAATGGTTTATAATATAGCACCTATCTTGTATTCTAGTCTAATTAATAATATATATCTATTTACAATTATTTAAATATTTACTACTTGTTATTTTTTTTGAAAAATAGACTGTTCCTTTGTGCATTATTTATTAACTACATCAAGTTCCCTTCTAAAGAATAATCAAGAAAAAGCCTTTTAAAATTATTTAACAATTACATTTCCTTTTAGGAAAATTTGGTAAGTTGTTCTTCTGCTCCTGCAAATATGGTGCAAATGGGTACTGTCATAAATCAAAATGGACAACTGCAGCCTGCAATGATGACCATGACTGATCCAAACAATCCAAATATGCCAGAACAACTTGTAGTTGTCCAGAATGTAAATGGAGCAGGAGCTCTCGATGAAGCAAGTGCCAAGACTATGATTAATGCTGGTAAAGTCTGTTTTATTTTAATAGATTTACAGTACAGAACCATTTATCCGGAATGCTTGGGGTCAGATGCATTCCGGATAACTGGTTTTTCCGCTTAACTGGTTATGCATTAAAGCAGCATCCATTTGATAAGTTTTGTGGAATATGTGTGGTTGTGGCATTATTTCTGATTTTAAATTATTAGATTACTTGGATTAAAAATCAGTGTGAGAAAGATCAAAAGCTAACCAGAGTTTAAAGTAAGGTAATTTATGGGAATCCTTTAGGAACAAAAATTCTTCTGTTTCCTCTGCATAAAAATTAAAACATCTAGCATACAACTAAATTTGAGGACAACAAATACTAGATGTTGTCATCAAATTATACGATTGTTTCGAGGAAAGCCTATGCCAAACTGGCAGTGTATGACACCTTTTTCTGCAAAGATTCTGAAATCAGTCTATCAAAAATATCATTCCGGATAACTGGTTTTCCGGTTAACTGGTTTCCGGATAAATGGTTCCATACTGTATTTCTAAAATGTCAAATGAGGACTTTTTTCCCTGTTACTTATTAATTATACATATATAACAACTTCAAATATGGCTGTTGATTCTGTATGTGTGTGTGATTAGTTAACCCTTAACTGGAAACGTGCCGTCTGTGAGACGGTTGCGTTTACATATCTGCCCTTAATATTTTCTCTCTCAGACATTCAAAACGTATTTTTATGCTGTTATATTAAAAAATTGGCCATGTTAATGCATTACCATTAAAGATTAAATGTTTAAGTTCACTATTTGGTAAATTATTAAGTGTTCTTTTGTGCACGGAATTTTCACGTTTCCGGTTAAGGGTTAAATCATTAAACTAACATTCATAATCATGTTGCCATGCATCACAACTACACCTCCTAAAATGAAATCTACAAGAGTGAAGGGTCAGAGGAAATCAAAACAAGACGTGTCACTTCAAAAAGTAAATAAAAAATTATAAGTTTGTTTTTTATTTATTTTTCAAATAAATTAGTTATTATTTTTTTGAAAAATAAGTTAGTTTATTTGTGTATAAATAATACTTTTTGCTGCCTCTTTAAAAAGAAAGGGAGAAAAAAAGATTTAGACGTACGTTCCTTAATAGCTGTACAAATTTAAATGTAAATTACATTATCTCAAAACATAATAATTGTTCTTTTTTTAAAAGGGGGTAGGCATAGGGGAAGGTGGAGATGTTTTAATTTTAGAGAAGATTCTTTTTTTTATGATAATTTTTTTCTTTAATTTGAAGACTCATTTTTTTTATGAATATTTTGATATAGATATCAACAGGACTTGGCATGTAGATTTTTTGTAGTCTGTGCAAAACTTTTTATAGATCCTTTGGAAATAAATAAAAAGGAAAAAATTCTCACATTATGCATGAACTATGTCATAGTTTTCAGTATTATGTGCATATATTACACTACATTACTTTTTAGTTTGCTATTAATTTACAGTCTGTCACAAAAATTTATGCAAATGCTCTGCAAGAAAGGGCAAAGTTAAGGCAAAGGTGAATTTTTGTAAACAAATATTGCATTTTGTTCTTAGAATTTTAATATATATAGATATATATTCATGCTTAAAAGTTAATATATCTTAGACCTTTTGATATTTTTTCATAAACTATGTAAGTATATGAAAATGTATAAAATAATAAAATTGAAATTAAAAAAATTAAATGTGTGATCCAAAGTGCCTGTGTGCATTGTGCATTTTCCACACATTACATGTCGGGCCTGAATGTCAATATTTTAAATACAGTCCGTCGATAACTGTCCAATTTTCCCACCCAGATTTTTTTTTAATCTCAAGATGGATTCTAAACAGAAGCATTTGTGTATGAGCTTCTGTTCAGAACAATGCATTATAATAATTTTGGATAGCAACTTGCATAAAAATATGTTATTTTGAGTACAAATACTATCAAAATTTGACTAGGTATGCTGGGTGTTCTGCCAGTTGAAATGGCTGTAAGGAGAACACTGTCATACTGATGTTTTTAAATTTTATGTACTTTTGATGCATGTGCATCAAATGTAAGTGTGTGTGTATGTTTTGTGCATTGGTCTGAAAGTGTGATTTTTAATTATAAAAGTACATTTAAAAGTTATGAGATGTTGCATGAGTTATCTTAAACACATATATATAGTATGTGAATAAAATTTTCAATCACACAGGATCATTGCCCGGTTCAATCCAAATGGCGAAATTCGCTAATCCACCTACCAGCATGGCTAGTATGCTGCCTCAGATGACTAATGGAGGTCAAATGATTGCTCCTACCCAGCTAGCTGGAATGATGAACTTAGCAGGGCTTCCACAAGTTACCACATTAACTGGCTTAAATGGAATTCCCGGTTTAAATGTAATGAATCAAATACAAGGTCAGCCTCAGCTGGTCCAACAGCAAACAAATAATGGAACTACATGTGTACAAAATACACAGATACAAGGAGCTTGTCCACAGAATATGGTATCTGTTAATGGTCACCCCAATGCAGTACAACAGGTATTGTTATTTATTCAATAAATGGTTATTTAGAATAGTTTAACCTATTTGCATCACAGCTCCCAATACCTATCAATTTATCACCTATTATGAAATAATATATTATTCCTGTTGAACATTGTATATTACTGTGTGGCTGGTGATATTTTACAGTTGTCATGTGTGGGTTATTTCTGCTTGCAGATGCAAATGAGTTAAGAATGATTAACTGTAGCCAAATACATATAATTTTATTTAAATTTAATCTTTGTTGATGTTAGTATTCCTTTTGGTCGATTGTAACCATGGGATTGAGACCAGGTCTGGAAAGCACTAAGCGGAGGTAAACAGATATTATTTGATGAAGCGCCACATTGTTGGAAATCTGCCTTGGTCTCAAGTTTTCTTATAATTTTTATCTTTGTTGAAGGAAAAATCTCCAGAAAAATTAAAAGTTAGAATTATAAGCTTGAGAAATTATGACTTCTCAATTTTCTTATGACTTCTCTTATTAATTTTATTATAAAGAGGAAATTTAATAGATAGTTTGGAAGAAAAAATTGAATTGTAAACATTTTTGTTGATATAGATTCTTTTTTAATTTATAGTGTATCTTTTACTATTAAAAGTATAAAGTGAATTTCAAATAGCAGGTTTTAAAACTGATTTCAGTAAACAGATGTTCTTTGTTTTTTTTTTTTTAAATATCTGTCTAATCCTAGGCAAGTTTAAAGCTGGGAAAATTAAAGACTAGGTTACATTTTTATATTCGAATCTTAAGTATAATTTTCATTAACACTTGACTATAAAAAATAAATGAAAGAAAAATGTTAATTTCCTGAAATTAACATAATTCCATAAAATTACCCTTTATGCCATTATCATAGATTTACACTTTTTCCGTTAAAAAATGTTCTTTAAATATAGTTATTGTTAATTTTCATGAATAAATGTAAATTTGCAATTTCATTTCAAAATAATAATAATAATAATAACATGGATTTTTTTTTTTTTTTTTTTTTTTTTTTTTGTAGTCCCAAGTTGGAAACCAACCCCAGTTCATCTTAGCTGGAGGACAACCAATTCAAGGTATTCAAGGAGCTCAGCTTCTAATCCCTACATCTTCTGGTAAATTCTCTCTTCTTCCTCTGCATTTTCTAGCAGGAATTCAGGTGTAATCATTTTCAGTCTTTTGTTTTTATTTTTAAATTATTTAGGTAAGAAGTTATGTAATTTCTCTTGTTTAGTTTACTTAATTCTTTTATTATATAACCATTATTATTATTATTATTTATTATCCTATCTGCTTCACAAAATTCCTGGAGATTACTGAAAGTTATAGAAGAATGAATGTATTAAAACATCTTTTCAAACATGCAATAATGCACTTTAAATAACATGTTTAAATTAATAGAAACATATTAATGGAAGTAATTTCATATAATTAATGGAAGTAATTTCATATAATTAATGGAAGTAATTTCATATAATTAATGAAAGTGCAATATTGCACCACAAAATTTATAACTTCTCAAAGGTAAATAATAATGTATGATATTTCATATTAATTTAAACAATTTTTAAATGAAAAAAAATATAAGAACATTTTTATTTATACAGTCCTCCCCCACTTAATCGGGTCACGGATAATCAAATACCCCGCTTATTCGAATAGAATCCTCCGATACTGAATTTATTCCCATTGGACAATAATATAGAACAAACAACATAACATAGAAATGTTATTTTTCCCTGCTTAAACCAAGGACCTTTTGCGAACGTCCCCGCTTAATCGAATAACAACTGTGTGACCGATGTTTGAAAATAGGCGCGGAAAGCACGTTTCAGCTGGAACTTCCTTCCACCTTTTGTCATTTTCGGTTCCTTTAGGCTTAAAACAAATTTTCAGTTCTTCCTGCAATGATTTCGGCCAGCAGGTGTATAATGGACAGGTCAGATGATTTCCCCCCCCCCCCCTTGGTATCCCCACCATCACTTCTTGCTGTTAACCAGGCTTTAATGGCAATGCACCATCACTTAAGATGGTAGTTGTAATGTTTTGCACTCATTCAAAAAATAACTCGATATTTATTCCTTTAAAATTCCACTTAAACAAACCACTTTAACAATTTTTTTAGGCAGTATAAGTAACGTAAATTAAAAGTAGCAAGTTCTGACTAAATTCAAACAAGCTGCATTAAGTGTGATGTAAACCATATAAATGTATGTACTGACATTAAATTAATACGTATTTACTTTATATTAGCATTTGTATTTATTTTAGTTTATGTTATTCTGTTAACGATTTATTATGCTGTTAATTAAATATACCATAGATGGTTATTTTGCATTTTTTATTATGCATTAAATATTGCAGTTATGAATCCCCATTTAATGAAATACCCCACTTAATCGAATATTATTTCTGGAACCGTCAATATTCGTTTAAACGTAGACGACTGTAAATAGTTGGTGTCTCCAAAAGATTGAAACATGCTTTAATTTTTTTACCGGTTGGAGGCACATCGGCAGTAAAAGTTTTCAAGGTTTAAAAATTATGGTTTTGAAATAGTCCTGCCATTAATTTTTCAAAAATTTTCTCTTTATAATTTTTGTATGGTTTTTCAATCCTGTAAGTTATATTTAGAAATGTAACGCGCGCCACCCGTTTTTAAAACAAATAGACTCGACCGGCAGTCACGTGACCATTTTCCGTGAGTTTTGCCGAATGAGAAATGCTGTGAGTTTGTGAGAATTCTGTTCTGTTTTTGAGCTGTGGTAACATGTAAAAAGTTATATCCGTGTTATTATATATGTGTTATGTGCCGTGCTATTTGTGATGTGCCGTCTTACCAAGATTAAATAAAAAAATATTTAAAGTTATACCCCGAGAAAGTGTTATTTTGAAGTTATGTGAAATTTCTGAGTGATTTTAATCTGAGCTAGCCTGACAGAAACATTTTTTCCGTGTCCGGTGACAAGTAAAATTGTAAAAATGCGTTCTCAATGCCGTCTGTATGGCCAAAACTCACCGAGCTCTGAATTTTACAAAGCTTTCCACCATTAAAAACGAATAGAGAATTTTTTTAGTGCCAGAAAGCTGCAAAATTTCATAAAATACAAAGTGTCATAACTCCATGAGTTTTGGTCATGGACGACTGAAATTTTTACTGTTTTATCTAGCAGAGCATGGAGAAAATGTTTCTAAATATAACTTATAGGGTCCAGAAGCTGCTTAAAAAATTAAAAGTGTAACTTCTTGAAAAATTAGTGGCAGGACTATTTCATCATCATAATCTTAAGTCCTATCATATTTTGAACCCTTTTTGCAATTAACAATGCCTACATATATCCAACAGGTAAAAAATTAAAGCAGTTTCAATCTTTTTTTGGGACACCCTGCATATATATATATAAAGTTTTATTTTTATCTCTTATTATTAAATCATTATTTTAAATTTTCTAAAATTATTTTTTGAGGAATTAATTTTTATCTATTTTTTAAAAAGCTATGTTAGTTAATATATGTTACTTAATATTAGTTTGATTATATTTATTAGATCGTAAGCATAATGTGTGTATATAACATTAATTTTTGCAATTTAAATTTTTCTTATAATGCGTTTTCTTTCAAAAGCTTTATGTTTAAAGTAGGCCTTTCAAAAGTTAAAATTTTTTTATAACAGTTTTCACCAATCTGTGCTTTTAAACTAAGTTACATATATTAAATTTCTTAACATAAAATATAGTCTCTGTTGTGAAAAATACATACCTGCCAGAGAATTTCAAGTGAAAAGTCCATGTATGCCTTTATTCCATCAGTATATAAAGATACAATTATTTCAAAGAATCTTGTATTAAGAGTTATATTATTAAGTCAAATATTCTAATATAAAATAACAATATTTATACTTGTTGTTAAAGTACATTACATGTATAGTAAAAGATTATTTATTATTTTATAAATTTTTTAACTATTTCAGCAATTTCTTTCAATTTATTTATTTAAAAAAGAACCTATTTTAAATATAACTGTGTAAATTCAGATGTTGTTCTGTTATTGCAATTAGAAAATATTGTAAATAAAGTCATTAAATATTCTTTCTAGAATATGTCTATCACATTTATTTTAATAGATTAACTCTCTTTCAATACACTAGCAAACATATGGATTTCAATAAAGCTATATAATATTCAGCCATTGAAATATGATATCTAATTTAAGGAACATAAAAAATTCTGTCTGTACATTTACATGCTTTATGTAAATGTTTATTGTGTAACAATGATGCCTTAGCCTTTGAAAGGGTCTATTTCAAATTGTACATGTGGCAATTAACAATTACTATTTTATCTTTTTTCGGCTAAATTATTAGCCAATTTATTTGTAAATTACTGTTTTAAATAGGATATCAGTGATTAAATCGTGATAGTATTTAAATGATTTTTTTTAAATTATTGATTAAAATCACAATTTTTCTAAATTTGGGATTGATAAAGCTTTAAATAATTAATAATATAATAATAATTAATAAGCTTAATTGCTTAGGCTTGTAAAAAAATAAGTACAGTAAGCTTGTAAATTGGCATAAAAAGCATTTCATTTAAAAATTACATTTAAATAAATCTTAATATAATTTGCAGTGTCATAATTTTCTTTGAGTAATCAAATTATTCATTCTTTTACATAAAATAAACATAGCAAGTATAATAAATTTCTGCAGGTAAAAGAATAAGTAGTCGATCTCGTTCTATCATTTTTCAAATAAAGATATAGCAAATTTATGTTAAAAGAGAGTGAAAGAATGATAATATCTGCTTAACAGTTATTGTGAGAGAATGCAGAAAAAGGGTTAATTGATATGAAAATGTTAAGTACTGCAAGAGCTTCTTCAGTGGAGGTTGATTAAATTTGTTTTGCTTTTGAACGCACACACACCAAATAAAGAAATCCGTTAGGGATTCAAGCAGTAGCAAAGCTCTTTTTATTTCTTTTTTAAATTTACACTGATTGCTAATAACCCCCACTGAGTGGCAATAATGCTATTTTTGTAATTACATTGCTAATTATAATTTTACTAATTAAATCATACAAAAGTAGATTATGTTCTTAATTAGATTATTGTTTAATAATTATTAATTGTAACCAAGGTTAACAATTTCATATTAAATGCAATTATTAATAATTTTAATAAATGTAAATATCAGCAGTATTTAATATAGGTTTACATAATTATTACAAAATATTAATGTAAATAATATTATATGCTAGTAACGAATGAAATTTCTAATTTGAAGCTTTTATAATTTCTATAATTACTAATTAAAATTTTATTTATTAAGGCTTGAAAATATAGATTGTGTTAAGTTAGAGAGTTTTTTTTTTTTTTTTTTTTTTTTTTTTTTTTAATCTCCATTTCTTTATTTCTCCATTCAGTATTTTAATGTAGGAAAAATCAGACATGATTTAAATATAAAATAAAATCATGATTTTTTTTACACCCTAGTTTTAAAACTAATTTTATGTATTTATTTCTTGTCTTATCAAGACTTTTCTGCATTAAAAATATTAATGTTAGATAAAATATTAGTTTTATTTTTTATGAAAAGTATGGTTACACATGTTCCACCTGCACATCTTTTTCTTCGCTTTCCTTTTCCTTCTTATACTCTCTTTGGCTTTCTCTCTTACCTTGTTTCCTGTAACTAATTAATCTGTTTCACTTCTTTTTCTGTCTAAAATGAACTATATATATCTAAATTTTTTATTTTATGTTTGATATTTGATGAAAATTATTTTATATGTATTAACATGTATATATATATAACTGTATAATTTTTAACAGGCATGCTTTTTATGAAATAGGTTTTTTTTTTTTTTTTTTTTTTTTTTTTTAATAAATAAAAAAAACAAACAGAAGAGGAATCTGAAAATGAGGTGAAAAAACTATAAATTTGTCTGCATTTGAGATCATGGTGTTGAATTCTTGCTATTTTCTTATATCTTTATGATTCTATTTTAGATGATTTAACCTTGTTGCCACAAAGATCAACAAGCACTTGGTTTAAATTCTGCTACTGTACATTTTTTATTCTTGTGCATAAAAGTTCTTGTAATAAAGAAAATAGTTTCATTTGTTTATGAAAATACAGTCATAAAAAATAAAAAAAAAAGAATCCAGAGAACAACCATTACCAAATTATATTTACCACTAAATCTTACCAAATTAATATCTCCAAATTGTCACAGAAAAGACAAAAATAGCCATTTGACTCAAAGTTATGTCTTCTTTCAATTTGTTATAAAAATAAGCTTAGGTGGTCATCTTTATTGTGAAATTGTACCAAACTCTGAAATTTTCAATATGAATACCTGATTTTGATATCATGTTTGGCTTTTCAGTAAATTTTATCTTTATATACCAACATTTCAAGTCATTATTTGTCAAGTAGTCTGAAATAATAAAGGTTTAAAATTTGGAACACTTAATGTTAAATTCATTTATAGTCATTGCAAAACAGGTTACAATGCAGATGGCTTTTTAAGCATAACTCAAAAAATACTTGGCAGAACAAGCTCTAATTTTGGATTCATATATCTTAAGCTTCTAAAAATAGATTTCTATTTTAAAATATTTATAGACTGCAATTCATATATTTTTCGAAATAAATTTTCAAAATATGCATTGTAACCTATGAATTTTTTAATAGAATTCAATTTCTAGAATCTTCAAATATGCAAATTACAAATCTAAAATTACAGCTCGTTCTGTTGAGGAATTTTGTTTCCAACTGTACATTTAATTTTCTTAAACAAAGTATGGATTTTATCTAATGGGTTCTTTATATTCAGTCAGTCTGATCAAAATCTATCCACTAATTAGAAATTTGCTTAATGATTGAGAATTATTAAAATGAAAATGATATTTTTAGAAGGTATTAAATATTTAATGTAGCTCTTTTTCAACCATTCTTTCTCAATACAACTTGCATAATAAATTATTTATGAGTATATTTTCTTGTTTGCATATGGGAATATTTGTGTGCAAGTATACATACTTCTTTGGCATTCTTCTAGATCAATGATGCACAATTTTCATTTCCAACCTTCATTTTGTTCAAAATTTTGTTGCGACGTCTGGATACCAACTAGACTTTTTTTAATCATCAATGTAGTTAAAATAAATTCTTTTTGGGATTTGGGTTTATGTTTCTGCCTTATTAGAGGTCTGAATAAAATATATAATTTTATGAAGCAATGGTTTTCTTTATGCATATGGGTATAAATATTTTTTAATGAAAAATACTTTTAAAAACTTTGCATTATAAGAATTCAGTTTGAAGTATGTGCTTTGAAAGAGCTCATGCTTGCTTCTATGTTCGTATCTGTATTGGAAATCTTCTATGTTCGTATCTTCATTGGCGATCGCAAGTCGCCCTCTGGATCAATTCAAGATTGATATTTTGTTTTAATAACAACTAAATTTGAAAAGTCGATTTCACATAAGTTGGTCGATGCAAACTGAATCAAAATATTAATTGCCTTTTTCTTCAAATCGGTATATTTGTTTCCAATCGATAACCAAAATTTTTGACAAGTCAGAGACTGACCGTATTTTATGGAAGAAACACCGCACCCATCGTAAGTGCCGCACTCCTCAAAATTGGCCTTAATAAGCTTAAAAATATCGTAATCTTTTAAACTCATAAACGCTGCGGCGTTTCTTCCATAAAATACAGTAAATTGAATGTGTAGTTTTTTTGTTGCTTGAAGCATCGATTAACTGTTCTTTTCATTTAAAAGGATGTTGGATTTAAAATAGCAAATGAAAATGGATCACTTATCCAGCCTAATTCATTTTCTGGAATTTTTTCAAACCTTTCTCCCATTTTATCATATGATGGGAAATGATGTTTTTAAATGACAAAAAATCTTCATTACTTTCTTTAATAAATTCTGAAAAGCATGGGAACATGTCTGTATTGTTTTTGTTCAATTCTCCTTTCCAAAGTTTCAGCTTATTCTTAAAGCTTCAAATTTACTGCTCAATGTTAAAATGTTTGCACTCTCTCCCTGTAGGCTTAAATTCAAATCAATAAGTTTTTTGAAAATGTCAATCATGTAAAGTTTTCCAAGCCAATCTTCATTAATGAATGAACTTGCCAATATATGTTATTGTTTTTCTACCAAAAAATTTTTTATTTCATTTCTCAAATCGAAAAACATCACAGTATTTTGCCGCTGGAGATCTGTTTGACTTTGGTATGTACAAGGGTAATTTGAAAAGTTTGCGAAATGAATCACAAATGGCAGCATCAGTTGAAATATACGAAACAGATAGCACCAACTGCCTTGTGCACAAAGGTCAAATTAGATATTGTTCTGTTAAGCAGTAATCAATTTGCCATTCCTTTTAAGCAAAGCTAGTTTCATGAGTGTTGCAAATTGAATAAAAATGAAACATGTGCTGTTATAAAATATTTTGTGAAAAAAAGTTGGAAGACACCAGAAATTCATAAAGATATGTACAATACATTAGGAGAAAAAGCCCATAATATAGTTAAGCAGAGTCGTCGATTAAAGGTCTACGAAATTGCTAATGTTATAGGCCTCTCAGATGAAAGAACATTTCATATCATCTTAACTGTGGAATTAGGCATGAATAAGAGGATTGGTATAGAGTTTTAGCCAAAACTGTTGGAAGAATTTAATTTTTTATTCATTTTTAATGTTTCCATTCTACACTGCATTTAGCAAAGTACAAATACAATTATGTACTGTTCATATTTTTAATTTGAAAATATAAATCTATAATTTTAGCAAAAACATAAAATACCAGAAAAACTTAAAGGATTGGTTAGTTTTGAGCTCAGTATTTTTAAAGCATGAAATTATATTTAATCATTAAAGAATTAAATTTTCAGGATTTGTTTTAAAAAGAGTTTTTGATGTTATAAGAAATTATCATCATAGTCATTTTTATTTCCAACTATTTTATATTCACAATCAAATTTGTAATTTTGCAACCATTTCAATAATTATTTTTACTTTTGAAGGTGTTGCAACGCAACAAGTGATAACTATACCTGTATCCCAGTTAGCTGGGAATCAAATAGTCCAATTAGTAGCTTCCAATGGGCAGATATTTACTACAACATTAGCAAGTCTTCAAGCAATGTCACAGCCTGTTCCTGTACCTGGTATCTCTAATCCAAGTATGTGAGACCTTATTTACTAAATTTACAGCATATTAGTAAAATTAAGCAATAGAAAATAATAAAAAAAAATTAATGTTAATATTCTGTGTACTTCAGCATGTGTGTGTTATATTTTAAACTTCATGGTTTCATATAATCAATCCAATAGATATATTCTTAAAAAATATTAAATCATTTAAATTTCTATTACATTATATGTACTGTATATTCCAGCGTATAAAACAAACTTTTGATACAAGAAAATGAAAATTTACAGGTATGCAGGGTTATATGCCTGTTATAAAAATAAATTATGAAAAATAGATAACAAGAACTAAGATTTCTAATTTAATATTATACACATGCTATTCATTTACAAAAAAGAAAGAAAGTAACAACAATTTTTCCTATCATATTACGTGAAAAATTATAGTTAATATACTTTAAGTAGTCTATTTTATTTTTTTATGTGTATCTCATGAAGGTTTCTTTGCAAAGAAGAGGGTACGTGTTATATGGCAAATATACCTAAAAATAGAAAAAAAAAATGAAATCTGAGACTTCAACTGTGCAGTATATATTTTTTAAAAATGAATGTTTTTGTAAGTTTGTTACATTGCTTATTAAGAAATTAAAATTAATAACAAAAGCTAATAGTCCTTTGTTTAATTTGACATGCATTTTTCATTAATAACAAATATGTAAAATTTAAAATAAGTATGATTCTGAATCTGATGGTTTCTTGTTTTATTTTATTTTTATTCAGCTTTATTTATTCTTAAAGATTTACATAGAAACACTCAAAAAAGATTTGTTTTGAACAAAATCGCACATTTTATTATAATCATACTGATCAGTAAAGATAGTATACAACTGAGTGAAAAAGTGACTGAGCTAGGAATTGAAGTCAGAACTTTCGGCTTAAATTGCCCAGTGTTTTGACAATTTAAGCCAAAGGTTCTGGGCCTGGACACTTTTTCACTTTGTTGGAAAATTTTCAACTTGTAAAATCCCACATATCCAAAGAGTTCATCCAAAACCCGATGTGTCCAAAACTGAAATTATTATTAATTTACTTACATGTTGATTTAGTTTTAGATAATTGAATAAATTCCATAGTTACCAAAGAAATACTAAACATCTTAAATTTGCTGGGGCAGAAAAAAGCAAAACACAATTTCCATATTCTTATAAAATCTAATTTTGTGGACACTTGGTCACACTTTATAGAACACATGGGTTTTGATCAAAGCTGCTTATATATTCATTTTTTTCTTTTCATACTAGGGCTGTTATTTCTTTTGTACTTTGTATTTTATTACAAAATTATTGTTCCAAAATTAGAATTTTTAATACTGTATGTTCAGAAACTGTAGATATCTTTTATCTGTATGTAATTAAAAATATTAATAAGTGTATGTTCCGATCAGATTAAACTTAACTCACTTACCATGTGCTTTTTTCTTTTTTTTTTTTTTTTTTTTTTTGTGTGTGTGTGTGTGTGAATATTTTTTTTTTGTTTGTGCTCATTTTTGTTAAGCCTAGTATTGTGGCATATTTTATCTGTTGTACAGTTGACTTCAGTTCTTTAAAACTGACAAAAAATTTGGCAATGCATAATGTGGTATTTTATAGCTTAAAAATAACTTCCTTTATTTTTAACGGTATCTTTTACTCTGACTTTAGTTATTTAAAATTGAATTCAGAATACATTCACTCATTGACTTTAAAAAAAAAAAAAAAAAAAAAAAAAAAAAAAAAAAAAACTTTATTTTATTATTAAAGGTAGCATCTCAAAAATAGCCTGATTATTTTGGTTTTAAAAATTTACTAGTTGCTATATATTATAAAATGCTGAGTTTGTATACTGCAGTAGAATCTCAATTATTGAAACTATCTTAACACGAAAGTGTTAGGTAGTTGAATATGTGAAATTATGCAAAATAAACAAGAAAACAAGTTAGAAAAAATATGTTGTTAGATATCAATATGTATGTCATCAATATGTATAGCATTTCAAAATAAAGATATTGCATAGGTAGAAAAATACCAAGTACAATATATAAAATATAGTGAAAAAATAAAGCTTTGAACAAAATTGAAATTTTCTTTTTTTTTTTTTCTTTTTTTTTAATGGGGGTAGGGAAACAAAATCAGAATTTGAAGATTGAGATTTCTTTTACTAGATAATATCATCAATGAAACAGCTGTTTCTTGAGAAAGTAAATAACATTGTGTGAGCTTTATATGAATTTTACTTACGAAAAATGGTAGCATTCAAGCATTTCATATTTGTTAAAAAATGATTTTTTTTAAAGGTTTTTATTGAAATAAAAATTTAAATATTTTAAGCGAAATTTATTCTGTAAATTTGATTAGATTGATATTTCATAATAGAATGCCTCTCAATTAAAGGATTCATGATGTCACAAGTTAGAAGCAAAAAATAAAAATTTGTGGAATATCTCACTCACTGGGCTGTACAATCTTAATAATACTGAAGATAATGTTGAAGATTTTTGTTTCCATACTGCCAGTTTTTAATGAAACATATTCTCTGTATTTAGATAATCCTCAGGCAGTTCAACACCATCCCATGATTCAAACTGGTTACACTAATGTACCTGGACAAATGACCGCACTACCTCAAGTATTCACCAATTCAGCTGGTCAGTTGGTTACGTTAGGACCTCAGGTATGATGATCTGCAATTTATCTATTTAATTTTTTAGGTGATTAATTATGGAACTTTTTTTATTTGTCAGGGATAAAAATTATCTGCAGATCCACGATTTTCTACTTTTTAATACTTTTTAATCTTCTTTTTTCTGTTTTGTAAATATTTTTTTCTCACTTCCTGTCCTTTTCTATAGAGTTTTTTTTTTTTAACTTTTCCTAATAAAATGAAATGGAATGGTAAAAGCAGAGGTGCCAACTCTTCTGACTCAAAGGCCATCTCTTACCTATACACTTTACAATGTATTTCTCTAGATTTTTTGTTAGTCATAAAGAAATTTAAATTTGCCAATAATATTCTATCAAAAACCATGTCATGACTTATTGTATTTCTTCATCTAAAGAGCAAAATTTGTAAATAGTGCAACTAAATAAAAAAAGTAGCTATTAAAAAATTATCTGCCAATGGCCACTTGCTATTTAAAAATTTCCAGAAATGCACTTGATATGCTCCAAAACACACAATTTATTTTTGTTTCTTGTGATATTGTTTCATAGAAGATGTCCAATAAAAGGGGGCTTTGGATGCCCATAGCAAGAAGTAATTTAATGCACCATCCCCTCTGCCCTGAGAATTAAAATACAATAAACTCCCGACTATCCGGCCTAAAGTGGTGAAAGGATAGGCCGGATTACAAAAAAGCCAGATAGGCCGGAGTTCTATAAATATTTACTCACTTCCTGCCCTCCCCCTCCCCCCGCCATGATATTTAAAGCACATGTTGTACATTTTAAGATAAATTTTATATGTACAGTCGTGGAAAAAAAAAGTAAACACCCCCTACTAACTCCTCAATAAATTATCGTAGACGAAAGTGACTGGTACTGAACGATTGGAAATAAAGTCTACTTTTAAATGATGTATATAAAATTTGCTTAGGGAGGGCATCTACATATTAAAATGAATGCAAACTTAATTTTTTTCAATGGCAATACCCGATTTTAACGAGATATTTCAAATCTTCGGTTCAAACTATGCCTAGACACCAAATTTCAAGTCATTTGAATAATAAGTTTTTGAATTATAAACATTCAAAATTGAGTGCTTCTAATGTTAAATTACATTTTCATATTTTTATTTATATCTCCTGAAATTATGCTCCTAATGTGCTAATTTTTTGTGTAGCAATAATACTAATATACCCAAACATAAATACGCTTAATTTGCAATTTTTATAATTTTGTCATATGAATTATGAAATTAATATTCGAAAAAATTATGAATTGCAACCTACAATTTTTTGGATGGATTTAGATTTATTAAGTCCTGTTTTATGCAAATCCAAAATTTCACGTTTTTCTTCCAAGTAGTTTTCAAATTATGCTTAAAAAACAGAAAAATGATGGTTTAAGGGGCCGTTTATGATAGAAGTGAGTAGATATTTTGAAATGTCTTCTGCTGTCCTGTAATCTAACAGGCTTTATTGATTGCTTGATTAGCGCTGAAGATGCCTTGATCAAAAAGGTGGCTCTCTCGGTTAACAATCCAGTACCGAACTTCAATTTGGATACAACCCCTAAAATATGCTCGTTTTAAAATAATTAATTTCTCGGAAACTTATGGTATGAATTGCATAAAAATTTATTTTTAGGCTAATTGCAGGGTGTAGAGTTCATTTATGCTGTCAGAATTGTGTACTGCTATTGATAAAACAAAGTTATGGTTCGTTTTAATATTTAGATGGCCCCCTAAACAAATTTAATATACATCATTTAAAAGTAGACTTTATTTCCAATCATTTGGTACCAGTAACTTTCTTCTACGATAATTTGTTGAGGAGTTAGTAGGGCGTGTTTACTTTTTTTTTTCCCACGACTGTACAATGCATAATGCATACAGTTTCAAAATAAGCAAAACATTAACATAAAACACAAGCTTAATTTTTAAAGTATAATTAAATCCCATTTTCTTTATTGATAAATGATTGCACAAATATGAAAAGTTATACATAAGATGAAACAGTCAAAACTTAGTGTTTAGTTTTTGAAAATGTCCTTGATAGATGACTGCTTCTCCCTGTTGGCCCTCTTCTGCGACACAGTGTTCTTCCATATATGCAAACAGATGATATGTTGGGGGGGATGGTGTCGTGTGTTTGTTGCTTGCCCCTCCCACGTAAAAATTCAGCAGAGTGACTTGACAAATTAGTTTAAGTTATATATGAAACTTTGAAAATATAGTTAAAATAATAACTTTGAATAAGAATATGTTGAAGTATATGCAACTTCATGAATCCTATATATATACTATGATGTTTCATGAATAAGGTAAGTGTAAAATGTACTTACAGTAATGAGCCAAAATGATGAACAGAGGAAAGATTCATTTATTGGTGCTTGCTGTACATGAACTTGACTTCGTTCTTGGATTAAATTAATGGACACTTGCGACGATAGTCTACCCGAACTCGAGAACACACATCATTCGACGGCATCATTCGACGACATAAGTAACTTGAAATATATTATCCACAACTCTATCGCCGATTTAATTAACAATTCTCGATGAAACGTCTTAAAATAAACCACTATGCTTAATAAATTCTCACAATTATATTGGTATTCAGCCATATACCATACATATTCGCTGACACTTCATAAAACATACCAAATAATACCATAAGTCAGCCTTCAAACATCGCACACCTCACCCATTGCATACCTACCGAAAACATGAATCGCTGTCCCTTTAAATCAGGACGAAAACCTATCGACCAATCAGAATCGACTATGCAATTTGCATAAGTCGGAAGATATTTAACATTTACTTATAATTTGAATAACATTTAATAAATATGACGATGACTTTAGAAAAATTACTTTAATATAAAAATGACTTAAAAAGATGATTTTACATGTTAATTAAATTTAAATACTTATCTAAAAAAAATGAATACTAGCGAATGCGATCGCAAGTAAAATTGCCGTATACGGTCCACGACCGAAACGCGATACGCAACCATCCAACCGTGGCGGTAAAAACGTAAACAAACGCCGAAAGGCGGCAAAAGAAAAGAAAATATCGTGCTGTCGAGTTCAGGTAGACTTTACAAATTGTTTAATGAAAAATAGAAATGAAAAATGCTTGGGAATAATTTTCCCACAGAATGCCCCTCTTTCCCATTCATTTTGATTTTCTGCAATAAAGTTCATTACAAAAGTTTTTGTAATAATGGCAGGATCAAAAGAAAGTTCTTTTTTTTTCGTGGAAAGTTCATCACCATAAAAAAACGTCTTTGAATCTAAGAAAGGAGTCCTTTACGAGGGATTTAGTCAAAATATCTGCATAGTTCTCTTTTGACATAACATGCTTAATGTCGAAGAGGCCATTGTTATACCAGTCTCTTATAAACTTGTATTTTAAATCAATATAACGATTCTTTATGGTATCAGCTTTCTGTTTGGTGAAGGAAATGGCAGCAGTATTATCACAAAAGAGCATTGGACGTTGAATAGTAATGATGTCCAAGTTAAGACTTTTCTGAATTTCAATTAGAGACATGTTTAAGAATTTTAGATCTTTTACAGCTTCTGTCGCTGCTATTATTTCTGCTTCCATTGGACTCAAGGCTACGCAATTTTGTTTAGTTACTCTCCAGGTTACTGGAATATTGTTCAATAAAGCAATGTAACCGCTCCAGGATTTTCGATCAGTAGTGTCACTTGCCCAAGAAGCGTCGACGTAGACAGCTAGCTGAATTGGAGGGTCAGATTGTGTCAACTTCAATCCTAAGGATTTTGTCGAAGAGAGATACATCAGGATTCGCAGGAGTGCCTTGTAGTGCAACAGGTTGTGGCTCTCTGTAAATTGTGAAAGTGCAGCAACAGGCCAAGCAATGTCTGGACGGCATCGATGAGCAATGTACTGTAGACATCCCAGTAAGTTTCGGTACGGTAGGTTCTCGGGAAATTCGTCATCTTCAGCAACTGGAACAGGATTATATCCAGGAGGAGAAGGAAGAGATATATTAGTAAGATCAGGGACATCAAACTTCTTTAAACACTTTTCAATATAATGTTCACAGTTAATGTTAACTATTGCATCCTCTTCTCTTTTAAAATTGATACCTAATAACATTGAAATAGGACCTAAATTTTTAACTTCATAAATGGATTCAATTAACTGTACTACCTCTTTTAAAACTTCACCATTTTTCGCAAAAATAGGCAAATCATCCACATACACTATAACTATTGCTTCACTTTTATAAGAGTATACACAAGTTAACCCTTGTACTTCACTGAATCCATTTCCAATTAACTTATTATGCAAATCATGGTACCAACATCTTCCAGCTTGGTGAAGCCCATAGATTGCTTTCTTTAACTTTAAAACACAGTGTTCTTTCCCTGGAATTGTATAATCTTCAGGTTGTTTGATGCAAATTTCTTTATCAATATCCCCATATAAGTATGCACATTTAACATCAAGAAGACAATGCACCCAACTCAATATTCTAATAAAAAAAGCTATGAAAAGACGAATGAGTGTAAAATTTATTACTGGACTAAATGTGTCGTTGTAATCTAAACCTTCTCTCTGATTGTTACCTAGTGCAACTAAACGCGCTTTAAATATGCAATTCTTTCCTTCACTATTTTCCTTTACAGTATAAACCCATTTGGTTCCTATAACTTTTTGATCAACTTTTGGGACAGGTGTCCAAACGTGTCTATCTAACATGGTTTGGATCTCTTGATCCATTGCCTCTTTCCATTTTTGTGCCTCTGGAAGTTGTTTTGCTTGTGTCGCATTTTGTGGTACAATTATTTCAGTTAGGAGCGCTTCTTCAGCTAATTCACTCTCTAGTTCCTTATCTAGCTTAATTGGGCCTTCATATGTATTCCCTAATGAAAAATTTGCCACAGTATCATCTAATATGATTTTATGCATTTTACAATATTCACGTAAATCTTGTTGCGATCTTAATCTGGAACCAGTAGGAGATAAGATATAAACATCAATTTTACCTTTAGTTCTTCCTTTCTTTCTTTTCTTCATAAATCTATAAAATGTTGCTTCTGCTTCTTCCTGTTCCCTCAGAATATTCTCTTCTAATTCATCTTCAGATGTTGATACATCATCTTCCATTTTCTCTTCGGATCTAGATTCATCTTGCTGCATTACTTTCTCAACTTCTGTCGGAGTTGTAGAGCTACTCGGTTGATGGACAGTCAAATCATCTTCCATTGTCGGTGAATTGTTAGGACCTGTAAAGAATTCATTATCATCATTTGAAAAATCAACAAACGTGCGATGTATTATTTTCCGTTCAGGAGAACCGTTCAGTTGAGCTTCGTCAAATGTCACATGCTTTGACTCAATTACTTTATTTTCTTTAGGGAAATAAATGCGATATCCACAGGATCCTATACCATATCCTACAAAAACTCCTCTTTTTGCTCTTGATTGAAACTTATTTCGTTTTTCTTTAGGTTGATGTACATACGCAATGCATCCATAACGTTTCAAATGACGAATGGATGGTTTAGCTCCGTACCATCGTTGAAACGGTATTGCTTCTATGCCTGTGTGAAATATTCGGTTGCGAATGTAATTTACTGCCATAACTGCCTCAACCCATAGATTAGGCGGCAGATTAGCTGCTTGCATAAACGTTCTAGTTCCTTCAAATAAAACTCTGTTATATCGCTCGGCCACGCCGTTCATCTGGGGACTATATATTGTGGTCCTCTCATGCTTGATTCCCATCTTTTCTAACATATCTCTTATTTGCTTATTGCAATATTCTAACCCGTTATCAGTTCTCATGACTTTGACTTTTCTGTTAGTTTGGCGTTCCACAAACGTGATGAAGTGCTTTAATTTCAGGAAAACTTCATCTTTAGAGCGTAGCGGGTAGCAAAAGGCTCTTCGACTAAAATCATCAATAAAAGTAAGTATGTACCGTTGCCCATTCCTTGATGTAACTGGAGCCGGGCCCCATACATCGCTATGTATCAATTCTAACATTTCTTTTGAGCGAACTTTCTTTAATCTAGGATATGTTGACCTAGTATTTTTAGCTAGAATACACGGTTCACACGGAGTCTCTTTTCCCTGTAATTGTCCACAATTTTGAACTAAATTTTCACGAAACATTTTCTTAATTATATCAACATTACTATGTCCTAGCCTTTCATGCCAGAGCATGATGTTGTTACGCTCACTGGCAAATGTAACATTGTAATTTTGATTTGATTGTTGTATATTAGTTACTTCCCTGACATTATCTTGTATTACATGAGCACTTCTTGAATTAGTGTTATAGGCTTGATTTAAGGATTTAGTACAAGTAAAAACTTTTAATTTATTCTTATCAGAAAAAGATGGTTGATCAGCAAGCTCTAAATATTGATTCTTAACATTAGATTTAGTTTTGTCATAACTTTTAATGGCTTTAAGAACGTAAAAATTATCTTTTAGAGTGGCAGTATATAAGTACTTCCAATGCTTATCAAATACTTTAAACCCATTGTCCATTGTGGCATGGAGACCAGCTTTATCCATCTTTGACATGGAAATTAAATTTTTATGAATGGTAGGAACATACAACACATTATGTAAATTTACAATAGATACTTTATCCTTTTCCTTTAATTTAAAACTTACTTTTCCTATTCCTCTAACTTTATGAGGTGTTGTTCCCATCCTAACAACTGCACCCTCTGGTGGCTCACTTAGATAAGTAAAGAAATGCCCATTTTGGCAGACATGAGATGTGGACGCTGAATCCAATGTCCACTCCCAGCAAGGGGGGGAAACATTGCACAAATCTTTACTTTTACATTTTAATTCTGCGACGTATGAATCTAAATTTACTTCATCCCTTTTATCACCATTTTTCTGTTTCCTACAATTTTTATCCCAATGGCCATATTTACCACAAACTTCACACTTTAAATTTATTTTATTTCGAGAATGAGACTTAGGGGAAACTTTTTCAGACATTTGAGTGGTTCTATCAGCCACGAGGGTTTCATTTCGTAATCTTTCTCTCAAATCCCTCCTTGAACATTCCTTTAGAATCTCCTCTTTAACATCCTTAAATTTAAAATCTTTTTCTGGCAAACGGTCTAATTCCCTAATTAAATAATCATAATTTTCTGGTAGGCTTTCTATTAATTGGTAACAACGATGCTTTTCTGCAACTTCCTCCCCGGAATCAACTACGCGACGATAAGCTTCTTCAAACCTAGCAATATAAGTTGGGATATCTTCATCTACATTAATTTTTAAATTCCTAAATTCATTTACATGAAACGATTTTAATGCTCTTCCTGGGATTTCCAGATTTAACTTTAGTGTTTCCCATATTTCCGACGGATCATCCAAATGACCTATTGTTAACCCAATTTCAGGACTGACATACGTTTTGATAATTCCGGCTGCCCTTTGCTTTGACTGATTTAGCTTAAACTTATCAAGGGGCTTCAAATCTGTATAATCTGGCCATTCAGTTTTATTCACCCAGGTATACAAACCTTCAGTTTGCAATGTGCATTTTATAAAACGAGTCCAACTTTGATAGTTATCCCTACTTAATACTATTATATCTGGTGCAGTAGCCATTTTACTTACTTTTACTTAAAACAATAAATAGATATAAAATATAAATAGAAATGGTACTAAAACTTGCATGCACATATATATAAACATTAAAATATTTCATACACTAGATACTTGAAAAAAACACTTCATTAATTAGCTTCAACATTTTCATTTTAAAATACTTTTCTCTAGCTTTGCCACAGTTGAAGTGCTTCTGGGTACCATAACCTCTTTTGGGGGGGATGGTGTCGTGTGTTTGTTGCTTGCCCCTCCCACGTAAAAATTCAGCAGAGTGACTTGACAAATTAGTTTAAGTTATATATGAAACTTTGAAAATATAGTTAAAATAATAACTTTGAATAAGAATATGTTGAAGTATATGCAACTTCATGAATCCTATATATATACTATGATGTTTCATGAATAAGGTAAGTGTAAAATGTACTTACAGTAATGAGCCAAAATGATGAACAGAGGAAAGATTCATTTATTGGTGCTTGCTGTACATGAACTTGACTTCGTTCTTGGATTAAATTAATGGACACTTGCGACGATAGTCTACCCGAACTCGAGAACACACATCATTCGACGGCATCATTCGACGACATAAGTAACTTGAAATATATTATCCACAACTCTATCGCCGATTTAATTAACAATTCTCGATGAAACGTCTTAAAATAAACCACTATGCTTAATAAATTCTCACAATTATATTGGTATTCAGCCATATACCATACATATTCGCTGACACTTCATAAAACATACCAAATAATACCATAAGTCAGCCTTCAAACATCGCACACCTCACCCATTGCATACCTACCGAAAACATGAATCGCTGTCCCTTTAAATCAGGACGAAAACCTATCGACCAATCAGAATCGACTATGCAATTTGCATAAGTCGGAAGATATTTAACATTTACTTATAATTTGAATAACATTTAATAAATATGACGATGACTTTAGAAAAATTACTTTAATATAAAAATGACTTAAAAAGATGATTTTACATGTTAATTAAATTTAAATACTTATCTAAAAAAAATGAATACTAGCGAATGCGATCGCAAGTAAAATTGCCGTATACGGTCCACGACCGAAACGCGATACGCAACCATCCAACCGTGGCGGTAAAAACGTAAACAAACGCCGAAAGGCGGCAAAAGAAAAGAAAATATCGTGCTGTCGAGTTCAGGTAGACTTTACAAATTGTTTAATGAAAAATAGAAATGAAAAATGCTTGGGAATAATTTTCCCACATGATAGCAGCTGGCGTCGCTTCCTCCTGCTGACTATTGTACTGCAGTGCTGCCTCAATCGTCTTGAACCCTTCCGAATGTGGGATGAGATTTTTCCTGTCATCCTCCTCCTCTTTTTCTTTTGTTGCTTATACCTGTGTCACCATTTCTACAATATCGTTGTCAGTTAATTCATTTACTTCGTCACTTGCCATTCATTCTATAATGTCCTCTGCTTTGACATCGTCAGAGCCAGGTATATTTTTCAGCAACAACAGAAGCTTATCGTTCTCATCTTCCACTTCAGTTTTCCACACAGGTTTATGTCCGTCCACCTTTATGGTCCAAAAGAATCTGCCAAGACCTTGCAATTACTATGTTTAGACTTTCTTCCCATGCTTCTGCCATCCACCTTATGACATCTAGTGTCTCAATCTTTTCCAGAGTGGTTATGTAGTCTTCATTATTATCAATCGCTGATATCAACAAACAGAGAAGATGCCGGCGATACTTTTTCTGTATCATTTCAAGGACGCCCTGGTCCTTCGGCTGACAAATAGCTGTCACCTTAGGGGATAAAAATTCAGCTTTGATGTCTCCATCTGCGAGTTCATCGATGGACAGATGTGAAGGTGCTTTGTCAAGAATTAGCAGAGCTTTTCTTGGTAAATTGTTGCCTCTGAAATGTTTTCTACAGTCGTTACAAATTCATTTTGGAACCATCTTTTAAGGATCTCTGAATTTATCCATGCTTTCTTTTGATGCATGTAATATAAGGGTAGTGATTCAAGGTTTTTCAGTTTTTTAAAAGCTCTAGGTTTGTTTGACTTTCTTATTAAAGTTAACCTAAGCTTATAGTTGCCGGTTGCATTACTACAAGCCAATATGGGGACTCGTTCTTTTCTTTTCTTGTATTCCGCAGTAGCGGCTTCTTTCTTTGATGCAAGCATTTTTTATAGGGAGCATCTTATAATTTAAACTGGTCTCATCACAATTGTACAACTGCTACCGAGAAATTGACTCCTGTTGAATAAGCTTAGCAAGATAGTCTTTGAACAAAGGAACAGCCTCTTTATCAGCAGATAAAACCTCTCCACTTATGGTAATCTGACAAATATCTGACAAATACTGAATCATTTTTTAAAGCGATCTAACCACCCTTCACTGGCAGTAATTCCGAATCTTCTCCATCTAATAGTTGGAAAAATCGCAATGCTTTTTTCTGCAATATTAGCCCAGTAACAGGCGAGCCATTTCTTGTATTAATTTTTGTACAAATTGGACAATGGGATTGGTATTTGAAGCATTTTGTTTAACTCAGTTATCCAATTAAATATTTTTATTGATCATTCTCATCTTATTTTAATACAAGTCATATTTTACTTGAATGTGATTAATTTATTAAAGCTTTTTTTTTTTAACAAAGAAAAAAATTAAAGTGAGTTTCATTAGTCTGATAAAAACATAGGTAAATTTAAGTATTGTATATTGTTAAAAACGATGGTCAAACATCTATATTTAAAACAAATTAAAAGTTCTATTAACATGACTATGTAAATTCAATTTCAATATTTCTTTTAATTAACAGTTTTTAATTTCGGCATGGACAGGATGAAAATTCATTGAAAATTATGTCACAATTTTGGGAAAATTTTTTTAACTTTATGAATGACATTGACATTTTCTTTGGAAAATGTGGTCATTTTCACAAGTGGAAACATTTCAACTTTGTAAATTTAGAATCCAAGTTTTTATTTATATTTATATTACTATTTATGTGAACGCATAGTATGTTCTGTAAAGTTTTGGGAAAATCAGATAAAGTCACCTCAAATTATTATTTTTTTAAAACAAAAGAAGCCATTAAAAAAAAATAATAAACAAGAGCAAAACACATTCTTAATTTGGCACCCAGGACGACTGCACCTCTTGCCCCGCCTTACTTGTGCTACTGCCAATCAATTCATCATCCTGTATCCTTTAAGGTAGGGATGTACAACCTGTGGCCCGCGATGGTCTTACGTGTGGCCCGCGAACTTCGTCAATTTATAACTGCAAAAAATTGTCAATTGTCATTATGGACAAAAAAAAGTTTTGTCCATAGGTCACAAGAAAAAAATCGTGAATTTCATCAATTTGCACGGGAAAAATTGAAAAATTTGTCAGTCAATTAAGAATCGCGAATTCCGTTGATTGGATGCGAAAAAATCGTGAATTTTGTCAATCAGGCGCGGAAAAATCTCAAATTTCGTTGATCAAGCACGGAAAAATTGCAAATTTGACCTTTCGGGCAAGGAAAAATCACGAGTTTTGTTGATAGAGATCGGAAAAATCCAGAATTTCGTTGGTCCGGCACTGAAAAATCGCGAATTTTGTCGATCAGGTGCGGAAAAACACAAATTTCATTGATCGGGTATGAAAAAATCGTCAATTTTGTTGATGATGCACGGAAAAATTGTAAATTTTGTTGATTGGCTGCGTAAAAATCATGAGTTTCGTCAGTTGCGAGAAAAAATCGTGAATTTTGTCAGTCAATTAAGAATCAAGAATTTCGTTGATCGGTGGCGAAAAAATTGCAAATCTTTTTTATTAGGAGCAAAAAATCTCAAATTTCGTTGATGGGCTGCGGAAAAATTGCATGTTTCATCTGTTTATGCCGAATTTCGTCAATTTGTCACAGGAAAAATGCAAAATTTTTCAGTCACTTAAGAATCACCAATTTCGTTTATCAGGTGCTGAAAAATCGCAAATTTCATCGATCAGGCGTGCAAAAAACGCAAGTTTTGTTGATCGGGAACGAAAAAATCACGAGTGTTGTCAATCGAGCTCCAAAAAATCACGAATTTCGTTGGTCGGGCATGAAAATAATCGCAAATTTCACTGGTCGTGCACGAAAATAATCGCGAATTTTGTCGATCAGGTGCGTAAAAATCGCAAATTTCGTTGATCATGCACGAAACAGTCGTGAATTTTCTCGATGATGCGTGAAAAATTGAAAATTTCATTGATCGGCTGCATACAAATCATGAGTTTCGTCAGTTTATTGCGCGAAAATAGCACGAATTTTGTCAATTTGCCGCAGGAAAAAATTGCAAATTTCATTAGAGTGAGTTAAGAATCGCGAATTTCATTAATCGGACGAGGAAAAATTCGCAAATTTTGTCGATCAGGGGTGGAAAAATCGCAAATTTTGTCAATTGAGCTCTGAAAAATCGCGAATTATGTCAATCAGGTGCGGTAAAACGTGAATTTTTTTGACCGGCTCCAGGAAAATTGCTAATTTTGTCAATCAGGTACAAAAAAATTGCAAATTTCGTTCATCGGGCGCGAAAAATCGCAAATTTCGTTGATCGGCTCCTCATCCCCCCTTCGTTCATAAAGTTCACATTTTTTTCAGCACTAGCCACTTTCATGCCTATGTTTGTTTTTTAGCACTTTTAAATAAACAAAATTTACTTCCCCGAATAAAGTCAAGGAATATTATTGGTCCTTCTAAATAATACATGTTATATCTCTTCTATATATACAAACGTAAACTGTTGATATATCCTTGCCAACTGAATTGGATATTTTGACCGGGTAGGGGAACCTAGAGGGGTAAAACTACCCCCCTCCCCTCTGAAATCATATTTTTTATCTGATTATAGGCCACAGATCACCTCCCAGAAATAGAATTCTTCCCGTGTTACTGATGTGGCCCTCCACAACCCAGAAATTTTTATAAGTGGCCCTTCTTTTAAAAAGGTTGTGCACCCCTACTTTAAGGCAATTGAACTATGATCTTTACTGATCTTATATCCTGATACTGCCTGCAAGGCACTGTAAAATTTTCTTGAATGATGTCAACATCATTCCACTTTTGTTAGTTGAAGTTTAAATTTATTTTGAGTTATTTAATTTTACATTAAAAGTAACAGAAATCTTAACAAAGGTTATCATTTAGCACTTTTGTTTCATCATTTTAGATTATTGCTCATCCTATGATGGGACAGAATCCAACGAATCTGATGGTCAACCCTCAAATGGCAGCTCAGATTCAGCAAGTACAGCAATCTGATGATAAAACCACGATACAGTCTGTATCGTCTACTACACAGTCACCTGTCATGAACAGGCTACAAGTAAGCAATTGCATTTTATAAACTATTAACATTTATTTCTTTAATGACACATAATTGGTGAATTTATACTTCAACTGGCTTTTGACAAGTTGTGAAATTTTTGTCTTCTGGTGTAGCCAATGCCAAAGATGTAAGATAGAATGTAAGCATTGAACATTTTTCATGTAGTTTGCAGGTTATTTTCAGGTGAATGTATCAATATATATATATGTTGGAAGATTTTTTTTTGCTCATCATGTTATATAAATAAGAAATGGAGGAAAATTCTTTTAGAACATCAGTTAATTAAAATATTGAAATTGGTTTATCCATCCTAAACTCGTTGTTGGTTATGCACAAACACACAAGCATGTGTAACAGTATAAATTACATTTCCACAATTTTAAACTACTTAAACTGGAGTCCTTTTTTACACTTTTTTGTTTAACTCAACTTGGTTTTTGTATGTAAAGATGGAATTTTGCAATCAATTTTTAATCCACTTCTTGATAGGCTAGAATGATACAAATTATGTACAAAGGTGTGTTTCCAATGACACTATAACATTTTAATATTTTAAAAACTTAATTATAAATTAATACATTAATTTTAAGGCATTTTTCAATTAGGCAGCCCCAGGTGATAAATTGCCAAATATTCTCTGTAACTTGTGCAATCGTATGGGTGTTTAAAAAACAACAGATTTAATGATGCACCAATAAACGTTCACCAAAATAGGTCAAACCGGTGTGAAACTGCAACAATGAAACATTTTAAAGACTAAAAAGTAGAAAATAAATTATAAATAAACAATGAAGAGTGTAATATATTTTTTTTAAATAAGCTTTTATTTTATCAGTTAATAGTTTAATATTAATTAATTTATGATTATATGTTTAGAAATCCTAAAAGATAGTGTAAAGAATATATATATATATTTTTCTTATTGACCTATCTTAAAAACGAAACAAGGCAGAAACTATATATTATTTAACAAATTTACTGTCGTTTTCAACCAAGTGTAAAAAATAGTAAATTTATCATAATGGATTTTTTGGTGTTTATGCTAAATTAATCTGTTATGTTTGAAATTTTTTGTAAAAAACATGAAATGCAGTAAAAAAGTTAGGCATGATTTTCAAGATGAACATTGAAGGCATATAAAAGAGTGTTTTTAACTATTTTTAGTTTTATACTTATTCTTTTATTTATTTTTTAAGTGTGTTAAAGAGTGCAGCATGATATTTAAATCTAAAATAAAGGATTTCCTTAATTTTATTTATTTATTTTTTTTTTTGTTTGGAAATGAATATGAGGTTGAAATAAAGGCTGCCTGTTTAACATTTTGTAAGCTTTCAGATTATTAAATTTTTCAGTGATTATTATAGATTACCAGGGGAAAATTTGATTTTGGAGAATGTTAGTGTGCACCTTTCTTTTAAAAAGGTACAAAGTCGAATTATCAAAATGGGCATTTTTTGTTCGGCAAAAAGGCACTTACTGTTGAATAAAACAGCACTTTTATTGTATCTCCAAATGGATTATTTGTCAGTATAGTTTACATTATTGGGATATCTGGGATCATGTAATATTTTTAAGAATTCAACTTAAAATTTTGGTTAGTACCTAAAAAGTAGGGATGCAACGGATATCCTGCATATCTGGCTGATTTTTCAATATCCAAAATACCATTGGATATTCAAATCGCAATCACCGGATATCCGACTTCTCTGCCGGATATCCGACAGAGCGCAGCAAAACGAATATGTAAGGATAAGAGAAATTGTTTGACCCCAAACAATGCCAAACAACTTTTGTTTATAATGCAAGATATGAAAGTAAGTTCACTATTCATGAGTAAAAGGTAATTCTCAAATGTTTAAAGAATTGCCAGCTTTCCTAACATTGATATTTGAACTCTTTATAATAAATTTAAGAAGTTACGTTTACATCTTTTAGAAAATTGTACCTTTACTTTTAGAATATAAAACGAAATTTGAAGTTGTTTATTAAAGTATGACTTTATTAATTTTCTGTCTTTCTTTTAAGTTTAATAATTAAACAGGCCTATTTTCACTTTCTTCTATCTACAATAGAAGAAAGTATTGTAATCGAAATTTTTTCCAATTGCCGGTTTTCGACTGATTTAGAAGTTTTAGGGGTCAGGGATCCCAAAACATGCTTATACAAAATGTCTGTCTGTCTGTGTGTCGTCATCGTACCATCAAAAAGTATATGAAGTTATACATAGAAATGAACCAAATTTTTGTATGGTTTTCGCTGTGGCCAGCAGGTCCTTCTTCAGTATAGAAGCATTCTGCCGGAAGGGAGCTCTGTAATTGTGATTTTTGTGCCATTGTACCATCAAAATGTGTGTAAAGTTATCTGTATAATTAAACAAAAATTTTTGTGTATGTTTTTGGCTATGTCCAGCAGGTTCCCCTTTAAATTGGAAATATTCTGCCAGAAGGGGATGCTGTAACAGCGATTTTTGTGCCACTTTTATTCTTATACCATCGAAAAGTGTAGGAAGTTATGCACAGAACCAAACCAATTTTTGGAAGTATGTTTTTGGCTATGGCCAGAAAGTCTTCCTTCAATTTGAAAATATTCTGCTGAAAGGGGGCACTATAACAGTGATTTTTGTGTTATTTTCACTATTTTACCATCAAAAGTATGAAGCTAAACATAGAATTGAACCAATTTTTGGTGTATATTTTTGGCTATGGCCAGCAGTTTCTCCTTGAATTTGGAAATATTCTGCCAGAAGGTGACACTGTAACAGCGATTTTTGTAAAATTTTTTCAATTTTTTCAATTTTTTTTTTTTTTTTTTTTTTTTGTATTGTATATTGGCGGCTTGTGAAGCGACGGTAACTTCGCATCCTACTAAGCTGGCTATTCACAAACAGGTGATGTACAACAGAATAATATTAATTGTAATAAATATGATAGAGATTAACTTATTCTTACTCTACAATTAATTGACTGGAGCAGAAATTTTATATCAAAATCAAAGTTGGTATAATATTGAAGTATTAACATTTGGAACTACTTTTTGAAACATTAAGATGTATGAGATAGCAGAAAGTTTTGGGATTGGAACATGCAACTAGCAGTGATGGAACAGCTGTGCCAATTGCGCCAAATCGATAATGCTGCGCATTTCTGCGCCAAAAACTATCATTTTTCAACAAAATTGCGCCCAACTGCGCCAATTCGATAATAATTCTTGAGCCAAATCGATCATTTTCCATTCGAATTTCGGCAAAATATTGCAATAAACATGCGAATTTGGTCAAAAGTAAGCGAAAAACACGCGATGTTTCTCAAATGATCACGGAAAAAAATGGGAATTTTAACAAAGGATCGCTAATTTCATCAAAAAACGAACAGAATGCGGTCAAAAGATCGCGGAAAAACGTGATTTCGTTTAAAGATTGCGAATAAAACGCAGATTTCGTCTGAAGATCGCGAAAACACGCAAATTTTGTCGAAAGATCTCAAAAAACACGCGAATTTTGCCAAAAGATCGCGAAAAACACGCGATTTTTGCTTAAAGATCGCGAAAAACACGTGAATTCCGTCAAAAGATCGCGGAAAAATGTGATTTCGTTTAAAGATCGTGAATGAAACGCAGATTTCGTCAGAAGATCGCGAAAACACGCAAATTTTGTCGAAAGATCTTGCAAAACACGCGAATTCCGTCGGAAGATCGCGAAAAACACATGAATTCCGTCAAAAGATTGCGAAAAATCGCGAATTTCTCAAAGGATCGCGAGAAAAACGTAAATTTTGTCAAAGAATCGCTAATTTCGTCCAAAAACGAACAAAACACGGTCAAAAGATCGTGAAAAAACGCTCATTTATTTAAAAGATATTGATAAAACCGCAAATTTCATCAAAAGGTCGCAAATTTCGACTAAAGATCGCGAAAAACACGAGATTTTCGTCAAAAGATCGCGAATAACACGTGGCCCCACCAGTGGTTGAGAGGTTCTGCTCTCGAAGCTGGTAGACGGGAGGTGCTGGGTTCGATCCCAATCGTCGGCCTAATCGTTCGGAGTTTTCGTGGTTTTCTTCGAGCCGTGGATCTTCCATGCGTTAATACGGATTAGGTTCCCTTAGAAAGACCCCCACGGAGGGCACTCCCCCCGGGCCCATATCCCTCGTGTAGATAATTGGCCGTCAAAAATCAACCCAACCCAACGCGAATAACACGTGAATTTCGTCAAAGGATCGCGAAAAAAATCTTGATTTTTGTCAAAGGAGCGCTAACATTGTCAAAACACTGTCAAAAGAGCGTGAAAAAACGCTGCTTTCGTTAAAATATCGCGAAAAAAACCCAGCAAATTTCATCAAAAGGTCGCAAAAACACGCGAATTTCGTAAAAAGATCGCTAAAAACACGCGAATTTTGTCAAAGGATCGCGAAAAAAACGTGAATTTTGTCAAAATATCGCTAATTTCCTCAAAAAACGAACAAAACAGGGTCAAAAGATCGTGAAAAAACGCTGCTTTCGTTAAAATATCGCGAAAAAAACCAGCAAATTTCATCAAAAGTCGCAAAAACACGCGAATTTCGTAAAAAGATCGCTAAAAACACGCGAATTTTGTCAAAGGATCGCGAAAAAACGTGAATTTTGTCAAAATTCGCTAATTTCCTCAAAAAAACGAACAAAACAGGGTCAAAAGATCGTGAAAAAACACTACTTTCGTTAAAATATCGCGAAAAAAACGCCCAAATTTTATCAAAAGATCGCGAATAAAACGCAAATTTCGTCAAAAGATCGCGAAAATATGCGAATTTCGTCAAAGGATCACGATAAAAACGTGAATCTTGTCAAAGGATAGCTAACTTTGTCAAAAACAGAACAAAACACCGTCAAAAAATCGTAAAAAAAAACTCTACTCTCCTTAAAATATCGCAAAAAAACCTCCACAAATTTCATCAAAAGGTCGCAAAAAACACGCGAATTTTGTCAAACGATCGCTAATTTCGTCAAAAAACGAACAAAATGGGCTCAAAAAATTTGGAAAAAACACAAATTTCATTAAAAGATCGTGGAAAAATCACAAATTTAATCAAAGGTCACAAAAAACCGCAAATTTCGTCACAAGATTTCGAAAAACACGCTAATTTCATCAAAAGATAGCCAAGCCCGAATAACACGTGAAAAATATGCGAATTTTGTCAAAGGACTGCGAAAAAAAGCTAATTTTGTGAAAGAGTCACGGGGGAAAATGCGAATTCCGTCAAAGAATCGCAGGAAAACGCAAATTTTGTCAAAGAATTGCAGAAAAAGCAGGAATTTCGTCAAACAATACCAAAATGACAGTTTGATGCTCCAAAATGAGCATTTTTGCTGCTCCAAAATAGTTATTTTCTGCTCCAAAGTGGCTTTTTGCTGTTCAAAAATAGTTATTTTCTGCTCCAAAAAAGTGTTTTTGCCGCTCCAAAATGGCTTTTTGCTGCTCCAAAATGAGGTCCATGCTGTTCCATCACTGAACTAGTTATTTTTATAACTTCATTATAAATATTTAAAATTAAAAGTAATTTACTTTTTACTTATAAATATCAAAGTAATTTAACTTAAAATAAAACTAAATGCAGACTTGCCAACTACTACGAAAAAATCGTAGTTGCTACGATTTGGATCTATAAACTACGATGCTACGAAAATCGGTCTTAAACTACAATTTTTGCAAACAGATTTTTTGTTTCTAGTTGCGATTTTTATGCCGCGCAGCATATTTTTCAGGAGTTAAACTGTTCCGAAATTTCCAAAATTTCAAAGTATTCATTTCCGAAAGTTTTAAAAAAATGGTCATTAGTCCGAAAATTAGGACATTAAAAAATACTCATGGAAAAAAAAAATCTGTGCTGCAAAACAAACTTTTTAACATAAAACCCTCTTTATGTATATTAACCACGAGTGAATCGTGTTTCTGTAAATATTTATACAGGAATCCTCCCTTAGAAACAGGTGTGCCATTTTAAGAATTTCTGGAGGGGGGAGGTGGTTCTTTGAGGGGGGAGGTGGTTCTTTGAGGGGCAAGGTTTGAAATAGTGTGCAAAATTGCACGATTTGCACACGGAAAAGGAAAGTCCTGCATAATGAAAAATGCTGTGCAGTACAACTTTCCCCTGCAAATTCTTCCACAGACCTACGATTGATTCTTTTGCGAGTAAATTTTGAAATTTCTTGGAAGACCGGGAATTTTTTTTTCTTTTATGGAATTTCCCCCAAATTAATTCGTGAATCGATCGCGGGAAAATTGAGAATTTCTTCAAACGATCGTGTAAAAATATCAGGAATTTCGTTAAAGATCTCAGAAACAAATAGTGATTACCTTTAATTGGTCGCTGAATAAAATCGCTAATTTCGTTCAGAATTCAGAATGGAATTGCGAATTTCGCCAAAAGATTGCACAAAAAATCAAGAATTTAGATAAACTATCGGGTAAAAAATATTGCAAATTTTGTCAAAAGGTCGCGGAAAGGAGTAGTGAATTTTGCTAATTGGTCGCAAAAATTTTGCCGATCGGTTGCAATAAACTATCGCGAATTTCGACAATTGACCAAGTAAAAAAAAAAAAAGCAATTTCGTCAATTGGTCGTAGAAGAAAATAAATTTCGTCAAAGGATTGTGGTAAAAACGTGAATTTTGTCAAAATATCGCAGAAAGAAAACGCGGATTTCGTCAAAAGATCAGTAAGAAAATTCAAATTTCATCGAAAGATCAGTAAGAAAACGCAAATTTCACAGAAAGATTGCTGAAAGAAAACACTAATTTCGTCAAAGGATCGCGGTATAAAATGAGTTTCATCAAAAGTTCGTGGTAAAAAAATCGTGATAGAAAAATGTGAATTACGATTGTGGGAAAAAATTGTGAATATCTTGAAATGATCGCGGAAAAAAAATCGCGAATTTCGTCCAATTTACTGCACTGGGCTAAAAAATTAGAACCAGGCTCCTTTTACAAATGTAAAAGAAAAAAAACGCTTCGAAACGAGAAGCTCTAAAAATCGTATAAACATTTTCAGAGGAAAAATAATTACTATGTTGAGTTGGAAGGCTGAAACCTTATTCCTTTTACGAATGCCAAAAGATGGCAGCGAAACAAGAAAAACCAACCAACCAACCTCCAGATTAATTTTTATTTTGTGTGCTACGATTTCTCATTTTCAAAGGTTGGCAAGTATGTAAATGTGACTTAAAGCAAACAACTGTATTAAATAATTAAAACAGAAAAAAGGCATCAACTAAACCTATGTTTGGAGAAAATAACTCTTTAATCATGAGTATATTAGTAGATATTTTATGTTTAAATTATTTTTTTTTAAAGTACAGTGCAATCTTGATTATCCGAGCTAATTGGGACCGTTATTACCTCAGATATCGGAAATCTCGATTAACAGAAACTATGTGTAAAAACTCGCTGTGCTTGCGAATTTAACATCTCTTCAAATAAAAAAGAATAGAACATTTTTTTAAATAATAAAAATAAATATATAGAAAGTTATGTTTCACAGCTTAACAAATTTAAAAGCGAAATACACTACTATTAGTAAATTTTAAAAAGCAAGCGGAAAAATTTACGAAAGTTCACACGGTCACTGGAAACAAAGCATTGCTCGCTGTTGACTTCTCAGGGTCCAATGTTTCTTGGGAGTTGAGTGCTTTTAGAGGCAGAAGAGCCTGTATAGCACAAACAGTGAACTAAAACTCTTTCTCAAGGCTCATTCGAAGGAAAAAAAAAATAATCAGACTTCGTTATCGGTTTGGTTAATAGAAATTATAGATTAATCGAAGCTTGGTTAATCGAGGTCCTACTGTATGTATTTTTGTGAAAATACTCTACAATTATAGGCATATTAATTGGTTAAAGTTTGTTGTACAAATTAATTAATTATTAACAATTATCAAGATAGTCAAATCCAAATCCAATAGTAATTATCAGCATTTCATTGTACAAATAAACAGAATATTTTAATGTTTAAATTACATTGTTTATACAACATTATTAATATACATTACAGGGCTTGAATTTCGAGACGGGATGGCAGGATTCATGCCCAAAATAATATTGTGGGGGGGAGGGAGGGTCTGTTTCCAGAAAATCATTTTCCGAAAATGTTTCTTCGTAAAACGACGATCAAGTCTTGGGAACGACTGACAAATTTCGTGATGTTTTCTGCTATTGATCGGCAGATTTCACAGTTTCTTCTTACAACAGATTAACAAAATTCATTATTGTTTTTCTGCATCTGACTGAAAAATTCTGCGATTTTTCTCCACGACAGACTGGTGAATTTTTTCTGGAAACCGATCGGTGAATTTTATAAATTTTTTTTCTTGTGATCAATTGACAAATTTAGCAATTTTATTCTGTCACAGATTGGCAAATTTTCCTGTTCTTTTTTTTTTTTTTGCAGCATATTGATGAAAGTAATGATTGTTTTTCTGCTTCCGATTGAAAAAATTGTGCGTTTTTTTCTATGTGACCAGCTGAGGAAATTCACAATATTTGCTTGTGACGGACTGGCAAATTTCACTATATTTTTCCGTGGTCAATTGATGAATTTCGTGATATTTTCTCACTGCTAATTTCTCACGAACTTCAGTTTTTTTTTCCTCGCAACCGGCCGACAAATTTTTTAATTTATTTTTGCTGTGATGGATGAAATTTGGCAATATTTTTTTCTACGACCGATTTATGTATCTTGCGATGTTTTTTCCCTGTGCCCAAAATAGGAAATAACTAAAAGGGCAGTAATGGCCACCGGAGACTGAGCCCTACCAAATTGGCCAATAGTCAGCACTAAATAAAATGAGATTACATTTGTGGTGCACATGAAGAAAAAAAAATTTGGTGAACTTCAAAAAAACATATTTAGAAACAATAAAGTAGTTGATTTTTGAAATTCACAGAAATTAGGACATGACTTTTTGAAATCAACCTTTTCTCGTGTAATAGAAGAAATCAATTGACTATTTCCTTTTCAAACTTTGGATATGGGTTTAAAATTCCAATGCATAGAACATAGTTCAATTAACAAAAATACCAGGGATTTCAGTTTTGACTATAATTCCATTAGGGATATAATATAACAAGTTTGTTCAGAAGTGACATACATCACCGTATCATATTGACAATACAATCACCGATATACATTATTCATTCAAGTAAGTTAAAAATTAATGCACATCAGATTTTGCAAAAGTTTTCTAAAAAGAGCATAACCACGTGTATCTGACAATTTCTAAAGTTATAAAAGTTGCTATGTGCTGTTTGTCAAAAGTGTAACTTGTGAAAGAGGCTAAAGCATGCAAAATAGAATAAAATTTAAATTAATAAATTCATTTAGCAACCCAATTGTTAATTGCCCATAGCATTAGGTGAAAGTTGAAAAATAGACATGGTATATATAAATCGTGATTCTGTTCCTTTGTTTTAATAAAAAATAAACATTTTGGATAATTATCTTGAGCTGTTAATTTAAATTATTTGAATGGTATTTTGTCATGTCTATATAAATTTAACTCTTTAAGTGGCACATAAAAAATAGCAGTGTTTAAAGGTATTTTTTTTTTTCACTTTCTAACAGTTCAACCCCCCTGCATTTATAAATGTTGGGTGGGAAACTCCCCTCCTGGGAAAACTTGAATTTCAAGCCCTGATATTCAAAGAGATATAGTTTTTGTAAATTATATTTCAATACGTTTAAAATGTTTTAATGATGTGTGAAACATGTTTGTAATTTATTGTTCTGAGATGGCATTATATAAAGAAATAATTAACCATATAACTAAAAACATATCTAGTGCTGGATATCAGATCGGATATCCGAATCCGGTAGGCAAAGGAGCTTCGGATGTCTGATATCCGGCAAAATCAATATCTAGTGCATCCCTACTAAAAAGTATTTTTTTCTTCCCTTGTCCAAAGCCTATTATATGTCGAATTGTAGAACAACAGACAACCTAATCTGGAAGAAATATATGAAATAAAATATGCTATCTAATTGCCATAATGTCAATTAAGGCTCACTGTGGAACTTGCAAAATCTATGTTTGCAAAGCCCGTTATAAAAACTAAAACTTTTGTTTGGGTACAGCTCAATTTCTAAAAAAATATTTCTTAAAAACAAGGTCCTACAATTAAAGCTCTTTTAAAAGAATATTTTATACATTTTTATGCCGATAACTTTTCAGCTTATGTGTCCACAAGCCATAGCATATGGAATAACAACATTTATTGATTGCTTACACAATACATTAAAAAGAAGACCTTAGAAAAATTAATGTGGTTTAAAATAAAAGAAGGCAGTTACAAGAATCACATTTTTGTATCCTTAAAAAGAGAAAAAAGATTTTTTAAACATATTCATTGAAATTTAATAAAACAAATCTTATAAAAAATTGCTTGTCCTGCATGTCTTGGAAAGAATGAGTTCCTGGACCAGCTCAAATCTGCAGAAAAAAAAAAGTATTTTCAAATATTTATTAAAAATGAAAATAGTTTTTACGTTGCTAACGATTTTATATTACTAGCAAAGAAATTGTTATTATGGTAGTCAGTATGTTGCCATTTAAAAATTAAAAAGGCATTTAAATTGTTATATAGAGTATTGTTTGTTTATTTATTTTAAAGACAAATAAAGAAGAAAACTTTCAGATTTTTTCAAAATGAGCATTAGAAGATTAAAAACTAGTGTGGGTTTTCTTTTCCTTTATTTTTTTATTATTTCATTTTATTGATGAAGCTGCGATACTTCTTAAACGCTAATAAATTATTTGTGTTTTGCGTGTAATTTATTCTATTTGTATATAAGTCTGAATATATTTTCATTTTAAATTTAGCACCAAACTCTTAGTTCATATGTTTAAAATTATATTCTTATTATGGTAAACATTGTAAAAAATAATTTCTTATTTTTATAAGGGTTTATAAGGATTTACTGTTCAAGTTAAAATTTTGCAGATGTTTGTCTTAGGATTTCAAATAAGACAATTTCTCTTATGTGCTAAATTTTTATTCTTTTTTTTTTTTTATTCTTGATATATTACATTTACCTTATTTTGACATCAACTCTAAATAAAAGTAACACAGTTATTTTTAAGTAAAGGTAATTTTTTAACGTACTGCAGCATTTTAAAAATCTAAAAATTCAGTATTAACTAAGAATGTACTGAATATTCGGTGTATATTTGGTTGTACTTTGTACTACCAAATACAGTAGACTCTGTACAAGGTGGAGTCGATCGGGATTGAGGAAATTTTTCATAGTAGAGAATATTCCGCCTTAGACAAATTTTACTCTATGTCTATGGATTCACAGGGACTTGAAAATCTCTCCAAGTTACACAGTTTTCCGTCTTACACAGAGTCCGCCTTACAGAGAGTTTACTGTATATGGTTTGGATATGAGAATATTAGGTGAAACAGGGTAACTAATAAACTTTTTGAACGAGAAAAAAAATGTGACTTCTGCTTTTAACTGTTAATAAATTGATATTAATTAAAAATAATTAAGAAATAGAATAACATTTTATTTTAAAAAAAGTTTTATATTATTTAATTTGTTGTTTGAAAAGTGATGCTTGTGAAAATTAATTATCAATTCCTATGAAAATCATCAATAATGTTTCTCGGAGGATTTTTGTAATTTGTTTCTAAACATCACAAACCAACACTGTCCTCCTGTTCCTTTTTTGCTTTTTTACCCTTTATATAAGATTTGGGAATGAAATCCCTGCAAACTGCAGAATCCCACTGCTGTAGTTTTTTTATGTAAAAAAGTCCACCATAATTTCCAAATAGATTTTTTTGCTTTTTTCAATGACAGACTTTCGGTGATTAACTAAAGCAATTGTTATTTAAAAACTGTTGGATATAGTTTGAATTAGAAAATGCACTAAACTGGACACACTACTTAACCAGGGCTGCGTAGTCGGTGAGAAACTGACTCTGACATATTTTAACATCTCTGACTCTGAGCTGGCAACACTAGTGCCCAGGCTGAGGTACTAGTATTGTCTGTTGGTTAAAATAATGATAGAATATAAGAAAAATAAAGCTAAAATCTCACTATTTCAGCATTGATTATCTTTTTAGGGCTTCAAAAAATAAAAAAATATATTTTCCGCTTTATTAATTTTACAATTTCGAGTCTGCAAACCCGAAAAATCCATCTGTCGAAGTCTAAAGAACACAAAATGTAAATTTTACTATTTTTGACCTGCAGACTGAGAAGAAAAAGTGAAATTGTTACAATTTAGTTATTATTTTGCTGTGTCCTCAGGCTCGAAAAATTTCTATGGAAAGGAGGAAAAATAAAGATGAAATGTTTATTATTTTGGAAATAATTCGGATTCTGTAGATTCTAATAAAAAAATAAAAAAATTACATTTTTTAAATTCATTTTACAATTTTGGCTTTATTACAGATTCTGCAGACCTGAAAAATCCAAAATTCAAAGGTACAAAGATAACAAAATTTCACTATTTTATTGTTATTTTGGGTACTGCCGATTCAGAAAAAAAGAATTGCAATTTCATCTTATTTTGACTCCTGTGCACAAAAATAAATAAATAGAGGAAGGGTATTTTAGAATTTTGGTCATACAGACTGGAAAAATTTGAGGGGGAAAAAGTCTTCTATTACAATACTATACTGGGTTCTTAGTTCTTTTTCCTCGAAATAGTTGTACCAATTTATAATTTTTTCAATTTCTCCAGTAAGAGGTCCGCATGAGACAAAATTTTAAGTCCTGTAACCCTAAAATGTTCGCCCGTACCTTTGTATTTATTCTCACCCCAATGATGCCCATCGTAAATTTTTCCTATTTTATCGCCATAGTTTGATTCTTTCAAATTTGTTATATTGGGCTTGTCAGCCTGCTCAATTTTTTTTTATCAGTCTGATCTGGCCCATTAATATAAATTGTCTTAATTCTACTGACAAGGCCTGTTTGAAAAATTGCCTTCATTTTCCGGGCCTTGGGTCCTTGCAGACCTTGGTACCTCGGGTTCTATTAGCAAACCCCAAAAACATGAAGGGACGTACATATATACTAAATGTAAAATATCTACTAGAGTTCTGAATTAAAACAGTTTTCATCTACTCTGTACATGGGTAAGTACCCTGTACTTATTCTGTACCTACCCCTGTATCTACTTTGTACGGTGCCCTGCAGTAAATTGGTCATCTTTAACTTGAGTTAGCCTGATATAGTCCATAAATAACAATAATAATCATTTTATAGATTTAAATTACTTATAATTTGTTTCATTTCACTTTAAAATGTCTAACAAAAACATCCAGAGTCGGAGTCGTCTTGTTTTTTGGCGACTCCAACTCTTTTGCTCAAAAATGGGTCTGACTCCGACTCCGCAGCCCCGCTCTTAACAACTAGTTTTGGCATCAGAAATTTAAAATATCTACCAGAATTTTTGAATAGTAATCTTTATTTTATTTAATTATGGAAAGCCTAAAATTGAATTAAGCAAAGATTTACCATTTGAAAATTATGGTAAGTTTAAAAAAAATCCTAACCATGTGATACCACAGATTGTAGGATTTCAATCCCTGTATATGATTATTCTTATCTTTTCTTATTCTTGTATATGATTAATTTTTACATGCATATACAGTATAGGACCCATTATCCGGAATTCCAAAATCCGGAAGAACCCGAAATCCGGAAAAAAAAAATTGAAAATTTTGTAAATTTTTACTAAAATTTTGTAATTTCTGAAATTTTTCGAAAATTTTACAAATTTCTGATTTTTTATTTTGGTCTATTGTGTTTCAATGTGTAACCACTAAAATATGTTACATCAGTGATCGGGGAACACGGTGCCTCTCCCCCCACCCCCACCCCCATGAAATTCGAAAAAAAAAGTCATTTTTCTGTCAAATTTTAGTTTAAAACTAATTTATATTACGATTCGTTTTTTAAAAAAACTGTCAGATATTTCACACCCTCCCTCTCACTTTGACAAAATATTATGGCTACACAATTGTGTTACTTGAATCACGGGTGATTCTGAGTTTAAAAAAAAAAAAAAAATCTGAAATTCACAGCAAATTTTTTGAAAGTTTACAGAAGAGAGGAGGAGGGGGACCCTCTCGGCACTAATTATGTATTTTTTCTGTGATCCTTTAACGAAATTCACGTTTTTTGGCGATATTAAGGGATTTTTTTGCGATCTTTGAAGAAAAAATTTTTTCCCGCTATCTTTTGACGAAACGTTTCTTCGCGCGATTTTGACGAAATTCGCGTTTTTTCCTGCGATTGTTTGACTAAATTTGTGTGTTTTTCACGATCCTTTTATGAAATATCTTTTTTTGCAATCCTTTGACTTAATTTGCGGTATTTTTCGCGATCTTATGACGAAATTTGCAGAATTTTTCGTGATCTTTTGACGAAATTGCTGGGCGCTTTTTCGATCCTTTGAAGAAATTTGTTTTTTACGCTATATTTTGGCGCAATTTGTGTTTTTTTTTTTTTTTTGCAGTCCTTTGAAGAAATTTGTGTTTTTTCGCGATTCTTTGATGAAAAATGCGTTTTTTCCCGCAATTTTTTGACGGAATTCGGAAGGACCCGAAATCCGGAAAATTCTAAAATCCGGAAAGCCTTCGGTCCCGAGGATTCCGGATAATAGGTCCTGAACTGTAGTGAATTTTTTTTCAATTTTTTTCTGTTTCATTTATAGAACTCCTCTTTAAATGCAATATCTCAGGCAATAGCAATGCAACAGCACCAGCAGCAGCAGCAACAACAACAACAACAGCAGCAGCAGCAGCAACAACAACAACAACAGCAGCAGCAACAACAACAACAGCAGCAGCTTCAACAACAACAGCAACAGTTTCAACAACAACAGCAACAACAAATTGCAGCTCACATGGCTCTTAATCATCCTGTAACCATAGTCACAACACAGTTAGCATCTTCTGTCAAAAATTCTCCCAATCCTCAGGTTTGTTTACTTATTCATTCCTGTCTGACTTTTAAACTTGTTGTAAAGCAGTGGTGTAATAATTTAAAAATTGTGGGATGGCCGCAAGTGGTCATTTTCAAACTTGAACAATTACGTTTATCAATAATTAATTAAGATATTTATTAAATAATTAATCATACAAACTAATTATTAATGACATTACCATGAAATAAATATTTTAATTATTTTAGATAGATTTGAGATTACTGAATTCTAGAGAGTTATGGATATAAATTAATGACTGGTGGAGGGTTGAGGGAGGCAGGGCCCCCGGATATTTTTAAATGTTTTCACAGAAAATAAACTTTCTTAAAGTTCATTGCAATTTTCCTGTTAAAATTCTAAAAAGTTTTATTGAAATTTCTTGAAATCTTGCAGAAAAAAAAAATAAATAAATAAAAATAATAAATAAATAAATAATAATAATAATAATAATAATAATAATACAGTAGATTTTCTCAAATCTTCACGGCTTGGGACCAGTCATTGCTTTGTTTAAAATTTTTAAACAGTAATTTGAATGTAATAACACAATCAAAATTATAATGAATGCTTGCAATATAGTAAAATATTAAAATAATTAATTAAAGTAATAAACTAAAATGATAAAAAGTAAAATAATTTTAAAAAAATGATTGAATTATTAAAAGTAAAGGTCAAGTGAATAATTAAATATGCATAATAAAGATGAGACACATTTTCCTTGATTTATTCAATGAAACTTTCCTCTTAAAGGTTACCATATTAATTCAGATCAAAATCATAAAGTAAGGAAGTTTTATTTCAGGTTTAGCCAATCGTAATAAACATAAACCCTTGATTAATACATAAATATATTCGGTAAAAAGATTTTGATTAACAGTGATATCAAAAGTATTTTGATTTTTTTCAGAAATAAATTTATACTTCATTCAATAGAAACCACAATTTCAGTCATGTTATCAAAAATTACATATTAAAATACATACATAATGATATAAAACTAAAAAATTCTGTAATTTTTTTAGTTTCATTGTTTACATCTGCAATGGTGTGAGGATTTTAGGGAGTCTACTGTAATTTGAAAGTTTAAAAATGTTAAATACAATGAATTCATAATAAAAATGCGATTCTAGAGCTGAGGTTGGGGACGCAGATCTGTAGATTTACTAGTTGGAAATGTAATCAATATTCATAGTACTTCTTTATGTACAGAGATTTTTTTTTTTTTTTTCTGATGATTAATTATCAAACATTGAAAATAGAAAATAAGTGTTTGGAACATTTCATGTGACTTTTTTGAATAAGAGGGTGTGAGCCTCCTGAGACTTTTCTTTTCCCACACCCCTGTGTTTATTATTGAAGCACAGTAAACAAAAGGGGACAAAACTTCCTATTTATCCATTTCTATCCAACAATAAATTGAACATGATTTCACGGCTATATGGCTCGAATCATTGCAATATAATTTACCTCAAATATTGGTCACAGTAAGATAAAAGAAATAATGTGGTCAAATTTTGAAAATTCAATCTGTGGTCTATGTAATAGGAGATCAAAGTTCTAATGCAAACCCCATGAGTGATCTTGTGTCTCTGACATATGCTGTAAGCAGAGCTGCCAAGCCCCCAGATTTTTGAATAGAGTATTTCTGTGTAGAAACTCTCATTTCCTGGTATGCTAAAATTATAATAATTCTGTACATCTACACATGTGTATTTCTTATGACAATACAACATTGCAATGTCTTTAGAGATTAGTTATAAATTAATAAATTAATTATGATGCATTTTTTCAATACTTGAGCATAGGTGGAAAATCACCAAATATTCTTTATGATTATTATTTAAAAAAAAAAAAAAGGTTACAACAACAAAGGAATTAATTAAGCATCGAACCACTCTAGCAAAGGTGCGTCAACTGGCTGTGGAACTGCAACAAAGAAATATTTTAAACATTAAAAAGTAGGCAATAAAATATACGGTTTATTCAGGCATATAGTGCATATTTTTGAAACAAGAAAATTGGTTCAATTTTACAGGTTTCCGTTATATGCTGTGCATAAAAATTAAGTATAAGAATTGAGATATTTATATTAATGAAGAAGAGAAGAGACATGATTATTGGATTGAATGAAAATACAGTTCCAAACACTTTGCATAGATTCAAGCACACTGGGATTGGCAGTAGCATATGTCCTCACTTTGCATTTGGTTATTTTATTTATGTTTGTACTAATTATACTTTTTAGTGCTGTTTATTGTATTTTCATGCTATATATATCAAGATAATGAAGGTTTCTTTACAAAAAAGGTGTGCATAATATGCGAATATACTAAAAATTAGAAAAGTACAGTCTCGAATCACTATTGAGAGTGGGTTAAATGCCACAATATATTGTAAATAAAATATACAGAGTGGAATATTTTGTAAGTATATTTTTAACAATTAATAGTTTAAAATTAATTATATTATGATTATGCATTGAGAAAAAATGTAGAAATCCTGAATAGATGGTAAACAAAGCAAAAGTCATATTATTTTTAATAAATTCACAAGTTCGTGGTTCTACCAAAATTAAATCAAAGTGGGAAATTTTCCATATCAACCCTCACCCCAAATTAACATATTATAATGGAATTGCTTTTGAATAGCATGAATTGCAGTTATGAAATTAGGCATGATTGAATGGTTTTAAAAGAGTATTTGTATAAAACTTATTTTCACTTTTATACTGGGTGACACATAAATACTGTGACATAAATAAAAGACCATAACTTTTAACTGAAGGAACAAAACAACCTGTTTTATTTACCATTGGAAAGAGAAGAAAATTTTGTAAAAGAAACGATCAAGATATACGTAATGGCTTCCTTCCGCGGGAATGCAGGGGTTTAGATGCTTCTGGAAATTCTTGAAGATGGCCGCAACGGAATATTTTCAGTGTGATTTCGGCCCAGGCTTTTTCCAGAGCCCGTTTCAGGGAATCCAGGGACTTGTGCTTGATTGCACAGGATTTTTGCTCCAGGATCCCTTAAACAGCGAAGTTTTTTTTTCTGGGGGGGGGGGGGGGCGTTGTTAGGAGGAATGCAGGATTAACATTTGCACACCAAGTTTTCCATCAAAACAGTGAATCAATATCAGTGGAAATAGCAATTAGACAACAAAAAAGCACAAGGAACATGAATAAAACAATAGTATAGTTCAAAGACGCAAAAAACATTAGACTAAGTTGACATTTCCATCACGTCATATTATTATGTCTCACCCTGTACTTTATTTGTTCTAACATGAACTCAGATTTCTATGTGGACTCAGGGACGTAGCTTTAGCCCCCCCCCCCCCTTATTTTCAAATAGTAGGGCGCCACAGAAAGTTTATGGGTGCCGTCAGGCGCCCGTTAAAAAAGGGTTTATCAGTAGTAAAAAGTAATTATAAAATAATTTTATTTTAAATTTAAAATTACAAAGTGAGTTACTTTTTACATACAAAACTTGTATAAGGCATTCAATTTTAGACATGTTACTTCCACTAGCCAAAGAAGAGCACTGCTGAACGCACGTCACTTTTCCTGCTCCCCAAACACCATTGGACGACATGGTCACAACGACAGTAAAACCTAAGTACTCGAGGATTAAGCGGCGTAGTTCGGGGATCAAACCTCCAAGTCCCCCGAGAGCTTTGAGCTACCAGACACCAGATACTTATAGGAGCGCCGCGGGCTGTCGGTCATAACCCCAGGTTTCCAAGATATGCTATTGCTTTACCAATAGCTTCTGGACGTGAAAGTCTGCAGAGATAGGCACAGGCCCATTTCTTTAAAACTTGGTACTTCGAGGTCCTCTTAATTTTTTTTTTTAATCTGCCCGGCCCGTTTGAAAGTTTGACTTTATTTCGTCCTGTACCGGACTCCAGCCGTGCAGATGCAGACCTTTAAGTTTATCATATAGCAATTCTCCTGAAAGAATCCTCTGAATAAAAATTTCCTCCACCTAAAGTTTGAATTCTTTGAATTCCCCTCTTGTGCAAAATGTGACAACAGTGCATTCTGGTCATTTGGAAGATTGGAGATATGTGTTTCTTGAAGTGAATGTGTATATATATATACACATATATATATATATAAACTGGTGTCTCAGGCACGAATGCCTCAAGAGTAAATAAACAACAGAAATAAACTAGTACTAAATAGTACTAGTATAAACTAGTACTAAATAGCCAAAAAGATACACAAAAAATTGGCTCAATTCTATGCATAACTTCATACTTTTCAATGGTACAACACCGACACATGGACAGACAGACATTTTGTATAAACATGTTTTTTGGGATCTCTGACACTTAAAACGTGTCAATTTGCCGAAAACCAAAAGTAAAAAAAATTTAGATTACAATACTTTCTTCTATTGAAGACAGAAAAAAGTAAAAATCGCGTGTGAGCCTAGTTTCTGAGCTCTTTTCTTCCGGATTTTTGAATATTTAACTAATAATACACATACAAAATGTATTCAATTATGAACAATCTTACCGCTTGGAGTCTTTACATCCCCACACAATATATATCTACATTAGGTAGATATATTGTGATACACTGATATATCTACATATACCAATCGACAGTGCAAAATGTGTTTTGAAAAGGTGAAAATATTAATCAAGATAATTTTTGTGTAAAGTATCACAGAAGATGAATTATACATAAAAGACATGATGATAGCATGGATTAGGGCTACTATAATATGAATTGTAGAAACCTTAGCACGGATAGAGACGACGTTGCGGGGGAGGGGGGGGGGGAGAAATGAAAATTATAAAAGGGCGCCAAAGTCAGGTCCTCCCCCCAATAAAATTTTCAAGCTACGCCCCTGTGTGGGCTATCTACATTTTTAATCTATCTACTATCTTTATAAAGTGTTTAGAAGTCTATATTTTTACTTTTCACTTCTGACATCCTTTAAAAGTTTTTAATTTTTGCCAAAAGTCCTTTTCTTGAAAATGAAATACAGCTTTCAATTAACATAATTTTTTTCCTTATAGTTTACTTTCTGCTAGCACCAGAATTTCAATATAACTTACTATTACCTTTTTTAAAAAAAATTATTAAACGAGTTCATTATTTTTTTTATTGTGAGTATAGTTTAAGTATCTCAGTATTTGTAATAATGATGTCTAGCTGTATGATCTTATATTTCAATGTGGTGGCTTTTATTTAAATTAAGTAATTGCAAAAATAATAATAATAAAATAAATAAATAAATAAACCCTACTTGAACTGAATTAAGTAAAATTGTCATTTAATTGTTAGTAATATAATTGTTTTAATAGTAATAATATGAGTAACTTTTATAAGTATTTTATATGTAATACAATATCTGATAATAAATTTCTGGTTAATGACATTTCTAAATTTTCAGAATTAAAAACTCATAGTTTTTAAATCCAATTATGAGAGTGAATCTTATATTTTGTTTTATGCACAAACTTATATAATAACTATGTCATTAACAAAAACGTCCTTTATTTTTATTTTGGAAAAGTGTTGATTTCTAATAATTCATTTACTTGGAAAAATCATTATTGTAATTAGTGTAATCTTTAATATGCTGTATTTATTTTATTTCCTTGTTTAGAATTGTATAGTTGCTCCAAAAATGGAAGATCAGCCTGGCACTATGTCTACTTTAACACAGACAGTGCAAGTCCATCCACAGCCTTCAGTGTCACCTGATGATGATTGTGATAATGGCCTCATGTCAGTTTGCAGTAAGTGTTTTCTGAATTGTGTAAATGGTTTCATTCTCTCTGCTCCTCCTCCCCCCCCCCCCCCGCCCCACTTAACGGAGTAATTGAAAAATATTTTTCTCTAGTGAAATTTGTAATAGATTTGTATTTGTCCATATCATCAATAGTTAAACTTCATAATTTTTTTTGTCTTTTGCTTGGGAGGAAAAAAAAATCCTGATTTTGATCTTTATTGTCATTTTTTTTTTTTTTTTTTTTTTTAAGTTTAAAGTGCTTTTACTTTACAGGCCTGATTATTTACTTATTCAATAAAATCAGAAATACCAGTTTTGTTTCTAATAACATCCTCCTTTTTGAATTTATTAAATGTGTATATATGAGGGTGTGAGTTTAAAAAATTGCCTTTTCGAAAATTTAAAAAATTGAGTTTTCTCTATCAGTTTATTCGATTTATGAACCTGCACCGAAAAAACACTACAATATGCAAAAAAACTATATATAATATAGTTTTATCTTGCATTTCTGACATTGTAAAATCTTGGTTTACAATGAAAACCAATAGACACAGTCAAGAGGTTCTTCGTGATTTCCCAAAATTTGATTTTCTGGATAAGGCAAGTTTTGAAACTTGCGTCCTCATATGTATTATTTCTACTTCTTTTCTCTTTTTTTTTTCAGGTGGTGAAGGGGGGGTACTTTTCTGTTAGCCAAGTGCCAGTTTTATATATATATTATAACACTGGCACCCGGCTAACAGAAAAGTACCCTTTTTTGTTACAAAACTAAATAATTTTATTTCTTAAAATTTTTAAACTTAACATTTCTATAGTTATAAGTATCCATCTTGTCAGTGTTAGTCAAATATACATTTTTATTAGGTAATAAGTGTTTTAAATTGGTTGAACTGCTAAACTGATTCATAGTTGTCATTCTTCTTCATTTTGCATACTTTCTTTACAGAAAATATTAATTTTAAATCTAAATAAGATTCTTCATTTCAATATACGTCAGCATGTACATAATGTATGTTGAATGCATAATCCTTATTGTAACATATCGCTTACAGCAATTAAATTATAATTATGATCTTGATTGAACATCTGCAGCAAGAAAAGTTTGAGATTTGTTCATTTCATTTACATTGAACTTGATTTTAAATTACGTTTAAAATATGACTAATAGCCAAAGGCAGTTATATTAAAATTTTTATCCATTCTGCCAGTATAAACTATTTAATAATTTTTATACAAATCTACTTCATTGCCTTCTACTCTGTGTATTCACAAAATATAATTTTAGTTAGGACTATAACAGACAATGAGGTAATATGAGGGTAAATATTATGCAAATAAATAATATTTTGATTTGGGCTTTAGTTGTTAAAATTTAAAAAATGAACCTGTTACTATTATTTATTGTTGAACATCACTAATGATATTATTAAATTTAAGGTACTATCAACAACACTGAAGCAAATGTAGTCGATGGCATAAATTTGGAGGAAATCAAGGAATTTGCGAAGGCTTTTAAAATAAGACGTCTGTCGTTAGGCTTAACACAAACTCAAGTAGGACAAGCTTTAAGTGCTACAGAAGGGCCCTCTTACAGTCAGAGTGCTATTTGCAGGTAATGTCTTCTTATTTTATTTCCTGAACATTAAAATGTCTCCATTCAAAAAATAAAAACAATAGTAAACAAATATTATTTTAAAGTACTTTTTTAGTAAGTGCATTTATTAATTATTTTCATTTAGAAGATTAATTAATTTTTGTTTTATGAGTTTGATCGTCTAAGTAATTTCAGCCTTATATGTGCTTGAAATTAGTTAGTAATTTTCATTAGCAAAATACTGAAGATGTTATTCTTTCTAACTACGCAGGCATGTAAGAGTTCCTGCTAGAGGGGGAATTCTGCCTTTTTGAAATAAATTTTGGGCATTCTCTGAATTAATGCAAAAATATAAAGAAAATACTGGAAGCATATAAGAGGGTGTTGGGGAGTCTAGAAAATTTAGTAATTGGACCATTTTGTCTTTTCAAATCTTTGCAGTTTGTTTATGAAATGCAAAAGATCCAGCAAATCAAAGCTGAGATTATAAGCATCTGAAAGTCATGAAAATGAAGTTGCTTAAAAGTATTCAGACGGAAATTTTTTTAGACTTTAAAAAAGGAAAGAAAGTTTCCATAAGTAAGGTTCTTTATGGAAAAGAATATTTTGTCCTGTTTGTACAACACCTTTGAGAAGATCAATTTGATGTGCATGTTTTTAATAATCATAATTTTTTTTTTTTTTTTTAAAGAAGGGGGGAAATTTTTAAACAGCCAAACCACTCAGAAAAATATTTGTTTTGAAAAATTAATCACTCTAAGTTCATCAGATATATCTGGATTTACTCCTTTAGCAGACTCTTCCATTTTTTTTTTTTTTTTTTTTTTTTTTGTTATTATTCAATGAACCTATACATTTATTGTTAGTTTAAATTTGTTTTTTGCTATTAAAACTTTTTAAGTAAAAAAAAGTTATGTGATAATGATCAACAATCAATGCATATAAACCTCCATTTTTATTCAGTAATTTTGAGATCATACCAAAAATAAAGAATAGTATTTTATGTTTTAACACCTTACAGTTTAGGGGGGGGGGGGGGGGGGTCACTATCACCATATGTGTGAATTTCCTTTTCAGTATTTTCTGTTTTCTTGTTTCAATATAAATTCATGTACAGAAGGGCATTAATAGTCTCGGCTTTTTTTGCATGAGAAAAATTTATGCTTTGAACCATCTTTTATCTTTTTGCTTTTGTTCAAAATTCAATTTTAAAATTATTTTTGGATCACTTTCACTGTTCCTATTTCTTCTTTCTTTTTTGCAAAAATATTTTTTTTTTTCTTTTTAATTAAATTTTCATTACTTTACACTCTCTTAACAACTGGCTCTTTAATTTTGCTTTTACGAAAAGTTTGTTAAACTGCTTTTATATAAAAACGTTCCTAGAATTATAGCCTATGAAGTAAAATTCTAGAAAAAAATCTGAAACACTCATGGAATTAAAGAAAATCCTTCTAAAAAATGTTCATTTATTTTGTTTAACTTTTATAAATTTAGTGTTATGCATTTTTGATGTACTTTTAACCACACTTATTTAAAGTGATTGAAGATTAAACTATTGATACAATTGTTATGTAATTGAATATGATATTTGTCATAAACAGGCTTTGCAAAAGTGGAAATATTCTATCAGTTAATGTGTTTTGTAAGCTAAATTTTCTACAAGCCATAAATGAAAAAGGAAGAATATGTTTCATAAAATAGTTTTTAAGATATACATCTTTTAAAAGGGAACTGATAAAACACATTGAATAATACATATTTTACTTGCATTTATTCAAAAATAAATCATGAGTGCCTGATATCTAACATCAGTAGTTATTTCAGCACTACAATTTTATTTCATTTTTTGTTGTATGAACTAAGGGAAAAAAGTCTTCATTGCAGTTGATTATCATAAGATCATCTAATAATGAGCATGAAATACAAATCTTGGATTTAAAAAATCCTAGTGTACATGAAGCTGCTCTGATATGTCATTTTCAAAATATACAGAAGCATTCTGAATCTTTTTTTGACAATTATTTTAGAAAATAATTATTACAAAATTTATTTTTGCCTAAACACATAATTAGCAATTCACTATTTTCCTCTCCCCCTGCACACATTTCCAAAATTTTGTTTGGAGAAAGCAGAGTTTCCCCCAGGTTTAAAAAAGGGCAAGGAACTGCTTGCAAGAAAAGGGCACTTTTGTATTCCCTAGGGCCTGTTTTGGATTCTTAAGAGCACGTTTTTAATTTTTAAAGGCATTCTTTTGATTTTTAAAACTACTTTAAATATTTAATAGACAGGATACTATTTTAAAGACAGCAATGAGTCAATTTTTACTATGCATGTGCAAGTAATTTTTTTTAGTAAACAAAGGAGTACAGGTACTTTTTTTTTTATCTGGAGGCAACAAGGGTGTTAATTTTTTAAATGAGGAACAAGAAGGTTGATGAGGACTACTTTGTAAACTCCTCAGGCAGGGCACAGCACCCTCCTGAAACTGTTCGGGGAAACTCTGAAGAAAGGAAAGGGCAGTAAAAATTCCCTCTCATTCTCTTGAGAAATATATCTAAATATGCCAAACAGTTTTTGTTTCAGAATTCTTGGATATTTAAAGAATTCATTCATGAATTATCCACTTTCCACAGTGGTTGTTTCCATAAAATTTTACATACCTAGATTCCTATTGCTCATTTGCTAAGTGGTGAGAGTCACTCTCTAAAATAAATACTTAAAAACTGTTATCAAATGTATACAGTAGATACATATTTATTTTTATTGTTAGAAATGTTTTTTCTTAATTTGTGTATTTCATTATTTTTTATATAATAAAAAAAATATAATTGTTTTACTCCTGGGTTTATTTTTGACATCTCACATCATACAGTTATACCGAGCAAGAGATAAAAAGATAACAGCAGTTTAAATTTTTGAAAAAAAAAATTGTCTGCCAAAACTATTGTTTAAGGCTGTTCTCAAATCCAGAAGGGCAACTTCCTGACATAAGTTTTAATTTATTTTAGTTCGAAAATACATGAAACTAGCTGGTGTTGTTATTCAGAAACTATGTCATCGAGCTGTTTTTTCCATTTTTTTGCAAACGCAATAGATCTTTCAGAAAATAATGTCAAAGTGGATGTTTTGAACCGAATTTCCATGTGAAAGTAGAAAAATCACTCAAGAGCGGGCAAAAAACGGGTTTTTCATGTGATCGAAGTTGCTTATAATTCAATGGGTAATTGATTGATCAAAAAATGGAAAAAACAGTTCAATTCCAAATCGCTTCCATGTCCAGGCTTTCCAATTTTATATCTTTCCGTTAAAAAATGAATTTGTAAATGTGTAAGAACGTTTTGCGCTTGTTGAGTAGTGCAGTTAAGAACAGCCTTAAACTTCATCATGGTTACAAGATCTTCAGTCTTGGAGAGAATTTTGACTGATAATAAATTTTCTTGTAATACCAATTTTTCTACCAAGAACTTGTAACACTTTCTTTTATTGTAAAAAGATTTTTTTCTGTAATGCTAGATTTAGCAGCCTTTTAGGCCATTTCCATTTGATTATAATATCTAATACTTGGAAAAGCTTTCAGTCTTGGCTTGGATGGACTTCTTGCACCATGACCTTGATTCAAATACACTTTTTCAAATTAGAAATTTAACCGTCCAAGCGTCTTAGGGCTTTCAGGCCTAGCAGCGCTCCTATATATCAGAAAATTTGAAAATGTTCCTATTTTTGCTATATTTCCTATATTTTCCAGCCCTCCACCCTCGCGATTATTTTTTATTTAGACCAAGAAGTTCTGCAATTTTTTTTTCTTAAAAAAATAAAATCAAGATTAAAAAAAAAAAAAAAAAAAAAAAAAAAATAGTGGATTTTGCCAATTGATCATTGAAAAAAAATTGTAAATTTTGTTAATATGTTGCTGATAAAAATTGCGAACTTATTCTATCAAGTGGGGCCAAAAAAATTTATATATTTCTTCAGTCAGTCGGGGTAAAAAATTGCAAATTTATTCAGTAAATCGCGTTAAAAATTCGCTGATTTCGTCAATCTTTTGCTTTAATATATCTCGAAATTTGTCGATTGGTTGTTTATAAAAATCGTAAATTTTGGAATTTACTTGTGAAGAACAATCGTTGATTTCATAATTCAGTTGTGGCAAAAACTTGCGAATTTCTTCAATCAGACGCGGCAAAAAATCTCAGATTTCATCAGTTCGTTGTTGAAATATATCGTGAAATGTGTCGAAAATTTGTTGATAAAAATCTTAATTTTTGGTTGTAAAAAGATTGTGGATTTCATTAATCAGTCACATCAGAAAACAAATGATACCGTCAATTGGTCATTGAAATGCATCACACGGAATTTGTTAATCATTCGTTAATAAAAAGGGCAATTTTCGGCTTTAAATCTCAGATTTCATCAATTAATCACAGCAAACAAAATAGTCACGCCAAACATCGCTGATTTTGTCAGCCGGTTGTTGAAATATATTGCAAAATTTGTCGATCGTTCTTTGATAAAAAATCGTAATTTTTAGCAGTACACGCAGCAAAAAAAAATCGCGGATTTCGTCAATCAGTCATAGAAAAATATCTCAAATTTGTCAGTTTGTCATTTAAAAAAAATCATCAGTCTGTTGCGAAACAGGTGCAGAAAAAATAAAATTGCTAATTTTGTCAATGTATCTTAGAAGAATGTCAATAGGTCATTGGAATTTTAAAAAAGCAGATTTTGCCTGTTGGTTGTTAAAAAAAAAATCAAGAATTTTGTCAATTATTTGTGGCAAATATTTGTAAATTTCTTTACTCAGTCGCAGCAAAAAGTTGTGAAATGTCGTGATTGGTCATTGATAAAAATCGCATAATTAGTCAATCGGTCACATAATTTCACACAATTTTATTGCTCAATTTTTGTTCTATAATGATAAAACAAATGTAATTCATTTTATATAAATTTATTGCAAAAAAAAATCATTTATACTTAACAAATAAAAGTAAATCAAGTAACCTTTATTTCAGTTATGTTTGTATTGATAAATGCAAATGCTATAAGGAGTTATGATTCAGAAAATAATTGTAAAAAATACTTAAAAGTATAGTTTGAAAAAAAATTGTGTGCAACTACTGAAACACTATATATTACTCCTGAAGAATGTTAAAAATTGCTGAAATAGTCAGGAGTGAACTCCTGACTTTAAATAGTTTTACCCCTGATGTAGTCTTTATGATATTACATATGTAAGTGTATTAAAATACATGTAGGCGTGTATATAACGTTATAAATATGTAGACATATAAGTAAAAATTCCTATATTTTCTTCAAAACAATTCCTATATTTCCTATAATATTTTCAAAGAAAGTTACTTCTAGGCCTGGGCTTTCCTGCATTTTCATAAAAATGCTTATAAAAATAATCTTAATGCAAATTTTCTTTCCCTGTTTGTTTCTAAAATACACTTCATATCCCCTTATTTGATATTGCATTTTAAAATACAATTCTGTTTAAAATATTTTTCTCTACAACAGATTTAAGTTGTTTTTGGGAAACGAAAAAATATGTCCAAATCGCTCAGAGGGTTAAAATATTTACTATACATTTATTCATTATGCCATTTCTTTTTCTATGCACTAAATATCATAATTATGTAAAACTTGAAAATGAACTTTTTAACAACTCTCAAATTTTGATAAAATGCAAGTTCTGTATAAACATACACACACATATGTATGTATATTGTTAAGGTCATGTAGAAAATAAATCAACATATTAGAAATTTTGTATAACATTTTGGTTCTGTGAGGTAGAGGTCTTTAGAGATCACGTTTAATAGTGTAGTAACCCTATAAGCCTTCTGTTATATTGCACATGTAAGGGGAAAAAATAATAAAAAGATATAACCAAAGATATTTTTGACATTAAGAAAGGTGATTACCTGTAAGAATAAATATTTTCTCTCTCCGAATGTTAGTTTATATGCATATTGGAAAAAAAAAAAAAAATATATATATATATATATATATATCTATACAGTCAAGGATTTATAATCCGCACACCCATAATCCACAATTTTCTATAATTCGCATTGCTTAATGAATGTAAACAATTAAACAAATTTACAAATTCTTGATCCAAAAATGATTTAAAAAAAAAAATATCTGAAATTTTTAAATATAAAAGTGAATATAATCAATTTTTTAATACAAGAATTTGAAAAATGCATTTTTTGAGATAGCATATTAAATTAATTATTATATTTCCCATTTTTCTTTTCATGTTACAATGAATATGGAATTAAAATAGTGTCCAGAAAAATTAATTATTATATTTCATATTTTTCTTTTCATGTTATACTGAATATTGAATTAAAGTAGTGTCCAGAAATAAGAAAATGAGATGTAATCCATAATACTCCATAATCCGCGATAATCCATTATCTGCACAACCTTTGGTCCCAACTTGTGCGGATTAAAGAACTTTGCCTGTATATATATATATATATGTATATATATTTTTAAAAAATAGTTTGACAAAATATGTCAAATGTTTCTGATTTCCCATGTATTTAATTATTTATATTTTTGTTATGCATTCGCCTTCCTGTTGATACTGACCTTTTACCAAATTTAAATGGTATAATATTTTAATACTTCATTTATAAATGATTGGATCTGGTTCTAAAAAATTCATTAGTGATTTGTTAATTTAATAAATGTTGTTCCAAATTTAATATTTATAATGATTGTATCATGTCTTGATACTCAATTTATAAATTATATTTGAAATGATGATGATTTGTAATATTCTACAATGGTTATATATATATATATATATATATATATATATATATATATATATATATATATATATATATATATATATAAGTATAGGAAAGTAATTGCTTTTCAGAAGACATGGAAAATGAATGATGTTGAGTAGGAGGCTGATGTGTTTTTTTTTTAAATGTATTTATTATTTTAGTGTAATTTATTAAAATTTGTTATCATTTCATTGTACATATATGTAGCGTATTCTTTATTATTAAATGACATTAATGTTTATCATCTTCCCAAATGTAAAGAAAATCCCCAACTGTTATTCCTTCATTTTTCAACTGCTTCAAAGTGATGCTATTCTTAAATATTTATTACTCTTCACTCTAAAAGGAAAACAACAAGATGCTCGTCATTATAAAGGGCACCACTAAAGCAGGAAAAGGTCATTATTGCAAAAGATAATATATTGTATTTAATAATGGAAAAAGGGAAAGGAGAGGATATGTAATTTTTAGGTACGATAAGTAAACTAGCATTATTGTCAAATGATTTTGTAACTTATAAATTTAAAAATATATACATTTAAGTTACATGAATAATAATAATCTAATGTATGATTTTCCCAAAGAAATGAGGAAGTTCTATAATTTTTTCAAGCTCTTGGTCGCATGGATTTAGAAATACTGTAGTATGGACGAAATTTTCACAAATGGTCTCTAGATACAATTAGAGGTACATTTCACTACTTTCGAAAAAGGCTAGGTGCATTTTGCCAATTTTTAAAAAACAGGGTACTGAACTCTCAAATAATGGCCTAGCAGGAACACTATTCTTCAATATCTTTGCTCTGAACTTGTATATGGTGTCTGTAGTTTATGTGTTTTATTCTGTATCTTGTGGTGTAAGTTCAATGTTTTAGATATGCTAGCTGACTATTTAATCATAAACTAAACTTCACATTAACTTCCGATGAAAATTTAAAATAAATTTCTTTTTGATGTTATATTATTTATGCTTTGCTTATTGTGGAGAAGATATTTATTAATAAAGTCTTTTTAGGTTTGAAAAATTGGATATTACACCTCGAAGTGCCCAAAAAATTAAACCTGTATTAGAAAGGTGGATGAAAGAAGCTGAAGAACGGTATAAAAATGGAGCTCACACATTAACAGAATTTATTGGTAGTGAACCCACAAAAAAGAGAAAAAGACGGACTTCATTTACGCCATCAGCATTAGATATTTTAAATCAGTTTTTTGAAAAAAATACTCATCCATCAGGTAAAGTTATTTCATCACATAGATAAAAAAAAAAGTAATTTTCTAAAATTTTTTAAGTATTATTCATTTTGATTTCTTGCAACTTTTTTTCAATCTTTTTAAAAATTATTATTCATCCACTAACTTATGTTTTATAATAATGATGTTTTAAAATTATGTTGAAATATATTTATAATTCTAAGGCTATTAATTTCTTTATATTAGTTTTTAAATAATTAAAGACCAAGCTTTTAGCTTATGCTATGAGATCTTACAATAAAATAAATTTTGTAAGTAATGTAATGTGTATCATCTATTTATGATTTATTTCACTAATAGAATAATAATTTATAATCTGTCTCAAGAATTTATGCACACACTTTAATATGATAATAAAATTGAAAGGAGAAATATGTGGAATAACTTCACAATAAATATTCAAAATGTTATTGAGATGACACACAGTAGAGATATTATAATAATTTCACCAGGGTTATTTATCTAAAACATACTTTAAAAAAAATATTTTTGTTAAAACCCTTCTCAAAAGTTTAGGCACCTTTATGAAATTTTTACAAATGCTGGATTGGTTTCAACAAACCAACCATTCGAACCAATGAACTGTTTTCCCTGATCAGTATAACTGCAAATATTCAATTTCCATTGATTATTTAAGATGTTGATGGTATCTTAGTGCCAGTGTTTTAAAGGGCATAATACATAGATTCATAAGAAAAATCAAGAAAAATGTTTTTCAGACTGTGACTAAAATCATCCCATAAACAAACCAGAATGGATAGTCCTCGAAATTACAGGTCATACGGGGATAATTGGGTCTCCATATTATTCAGTGACAAAAAGCAATGGAATTTGGATGGCTGGAATTGCTACTGCCTCAGAAAACAGCTGTGTACATTCTTCAGTAGGCGACAAGGGAATAAGTCTTTGATGGTCTGAAGAACCAGTTGGCTTTCTCCATAACCATCGCCATAAACTCCCTAATCTTTCTCCATAGTAAATAAAATTCAACGAAGTATTAACAGACACTAGAGTAATATCTACTTCCATTTTTGGTCTTTTAGGAGTGTCCTGAGAGGAGATTTCAGCATGACATTACTTCAGTCTACATCTCACATAATACTTACATCATACATCATACATACACAATGGCTTTCTATACAAAATGTTAACATTTTAGATTGGATAAGTTTAAGCCCAGATGTAAACTCAATTGAGAACATTTCAGGTATCTTAACTTATGAATTGAAAAGAATCGAAAGTTCGAAAGCAATATTAAAGCTTATACTAAGAGCTAAAAGTGGCAATTGAAAAAGCATAGTATTCTCTGCCACCAATGACATTTATAAAACTAATTGAATTCATAAATAGCAGCATGCAGAAGGATTCAAAGTGTTAAAGGATGTATTTTTTTCCCCTTATACCTAAACTTTTGAAACACCGTATAGTTACAGATGTTTGAGTTTTTATTAATGGTATGATAATGTCACCCATATATTAAAGTATTGCGCTGCAGCGCAATACTTATTTATTTCCAGTGTCACTTCTCAATGTTAATTTGACATGGAAAAGCCTATGGAGATCATTAATTTATAGGATTTATTTGAATAATTTTACAAGATCTAATAAGCAAGTAATACATTTTTGTTTAATTATGTATTATTTAGTAAACGATGTTTTCTGGATGTGCCTAAACTTTTGAGACAGACTATATCATGCCTCAATACATCATTTCGCTATATTGCTCATTTTTTGTGCACCCAAAAAAGGACAGTTATTAAAACTACCTTAATCACACTTCTGTATTTTTAATTTGTTGAGAAAATTGTAATATTTTTAATAAGTAAACATTTTGGAGAAAGATGTGGGTGAATGTAAAGCATTCTTTTGTTTATCACTTTTCTTAATTTTTTTAATGCCCTTGGTTATAGCTTGTGTTCATATTTATACTGTGTTGTTTTCTTGTGTGATATAACACAGGGGTACTGTGTTTTATTTTAGGTTTATAATGTCAAATAATCTTTGGTCTTCATGATTTGACTTATTTTACTTCTATTAAGAATTTTGTTTACCCTTAACATGATAAATTTGACTTTTTTTAAACAGGTTTAGAAATGACTAGTCTTGCAGAGCATTTAAATTATGACAGAGAGGTAGTGAGAGTGTGGTTTTGCAACAAACGTCAGGCCTTGAAGAACACAATAAAAAAGTTGAAAACCGGCCCTCAATGACATTTATCTTTATGAGGTATTCTTTTGTAAATTCGTGAACTATTTATCTACCTATCTTTTAAAAGAGTGAAAATAATCAAATGATCTGTGACATCAAAATTTATATTTTATATTTTGTAAATATTGTACAAATTACATCCATTTTAAATTTCATCAAATGAACTCTCATATGTGCATATATTTATTTTATTCAAGCAAAAGTGCATCATGAAATGAAAGATAGTGATCTTCCCTTCATATGTTCTTTCAACAGATTTTGACAAGATCTTACTTTCTGTAGACTTTTTGCATTTATGCTTTTTTCATGTGCAGGCCATAGTTATCAACTTTTTTAAGGTGTGGATTTTAGAATTATGGTTATGAACATTTCATTTTAGAAATTTTCTATGAGTATATTGTACATTTATTTGTAAACTAATACAACTCAAAAAATAAAATTTTCAGAAAAAGCAGAAAACATTTTCAAGCAAGAAAACAGAATGTTTTTGTCTTAAATCAGACTGGGAAATATTTAAATTTTTTTTCATCTAGAATCAAAAGTAGCTTCATTTCAATATGAGCTATTTTATCTATTCATTCATTGGATGGATTTATTGGATTCATTCATTTGGGTTGTATAATGTTATAAATGAAAAATGTTAAAACTGCTCTAATTGGATCAATTTAAAGATATTTAATAATTAACAGGAGAGGTGAAAAAGTAAAACATGACAGGGGATGTGCGGTCTCAGAGACTATATTTACTTATAGATTCAATGATGCTTCCTTATTTAAATATTAGCATGAAATTGTACTGATGTGTATAGTTGCTTCTAAAAATCTATTTCTGTTTAAAAAAATTTTTTTAACAGAAATTGATTTTTGGAACCCTAAATGTGTGATTCCAAGTTCTGCCCTGGAGTTTGTGAGTTGTGTTTATAAAAGTATAATTGCAATTTGTTTTGCAATGATTACAAATGAATTTAATATTAGGAGTTCCGAACTTTAAACCTTCATAATTCCTAACTAAATGACTTACTTGACTAAATGCCTTCCCATGTGGTTTCCTAGAATAAAATTTACCAACCCCCCCCCCCCCCCTCCCCGCCAAATATGATGTTGAAATTGAGTGCTCATATTGAAAATTTCAAAGTTTGGTACATGTATGAAAATGACCACTTATTTTATTTTAAAAAGACAATTTCGAATCGAATGGCTATTTCTGTTCTTTTCTGGGACAATTTGATGTGTAAAATGTGTGGAGTGTTCTCTTTTCAATTGTATTTTGGAAATTCAACTTATAGAAGAAAAAAATATATTATTAAAAAAAAAAAAAAAGAATTCACAGAAGACATTTTTGAAACATGGGGTACCTACTTTATCAAAAACTTCCATTAAACTTAGTCGACACATTGTATTTTCAGAGACTGCAACTCTCCTGTTAGATTAATGTTAAGTATGTTTGGCATTCAAACTTGTTATATCTTTTAAAAAAATCACATTTCACTTTAAAATAAGTATGCAATGTGTATTTTTTACAATATGCATAATTTGACAATTAAAAATTTAAATATGCACATGTTTATAAGAAACCCTAGCTTTGAAATTTCATGTAAAAACAAATGTTGAAACCAACTTACTTTCTCCTGTTGTAGTGACTGTATGTATTTGCTAGTGGCAAATCGTCATGAAATTTAGGCAAGTTCTTCCTCATGTGTGTGCTTCTATACTGATTTTCTATGCAAAATTTTTATAAGTTTTATTTTTTGTACCATTCTTCATCTCATTCATGTTACCACTTAAAAATAGAAAATTTAATGATTAATGCTAAGTTTGGAAAAATACTAGGGTTAGCATGTTCAGAGAAATCATTACAGATCTACGCTTCATTTGATAAAAGGTAATTAACACTAGAACCGCGGTGGCAGGTCATTTTGACCTGTACCAAATGATTAGATGTCAACTCGAACCAGAATATTCTTTATAAAACAAATATATGCTGCACAAAAATAATTTAAACAAATAAGTAAAATAGTTTTAACCCCTTGAGGGGCAAGTAATTGTGTTTCTGTAATGTCGAATTCACACCAGAATCTGTAAAAAGATTTATTGCAAAATAGGGAAAAGCAATTTTACGACTTTTTTCCACCAAAGTTAGAAAAGTAAAATTTAATAAAATTTTTCTGGTGCAAATCTTCATTAATCGTAGGTGGGATAAAATATATCCCAACGCCCCTCAAGGAGTTAAATAGAAATTCTGATGTTAAATATTTTTATAAAACTTAAATAAAAAACTTAGTAAAATTTCCTGCGGTTCTAGAGTTAAATTATTGCTACTTTATTCTAAAAAAAATAGGTACGTGTCAGTAATTAAGGATTGATGATCGTCAAATATTTATTTTAAACATTTTATTTTTTATTTCAAAATGTATAATCAAATGTTTTAAATGACTTTTAAATTTATAAATAAAATGTGCTTTCTATATGTGTTTCAATCAAGATAGGCAGTTCAAGAACAATCTTCCACCTTCCTTGATTAGCATGGTAATCAAAGACTCTATTCTTGTAACTTGTTTTGCCCACTTTATTTCCATTTTGTCAGTTACATACAGGACCGGCACAGAGCTGCCCGAGACCTGGCAAATCACTTAGCAGAGCCCAACTTCTCTGAATGCAATATTCGACTAATAAAAATCATTTTTAAAAATTGTATATATCATAGAATAACTTATAATAATGAATGCATGAAAAATAACTAGCAAATTCTTTCACATGTAATATGTATAATTATTTTTAATTTCTAAAAATCATCCATCTCTTAAAATATTTAAAATATTTATTTTTTGCATTTACAGTTACTTCATTTTATAGAAGGTTTTTGATTTTTCTTTAAATGAAGTTTTATTAACAAAAACAAGCAGGTTTATGATTTAGATTTGCATTAAAATAATGTCAATAATAGTATTAAAAGAAATAAGGTGATCTGAATAAAATGTTTATATTTTGAAATGTTACAAAAGTAGAGTCAACTTAAATATATATATATATGTATTGTATGTTTTTAATAGCATTTTAATAACACTTCAATATTTAGAGACTAAAAAAAATTAAAGAATTAAAATTATAAAGCAATAATTTAATTAAAGCAAATTAATTATGGTTAACTGATTGGAAATTACAGAAAAAATTTCCTCATATTTAATGCACTCGAAGCTCATTAATTAATTCTAATACTGTCATTGACTAGAAGCTGGAAAAACAGCTCTAAAATTCAGTTTGGAAAAAAGTGATTATCTGCTGAACGTGGCAGTGTGTTACCATAGAAACACCTGCCTAATAAAGTAAAGTTGTGTTCTTGAACTGCCTATATTGAATGAAATTTTTTTTTAATATGTGCTATTTCATTTTAGTTCCTCAATAAAGTGAAAGAAAATTTTTCAAATAATATTTTTGGTAACTATGGCCATTTGTAGATAAAATTTTAGTCAAATATCATTATGGAAAATGCATTTAATTGAATTTTACAAATGGAATGTGTTCCTTTCCTTTTCTCTTTTTGTTTTTAAATGCCTTCAATCAAAGAAACTGTGATTGTTTTATTATGATGTCAAAGTGATTATGTTTTGCTCATTTGCAATTTGTTTTTTATGTGTTTCCTCCAACTAGTGTTGATATCAAAATGTTTTCTTTTTGTTATGATTTTACATTGTAAATCCACTGAAAGTCCATATTTCAAATGTAACTTCTAAAAAGATAACCAGTATGTTTTAGTCCCCTTTATTTTGTGTTGTTTTAATTGTATGTGTATATGTTTATGGTGCTTTATTATTTTTCTTTGACTTGTATTCAAACTTGTTTTTATTATGTTTTGAATTTTTTTGTTCCTTCAAATTTAAAATGCATTTTAAATGTTACATGTTGTTGTTGTTTTTTGTATGTGAAGGATTTCAGCATTAATATTTTTAGATTTAAATGAAAAGAAATATGAGAATTTCTGTATCTATGCACTCATATATGCCATTTTTCTATACTAAGAGACTAAAGCTATTTTTTAGAAAGTAGTTTCTGGACTTGTAGTATTATGAAATTTTTTTATTTATGTTTATCAGACAGATATTTGCTTGCTCCTAAAATTATGACATAAAAGAATTTTTTTCCCCTCCTTCTGTTATTCTAACAGTAGTACTGATGTGTATGTAGTACTTATATTAATTTTTTTTTTTTTTTTTTTGTATTATTTTATTATTCTAAATACACAAATTTTAGTTTCTATTTCCCAGAATAGCTGTTTTGATTGTTGTTGTCATATTTTTGTTCAAAATTAATAGTTTATGTTTTAATTTGAGTTATTTAACTCATGTATTAAAATGTTTTTATTATTTTTAAGCTTAATCAAAATTACACATTTATATAAATATAGTATTAGCTGAAAAAGTATTTTGATTGTTATATGAATTGTAATTCAGCCATACAAAGTAAAAGTTTTAAGGTTATACTGACAAACTCATGTGCATTTTTTAAATTTTAATAATTACACGATAAGCAACCTTCGTAATTATACAAACTCTGCTAACAAGATTTATACTTTAATATTTTTAGTTCTGATTGAGGAAAAATGATTGTTTGCTTTAATGTATTAAGACTTTTTATTGTTGATATTCCATAAAATTATCTGTTTATTTTATTAAAAGAAAAAAAAAAGAATTTGGCTGTATCTATTTTATAATAATAAAATGGTAAACAGGTATTTAATAAAATAAAATATTTTTTACATTATTTGTTAATAAATGTGTTATTAAAAAAATAATAATAAGCCTTCTTTATTTACTTTCTCATGAATAGGTATTAATCAGTATACATATACAAACTAAAATAGATTTTTTTTTAATTGTTATTAAATTATAGTTAATGCATTAAGTTATTTTAGTTTTGTTTAAGTTTTTGTTTAGCTGTGTATAAGTCATTTATTTGAAAAAGTAATTAATTCCACTGAATTGAGAAATAAAATGAGTACAGGTACATTAAATTATTTACTTAACTGTAGTATACATCATTATAGGAGTACCTAAAAATCTCCAAATCACCCTCCGTTCAAATGTTGAATTATATATATATATCTGATATTTGTAATGCAATAGCACTTGTATTTATGAACTGATTTGGATATGACTGAGCATGTGTACAGGACTGACCAAGGTCTTGAACACGTTCATAAGCCAGCTTCATCTGCCATCTTGTTTCAAAATGGCGGCTACTTAAAGACTTCAAATTCAAAAATATGCACAAAAAATTCAAAATCCAACTAGTTTTTTCTTTAAGTGTTCAGCCTTGATAGAAGAATACAGCTGCATTTTTTGCTTTGCTTCTATTTTAAAAAATGGCTAAGATATAGCAGTTTGAAATTCTAGAGTGGCTGACATTTTAAAGCAAAACAACAGATTAAAAATAAAAGATTCTTCCATAAACTATTTTAACTTATTGAGTTTTATTGAATGTGGTTTCTCGCCAATTTTCTTTCATTGTTTTAACTGATGTTCAAACTCTCATACACTTAAAACTAAATTTATCTGGCAGCATAAAATTATCACCTAGCTTGGCAATACTTGGTGATATATATCCAAGTTTGGTGCCAAAAATGAGTTACCATTTTGAAACAAGGTGGCAGATTTTTTTTTTTTTTTTTTTTCATAATCAGTTTAATTTATGGGTTTTAGCAAACATGGGTGTTTTACAAATTTACTTTCATTGTTGTAACCATTGTTGCTAATCGCATACATTAGCATCAAATTCTCGCCAAGCTTTGCGAACATTGGTGATAAAAGTATGTTGCCATAAATGAAGCCAACTTGGTGATGGCTGATTAATTTTTCAAAATTCCCATTCAAATTCAGTATTGACAAAAACAAATAATCTTCTATAATGTTCCATGCATTTTAGGTTGTTTGAGTGAAATTAGCTGAATTTTTAAAAACAAGGAAAGGGGAACTACCTTTTCTTTCTGATAATGGACAGAAAGACCTTTTTTGTAAAAATCAGTTAATTTCTAACTTTTTATTTTTGTTTTTTTCAGGGGATCACATTTTCAAAATGTATTAGATATGTAGATGAGAATTGTATATTTGTCAACGTTCTGATTTTCTTAAAGTCAAATAAACATAATTTGAGCCAGAAAAATTATTTATATTTTTTGCATGTGATTATACGAACTTTTATATAATAAAATTTCTAATTTTATTTGATTTGGTGAAAAAGAAAAGAAGATTTGCAGCTATACATTAACATTTTAATGGCATGAAATCTTTAACCGGTGACACATAAAGTAACATCAATTTTCTAAATACTGCCACATAAACATTTATTGTTATGTAAAACATTTCCTTTAGTTTCCTTTTTTGTACAAAACTAACTGTTATGCATAATTATCTATTTAGCACTTAACATAAGCTACAAACGCTATATTATGTTAATTTTAATTATTACTATTTCACATAAGTGAAGAAATTTTAAATCATAAATTTTTTTGGTAAATTGGCGCCATTAGTCTTAATTATCAAAGTGGTTTATCTATAGTAGACTTTAAGTTATAAAACAAAAAAATTAAAAGCATGTTAGCATTGATTAAAATCTTGCTTATCTCAAAATGTGGAATTGATTACTTTTAATATTAATGACTTTCATATAAAATTATGTATGTACAGTTTTACACATACATAACTTACTATCAATATTTACCTGTAAAAATATTGATTTTTTTTTTAATATGTTTTGTTTTAGGTTGTTGCATAGAGTATTCATCTTGTCATGTAACTGCACATTCAAATACTTAGTCATTATCTAAAATAAAAGACCTAATATTGTTGCCATTAAATGTTTTAGCTATAATGTGAATCAGTGATGTAAAATATTATTCTCTACTGATTTTGTGTTTTATCTTTTTCAAACTGTTACTTAAGTCTTATAATACTTTACAGTATTAATGTTTCATTGTAATGTTTATTATGTTACGTTATAATTCTTTTTCATTTTACTTTTGTTGTTTTGTATTATGCGGTATGTTTTATGAATTTTTTTATGTCACATTATTTAAAAGATGTTTTACACGCTCATCTATAATTCAAGATGAATTTTTCAGTTATATATATTTTTAAAAGAACACAGGACAAATTATTGATACATTGTGTAGTTTGTTTAAATTCATAAAATTTACAATAATCAATATCAAAATTACAGTAGAGAGCCGATTATCGGAACTCCAATTATCCGAACAGCCTATTTCTCTCTCTCAAAATAAATAAATAAATAAATAAAAAATAAATAAATAATAATAATAATGATGATGATGAGATTGTGGATGAGATTTAAGATTCAAAAGAAATTGAAGAAATGAAAACGAAGGCTGTGAAAATGACCCAGGTCCATCCCATAACGAAGCCTTTGAATGTTTTAGAAAAAACTATGAATGGGCTCGAACGGCAGAAGAATGCTGATCCTATTCAACTAACGTATTTAAGAAGAATTCTAGATACGGCAACATTGGGAATAACGTCTTCTTTCAAGTAAGCAACAATCAAAAGCTTTTTTTGTTTAAATTATAATCTCTGGAGCTCAGAAAATGATAAAAAGAGAAAAAGAAAATTTCAAATGATAACAAAGTAAAAAAAATAGTTTTTAATACGTTAGCACTAACTGGTGCTGCCAGTCCTAATCCTGAATAATCTGTGAAGGTTTTAGTATAGTCAGGAACATCCCTTAAATTGTCTGTCCATTTATCCGAACTAGGGTCGGTCCCGACTTGTTCGGATAATCGGCACTCTACTGTATATATATATATATCGGGTAACTACTAGAGCTTTGACCTGTTTAATTACGTGTCCCATAAATCCATTCACGTTTCAGAAATTCATAAAAATTTAACAAATAGTCATATTAGAGTGCAGTTTGCACCATGACAAATGATTGGAATTTTTTTATCAAAAAGTTGTTCAAAGGAAATTTGAACTATTTTCCTTTTACCATAAAAAAATTCAACACTTAGCCAAGTCTTATGATGTAACTGCACTCTGATATGATAATTTGTTAATTTATGAGTTTTTAACAGACTTATGGGACAACCTGTATTCGTGATCCTGTATTTGAATAAGTCATACCTAAAGCTATTGAATTATTTTTTCTGTTTTTTTAAACAATCTTAATTAATTCTATTTGTTCAAACCTACATATATTTGCAAATCTTGATGCATTTATATTGTGGCAGCTGTTTTTACTTTCTAGCAATAATTTATAAAATGTTTTAAAATATTGAAATCCCAGTTTAAATCTAAGATTTAAACTAATTTCCAATTAAATAATTTCTAACTCTTAATGTCTAATACTGAAGCTGCCCCTTTTCAGTTGTTTTCCCAGCTGAACAAATATTACTTTCAGATATTAAAATGCAACCATCTTTAAGATTATAAGCACAGTTTGCAGGAGTCTGTGATTTGTGATGTAACAGGGCCTGGCCAGACCTTGCTAGCATCACAGGTCGACATCAATTGAGCTATTTAACCAATTAAATTTGTTTCCTTCCAAATTGACATCTTTGCCCTCTGCTGGAAAATATTACAAGTGCTGATCAAAAACCCATAATGCACATAAAAAAAAGGCAGATTTTGTAGTTTTTTTTTTTTTGTTTTTTTTAGTGTCTACTGATACTGATTAAAATGCAAGTCTTTTAACAATATGGTTCTTGGGGCCTCCTCTGAATTTTGAGATTTAGTTTAACTACTGTATATAGCTATTGTTAAGCACAATGTGTATTCCACCCCCATTTTCTCCCCCTTTTTTTCTATATATGCATTTTTTACCAAGTAAAATTTTACTACTGTATATCTTTTTATATGAAGCCTCTATTTTCAGAAGTTTTTTTTTTTTTTTTTTTTTTTTTTTTTTTTTTTTTTTCCTTAATTACTTACTTATTCATGTTAAAATCAAAATATCTCCTCTAGAGTATATATCTGAGAACCTAAAACACTTTATAATAAATTTAACAATCTATATTTTTGTTTGTTTTTTAAGTTCAAAATAATATTCCTATTGTTAAAAATATTTTAAAAATTTTGTTTTAAACTTTAGTAGTTTATGATTGTTAATTTTTTTCGTATATTTTACATAATCTTAATTATTTGAATTAGTTTTATTATTTGATATATGAATTAGTTTAAAAATACAATATACTTTTAGTGGAATGAATTATTTAGAATATATTTGAAAAAAAAAAAAAAATAGAAGTTGTACTCTGCAATAAGCTTAAATTATTTGATAATTATATTAGATGAGAATTGTAAAGATGCAATCATATTTTATTTTATAAATTCTGTTCTCTGTATATCTAATTATTTCAAATATAAACTAACTTTGCAATGTAAAAAAAGGGCATTTTTAAAGTTAAGCTTTTGAAGTATGAGTTGCGGGAAATATCTATCCCTTATCATCTAGTCATGTAATTATAAAGAAAAGCTTCACTTAAAAAAATCAAAAATTAATTTTTTTTTAAAACATTCTGTTAAGTTTTACTATTTTTCTGGATTCAAAACAAAGCATTTTTAACAACTCCTTTTTTAGATATAATAATTTCAGTGAAAATAATTGTGAAGCTACAATTAAAAAATATTTAGTTACATATTTTTGCTAAAATCTGTTTTACTTATGTTTGTAGAAAATTTTAGAAACTATGCAATATGTGTTTTAGAAAATAATAGTAATGTTTTAAAACAGTAATACACAAATTTGCTCACTTTAGATCATAACTATTGTCATACGATAGTAGTACAAGAACTGTTATAATATTCTGTTTAAAATTATCTTTTCTAAAATATAAGGAAAAGGAATTAGTTTTTTGATGAATATGTTTTTGTCTGCATTGAATTTTTTGGTATTCCATGTTCTCTGCTAAGAATTTATTTAAACATTTATAATAGAGATTAATAGTTTGTGTCAGTGTTTTCTATAAATTGCAGCCATTTAATCCATTTTCTTTGACTGTTCTTCGAAAGGATAGTTTTGACAGTGCTGTCTTTATAGTATTAGATAAGGCATTATTTTTCTTCTTTTTTTCATGAAAAGTAAAAAATATTTTATGAAAAATTTAAAATTATGAAAAAAGTAGTTTTTTTTTATGTTGATGTTGTTAAACCACTATTTTTTAATATCAAAATTGCATAATTTAGATTCAATGATGTATGTCTTATGCAATCATTGTTTTAGCATTTTGTCTGCTTCTCTCCATCTCATTTTGCTAATTTAAATTGTTGGTTGTTTTGAATGAAAATTTATATTTAAATATGATAATTATTTTTAAGTCGAAATTACATTTTCTTTTTCTACATTAAAAAAATAATTAAAATTTTAAAAACTTTAGAATTTGCAAGGAATGCCTCAATTTTTTGTAAACATTGTACTACAAAATCTGCATATGAAAATATTTAAGATCCAAAAATATAATAATAGTACTAGTAACATTGAATTTCAGCAACTTGTGACTGTTATTTTACCTTCATTTTAGTTTATTACTTAATTATTTTAATATTTTACTATATTACAATCATTCATTATAATTTTTATTGCATGATTGCATTCAAATTGCATACTGTTTAAAAAATATAAACAAAGCAATGACCAGAAATCCGCAAAATTCTAAAATCTGCACAACCTCTGGTCCCAAGCTGTGTGGATTTGAGAGAGTCTACTGTACTCTATTATATTCGTATTCTTTTTCGCCTTTCTAAATTGCCTTAGATGATATAAATGCACTGTTAATCTTATCTTTATTTCTAAAATGATTCAGTTAAGCATATAACATTCAAATCATGTCATCTTGTCAGTCAAAACTTATTAGCCAAAATCATTGTGCCTTTTATATAAAACATCTTATGATTCATCTAAATGTTGCATTTAGCTTTATGCATGTGCCAAATATTTCTGTTTTTCCCCTGCCCTTATATAATGATCATAAATCATGCTTATTTGTTCATACACTGCTAAAGTAATAATAAGTTGAATCTACCATAAATATAATGAACTCTTCCTGATTGGAAGGGGAAAAAAGGACAATTGTGAAAGAAACTTGTACGGGAAGTTTGGATATCTATAACTTGGATTTTCAGTATCTTGACTGTTCCCTGAGTAAGAAAAGAAATGCATTTGTTTTTTATTATTCAAAAATATTTAACTTGAAATAATTTTCTCTTTGTTTAACACTTTTAGATATTGAAGTTTTACTGTACTAACTATTTGTTTAAAGCACATAAAATGCAAAGTTTTTAACACTAAATCCAAGAACACTTTACCTATATCTATTTCTGCTGCCAATGATTTAGTGTCTCAATCTCCAAAATGTTTTAATTTTAATATATTTCGGTAAAGTTTTGTTCTGATTTAAATAATAAATCATAGAGTAGGGCTATTGTAAATTTTTACAATTTTGCCAGAAGTTTCCACTTTGAATGTTGATATGATACTTTCACTAATTTATCAGTTTTTTAGCCCCCGTTATGCTATTTCTTTCTCCCAGCTTATTTTGTCTCCAATAAATAACGTTACTTTGTATGCGCCAGCCGTAAAACAAAAGCCGATGTTTCATTGTGTGATTAAACTCTACAGCATTTTTTAAAACTTCTAAGCATCACACATTTTCAATGCTTAAACAAGTATTGGGAAAAAAGTACTTTATAATGCAATTTGTTTGAAAACTGCATCTCCATTTCTTTTTGAAATATTAATTTTTTTGTAGTTTTTAGTGATATTTGTTTCATTTTGGCAACTCAAGTACTCCATTTCTATTGAAAGTAAAGAAAAAATTGTTGAAAAATAGCAATTATATCTTTTTGTTGCCTTTTTCTCATAAAAGTTGAAAAAAAAAATTAATTAAAATACGTGCTATTTTGAGAAAAATATAAATGAATGATTTATGACAAAACATAGAGCTGTTATAAACTATATTTAATTTTAAGTATTCATATTAATGCAAATGACATCATTTTACATAAAATAAAAGCGTGTGCTTTAAGTCTTAAAATTGAAATATGTTTTGCAGTAGAGTTCCGATTATCCGAGTCCCGCTTAACCGAGTTATTTTCTTCTGATGGACTGGTGGTTTCTATTATTATGAAACAGCCATTATAAATGAAGCGTTAGGTGAAGATGAAAGAATAGTCGTAAAAATTTGGAACTCTGATTTTCTGGTCAGAATGGAAAAAAAATGGCCATAATTTTTTGTGAAAAAAAAAAAAAAATTATGGCCATTATGAATGGCCATAATAAATAAAAAAAAGTGGCCATTTTTTTTTTTTTCCATTCTGACCAGAAAATCAGAGTTCTAACTTTTTACGGCTGCTCTTTCATCTTCACCTAACACTTCATTTATAATGGCTGTTTCATAGTAATAGAAACCACCAGAAGAAAATGAAGTAATGGAAATGCCGGGGGCAACACTAAATTCTGAAACAGCAGAATTCCTGTTCTCTAGTCTATTTTCTTTTACTCTTCTTTGAAAAGGTGAGCTTTGCAAACCCTTACTGTGCTCTTTTTATTAATATTTGATAAGGCATTATTATTTTTTTCCTCCCATCAAAAGTGAAAATATTTTAGGAAAATTTTAAAATTATCAAAAAAGATTTTTTTATGTTAATTGTATTTAACCTCTGTTTTTTAATATAAAAAATGCGTAATTTACATTAAACGATGTATTTCTTTTTACATGTGGTATTAAATATATGAATATATTATCTTTTCATCGATATAGAGATCCTATATTACTATTTCTGTGTATTATGAAAAAGCTGTACTTAAAAATCTTTCGGCTTTTTAAATAAAATTTTGGCAGCTATGGAATAATAATAATGTTAAAAAAAGTAAAAGTAAAGCTTGGGCATTGTTTAAATTTTTTTATTGGATCTCTGTAATTTTAGTATTAAATTCACAGTTAGTCTGCTTAGTATTAAAGAAGAAAAAAATCAGCCTTCTTATTTTACAGCAATCTTGATAATTGTTCTTTATTTTAAATAAACAGATTTTACGCTACTTTCCACCCACAAATATTCGAAAATAGTACTTAATACAGTAGATTTCCGTTACAACGAACTCCACGGGACTGCTAAAATATTTCGTTGTAACGGAATTACTCCAAATTATCTAATGATTTACATATGCACGTAAACTAATTATGTAAGATAAATTTACCTTTTATTATAGAAGATTTTAATGGAAGATTAGTTAAATTAACACAGAAAAAGTTAGTAAAATAAAATTCAATATTAAAAATACAAAATTACGGACTTACTTTTATTTAGTAGTACATTATTGCAGAAAATCTGTGATATTAGTTTGTACAAAGGAATGTGTCAGTTTATGATAACAAAAACGTGTGCAATGAATGAATGTGAGAAAATACCTCCGATGAAACATTCTTTTGATGAGAAACAAAAGCACGCATTTTCTCCAAGCATGAGACAGCTTCCGAAGCGGTAACTTTTGAATCGTCGGTAACATCAATATCGTCATCATTGCTTTCGTCATTTTGTCTATCTAATGCAGTTTTAATGGACAAAATGATATCTTTATCAGACTCTTCCGAGCATGTTTGAATATTGTCATCTACAGATAAGAAATCCTCTAAATCCACCTGATCAGGGACTGATGTTAATTTTTTGGCTGCCTTCCAAATTAGGTTTAACTCGGAGACTTCATCCAAATCTGAAATTTCTTATTAATTTTCTTCGGTCTCAGTTAACCGGACATGTTTCCGACATTTAAAAATTGTTTTCTGGCTAATTTCTTGCCACGAACATTTTTCAATAGCACCATTTCAATAGTTTCGCTGACATTTATTTTTGGACTTTTGCCATTCTCTAAATCACAAAGAATTTTTTTTCTAGCGAGATTTTACAGCATGGATGATGCCTGGAATAGAAATGCAATTCGACGGAAAGCACTCAACTTGGATGCAGTCTGCAATTATCAATCAGGAGAAAATTTTCCTGTTTTTTAGCTTTCATTTCTTTCTCAAAATGCACTAGCCAATCATTAAAGGTATCTCGTGTCATCCATGCCTTCTTATTGAATTTATAATCGCAAGGCAATAATGAATGACAGTTCTTAAAGCGACTGGGCTTGCCAGAGCGACCAACAATTAATATTTTTCTCTTCTCGGTTCCAGATTTGTTACAACAGAAGAATGCTGCAATTCGTTGCTTTGAGAATTTTCCTCCAATCCATTTGTCGCCTTTAAATGTTAATGTTTTTCCTGGTTCAAGTTGATAAAATATTCCAGCTTCGTCAGCATGGAAAACATGATCGGAGCTGTATGTCTTTATAAGGGCAGCTACTTCTCCATCTCTCCATTCATTTACAGTCTTTGAAGGAACATCACTTGCAACGCCGCAAACAAATTTCATTACAATTAAATAGCGAGAACGAAAGCAATTGAGCCATCCGACAGAGGCTTGGAAATTTTCGATACAAAGCATTGTTCCAACTCTTGAGCTTTCTGCCTTATTAGAGCACCACTTATAGGTACAATGCATGAACGAACATCTTTGAATCATCTTTGGAACCATTTTGGCTTTATCGACATCTTGAAATTGGGACTGTCGCATAGACAAAGTCAATGGTGTTATTCAGCAGCAATGATGTAGCCAGTGAGCTACTTTTTATTCAATATTTTTTGGCCACATCAGTTTTCCGCAATCGTTTATCAATCTCAGAAATTATGGATTTCTTTAATTCCAACGAAAATTGTGTTCATTTCACACAAGCCATTTCATTAACGAACGAAGCACACAGCAACAGGTACTTACAATAGAGATATCCCAGAACAAGCACAAACACTCCTTTCACAGTGAAATCCATCTGCTGTCTGTCACGTGATCATTTTGAATCGCACGGGCTAATGAATGAAAAGCAATTGGTAAAAGAAGTAGACTAAAGAAAAAATGGCAAAGGGGAGAAAAATCTGAAATAGCTGCCCCCAAAACAACAATGTTATTTTTTTATCTACGACATTCTATTCAAAGTTTTTTTTTTTTTTATTTCTGTTAAGCAACTGAAAAAAAAGAGCTCAATGAAGATTTTTCGTTGTAACGGAATTCTTAAAAAAATGCGCTTTGTTAAATCGGAATTTTTAATACATTGAGGTTAATGCAATTTGAAATGCGACTTTGACAAATTTCGTTGTAACGGAAATCTACTGTATATTAAAGATTCATAAAATAGCTAGTAAAAATTCTAATGATATCTAGAATTGATAAAATACAAACATCATTAATATCTGTGCTATGGTTATTTAAATTTATATTTAATGCAAATTTTGTATTGCTAAATATTGGTTTATACCTTTATCTCCTCCTCCTTACTCCAGTAATCAATTGTCTCTGTTTATATAGAGACACTAGAGTTTAGGGACATAATACTTAGTTAAATGATGTATTGTTTTCTGGTATTCTCTTCTGTTTTATAATTTTGAATGATGATATTTTAGTGGTATATGTATTCCACTAAGAAATGCATGATACCAAATAAAGTTAGTGATTGTTCATTGAGTTAAAACCTATTGCATGTGGAAAACTGACTTATTAGACTATTTTGTGATAATATTTGTACTTGTTCTTGAATTTTATTAATGCTTTAACTATGATTGGGAATTTAAAATGGAGAGTTGAATTAATAACTTTTTAATTTTCACATTTTCCCCCACTTATTGCTAAGTAAAGCTATAAGAAACTTTCATTTTGGGCATTTTTTTAAGTGTTAGTGTTATTTGTCAAGTTCTAAAATAGAAATTCCTCTAGCTGTGTTACATTTACAAATATTTAGAGTATCAGCTCTTCTACTTAAATTAAAATAATTTGTGTACTCTTGTCAAAGTGTTTAATATTGATTAATTTATTTAGCCCTATAGATAAAAATGAAATTTGATAAAAGTGGTCGATTTTGATGTTTTTAAATTCAATGAATTATATATGAAACACCTCATTTGAAGTATCAAATGTCAAATTATTTTATAAATTCTTATATAATTGGTATTACCTTCAAAATTATTTCCATTTTAATGTATCTTTGAATTCTTACATGTGACTTTGAATTCTTACATTATGATGTTCAGACCAAATTGAATCTATATTAGTAACTATCGCATGAAATATAGTTTTCTTTATAAGATGTTGAAATGAAGGTTGATTGTATTTTATTTTCTGTCTTGGTAATTTACTGTGATGCTGATATTTTAATCCTTCATTTTGAACTAATGTATATAGCGAATCTCTTTACATTAAGATGCTTTTCAAGCAGTACATTTTAGCTTTTAATATGTACTATTATAAAAGTATTTATAATAATTAAAAAAAGATCATAAAAAAACACCGAGTGAAACAGAGCTTTGTAGATACTTGATCTGTTGTTTCATAATCATACACATTGTAGCTAGACATTAGAGAATAAATCGAGTAAGTTTAAAATTTTATTTATAATCTTTTGTTGTAAAAATTTTGTAATTAATTGTTTTTCATTTTGAAATAGGTATCAACACTTTTCAAAACTGTTTAACAAACTTTAATAATATAAATCATAGTTGCTTGAAAACGTTTATTTGATAATGAAATATGCAAATAATAAAAGACAAATTAAAACTATGTATGAATTATGCAGTCATTGAACTTTATATACTTAAGTATCAGAAGTTTCAGCTAGACTGATAAAAAGTGTTCATATTATACTATCATATTATACTATGCAATAGCCATTTTTGCCCAAGGTGGGATTGCCTTCATGGACTTTTAAAGGGAAAGTGGCTGGGCTTCTCGTTTTTGAATAAGAGTTACCTTGAGGCCAGTGTCAGACAGGTGTCTTTTTGCCTGCTTTTTTGCTTATGTATTATCCATTCACAATGCTACAGCATTGTGAATGGATTATGTAAGTAAAAAAGCAGGCAAAAAGACACCTGTCTGACATTGGCCTGAATATCTTACACAGCTATGTTTTATGGTCTACATAGGTAGACTGATAAAAAAGTATCTAATGTAAAGAGATTTAATTCATTCATCAAGACTGATCTATGCATATCAACATTAAAAATTCATTTTAAGATGTATATTTCATAAGCATGTATTCTAAGTGTAAATATGTAAACTACAAAAGAATTTGGAGTGTAAAATTTTATTTTAGATGGTGAAATGCAAAGGCTGAAATGAAAATAATATTTAAATACGAATTATGTCTATTAGTCACATTATTCTGAAATAATGAAATGAAATGCTCAGTATTTGTGTATTGTCTATGCTCATTGCTGCTACTTCTGTGTGGTGCCCCAAAGATTTAAATGTTTCTCCCAAATTGCTTTTGTTTAGAATTTTTCTTTCTCTCGCTCTCTCTTTCTTTTAATGTACTTGCTATTATTAAAATTCATGCTGCATTAACAGAGATGCCAACCTCTTAAAAGTTCTATAAAAACAACAATTTTCAAAAATTGCTTTTTGATTTGTTAGCAGTGTAAAACTATTGGATATTTTTAGTGCAAATGTGAACATGCTTTTAACTTTTTGGGGGAAGAAATCCCAATAATTATAGAGAATCTGTTATTGATTTCTTCCCTGCATTAGATACTCATTTAGACAAAATATTATATATTTTTTAATTCCCGTTAAAAGGTTTATACAGATCTGTAAAATTCTGTTTGTTTAAATTAAAGCAAAAGGACTTTTAATGATATTTAATCTAAGAAAAAATCTATTTTTTGATTTGCAAATCTATTATTTCAAATGTATTTATCATATATTGCAGCAAATAACGTGTGCTTTTAAATTAAAAAAAGATAAGCATAATAATTGCAATTTTGATATTAATTAATAAAAAAAAAGAAGACTCGATTAGTTAAGTAATACAGAATCATCAAAAATTCTCAAATGCCTTGTTGGGGATTCAGATAGGCTGTATAGTATATTTTAGTTTCACATTTGCTCATTTCCCCCCCTTTATATTTAATTAATGTACTTTATTGAATTTGCACTCTATGTATTTCATGAAGGCTTCTTCCCAATGAAGGTATGCATAATATGACAAAGATTTTAAAAAACAAATACAGCCTCAAGTCTTAAGTTATGTGCCAGGGTGCATTATACATCAAAATATGCAGTATGTGTAATTTATACAGCATTAGCAGCAAATAGCATTAAAGTTGGTGGTTTTTGTAAGTGTGAAAGTGTTGAAACATAATTTAACTTTTTCTAGTTCAATAACATCAAACTTATAGAGTACAAATGTATCATTTTAAAAATATGTATGTGTTGAGTGCAAATTTTATATTAATGTGGATATTTTACCATAAATGTAATTTTATTGCGGCTTTTTTTCGGTCTGTGTAGCTTTTAATTTTATATAAATATAGCTCTTTTATGAAATTAAAGTGCAAATATTTTTTTCTATAGAATATAAATGATATGCAAAAAAATTTTGTCAGACTTGATATAAATTCAGTAAAACATTCATAATGTGAAATAAAATATTTCAATTAAATTACCGTCTCATTTATTTGTACAAATTTAGTTTTTTTTTTTTTTTTTTTTTTTTTTTTTGCAGGTAATTGATAAAAAGAACAGTGTGAATTTGTGCACACAATATGATATAAAAAGTTTCAGTTAGCCATATGTAAAAAATATGTAGTAGGGTGTCTTTAACCCATGCCCATAAGCCACTATATAATTACTGAAATTAAGACACAAAATTTTTCCGTAACATAAAAAAAAAACTAGTCGGATGTGCCAATCCCAAAACTTTTTTTCTATCTCATACATGTTAGTACTTCAAAATTCGCTATCACAGTTCCAAAATTAAATGACAATCTATGACCATCATGAGGATTCCAAAGACAAACTGTGTGCATTAGTTCTTGAGATATGACTATCCCTAAAATCGTGTAAATAATAAAAAATGCAGCATGCAGGCACCACCTGTTGGGTAATTTATATCAGGCACTAACTGAATCTAAAGTTTTATTAAATTCCGTGCATTAGTTCTTGAGATAGAGCACCCACAAAATTTGTGTCACATACAGACATTTTCTAAAAACAGTCAAATTGTGTTCAGGACCTTCTAAAATGTATAAATCTGTCAAAAATAGGAAATCAAAAATTTTCATGAATTCAATACTTCTTGTAAAAAAGACTGCCATAGCACATTATTAGGACAAATCCTTTCTTAAATATAATGAAAGAAAGCAGGTGAAAGGCCATTCTCGGTATACACCATTTTTCTCCATCAGCACGAATGCCTTTAAAATTGAAACTTTGTGAAACAAACAATTCTTCTTTACGATAGTAGGTTTGGATGGCATAGATGTAATCTTTCAAATTTAGCAATACAGCACCGTAGTAAACACCATGTTGCTAGCATCTGTCAATACTTTTGAGTGCTACACTACAGAACACTTTCATTACATTTATTATTTCTAACTGAAATAATTGTATAAAATTTCTGATAAAGTTAAATATCACAAGCAAATATAGATAAATGTTTTTTATAGAAAAAAAAGAGTATTTTGCTATTCCACAGCACCTATATTGTAAACTGTTATTGTAACTTAGCATATATACATTTATCGAAAATTCAGCTGTACCGAATTAAAAAACTTTTAAAACATATTGTTAAAAATCTTATAGAACTTCTACGTTTAATAGTCAACTTATAAAGATATTCAGAATAATTAGAAACCATATAATAGAATAATCATATTTAAATAAAAGAGAATGTTTTTACATTATTTATTAAATTAACCAATCATGAGGAATTTCATAGGAATTAATTATGCCCAAATGCAAGTTCTTGAACATTGTCTAGTAAAAAATCTGTTTCTTGCTAAGATTTTTAAGAAAAACGTTTACATTCTCTGAAAATGATTGCCCACTCCAGTCACCTATCTAGGATGCATGTAAAAACTTCATTGCTTAATCAAAGGGAATAGATCAGTTATACTTGCTAAGTTGCCACCATATAAAATTTGTGTAGATTGTATTATTTATTTACATTTACTTTAGTCTCTTCCTGACAAACAAATAATATAGGATCCTGTATAATTTTTCTTCCAATTTTTTTACAATTTCTCTTTGATTTTAAAATGTTTGTTTTAGAATTTAAGAAAATTTTATTCATTTGTTTTAATTCTCAGAAGAAGCCATGAAATTTAAAATTTTATTATTTAAAGTTTTATAACTATCCCCTTCTTGAATAACTCAAAGTAGATTTTTTTCAGCATAAAGTTTACTGGAAAAAAGCTCTTGTTAATTAGAATAAAAGGTTCTGTTTTAATTATTATGCAAAATTGTTTTAAAATTTAACATTTTAATGCCTTTAAACTTTCAAATATAAAAGTATTCGACAAGCTGAATATTCGGTATTCGGCCAAATAGTTACTATTCTGCAGGCCGAATATTCGGTATTCGACCTAGAAGTTACTATTCGGCTAGCTGAATATTCGGTATTCGGTTCGCCTGTAGGCTGAATATTCGGTATTTGGCCAAAATCACTATTCGGTGCATCCCTACTATTTACTTGATTTATGGATGACCCGCAAGACTTTCAGAACCACTAATATATGATTTTATATTGTAGCAGAGTCAGGTGGCCTGCTGAAATCGCTGGAAACTAAGCAATTGGTGAAAAAGATATGAGAAAATTTAATTAAAAATGCGAGTTTATGTGATGTATTCTTTATCTTTATTCTTTATGTATATTTTTTTTTTTCCAAAATGGACTTGGTCTACTACGGTTGTGTACAGTAAGTGTGGAATATACAGTGGCTGATCGTTTAACAAACTTAATCCGTTCCAAAACAGTGTCCACTAGCCAAATTGTTTGTTAACCAATCATAGATTTTGTATTGACTTGCATGGAAATTCAATTAATTTGTTCTTATAAGCTAAATAATGTATAAAAAATAATATAAATCTTCTCTTTATAATAGTGTTAATATACGTCCTTATTTAATATGGGCACATCGTATTTTGATGACTTTGTCCATGTCGTACCTTTAAAAAAAAAATAAATAAATGACATGCTCTCTGTAAAAACTTTTAGAATTACACTCATTGACTTCAGCAGCATTAGATCATATCAATTTGTCACTTTGATCTTTCAAAAACTACGATCGCTTTTACTGCAGGGCCCAATAAAGCTCAAGTGGAGTCTAGAGCCTGTTAATAATTTGTGAACTAAATTTCAATTAAAATAATTTGCAATTAAAAATAATCTTTTATAAAAAGATACAAAATATAAAAATTAATGTTTCTGATCTGTTCATTATAATTTGGGGGCCTTAAAATGTAGGGCCCGAACCCCCAGTAGCCCATGAATTAATTAGCCATACGTATTTAACTGTTAAAATGTTCTCTAAGTCAACAATAGATGCAATTAAATATAGTTCGGCAAATCTGAAACACAGCATTGCTTCTTTGTTTTGTGAGGCTTTTGTTAACTGAACATAGGAATCTCTCGCAAAAGTGTTCGTTAACCGATTTGTTCGTAAACCAATCAGCAATCACCCACTGTATAGTAAAGTGCAAATGTTTTGAAATTAAATAAGAATATATGAGGGGCTCACAACCATAGTAGACCAAGTCCATTTTGAAGAAAAATGATACAGCCCATTTAGAAGGTTCATAAAATCTGTTTTATTCACTCCCCCAGTGAACCAAGTCTGTAAACAGATGGCATATATGACAAAGTATGCGAAAACAGCTTTGGTCCACAGTGAGAGTAGATAAAAAAGATTTTATGCGCCTTTTAAATGGACTACTATTTTTTATTTATTTTTTTTTTCCAAAAGGGACTTGGTATACTACGGTTGTGAACCTCTCATATGATGCTTGTTAATAATTATAAGTAGTATAGTAAGTAATTATTAGTTGATAATTCTTAATTAAAATACATAGCTAAAGTGAAAAAAGCATTTGGTAATATTAAATCTGCTTTATTTATGAAATTTTACTCCACTTTTTTTTCTCCCCCACAAAAATAAAGAAATAAATAATTGCACATCTTACACAGATGCTTAAATGAATGAGTGATATAGTAATTTTGCAAAACTATGGGTTTTCATTTTTGTAATTATTTTTTTTTCCCACCAAAAAAATAGTCATCACTTTAAAAAATAATAATAATAAAAATTGAGATTGAAGCCATAAATTATTAAAAGAATTTGTAGACTGAACTAATAATAAATGTTTAATACTTTTACTACAAGATTTTGCAACAACAAAGATATTTTTATTGAATTTTAAAATTGGAATACACAGTACAAAGAGAGGTTTTACAAAACAGTTTTATCAGTATGCAAATTCGAATTTTTAATTAGCTGATGTTATAAGAAAAATCAGCTCTTCTTAAGACATGATTTTGATATCTATAATACAATATACAATTGAAAAATAGTTCTAAGGTGATACAAGGATATATTTTATGCTTTTACTTTATTTCTTTGATTAATATTTGAGCTAGGGATTTTAGTAATTTTTAGAAAAAATAATTTTGTAAATTATTCATATATGAATATAGTTTATTCTGTTTCATTATCTAAGATTTTAGTCGATTAAAAAAAATATGGTTTTAATATTGTTATCCAATTAAATATAAATTTAACCAGCCATGTATATATATTTATAAGCAAAACAGTTTTTATGCACACAATAAAAGTATTTATTTTCTTATTTACAAATTCCTATTTCCGTTTCACCTTTTTCAAAAGTACAAAGCATTTAGTCAATTTAAAATCATTTTGAATAAAAAGTGTATCAAATTATATGACCAAACCTTTGCATAGTCAAATTTCGAAAGTTCTTAAAAAATTATACAAACAACTGACTATGCATGTTAAAGGCATGAGTCACCTTTCTTCATGTTAATGTATACTCAGTTTTTACTATGATATAAAGATTCATTCCCTCCAAAATATTTTTTTTTTTTTACTTCTGTTGTGTTTTGCATTTTTATAATTGTATTTTGCACCTATTTTAGCATCTTTTTGTAGTGCAAAACTTATTTGCAGGCATAATATCAAAATATTTAATTAAAAATTTTATATTAATAAAAAACTATTTTTTTATCTTTGCATCAACAATCCTTCCTGATAAACTTGAGATTTTTGAGTATGTATATATTATACTATGCATGATATTCATATTCTGTTTTGTAAATTTGGACATTAAAAAGGCAATTGAATATGTTTAAACAAGATTAGGCCTCTTCATCTCCTTAAAAAAGGAAAAGTGAAGATGTTACTGTCTGATAAATAAAGGGAAATTTCTTTCTCTCAGGGACATTAACCCTCCGACTACTAGACGAGTCCAATGGACCCAACAGGTACATTCAAAATATTTATTCAAACCAAAAATTTCTTTAAAATAAACTAAATATATAAGTCAGACAATAATACGATAAATAGTTTTAAATAAAAATTTGTAGAATATTTTTAAAAACCTGAGTAAAATTTCCGGTAGTTCTAGGGTTAAATTATCCTATTACAGAGGGTTAAAAGAAAGAAAAAATAAAATCCTCATTATATTTTGCTATATTTAGTTATCATGCCTGCTAAGGTTTAATCTTTAACATTTTAAAAATATTAAATGAGAGTTATCTGCAAGTAAGCGGTTTTATATCAAATTTCAGAAATCATCCATTGTCACTGATCTTATTCATTTTAATCTGCTAACAACTATATTAAAAAAAAAAAAAAAAAAAACTGTGTAGACTGTATAAAGCAATAAAATTTATTTTACTTATTTTCATATTCTGCATAAACTGAAATCAAGGAGTATTTTTATTTCCCTCAATAAATTTAGGTTTTCAGAGATCTATATATTGTTTTAACTATTTGTCCCTTCTCCCACCCTAGAAAGATACGAAAACAGGAAAACTCTGTATTAAGTTAACCCTTTGTGACACAACAACTCTGATTTGAAAAATATTTACTCCAATGTTAGACTACATCATTTTAAGCATGTAAAAAATAGAACAAAAATAATTGACTAAAATGTACTTTTTCACAACTGCAATAAACAAAGTTACATACTTCTCATAAATATTTACAATTTTGTATTAGAAAATTGACAAGTATATGAAATTACCTTTGTAAAAAATTTATTTTTGGACATCTCCAGCCTTTTTAATTTTACAAAATTTACAAAGTTCATTTTGCAATAACGATAAACTTCTCAAATGATAAATAAAACTTTGGCACAAAAAATTAACTCAGTATCGCCATATGTTGAGAATTCTAGGAACAATTTATATTGACTGCTGTATTGGGAGATAGCTGCAATTAAAAAAAAAAATCTTTTAAAGCCTGCTGTATTAATAACATAGATTTTAACGCAGTGATACAAAGGGTTAAATTAAAAAATTCCTTATTCTTGATATGTGGTTTTATAATCCTTCAGAGTTTCAAATTATGTTTTTAGAACATGGGAACTTTACTATTTAGATGAATAGCAGCAATATGGGAATGCCTCCATCAGCAATAATAATCAACATGTAGGCATCACATTTACAAATTGGAAAATTTTATCTTCATTCTTACAGAATTGGATACACTGTGATGTGCCTTGCTGAAATTCTTGCATTCATTCTTTCGCTTGGGAACAAAACCAACCTGCATTTTTTATGTTTTCTAATCTTTTCTACTTGGATTCTTACCAATCTGGTTTAATGTAAAGGTAACCTTTCTTTAGTTTTAAGTAACTAACATTAGTTACAAAAATGTATCTTATGTCCCTCCTTTAAATGTGTGACACATTAAATAATTAGAGATTTATTGACAGATATTATTCCCCCATATTTAACATTATACATATATTGTTAGCAGTTTTAACTTCTGTAGTTTGTTTCAAGCAGAGTTGGGCAGTATCGAAAATTCATGTATTTGAAATGCATTTGTATTTTGTAATTTAAACCGATAAGATCAAAGTATTTTTGCAATGTATTTTCTGATGGTTTTACAATGTATTTTGAAAGTACTCAAAATACATTTTTTCCAAATTTCAAACTGCCATGTTTAAACCGCACAGAGAAAAGCTGCGATTCACTAAAAGGAAATATTTTATGATTGTCTGTTTTGACTAGTTTTCAAATTCTGTTCTAGAAGTTAATAAAAACACACTTTTTGACTATTGCTGAGATAAGGAGGTTGATGAATAATATGTTGTTTAGCTACAGCAAACGTATTCTTGCCGATTAGTTACAAAAATAACTTTTATATATCTTAATGTTGCTGTGGGAATTACAAGAAGAAAAAACATGTATTGTTATAGACCAGAAGGATCTTTCAGAGTTGCATAGATGCATAGATTAACATACAAGATGGGACACTTCCATAGAGCGTAATGGTAATGTGATTGCGGTTGTAGCGCCTTTAGTGACAATGGGGAAGAAACTTCCCATCCTTGTAACATTTTTATTATTGAGTATCTACCTTATTATGATCTTTCTTTTTTTAGTGTTGCATGTTTACGTTTTCAATAGAATCCTGCACCGATACATGAACATAGAATAGATATTCTATTTTATATATCTAATATCTATTCTATGTTCATGCATGGATATATGCATTTTATTTATTTTTTACATGATGAGTGAATGATTTAAGTGCAACAAAAACAAGTTAAAAATTTCATCTTGAATGCTATATATCAAAAGCAATGGTGTAATATAAAAATATACGAAATATTGCCTTCTACAAGTCCCAGAAAATTTCATAAATATTCCCATTTCGTAGGAAAATTTTTATAACCGATGTTTTATTAATTTATGAAGTTTAACATATTAAACAATCGTTACAGTAATCTTTCAAAATTTATGTATTTTCTCTTTCTTACAGATAAAATAAAAATATTGTTTTTAATGTAAATAACATACAATAAATTCAATAATATTTATAATATTAACATATAAGAAATAATAATAAAATTACAGATGGGGAAAAATTCCTTTCGACAAATTTTCAGAATTATATAAATCTAAAAGTTAAAAAATAAATAGAGGTACTGACATTACCCTCAATAAAATTTTATCCGATATGAATAAATTAACACAATACCTGAACTCGATTTTTTACAATTTTATCTCTTAAACTTGCATATTTATGCTCTTAACACAATTTTCAAGGGTTTTTCTTTTATATTATTACTTATCATTTTGTAAGTTAAAGATGAACAATAAAAGTACAATAAAAAAAAAAGTGGCTAAATAAATAAAGCATAAATACAATATCGTCTGCCTCTACTTCGTTTTAGGAAAGAATAGATATTAAAAAAATAGAGTGTAAACATATTTCTTCAACATAGGTAAATTTCAGAGGCTTGTTAATTCTCTTGTCAGTAGTGACGCTAGTACTGTTGTCATTACAGATTTTGTCGTAAATGTCCCATCTTGTAGGTTAATCTATGCATAGGTGCAGCGTTCTATTACCGACAGTTACCCGTTGATCACACATATAGGAGCTCAATTAAAAAAAATATATATTCAAATAAGATTTCTTCAAAATTTGCTTATAATTATATAAATTTTGTAAAAAATACATTAGACAGTAACAGTAAGAAAATTGTTACAAGAACTTTTAAAGGAATGATTTGACTATGAAAAAATGAAATTTATGACTTTGCAAATTTTCCATTAGAATTATTCCTACTTTTTATCAATATTCAATAAGTGCTTTCTTTTTATGAATGCAAGAGCTTTCCTATTTTTTCTGCTCTATATATTAACACATTCCCGATATGAAACGAGAATTTTCGTTTTCATTCAAAAAACATGGTTGACTAAGGGAGTGGCTTCTACCTTACAGAGAAGGCATTTATATCATTTTGTCTATATTTTTTTTTAGATCGTAAGACATTTTATATTAAATTCGTACATTGAAAGATATTTACCGATGTATAAACTTGGGAAACCTAGCTAGAATACCAATTTACAAAAGACTTTCGGAACAGTTAGGAGCTTCTACTGTTTTAAAACTCAGATTTGATAAAAATTGCCTGTCGTCAATGTGTTAAAAGTTCCAAGACTTTCATAGTAAGTGCAAATGATCCCTTATTTCTTTGCGTTTATATATGGTTTGATATTTTACCTGAGTATTTTAATTTTAAATCTACTTTATACGAAGAATATTTGTACTTTTGTTAATAATAATAATTCAACTTGTGTTAAAAATTATCTAATGTTTTCATGTATATTTTTGCATTCAGTAATACATATTTTAAATTTCGCATGCATTATTTCTAAAAAGTACCATATTCATAATCGAAAAATTGTGCCCCAAATATTTTTTTAGTGGAAGGTCTAAAAAATCTTGCGTAGTTGGGAGCTCTTATTAAACACACGTGCATTATATAAAAAGAAAAAAATACATTTAAACAATTTTATTCGGTGCCATTGTACATATCAGATTATTATAAAATGTGTTCTTTTGTAAAGATATACTACAAAAGACCGATTTGTTTTTACATTCTTCTAATACATAAGAAGAAAGTATTGGAATCGTGAAAATTTTTGTCTTTTGTTTTTTACTTGATTTACACGTTTCAGGATGTTTTGAACACGATTTAACTATTTTTGGGAAATGTGTGTCAGTCTGTCTGAGACATAATTTTTGTGGCCACTCTATCTCAAGAACTAATGCATGGAGTTTAATAATCATCTAACTTCAGATTAAGATAGACCTAGGTATAACTTAGCTTTGGGTTTATATTGCCCAACAGAGGGCACTGCTATGCTTATTTTGTTCCATGATAGCTATATTGTAAGAACAAATATACATAATTTCATCAAACAGCATATAAACCTGAACTGAACAAAAATACGTGTCGATTAGCTTTTAGTGTATATCGCTCAACAGGTGGTGCTGCTATGCTGTGTTTTTCATGATTTCCGTGATAACTATATCTGAAAAATTAATAGACAAAATTTAATCCAATTTTATATTATTTTAGATGTTATGCTGTATTTTTATGATTACCGTAACATGTATGTAAAACTAGCTTGCTTTTTTCCCCCCGCCATGTCAAAATGATCATATTTCTAAATCAAATTGAAATGAAATGAGTACCAGGTAGATAAAAGGTACCTTTTTAAAATAAATTTTCCGGTTCAAAGTGTATTTATTCGATTTTTAAAAAATCTGAAGTTGGCAGGTGTGCCGTGAGAGCTATATCTCAAGAACTAAAGTCCAGAATTTCATCAAACTCATCATATTCAATTAATATGGATGACATTTTGATGTGTATCTTCGTACAGATGATTTTTTTTTTCTGTGCTGTGTTTTTTTTAGGATTTTCGAGATTTTTATATCCCTGCACCTATTGAATAAAATTGCACCAAACTTTTTATGCTTTTACTGAAAATCAATACTGTCTCAATTTTGGCTTTAAACACTCAGTAACGGGCAGTGCTATTCAATGCCTCCTGAAAGAGATTCCTTATCGGATCCACAATCAATTCATGCAGTTATTCCTATTGAGTAACTATCTTTAAAGGGTAGTTTATTCATTACTAGTTATTCTTGTAACTTTCGTACACTTTTAAGCACATTGTTGCTGCAGTCTGTCAGTTTTGTTTTTGCTACCTTTCGTTGTGCTTGTTAATTGATTTTGCTTCTTTATTTGGAAATTTATAATTTATAAAAATTTAATTAGTTTTGCAAACCAGCTTTGAATTTGAGTAGTGCAATTTAATGCACAATAGTTTTTAATTTTTTTAAAATGTATTTTAAATGTATTTTCAAAATACATGTATTTTGAAAGTATTTTGTACTTTAACTTGTAAAACCAATGTATTTTGTATCGAAAATGGTTTTTCAATGTATTTTGCCCAACTCTGGTTTCAAGTTTTATGCTTGCTTAAAACATAGAGTCCAATTCAGTATTTAAATAAACAAGGGTGCATTTATTATAGAAATTTAGATTAATTTTTTTTAATTCATTTTTTTTTGTTATTTAGAATGCTTTTTTTCTTTTCTATTTATGAAATAAAAACTAAAAATATAGGGCTCATATTACTGGACTGGTGCAGCTAAAAAACTGCAAGAGATAAATTGCATTAATAGCAGTTATTTTTCCTAAGAGAGATCATACAGTTTTCTTTTATTCTAATGTAAATCTGTTGTCGAGTATGATTGACAATAAGAGAAAACATGCTTTCTTGTCATATACAGAATACTCGACTGACTTAAATATTATTTCAGTGGTATTACTTCATTGGGGTTTTTTCCCTCTGTTTAGTTGATCTGTTCTGTGCACAACATGCTTTTCTGTGTTAAACTTATGCGAACTTCAAACATGCATCACTGCAGGGTTGCCAGTTTGGCCTCAATTTTTATTCAGAAATTTAGAGTTTATACCAGAAATAAAGAATAGTATTTTGTGTTTTGTTTAATGAGAGACATTTACCAATCACATAAAGTGAAAATTCTTTCGAAATTTCCTATGTGAATTTGAAATTTCGGATTAAAATTGGAGGCCAAACTGGCAACCCTGCATCACTGTTATAGTATCTATGACATCTGAAATGTGTGTAAATACTAGGCAGAAAATGTTATGCCATCTGGATGTTATAAGTACGATGAAAATTTATTAATAGAGCATAGAAAATTAATCCCTTATTATTATTTTTTTTAATAATTAAACATTTATTTGACATATCTTTTATAGTTTTTTCTTTTGTCACATGATATTAAAATGGGTCCAATATTTTATAATATGCATTTATTATTCTGTAAACCAAATAAACTCCCAAGAATCCATTTCATAATAACACATTGTGAACCCATTTCATAATAATACATTGCTAAATATCTTTAAAAGTTCAAAGAAATCAAATATCAGCATATATTGTTAAATGTCATTTCTGAGCATTTTTTTACTTAAATTTATAACAACACACAACAAATGCAATTTCAACAGAAAAAAAAAAAAAAAAAAAATCATACATCCTAAAAAACTAAAAGTCTTACAAGTAATCAAATATCACAACCTGAGACAAAATAAATGCATGTTCACTAAATGTTTTTTCTTTCTTACTTCAGTAAAATGTTTCTGAAGAAAACAGATATTTAGTTTAAAAGAACAGTATTTATAAAATAAAAAAATATATATTAGATGATTTTGGCTATAACAATCACTGTTGTCTGATAAATACAAAAACCCTTGTGCTACAATGAATATGTAATGTGTGAAAATTGTTGCGAGATTACAACAAGAAATATAAATGTAAAAAGGCAAGAATTACACTAAATGTAAAATAATAGTATATTCAACTCCCTCTAATCTACAAAGCATGAGACCAAATATTGTGTGGATTACATATTTTGCAGATTACAGGTCATTGTTTATTTATTATATTGTACATACAAAATGAGTTATTAACCTCTTTGCAGGGCCGAAATTAATGGGAGGGGGTGGGGGGCATGTGTCCCGGGCGCCAAATGAAGATTTTGTTTGTGGATTTTTCTCACATCTATGTTTAGCACGGTATTGTTAAATTCGTCCTGTCTGGGGTATGCCAAAGCATAGAAGGATCTAAGGATGATATGGCATAAGGATCTGGTATAAAGCGGAATTTTTTTCGATTCTGATTTCAAAGAATCAATATTTGACAAAGCAGATTACGTAGTTCACAGTATTACACATTTTAAATTTTAAAATAGGTCGGCTATTAGAAAATTAGTAAAATTCTCTTTGTAAATATATTTTACAGAGGAGAGGGGCGTTAAAATCCATGTTTTCCCCGGTTGCAAAAAAGGCTAGTTTGGGCACTTCCTCTTTGCTACTTGGGTCCAATGTGAACCTCTATTCATCTCTTCATAAAAATTAAACTATTTGATTTTTTTACATTTTGACTTCATTTCTTAATAGCTGAATGTTTTTTGCTTTAAAAGCAAAGCAATAAATCCCAACATCTATGCTGATTTCATCATACAATAGATGTTATTTTCATTTGAGTTTGCAAAATGCCTTCAAGAGAGTGTGGCCAAGAAATTGAGAAATTTTCATAATTATTTAATTCATATCCTTTACAATAAAAAATTTTGAGGATTTGTATATTATTCACATGTTTAAAAGCCTTAAATTTGGGATTGTGTGAATTTAGATTAGCGATAGTTAAAATTGATATTTTAAGGAGATTTGTAATTTTAGGTCCCTATTTGTGTACCTAAATTATTAGTCCTCTAAAGTGTCAATTCCCGAAAAGTTTTTTCTGTCATCTATGATGTCATTTTGTTTGTTTAAAAACCAATGCATAAGTATTTGTAGTATTTTCGTTTCGGGAACAAAGAGGTTAAAACAGAATAAATGTTTTAAAAAAATTCTAATAAGTTTTGCAATAAAAACTCTTCAATATTATAAATTTCATAAAAATTGAAAATGTAAGCGTAATCAAATAAAACATAGAAATAAAATAAGCATACATATTTAAACATATAAATTCTAATATGCTTTCATCACTGAATTGTTTTAATTTCCTAAATCTTTGATGTTTGCTTGATCAAGTTTGATCTTGATTTAAGTTTAAAAATTTCATCTTGCAAGTTTTTAAAAAATAAAACTTTTGATATAAAAAAAGTTGACTTTTTATAATTATCAATTTAATCATTGGTTAAGAGATAAATAAACATTAAACTGAAAATCTGATAAAATTAATGCAAAAGAAAACCGTACTTTTCTGTAAAAGCATTGGAGGGGGGGATTCGGACTGAATTTCATTTTTTATATCTAAATATATATTCAAGTGAATTGAGTATATCTGATGTGGACTTAAATAAATATAAGTTTTGAATTTGTTACTCGATTTTTTACATTCTTTTTATACTTAAATGCACACTTCATGTGATATATGTTATTATTCAAAAAGTTATATAATCATCAAAAAACAAATTTTTGTTGGTTATTTGAAATGATATGGACCTTTTTATTCAAACAAACAGAAAACTACACTTAAAAATATACGATTTGGACATTTAGGGTATAAATTGACATAAACTAAGGAACATATAATGACTTAGATGTGAATATTAAATCACATTTCAATAGTTATATGAAATTGCACAAAATATACCTGCACACACACACATATCCTTTCCCTTATTTTATAAAGTTTTGTTCATTACTTAAATAGTTGGTTCTTTTGACACAGTCATCATACAGGTCTTCATATTTATAGTTATCACATTCCAATCTTTCCTTTTCACAAGAATATAAACATCTCAAAATGATATTAATATACAAACAAAGTAATGCTTTTGCATAAATGCCATACAAAATTCTACAAAATGATTCACTGATACAAGGTTAATATTAGCAGAATTTATTGGATAAATATTTCTATAACAATTTTTCATTCTTACCTACAATTTAACGTAAGATATAAATTATTGCAGTTGAAACTATGTAGAATTTTATCGTTATATAATTCTTTATTATCAAAATCAATGCTTCAGGTAATTAAAAATTCGAGTAATAAAGACTTGGTAATGCAAGACGACTTGATAAATTACAATTGTTACTGTTAGCTTCTGAAAGGTTTATTATCACATTATTGGGTCAATTTTATTTACAAATGATCTTGTTATTCTTTGCCTTTTTATTTATTTATTTTTTACTTTTTAAATTAAGTATCAGTGTTTTCAATCTTTCATAATTATGATTAAAGAAAATTTAAACAGCATACCAGTATGCAAAATTTTAATTTAACGTATTTGATAACTGATTTGGCTCTGAAAAAACTCATGTTTTCTAAACTCTTATGGACGATTTATATTTCAAAGTACCTGTTACTTACCACTGTTACTCTTGTTTATTATCAAGTTATGTGTGTGTACATTAACCAACAGCTGCCCATTTAGTGATTTTGAAAACGCAGATCTCCCCTCCAATCTTTCAAAAACACCACTTGTTACTTCTGAGCTACATGGTTCAATATAGGATCAATAAACTATCGAAAATGTGTAAAATGTTTTAATTGAATATCTAAAGAAAAATGTAGATACAGCATTTATGCAAAGGCAGAATCAATATTAAGTATTTAATTATCAACATGAATAGGCTTATTTACAGGCAGAATTAATTAACAGAAAAACAGCTTAGTCTTCATTCTTTTTTCAAACACGTGCAGCATGAAAAACATTTCCAGATATCATCAGCAAGGCACACCTTTTCAATCTAGCTAGCTGAGGTTTGTAGAACAAATGGCTTTAATAAGGAATCTTGAGTCATTTCACTTCTCAGTTGGTCGGGGACTGATGCTCAAGTTGCAATTGTATTTCCTCCGGTAACATTCTTCTTCTGAATTGAGGGGTGGCAACCATATAAACTATCAATCCAGCAAATATCATTAAACAATATCCAAGAACATTTCCAATTGCAGCTGATGTGGGCAATTCAGAATACTTAGATCCCCTTTAGAGAATAGAAATAAATAAGACATTTCCCATATCATAAAATATACATATATATAGTTACAGAAATAAATCCAAAAGTTAGATATGAAATAAAGTAGGGAGCAACCATATCTTTCAATTTATGCAACAAGTTTGTTAACTTTGGCTGATCTTTGGTTTATAGTTTTAAAAATTTCTCTATTGATTCATTATTTATCCTGATTACTAGGGCATTATTATTTTTTTTTTATATTTAAATAATATATATATATATATATATAGGGTAGATGTGCCAGTAATGGACACCCTTCAATGTTTTTGGTTTATTAAAAAAAAAAATAATAATAATAATAATAATTTAGCTTTTATTTTTTTCATAATTCCGCCTTGCATATTTTATAATCTGGGTTATTGGTGACATTCTTAATCAAACCGATCAGGAAGCAGAAAATAATGTTTCAAAATTCCACTGTTTTTCAGTGAAAATCTTAATGAACATGCTCATCACTCAATAAATTTATATATTCTTAATTTTTTTTTGCAAAATTTGCATGCTTTTGTTTCGGTAGTAATAGAAAACTTTGAATTTTATATACTAATGGCCATTTAGAAAATTTAATTATTTGTAAAGTTTTAAGAACGGTGTCCATTACTGGAATGCTTAGTCAATTTCTATTAAAGGACACCCCACATATACATTGCTAAAAATGCAATTTCAGTAATGCTCATAGTGTATAAATTCTTTTGACTTAACTGAAAGGCTAAGTAATAAAATTTAATTTTTATATATAGTTGATTTTAATAATTTCGTGTGGTTAATAAAATTTTCAATATTTTAATATATATAACTCTGCCTTGCATATTTTATAATTTGGCAATCAATAAAACAAATCAGGAAGGAGAGAATGATGTTCAAGGGCATAGGGAAAAGAGAGGCTCACAGGACTGAATCCCTCCCCATTTAAATAAAAACAATTAAGTTACAGAAGTTGTTAAAAATAATTCATACCCGATATAAAAATAAAGTAGTATTAATTAAATTTATAACAGTAAATGATTCTCCCGTTTCATTTTGAAATTTATTTAGTACATTCAACCTGCAGTATTATTTCTTTCATATTATATATTACATATTATTTCATATTTCATAATGTATCAAATAGTTTCGGAAAGTTTAACTGTTAAAAATTGTGGGAAATATACGAATCCATGCACTAATATCACCCCCCCCCCCCCCAAAAAAAAAGAAAAAAAAAAGATTTTCTATTATTATTTATTACTTTTCTAAACGCCCCACTGTATGAATAATTTGATAACTGTAATTCCCTAATATTTAGTATTTTAAACCATCTTTCTAAAATAATTAAAATATTGATCTTGTGATAATCGCAAAAATTAATTTAAATGGTGAATAATTTTCACAATAATTTTATTAATTATTGATATATATAAAGTGCTTAAAAATACTTTAAAAGTAAAAACTTAATGTTTCCCTTATTCAGATCCTTCACCTGATGAAGTGAGTAGTTAAATTATTGCTGTCAAAACTAGATTTTAAAAAATGGATGCACAGCCATGCTTAGTTTCATGAAGGGATCTGTTGAACTTTTGCTTTTGGAACTAGTTAGTTACTTTTTAAAATTACTTCTGTACTTAAAAAGTTTGATATTACTGCTTATTGCCTTCTATTAATAACATATTTTTATGTTAATTTAAGTGAAAATGGGCATCTGTGGTAAGTGTGTGTGTGTGTGGGGGGGGGGTGCTGTATTTGGAGTAAAGGACCAATTCAGATGATTATTGATTTTACAAATTAACAGACAATCTAAAAAAAATTAAAGATTTCAAATTTTGTATACTTGGCAAAGGGGCATCTGAATTAATTAGAACCAATTTGAATTTAAAAAAAATTTAGTGTGTGTGCTGGGGGGGTCAGATAATTCATGGTGGGGATATTTAGAGGAGATTTTAATAAAAGCGTCAAAACACAAACTCTAATATGATGAAATTAATTTTATTTACCTTTTGTCATAAATTTTACAGTTAAATAGTAAAAAGACACCTTTCTAATGTTTTTAAAAAGTAAATGCCTAACTTAAACTTTATTTTAAGAGAGGAAATATTAAAATTTTATGGTAGTATTATAACAAAAGATAATTTGAGTAAAATCTTGTTTGTGCATTTTCCGAGATTTGACAAAATCCGGAAACTACCGCAATAAAATAAGAATACATTCTAAATTTATTCTGTTTTTTCTTCTTCTACTACTTAAGCTTTTTTTCTACGTATTCTTACTTTACTTTGTTTTACACATAAGCTTAAAAACGGAATTCTACTCTATATACAGGGTGGTTATAATTAAATTTCCCCTATAAACAGCATCCTACAGCGCAAACGGGTGAACGGAATGCAATGAAATTTGGTAAGACTATATACGAGATGCGCTCATGGAATTTCGAAAAAAAAAATTTAGTTCCAAAATGTTCACCAGAGGGCTACTTTTCCGGAAAAACGTTAAAATTAACACAATAAACGGCCAAAACAGCCGGTTTTACATTTTATTACTCATAATTCTTGTTCTGGATTGTTAATATTGTTTCTGTATTCCTGTTTTGGTCGTTTATTGTGTTAAATTTAATGTTTTTTCCGGAAAAGGCGCCCTCTGGTGGACATTTTTAAACTATTTTTTTTTTTTTTTTTTACTTTCTTCTATCTTTACAAGAAGAAAGTATTGGATTCATGAAAATTTTCGAATTCCGGTTTTCGACGGATTTACACGTTTTAGGGGTCAGAGATTCCAAAAAACATGTTTTTACAAAATGTCTTCTTAGCCTGTATCAATACAGGTCTGATATACACTTATACTGCTATCAGCAGAGGAACTGTAAATGTGCTGTGGAAGATACCTGTTACAAAACTGTATGTTGAATTCATAGAAAAGTCAGATATTGTTGACGACAGTTCTTTATTTGAATTCTATTTCATTCAATTACTTTATAAAAATACAGATTTAAGTTGAAAAATATTCAGAGCCAACTTTGTTTAAAATATCTAAGTGAATCATTAAAAATAACTTTGGTTAAAACCGGATTAACTTCAATACACCTGGAGCTTTTCAAAACAGCTTAAAGTTAAATCATAGCTAAAACCGTTTTCTAAAAACATCGTAAAACTCAAACTAAATATCTTACTGTAACTTAAACTCAAACATATTAAAAACATAATGATAACTTTAAAGAAATGAACAGAAAAGAGAGAGCGCGGCAATTGATTAGGGAAACGCAATTTATACCTTTGAACTGGAGACGATTCCACTTTACAAAAAGGGTAGATCCGAGAATACTCGACTACGGAACGGCTAACGCCATCTATGAAACACTTTAAATTTAATGTCAGTTCTTTTAAATTAATTTACGTTATAGGAAACAATTAACATTATATTCCAGGTGATGAAGGTATTGCTTTTAAAATAAAGAAGTTCTATAAGCATTAAAATGTAAAAAGGAAAGCTATTAAATCAATATAAGTTTACGTAAAGTTTTAAACCCATATTAGCCATAAGTGACAAGTAAAAACGGTTGAATAGATAACAAGGCCCCCCACTTGTCACTCATGGGAAAGAAAAATTTAAACAGTTAACAAATCCCTAGAATTTCCAAAATTCGCTCTGAATTTACAAAGGTCAAACAAAAATTCAATCTGAACTTTTACCATTACATCTTCAATCTTCTCATAAAATCCAACATTTTTATCCAAATATAACTTATCGCCTTTTAAACAGTAACATACAATTACTAAACATTATAAACATTGACAAGATTTATAACACTATATAACAAGAAACAAATTACCCTCATGCATCTAAAATGCAATATTTCCAACCACAGTATCTAAAATTTAACTCTGGTTTAAACTTCAATAGTCCATCAGCTTCAATTAATATTCCTAATACATTACTAGATAAATTCAAATCTTTCTGTAAAGCAAATGGTTTTAATACAAAAATTTAACATAATTTCATTGTAAAAGAGTTTCAGTTCAATTTCAATACATTAGCAATCAATATATTTCAATATAAATTTCTGAAAAATTATACATATTCAAAACTTTATTATCACATTCATCCATCATCTTTCATCCTTCATCATACATGGGCCCATGATTCCATTCTCTTTCATAACACATAATATACTCTATAAATGTTTAACTCATAATTTCATATTTCCACTGTATATAATAAATGCAGATTTTTTACATGTCAATAATTCAAATTACGCATTCAGATTTCTATTTCAATAACTGAAACAAGATTAAACTTTCATTTCAAATTTAGCTCAAAAAATCTTAAACTAATAAAGTTCATGGTTAATCTCAATAAAATTACAACAATGTTAACGTAATGAAGTCGACTTCATGTATAATTAAACTCTTATATTTAAGTTTCACCAAGTGAACCGGGATACTAAAGTGGCATTTCCAATATTAAAATGAAGGACTTACTGAATTAAACTTTAACATGCCCGCAAATGGGGCCTTCCTGCAACAGTTACACCTTCGTCCGACACTATCCCCTGTAGACTCTCTGGCCGGATTACATTTTCACCTTTCACGAGACGTTACGAAAGGCCGCTCGAGCCCCGGAGAATGGAAGGGCAAAGGGTACTTATTGCATTCCGGCGGGATTTTAAATTGGTTCACAAGGCTAAACTAAATTCAATTTTTACACACAAAAAAGTTGATCTTATACATAACCTTATATAGTCAAAACTTTAAAATACATCTTTTATACAGAAGCTGGACTATCTAGTACAATAAATATTATATAAATACACTTTAATGCAATGAGGGGTATTTAACAAAATTTAACAACAAATTTAACAATTCAAGAAAACGTTTAATTTAAACCCTGATAATTCAAATTTACTAAGGGGCTTGGTGAAGATGTCCGCGTAATTTTCTTTACTTTTAACATACTTTACTTCAAAAATATTTTTATATACCAAATCTCTAATAAAAAATAACTTTACATCTATGTGCTTCGTTCTGTGGTTTTCACTGGGGGATTTGACAAAACTAATGGTGGCCTGATTATCAACCAATAATAAAGATTTTTCCTTTCTATCACAAATTATCCTTCGACCAATGCATTCGTCCATTATTCTATAGAACCATAAGAGCTCTCTTGCAGCTTCTGTCATCGCAATAAATTCCGATTCCATGGTCGATAAACTTATACATTTTTCCTTAAAGGACCTCCACATTATTGGTGATTTATCTAAAAGTAATAACTGACCTCCCATTGAAGTTCTGTCATCCCTGTTTGTGGCAAAATCGGCGTCTGAATATGCAATTACATGTACATTTTTACAATTCAAATTCAATTTTAAAGATTTAGTAAAACAAACATATCCCAAAAGCTTTAATAATCCATGCCAATGTACTAATCCAGGGTTATTTTGAAATTGGCTAAATATATTTACTGCATAAGCAATATCGGGCCTGGTTCTATTAGATAGGAACGACAAACATCCTAAAACACTTCTGTATGGAATTTTAGACATTTCAAATATTTCGTTATCGGATTGAGGGGATTGGGTTTTTGAATAAACTACACCTTTGCTTATTGGGAGTGAAGTGATAGGGAACTTAAACTTTTTAAATTTTTGACAAATCTCATCAATATATGGAATTTGATGTATTGCTAGATAGTCATTACCCTCCTCGAATTCTACACCCAATAGCTTTCTGGTTTTACCTAGTATCTTAAGATCAAAATAACCAGTCAAAAGTTTAACAACCTTTTCCACCACTCTTTCATTTTTACCGAAAATTACTATGTCGTCTACATAAAGAAGCAGGATAATGTTATCATCAAAACTATACACGCAATTGCACCATTCAAACTTAACAAACCCTATATCATGCAAAATTTTATTTATTTCAAAATACCACATTCTGCCAGACTGATGTAAACCATATAAAGCTTTTTCTAATTTACATACTAAATTTTCGTTTTCCACAAATCCTGGAGGTTGGGACATATATATTGTTTCGGCCAAAGGTGCATATAAATAAGCACATTTTACGTCGCATTGTAGGTGTGTCCATTTTTTACAGGAGACTAAAAGGGAAAAGAAAAATCTAATAATGGCAAAGTTAACAACCGGTGAAAAAGTTTCATCATAGGTTTCCCCCTTTATTTGTTTGAAACCTTGTGCCACTAGGCGGGCTTTATACCTTACAATTTTGCCCTTGTCATCCTTTTTTAATGTGAAAACCCACCTACAACCTAAGGGTTTAGCATCGCTTGGTAACTTAACTAGTTTCCAAACTCCCCTTTCTCTCATAGTTTTCAATTCTTCTCTCATGGCCTGTTCCCAAAACTTCCTTTGTGGGGATTTTAAAACTTGTTTATAGGTAGTTGGTATTTTGATGTCATCTAGTCATATATCCCTATCAATATCAGAAGTCTCCGTATTTGAACAAGAACTATCCTCTTGACCTGAAACCACTCCTTTAAATTTATTTGATCCTTTAAAACAGAAAATATGAGGTTCAAATTTAAGATGATGCTTTTTACAATACTTTTCTACATCGTTTAAGGATCTCAACCTTTCAGTTTTTCCCTGTTCGTAATAGTAAATGTAGTTACGATTACCATAAGCACTCGGGGCCACTTTTCTTAACCAAACAGTATCAGAGAGTGGAACCCCCCTCAAAACATCTTTACTTGATTTTATTTCCTCTGTGGAATTCTCCTCCTCTGAAGAGGATAAATCTGGAGGTTTATACGAAGGGAAATAATTTATATTTGGGGTATCATTATTTTCAACCTCACCTTCAAACTCTTCATCAGATTCCTTATCAAAAATAGGAGATCCTATTTCTTTTGAACCCATCACGACTCCACTGCGCCGGACACTATCTGGGAGTTCCTCATTGAAAGAAACATTAATGGTTTCAATAATTTTGTTTTCTTCAGGTAGCCAAACCCGGTAACCTTTAGTACTAAAGGCGTAACCAACCATTACCCCCTTTTTTGCTTTTGCATCAAGTTTCGACCTAAGTTGCTTGGGAACACCTATATATGCTATAGCTCCAAAGGGTTTTAAGTGTCTAACGGATGGTTTAGAGCCACTATAAAGTTCGAAAGGAGTCTTCGACTGAGATTTGTGACAAATGCGATTCCAAGTATACGTAAAATACAACGCTGCCTCCGGCCAGAAACTTCGTTTTAAACCACTTTCACTTAAAATTGATCTGATGCCGTTAGCAATCGTTTGATTGTATCTCTCAATAGTCCCATTCTGTTCAGGGGAGTACACGTCCGTAAATTCGTGTTTAATGCCTCTCCCTTCACAGAAAATCCTAAAATTATCATTTTTAAACTCCCCGCCATTATCTGATCGAATGTACTTTACTTTACGTTCGAGAAATCTCTCCGCCCGGATCACATGATTGCGAACAATTCCAAACACTTCGGATTTTTCCTTTATGGGAAAAACTGTGGCCTTACGCGAAAAATCGTCAATAATTGAGAGAAAATATCTCTCTCCGTTTCTTCCTTTCTCTCTTACAGGCCCCCAGACATCCATAAACAACAACTCGAGGGGACGTTTAGATCTAATCCTATGAATTGATTTAAATGACGTACGTCTATGTTTACTAAGTTTACATATTTCGCAAAAAAATTTTCCTGATTTAACCCGGGGAAGACCTCTAACACTCTCATTTTTGGCCGTATTTTCTATCAAATCTGGACTTACATGCGCGAATCTGCGATGCCAAATTCTGAAATCATCTTTAGATAGATGGGACGTTTCAAATTTAACCTTTTTAGGAACTGAACTTGGAATTTTAGGATACAAATGATAAGTACCATCCCTAAGAAAAGCAGTAAATAAATATTGACCATCTTTGGACACCCCCACCTTACCGCCTTCACCAGTAAATTTTACACCTTTTACATCCAATTTTGGACCTGAAATAAGATTTTTCCTTAGTTTAGGGGAATACATTACATCAGAAAAGAAAAACAGCCTTTGGCCAAACTTTAACTTTACATTTCCCTTTCCTTCTATCGGAAAAGTAACACCATTTACAGCAACAAACATTTTTTCATCTTTTAAAGGCTTAAATTTATAAAACAAACTCTTATCACGGCAAAAATGGTGTGAAGCTGCGGTATCAAATAACCAGCTATTTTCGCTTTCACTACCACTCAAGTTTGCCTGAATATAAAACAAGAAAGGATTGTTTTTACCTTTTTGTTTAACGCTGTTAGAGTTTGATGATGATTCCTTCGCTTTGCCTCTGCGATTCCTGTTTCTCTTAACTGGAGACTGGGCACGTTCGGAACTGGATTCGGAGGCATCAGACACACTAGAAACAGATGGAACACGACGATTGTAACTTCTAGAGTCTCTTCGGCGTTGTCGACAATCCCTCTGTAGATGGTTTGGGCTCCCACATCGAAAGCATCGAAGTCTACTTTTCTGTATATGTTGAGTCTCAACGAAAAGTTCTTTACGTTTGTCTAAATCTCGCAGGGCTAATCTTGATTCTTCGGCGATTAATTCCATTAGAATATCATTGAAAATAAACTTTTCCTCCTTCCAACGTAATATAACTTGCACTATGCTGTCGAAATGGCTTGGGAGATGACGCAGGAGTTGAAATGATTTATACACCTCTTCAACAGGATGACCAAGGTCGTTCAGTTGATCGGCAATTCTATTTAACCTGGCAGCAAATAAATCTATCTTTTCATCTGGCTTTACTTTACAGGACATGAACTCGGAAAACAGGAACATATGCCGTGATCTATTATCAGGCTCGAAATGTTTCTTTAATACATCCCATAAATCTTTGGGATTATCTTTGTTCTCTATGATTTTCCTAAAGTCCTTTCCCATATTTAAATAGATTGTGGATAAAGCAATCCTTTTCCTAGTATGAAAATCTTTCACATCCTTTGCTGTAATTCCCTTATCGGCATCAATTTCAGGTTCCTTCTCAATTCCATCAACAATATCCCATGCATTCTTCTCCAACAGAAGGTATTTAATATCCATTTGCCAAGTTGAGTAGTTTAAAGCTCCAAGCTTATCGATCTGTACTTGCATACTCGCCATCTTAAAAAAAATATCAGCCCCCCTTCTTAACAAACACAAATGTCTTTGAAATGGGGCTAAAATTTATGACTCTTCTTATTTAAATTCAACACGCCTCTATTATCCAGGTATGGCATTGGTTGCCCATAACCTCTTTTCTTAGCCTGTATCAATACAGGTCTGATATACACTTATACTGCTATCAGCAGAGGAACTGTAAATGTGCTGTGGAAGATACCTGTTACAAAACTGTATGTTGAATTCATAGAAAAGTCAGATATTGTTGACGACAGTTCTTTATTTGAATTCTATTTCATTCAATTACTTTATAAAAATACAGATTTAAGTTGAAAAATATTCAGAGCCAACTTTGTTTAAAATATCTAAGTGAATCATTAAAAATAACTTTGGTTAAAACCGGATTAACTTCAATACACCTGGAGCTTTTCAAAACAGCTTAAAGTTAAATCATAGCTAAAACCGTTTTCTAAAAACATCGTAAAACTCAAACTAAATATCTTACTGTAACTTAAACTCAAACATATTAAAAACATAATGATAACTTTAAAGAAATGAACAGAAAAGAGAGAGCGCGGCAATTGATTAGGGAAACGCAATTTATACCTTTGAACTGGAGACGATTCCACTTTACAAAAAGGGTAGATCCGAGAATACTCGACTACGGAACGGCTAACGCCATCTATGAAACACTTTAAATTTAATGTCAGTTCTTTTAAATTAATTTACGTTATAGGAAACAATTAACATTATATTCCAGGTGATGAAGGTATTGCTTTTAAAATAAAGAAGTTCTATAAGCATTAAAATGTAAAAAGGAAAGCTATTAAATCAATATAAGTTTACGTAAAGTTTTAAACCCATATTAGCCATAAGTGACAAGTAAAAACGGTTGAATAGATAACATGTCTGTCTGTGACTCTGTGAGTCTGTCTGTCTGTCTGTCTGTATGTGACACAAATTTTGTGGGCGCTCTATCTCAAGAACTAATGCACGGAATTTAATAAAAATTGATATTCAGTTAGTGCCTAATACAAATTGATGCTGATTAGTTTTTGGTGTAAATAGCTCAACAGGTGGCGCTGCAATGCTGCATTTTTCACGATTTTCGCAATAGCTCTATCTCAAGAACTAATGCACGGATTTTGATCAAACTTCAGATTTAGTTAGTCCTTGATATGAATTGATGATGATTACGTTTTGGTGTGAATCGCCCAACAGGTGGCGCTGTTATGATGAATTTTGCAGGATTTACACGATTTCCCCAATTGCTCTATCTTAAGAACTAACGCACGGATTTTCATCAAACTTCAGATTAAGTTAGTCCTTGATATGACTTGCTACTGATTAGGTGTTGGTGTAAATCGCCCAACAGGTGGCGCTTCTCTGCTGCCTTTTCCACGATTGCCTCAATATCTCTATCAATAGAACTAATGGACCAATTTTCATCTAACTTCAGATTTAGTTGTATGTTGACACAAGTTGTTGTTAATTAGGTTTTGGTGTTAATCACCCAATAGGTGGCGCTGCTATGCAGAAATTTTCACGATTTTCGCTATTGCTCTATCTCAAAAACTAATGTACGGATTTTCTCCAAACTTCAGATTCAGTCAGACGTTGACATAAATTGTTGCTGATTAGGATTTGGTATAAATCACCCAATAGGTGGCGCTGCTAGGCAGCATTTTGCTGAATTTAGACGATTTCAGCGATAGTCATATCTCAAGAACTAATGCACGGAATTTCATATCGTTAGAATCCTCATGAGATGCATAGATTGCCATTTAATTTTGGCAGTGTGATAGCGAATTTTGAAGTATTAACATGTATGAGATAGAAGAAAGTTTTGGGATTGGTACATCCAACTAGTTTTTTTTTGAAATGCTGGGAGCGCATTTCGTGTATAGTCTATATAACAAATTTCGTTGCATTCCGTTTACCCGTTTGCGCTGTAGGATGCCGTTTATAGGGGAAGTTTAATTATAACCACCCTGTATATTTCTTACATTGCAATTAATATTAAAACAACAGAAAAAATTACATTTACATACATGTTGAACTTAAATATATGAAAAATATGATTCATAATAAATAGCACAAAATGTGTTTTATTTGTGATACCTCGTCGATCATTACTTAAGTGGCTACTCATTACCGTCTCAATACTCAACTGTTATAAATTTTAAATATACTTTAAATAATTGAAAATGTGTCCATTTTTTTTTTTTTTTTTTTTAATCTTTATTTAAAATGTCGAAGGAGGATGAAGTTCCCTCTCGAGTCTATTAAAATATGCTTCTGATCCAAAATTAATGTGATTTTTTTATTATTATTATTACGAGATAATAGTTTGGAAGTACATCTAAAATAATGGCTCAAAAACTGTATTAACTGTTTTCTAAAAATAACATTTTTGTTATTTTTAGAAGTTCAAAAATAATTTAATTAAACTGGACCAATTTCATCTATTTTTCCAGAGGTTATGCTTTCCTTTTTTGCAACTTTTTTTTCACTATCTCCATTCTTCTTCCAAGGAAAAAAAAAAAAAACTTTAATCCATTCTCTTACGAAGTGGTCAAAATAAATATTTCGTATATCAAAACGTATGCTATTACTAATATCATTTCAGCATTTCTTATATATATTTTGTCAGTTTTACTTTTTTATTTAAAGTATGTTATATATTAAAATGGCATGTTTATGAAACCGCTTAATTTTAATTCCCAAAGGCCACATTGGCCCCAGCATTTTGGTAAAATATTTTCCATTTACTATGAAAGTGAAATATGTCCCTTTTCATAATTCTAATTAAATGTGTTGGTAAATTCCGGTGCCATTCATTTATTCAACACTTTAGCATTGGAAATGCTTGCTCCTGAAAGGGCTAAAGGAATCTTAAATGTGCTAAATTTATGTTAAATCGTTTGCAAATCAGCAATGTTCACTTCATTTTTTCTTGCAGCTAGATCTCTAGGTGTTTTTTTCATTATTTATTTTCTAAAAAGTGTGTTAATAGGATTGTTTAAATAATAGCAATAGTTTAAATATTTTTGAAAAAACATTTCTGAAACAAAAATATGTCAATGTCATTTCGTTTTAAATTTTACTTAAATATATCATGATTTATCATAAAAAAGTGTATGACGCATAAATTTAATTGTCTGCATTTTTTTTTTTCAATTTACATAACAATGTATCAAACCTATCATATCATCGTAAAAATGTATCCTTGCTAGTGTATCAATCCTCCCCAGTAATGGGGAGATTTAATACAGTAGTAACCATTCAAAATAATTGAGATATATTTTTTGAATGACTATTTTTTAAATTCACAATATTTTTAATAAATGAATAAAAGGTCACTTTATAAGACAACACGAAAAATGTTTAAAGATAGCTTTCTAAGGGTTGTAAAAAATTAGTAGAAAAAAAGTATCATACCTCCCCTACCTCCCATATCTATCTTTTTGGCAATTTAACGACAAACTTCAGAATTTAAAAAAAGGGATTAGCTGTTTATAAAAATAGCTTTCTACTTTTATAAAATTGGTTCTTCGAAATATAATCCTGCTTCCTTTAATAAATATAAACAATCCTATCTTGCTAAGTAAGTTTTTGGCTGAATATTACGGAGAAAACATCAGCACACAGTTCTCTTCTTTAATCTTCATTTGGTACAGTCGTGGAAAAAAAAGTAAACACCCCCTACTAACTCCTCAACAAATTACCCTAGAAGAAAGTTACTGGTACCGAAACGATTGGAAAAAAAGTCTACTTTTAAATGATGCATATAAAATTTGCTTAGGGGGCCATCTACATATTAAAACGAACCCAAACTTTTTTTTTTTTTTCAATTTTAACAAAATGTTTCAAATCTTTGGTTCAAACTATGCCTAGACACCAAATTTCAAGTCATTTGAATAAGTTTTTGAATTATAAGCATTCAAAATTTAGTGCTTCTAAATTACATTTTCATATTTTTATTAATATCTCCCGAAATTATACTCCTAATGCGCTAATTTTTTGTATAGCAATAATACTTAATTACCCAAACATAAATACACGTTGAATTTGCAATTTTTATAATTTTATGATATGAATTATCAAATAATAGTTCGAAAAAATTGTGAATTGCAACCTACAATTTTTTTGATGGATTTAGATTTATTAAGTCCTGCTTTATGGAAATCCAAAATTTCACATTATTCTTCCAAGTAGTTTTCCAATTATGCTTAAAAAACGGCAAAATGATGGTTTAAGGGGCCGTCTGTGATAGAAGTGACTAGATATTTTGAAATTTCTTATGCTATCTTGTAATCTAGAAGTCTTCATTAACTGCTTGAGTGACGCTTAAGATGCCCCAAGAAGCAAAAAAGTTGGAACTAGTTCCTTCTTCCATGTCAAGAAGTGTCTCTCTTCCATGTCTCTCTCGGTCAACATTGGAGTACCGAACTTCAGTTTGGATACAGCCCCTAAAATACGCTCGTTTTAAAATAATTAATTTCTCGGAAACTTATCGTACGAATTGCATAAAAATTTGTTTTTAGGCTAATTGTAGAGTGTAGAGTTCATTTATGCTGTCAGAATTGTGTGCTGCTATTGAAAAAAACAAAGTTATGTTTCGTTTTAATATGTAGATAGCCCCTTAAGCAAATTTTATATACATCATTTAAAAGTAGACTTTATTACCAATCGTGTGGTACCAGTAACTTTCTTCTACGATAATTTTTTGCAGAGTTAGTAAGGGGTGTTTACTTTTTTTTTATTTCCACGACTGTACTGTACATCACGAAACCACTCAGGAGGCCTTGAGTATTGAGACGGTAATGGGCTACTTCAGTTACACGAAAATACTCGTTCGCTAATGTTAATCCAAGGAGAGAAATTTAAGATATTTCGTTTGAATTTCAATATTTTTAAATGATTTTTTTTTTCATTGGATAGCTGAGGTCGATCTGTACAAAAGGCCGGTTTTTACTTTTTCGATTTTGTTTGCAGGTTTTTTTTTTTTTTTTTTTTTTTTTTTTTTTTTTTTTATGGGGATGCTTTCACTTGTGAAAGTGTCCCAATTAAAAATACTTTTAAACAAAATCGAAAAAGTAAAAAAACGACCTTTTTACAGATCGACTTCAGTTATTCAATGAAAAAAAAAACCATGTAAAAATATTCAAATGCAAACAAGACACCTTAAATAAAAATTCTCGCATTGGATTAACATTAGCGAACGGGCGTTTTTGAGTGACTGAAGTAGTCTCTTAACTACAATCGTTCCTGATGTCTGAAAATAGCGCTGTGGCCTGTATGTAAGGGGTGTTGGCAGAGCCCCCTAAGATGATAAAAAAAAACTAACTCATGGTCTTAAAATAGCTCCAAAGCTTGAATTTCCAAATATTTCTAATTTCAATTTCAGAACTAGTAAATGAAGTAAAATCCAAACACCTGCTAAGAATAATAAAAATCGGTAATAATAAAGGAGAGGTAAAACCTAACTTACAGTGAAAATACCATTTTCTCATTGATGCCCATAAGAGCTGCAGCAATTGCCATAACAAAGATTGCCAGTCCAAAAAATACATGCAATGGCAAGTACTTGCCACGCCATACTTTTGTCATGCCTGGATATAGAAATGCTACGAATCCACATAAGTACTGTAAAAGAATGAATGAGAAAGGTTATAGTATTACAAGACTGAAAGTATATTAATAGCTTATTTTTAAAGGTCACAATTTTACTCAGAATTTATATATCTGTTTCAAAAATAGGCCCTTGCTCCAACAACAACAATAAAAGCTTTAATAAATATATAATAATTTCTGTCTCTATTTCGTTTTCTGCCAGCTTTTATGTTTCATGTCAAGTGATTAGATTATCTATTATCCAAAGAATGTGCGATTAAAGAAGTTTAATTCCATCATACATTATATTTTTTAAACATAGAACTTTTAATTGTTAATCTTATTTTATTCTACTTTAAAAGTTAATTTTCTTAAAAATTAAATGAAGGCAGAAAAACATCCATTTAATTAAAAATTTCCATAGCATTGAAAATTTAAAATTGAAACATCAACAAAAAAATATACATTTTTTTTTTCCCACCCAGATTAATATAAGAAAGCAAATAACACGAGATTTTATTACAATATCATTGTTGAACCGGCGCCGAAAACTCGATAAAACATAATTAAAATACTTTTGATTTTATGGTGATTTATATAAGTTTTATTATTTTAATTATAATTTCATATTATATTATAAGGATTCTATTTTTATTAAAACAATAAGAGAATATTTACTTCCAATATTTATAAAACAATAAGAGAACATTTATTTCAAATATTTATAAAACAATAAGAATATTTATTTCCAATATTTATAAAACAATAAGAATATTTATTTCCAATATTTATAACAGTCATGATTTATATTATTATCTTGAATAATACCTGCATTGCAAAAAGAATGACAGCTGTCAGTCCAATCCAACTGTGTACAGAATATAAGTTTGGAATTGGCTTGGGTGCTAAGTTGTGCGAATCAAACACAGCCTTCAGGGCTACTATACAAAATATGAAGGCTAAAGTGTGCAGTCCAAAATGCATCAACTTCAAGCTTCTTTTTCTCTGATTGCGGAATACACGGTACACTAGAAGAGCTGAAAAAAGAAGTCCATTTTTAGAATGATTTATTGAGAAAAGTTGCAGTGGATAAGAAGTGCTAAGAAACAGATATCAATAGCATTAACATTAAATTACGCCAGGAAGATATACTATGCACGTTGAGATATTTTAGTGAGCTAGCTGCATAGTTTTCAAGTCTCATACTACTATTTTCTAATAGTAATCTTCGTCTTGATTAGTCTTAGAATTTCCATTTCAAATAAAACGAATATTAAAAAGTCGAAAATTATACGTCAAACGTGGCAAACGAAATGCTGTCGTTACTGTAACTAGTTTTATAAATATTCAGATTTTGCTGCAATAGCTGTTGCACTCTTATGCAAAAATGCATGAATACAAAATTTATTCGGTTGGGTAGTTTTTGCACTGTTACCAGACCAGACGACGACTATAGGTGCTACGTATTGATATAATTACGAACGCACCTAACAAGTAGTGGTACGAGACTTGTCAGCTTCGCAACTAAAGCATCTCGACGTGGGTGGAATATCTTTCAAGTGCAAGTGATTAATACAAAAAATATTCTATAATGTACTAATACTTTTATTCAATTTGAAGACATAATTTTATGATTGCACACCAATTAAATTCTCAAACTATTAATCCTCTCGCTCACTATTTTTTTTTTTTTTTTTTTTTTTTTTTTTTAAGAAATTAGTAGAATTAAAGTGCTATTAAAGATTGCGGTTATTTATGGCATAAATGAGACCTGGATTTGTAAAAGATACCACTCAAAATAAAATCAAGTCGAAAGCTTTTTTCTAAAACATTGCGTGTTATCGTTTAAGTTAGTAGCCTCATATGCGGTTGTTCAGAGATGCGAGAGGGTTAACGGGGATAAATTTGATTATTGTTTATGTAAACTTTAATATGAAATATGAGTATTAACTTAGAGCTGCGAAAATTAAGAAAATAAAAACTAAGCATTTTAAGTAACAAAAACCTCTAGTTTTTTTTTTTTTTTTTTTTTTTTTAATTATTTGGAAAAATGGTTATTGTCCTCGGTCAGGGTAGGAAATCAAAAACATATCTGAAACGTTTTATTAGTTGAATCCCGCATTTTATTCGTTTTCTGATTGGTCTATACAGTAATCTGTATTTTCCCTTTACTTTCAACAGAGATGGATACTTCTGTTGCCACTATGACAAAAAAGTAATAAAAACAAAACAAAACAAAAATTAATAACTCAGAAACAAATTGAGATACAGCTTTTAAACAAATTGCAATTAAAAATGCCCTTTTTTCTTCTATACGACGATATAAAAAGTAATATTGTGGGATGTTTAGAAGTTTAAAAATGAAATTTCATTTAAAATTGGTCCAGGAATATTAATGTTTAATCCATGGCGTACGTAATGTATGACCAGTTCCGTAGAAGTTTAAAAATTTACAGTACCGAAAATTGTAAAACTGAAATTTCTTTTAAAACTTGTTCATGATGGGTCCAGGAATGTTAATGTTTAATCCATGGCGTACGTAATGTAGGATCAACTCCGTGCGATTGTTTATGTCTTAAATTTTAGTCTTTGATAAAATCATTTTCCAAATGGTCGTTGTAAATTGTTAATTTGCTTTTTTTTTTTTTTTTTTTTTTTTTTTTTTCTCTTGTTAAAGAATTGCTTAAAAAATGGCGACAAGTTTTAACAATAATAACTTTACAGCTTTCTGCATCAGACAATGCATGCATGTAATTCTCACAAAAGGTGAAAAGTACACATGCAAAGGAACCAGGAAATCTTACAAATAAACTCTAAACTTGCTCCAGAATTTAGCTGCCTTTTAAAAGCAATTCTTTTCTAATAATTGTAAAGGTGTATTTTTTTTTAAGGCAGTATTTTCTACAGCCTAGTTTTTTTACTCATTTAACTTTCCATTGATATTTTCAGTATTATAACCCTCTTTAAGACCTGATTTACACAATTGTGTAGATGATTCTAAGGAAAAAGGAAAAACAACTTCCTCTTTTTGTGTTACTTAAAGCCGAGCCTGCATATACACAATTGTGTGGATCCTCCCTTGACGTAACCTGACATTGGAATTTTTTTTAAATATTTTTTTTTTTTTTTAATCAAATATGATCCTATTAATCAGGGTTAACCACCAATACTTTTAATTTCTACCAAAAACCTCCAGGTCTTAAGGGGTGAGGCACCTTCGAAGGTGAGAAAATGCATGCAAATGAGACACTGATATGGATTGCTGTAACTCCGCATCTGATTAACTTTTGGATATGAAATTTTAAATACACATTAAAAGAGTCATAGGCTAAGGCTAATGTCAGACGAACGTCTTTTTTGCACGTTTGTTTTCTCTCTTCCAGGGCCAGTCAAATTTTAGTGTCTGCCAACTAGTTTTATAACTTTGCCAAGTAACCACAATTAGAAAATGTAATATAGTTCTTATTTGTAAAAAGTTTAATAATATTCCCCGTTAGATTTGTAATTTATGCCAAGTCTATCAGAAATAGAAAGTGTATTATAGTTTTTATTAAAGTTTTAAACAAATATGCCAACTAAGTTTGTAAATTTGATTTGACAAGTGTAACAGCATTTGTGAATTTTTTTTTTTTTTGGAGGGGGGAGGCTCCCGCCTGTACCCCCCCCCCTTTAGCGAGGCCCCTGCCTACACCTTCGCTTAACATGTGTAGGGATGCTGGAAAAGAGAAAAAAGCGTGCAAAAAGACGTTCGTCTGACATAAAAAAAATGTCTAGATGCATGTAAAGGTTTTTTCAACTTCATTTGCAATTTAATGTTTTTTAATAAACGATTTCACCTTATATGTCTTGCACGCATAATTTCTCATAAACGAATTGTCAGAGTGAGCCCAAAACTTTTTATTGAGTAGAGATATAATATGTGTTTAAAATGACCTACACTGAAAAGAATATAATGATTAGTTTTTGAGAAAATGTAAAATCAAAAATCTCAAAATTTTGAAATTATTTTTGTATAAAAAAATAGTCATAATTTCTAAATTTGTTACTTGATAAACAAAATAGAAAGTGATTTTGTGCATCTATAAGGTTGTTACTTTCATTTAAAATTTCACAAAATTCAAAGAAATCATGCGCGCAGTGACCAAAATCAGCATTTTGAGAAAATTGACTTTAAAAAGATCCAATTACCCCTTGATAACATAAAGAGAGCTCAAACTGTTTTCGTCATAACTTCCCTTCTAAAGCGAATTTTTGCATGGGGTTTCTTTTTAAATATTCCATAAGAATAAAATTTAATAAACAATTAAATAACAAACTATTAAATAACAAAAATATTTTTGGACTCTTTCAAAGCTACCTGACCCCTTAGGGGCTATGCATATATAACGTTATCATTTTTTGGGGGGAGGGGGAGTCTGGCATATGATATCGTAAGATATCTTTCGGGGGAGGGGGGGTTGTCTTTGATATCGTTATCATTTTTGATCCAACCAAAATTTTCTCTTTTTATATGCAATTTGGTCTTTACATCAAAATAGTATGTTATCTTTTTTAGTATGCTATCTATTTTTATGAAAATACAAAACTATTATTAAAATCATTAAATTATTATAAAATTATTCAATTCCAAAATATGGAATACCGCAATGTTTTTCTTTCTTATTCTACTGACATGCGTCTATGCATATATAAACCGCTGTTCAACAAACTATATGCGAACTATGTTTGAAATGATACTTATGTTTAACTAGTAAATAAAAGAGAATGTTGCTCACCTGTTTTTTTGATAAGAAGTTCTGTCTGCCCCACTGAATGCTGGGGCAAGTGCAAAAAGACATTATTACTGTTGAATACATTATACAACAAAAGCTACTGCTAAATACTTTTAAACAGCAACTATTTCTTTTAACTGTTATTTGAGATAAAGTTATTTTATATATAAAGAGATATTTTATTGACTTCACTTCATTTGAATCAATAAAGAATACGAAAAATAAATGTAACCACATTTGTATATCACTCCCAACAAAAGAAAAAAAATCAAAAAATCTATAGAATTTTTATACACTAATAACGATATCATTAGGGGGGGGGGGGTCGAGGGACGATAACGTATGATATCGTAAGAGGGGGAGAGGGTACAAAATTACCAAAAAGTTGATAACGTTATATATGCATAGCCCCTTAACACTATATGTACCAGGAGGGGTCATTTTGACCCCTACCAATTGAAAATATTTCGGTTCGTACCAGGATTTTCTTTATACAACAAGTTTAAAAAATAAAAGGAAGAAAGAGTTAGTTTTAAATAAAAATTCTGGTGTAAAATATTTTTATAAAACTTGAGTAAATTTTCCGGTAGTTTTAACGTTGTTAAAGGGGGTATTCAACAGTAAAGATTCGCTCAAATTATACAAAATATAGTTTGGCTGTACATCTGAGAATCACAGCTTGATGACAATGTGTTCAACTCCAAATTTGTGTACTTTTAATACCGGAAAAGTTTGATTTTGGAATGCAACAGAAGGCTGAATGCTACATATTTTAAAGAGAAAATAGTGAAAATACATAAAAAAGAATGAAATATCCCCGTTTCTTTTATTCTAATACTTGGTCGATTTTATCTTATGATTTAATATTAATTTTATTTACAAAAAGTTTTATTATACATATACACTAACATGAAAATATCTATCAGTGGCTGTTAAGTTTTAAATGGTTGATGCAAAAATACTAGTGGAAAATTTTAAAACTCAGAAAATCGAAAAGCTCTCAAATGAAAAAAACAGAAAAACATTGGTTGGTTGGGTACTGTGGTAAACTTTTGCACAGTTGGACTAAACAGATCGAAACCTCAGTTCTAATTATAAATCTGATCCAGTACTTGGATCAGGATTCCAATCCAACATATCTGAACACTAGCAGGCTGTGCTCCAAGAATCCGTGGAAACTGTTTTTTTCAGTTCTAATTGGGAGGAGGTGGGACATTAATAAGGAGAAACTCAGATTATCTTCCGAAAAGTCATATCATTGAACTCATCACTGCGTGCACATTTTTCATCCCTGTGAATACTTTCTAGATATAAAGCAAATTGTTAAAAAGTAAAGTTATAAAGTTTAGAAAAATGGGGACTAACGAGGGAGGGTCATTGCCCCTCCCTGGATTTTAAAATTTAATTAATTGATTTTTCTCTAGTGATTTTTTTTTCTTGGGGGGGGGGGGGGAAGCAAAATTTACTCTTCCTGAGGGATTTAAGATAATTAAACACTAAGAGAAAAGCAAACTAAGAATTTTTGTTACAGGATCCTGAACCCCCGCGGAAGATAATTTTCTCTCTTTCTTTCACGTCTATGTCTTTAAAAAATATCTTAACGGGGGGGGGGGGGGATTCAGAAAGGCAGAGGAAATACTTCTGATGAAGGAAAATTGCTATTTTCCATTTCGAAAAAAATCGAGAATTAAAATACGTGGCATATGCTGCAGACCACAGGCACATCTGTTCGAAAATCTCGCTCTCCCCAGATTTCGTTCTGCCGTGTCTCGGTCAGCAATTTTATCAGCAATGATAAGAGATTCTCACCGTTTCCATAGCAGAAAATCATCCCGAGGACCATGAAGAAGGGATGGTAGTTGAACTGTATTTTCGGGTTAGACTGCCAAGCGAAACCACCCAAGTACTGCCCGCACCAGGCTGACACCAATGCTATGCAGATCACTCCAAGCAGCTGAGATATCAACAGCCACACTTTGAAGTAGCCCAGATCTTGATTCTCATCCACGGGTGAATCCATGTTTATTCCGTGGTCACAAGAAATTGTATCTGTAATTAAATCAACATCGTCAATAACATGCTAGCATACGAAATAGTTGGTTATTTAAATTTAGAAATTTATCAGTAATAATTATTCTCCCTGTGATATAATGAAACTTCAATTATTCCAAATTTAATCATCCGGATGAGATCCGGAAATAAATATTTCCCTTAAGATTAAAATAAAAACCCGCTTTTTTTCTGGGAAAATTGGAAATTTTGGAAAAATTGAAAAATTTAACTAGCTTTTCTTGCTTAATTCAACACCCTTGTTTATAATATATTTACTCCTGTTGAAAGGATTTTTCAGTTGAATTTGTTTAATTACCAGGCGGAGCAAATAAATAAACTGTCAAATGCGAGAATTACTCGCGTACAGAGGGTTCCGTAGAATAAATATATGAAATTGTAATTGTATTATTAAAAAAAAAAAAAAAAAAAAAAAAACGTTGCTAAAAGAATACTAAGACTTTGTAAAAAACTATACAACGTAGGGTTGGGTATAACTGTATATATTAGAAAAGTGTAAATGGGCATACCATGAAAGTTCAGCGAGATATGGAACCTAAATAATATCAAATATAGCTATTCGTATAACTCTTTTTTTAATATTGTCCTAATCTGTTTATGATGAACTTAATTCGGTACTGACAATAAAAGCAGCTTATAGTTAAGCTTCATTTGGCATTTCATGAAACTAAATTCAGCGTAGAAATAACCTTTATTTCTACAGTGTAGCTAAAACAAAACCTTTGTTCAAAGTTGTTTTTCCAGATAGGTGTTTAATTAACTAGTTACTCGAGGCGTGTTGAGAGATACAATCAATGCAAACTATCGCGAATCCCACAGTATTTATGCGATTCATTCTAATTAAATCTTTCGAGGGCGTTGCCCTTAAAAAACGGACACCTAATTTTAATTCCAAAACAGACAAACTGCACCAAGAATATTTAATTAAAATTTTCCTTTTATCATGTACGTGAAAATACGCGAGTTTGCATTTTCTAATAAATTCGTTTATAAATTCTGGTGTCAGTTCATTATTTCATAAGTTTGTAAATAGAATTACTCCGTGCGGGAAAGGATTAAGTGGTCGCAGGACTCTTAAAGCTTCAAAATTTAAAAAAAATTAAATTTTTTAGATGTTAAACTCCTATCTTTTCTGAATATTTTGATATAATTGTTTCCTTGAAATTCCCATTAGAACAGAAGTTTTGGCTTTTAGAATTATACCCGCTCAATAGCTGAAGCGGCGTTTCCGAAACTTTAAAGTCATTATTTTCCAAATGGCGTTTTTGGGTCATAACGCGCAGGATACCTCAAAAACTTCTGAATATTTTTTCATGAAACTTTCAAAACATATATTTCATGTTAGTCTGTATAAACTGAACCTAAAATTTCCTTTTTATTGTTCAAAGAAATACTTTTTTAGGTGATTTTACTGTTGAAAATTTCAAAATTTTGTATTAGCTAAATGCAACATTGCATTAAAAATATAAAAATGCTTTAAATACAAATTTATTTAAGTTCAGGGAAATTATTACACTCTGAAGTATAAGGAAGCACCAAAATTTTCATTCTAGTTGCAATATTTATTTTGTAATCCTGCGCGTAATCTGTTATGCCAATTTTTTGTTCGACAAATGTCTAACAGTTTCGAGCCCCCTATAAATACTAATTCTGTATCTTGCAATTTTTTAAATACATGAAACGAAAGAACATACTTATATCTTTCATTCCAATTAAAATTGTGTTTTAAAATCATATACATTTTAAGACATTAAATGTTGAAAATGGTCTTTTTTTCATTTTTTCCACTTTTTAGAGTCCCGAGACCCCTTAAATTAGTATGTTTTAAACAATTTGACGTTTATTGCTTTTATACTGTTACTGGACATTACATTACACATATCTATCATTAAAAGTTGTTAACTAGGTATAGAGTACGCCGCCCCTGTCGTTGTGTATGTCCAAACTGACCGTACCTTTAAGGGTTAATATCTCGGCTAATTACGGATGATTTTTTTCGAAAATCATTATCAACAATGCTTTCATTCTTCTGCAACGATAGGTATATTCAGCGATGCTCAACAATTTTTCTGAATGCCCGTAAATCGAAATTTGTGTATAACAGAAAAATTCTAATTACTCAAAAACTATGTGACCTAGGGTAATCGCTATAATTTTCCGGCAAGGTTTAAATTAACGTCTACTACTCTAATTTTTTCATAATTTTAATTTCAGTAGATTTGGAATTAGATGAGGGGGAACATATTTTTGCGCTACATTACCTAAAATTAAAAGGAATGTATTTTTGAGTTCAGCGTTACAAAAGCTTTCACAGGATACCCCACATGATATACAAAGAAAATATTTTTTTTTCAAGTAGCATACTTAGCCCCTCTACTTTTTTACTAAATATATTTATGAATGTTTATTAATCTGAAAATATGTGGGTCAATGGTCTTTATTACTTCCCCGAATTTGAACTTTCCACGTTCCATAGTTTACGAGTAAAATGACTGTGACAGACAGACAGACGGACAGACACAGGAGTGATCTTATAATGGTTCCGTTTTTACTTTTTAAGTACGGAACCCTAAAAACAACAACAAAAAAAGTCTTGTAAGTTTGAACCGATCAAACTGCAGTTTGAGAGCAATTTTACATTATACATTACATTATACGTCCCATCTACATAGTATTGTTTTTCAAATATTTTAACGATGCAGTTTAAAGAAACACATTAAACTACTTCTGGCATCATTGTACAATATTATCATTTTTAAATCTTCCATTGTTTAAAATTTGGTATTACTTTACAATATTGCATTTTTTCCTCTTACAATTATAATTTTAATTTCCTGTGTATTTATTGGTAAAACGTTCCAGTCTAAACCCAAACCTAAACTATGCTTTAGTTTTAGGTTCTTAATATGAAAGTGTATTATTATTATTATTTTTTTTTTTTATGAAAGTTTTAAAACATTTGGATTTTTACCTTACATTTAAAATTTTGTTTTCAGCTAAATTTTTCACAGAGAATTACCAACATTTTCTTTGCAAAGTTTATATATATATATATATATATATATAAAATTATACCCACTCTAAGAATCTATATTTAAGGGAAAAAAAGAAAAAGGTAAATAATTTCAACTGCATGTTATTAAAAAAGATTTTTTTCTAATAATAGTGAAAAATTACAGTATGTCAATAAAAATAATCGCATGTTTAAATTTTATATTAAATTTTAAACCTTACCATTTTCATTAATTGGCATATTATTGGAATAATTTTGCACGTGAATTTTCATTTTTAACAAGTGTAGTTTCATTTTAATTATCTTACTTGGGGTCTGCTTGGATTTCCCCCCACAAACCTATTTTTGAGAAATCGTGAACTTTTGTATATACAGCAGAACCTCTTTTATCCGAAACTCATTTAACCGAAACTCTCGATTAACCGAAATCCATTTCTAAAGCTTTTTTTTTTTTTTACGATTACATTTCTTGTGTGCAAAATCCATTTTGAAAGCTATTTTTTTAACAACCATATTCCTTGCATGCAAGATGTCCTTTCCGAACTACGAGTACATATAAATATTTTCGGCCCCCTTTCTTAGAGTTCCTTTGAATTTAACTTGAGCCCCCGTAAGCTGCGGAGTGGAACAAAGAAAACGAAAAATTAGCAATTCTGAAGCCTTTGAATGTTTTGGACTTTTGAATGTTTTTGCTGGAGCAGCAGGAAGACTGTGATATTGGTGAACAAATAATATTAAAAAACTCCGTGATAGAGCTTCAAAGCAAAGGCAATTGAAACTGCGACAAATAGAACATGTTTTCAAACCTTTGTGATAAATGTAAAAAGGTACTTAATTTCAAAATTAAAATTCGGGTAATTTATTCTTGTTTCTATGTTGCTATTGCTTTATTTTTTTCAATTCCTACTATTAGCTCACACTCTCCCTATATTTATTTATATATTTATATATTTATCTTGTACAAATTTTCAATCGTTAATAAAATACTCATTATTCATCCTATCAGGTTGAAATAAATTTTTTTAAACTTGTACTGGATGACAATTGATGTTAATAAAGTTTTTTCAAATATTAATTAATTAATTAAATTTTAATTAATTTTAGTTTTGCATGGGAAACAAAATGTCGGCCATTGGTTATTGAAGTTCAATGAAATTATTTTCAATAAGGGGTTACCATAGGGGGGGGGGACCCTGTTCTGTGGCCAAATACAGCCAAGTTTGTCGCCAACTTGGCGATATATCGCCAAATTTGGCGGCCAAAATGAGTCGCCAACTTGGCGATATCTGTAATATTTCGCCAAATTCCCATAGAGTTCCATTGTAAACCTACTTGCTTATTGAAAATCAACAAATTGAGATATTTTAATGCAACAAAAACTCATATTAGCTTGATTATATTAAATTTTTCTTTGATGGCCTAAGTAGGAATTGACTTTAAAAACAAAATTTTTATATTACTTGTTATTAAGCACTTGTTACCATAATAAGAAATATTGCATATATTTCTGCTTAATCTTAAAATTGGAGCATTCTCGATTATCCGAAAATTTCGATTTTCCGAAAGATGGTCGGTCCCAATTACTTCGGATAATCGAGGTTCTACTGTACTTGTAAAAAAATGTAATCAAAATTTTGGCAATTAGAAATTATCATTATATTTAAGTTCTTATTTAGACATTTTTAAGAAAGTATTTAATACATATATGCAGATAGGTAATAGATTCATTGGTGATTTCAACTGTTATGTAACAGGTTTTTTTTTCTTTTAATTTTAAAATCAGTACATTTGTGAAGGATTCAGTTTGGAGATTGAAAAAATTTCTGAAGTGTATATTTTTACGAGAAAAAATTTCATGAAGTGTCTCATGTTTTAAAATAATAAAAAAATCAGAAAGTTCCTTTAAAAGACTTGAGTTCTTCCTAAACAACCCTGCTCACCAGGGTTGCCGGCTTTTAGCCAGGCCAAAAAAAGCCGGCCGGCTTTTTTTGGTTTTAACCACTTAAAAAAAGCCGGTTTTTATTTTTTAAAGTTCGTTTACAGATAATTAATTTTAAATTTGGATCAATTAATTTTTAATACACTTACAAATATTTTCTACTAAAAAAATTATATTATATTATATTATAATTAAATTATATTAATAAAGATTTCTATTAAATTTTGTGAAATAAATAACCCTTTTTTAACTTCTAGAAGGCAACTGTGAAGGCATTATATCTGAAAAAAAAAATATATATATAAACATTGAAAAGAATATAAGTTAGGCTCCAAACTGCTGTTTGAAATTCTATATAACATAGCTCCATGTATGCTACTCATTTTAAAGATTATATTTAATTAATGACAAAATGTAGCACCTCAAAATGAAAACATTCTTATGTGTCCATATGGAGAGATTAAGTTATAAATGTCAAAAGAGAAATTAGAAAGGATATAATATTTGAGGAGAGTGGTACATAAGTGTATAAAAAATAGAGCATTTAAACAAGAAAAACAAAAACAAAAATTCTCTAAATAAAATTTTGAAAAGCTTGTTGCTAAGCATGTTCATGCATATGCTATTCATAATGTTTTTAATAGTGAGAAAGGGAAATGGTGTCTTTGTTAATATGACTATGTATAATTTTAAATTTGTACTAGAAATAAAATAAGACTTCTATATTAATAACTCTTAAAATTAAGTAATAAAACATGCAACTAAGTAACCATTGTCCTCTTTAATTTTATAAAGCAGTAAAAATGAAAAAAAATTGACAGTTGGTATGGCCTTTTTAAAATTTAGCTGACATATTTGCAGTTTTGACTACAAATCACTAGCAAAACCATCTAAGTTTTATTCCAGTATTAATGTCCTCATTATTGAGAAATTGGGTTACTTATTAAAATCTAAATCAATTAAATATCATTGAAACTAATAAAAAACACTTTAAAATGTGTAGTTTATAATTACAATGCTTCATTGTATAAAAGCCAATTATGGCCAAAAAAGGCCAATTTTGGCCAAAAAAAGCCGGTTAAAACCAATAAAAGCCACCGGCCTGGCTTTTTTTAATTTTAGCCGGCTTTTTTGCAACCCTGCTGCTCACAGATCAGATTTTCCATGTTAATGTTTTCATGCGAGACACTAAACATTAAAACAATATAAAGAAAAAGTATCAGAATGTAGTTACTATAAATTTTTAAAACACTATTTCATAAGTGAAATTTCAATTTTTCCATTTTGGAAAAAATTAAAAATACTCCTTCGGAAAAAAACAGCTCCCCCCCCCCCCCCCACACACACACAAAGTTTTTTTTTTTTTTTTTTTTTTTTTTTTTTTTTTTTTTAAGGATAATTTGTGATTTTTTATAACAGTTATTTTTATTCGCCCCTCACTTGCGAGCATTTTTCTAAAATCCTGAGAATTTTAAAATTTCAACCAATGTGCATAAAAGAAACTTGTAACTCTTGCTATAAACATCTCAATATTTCATTAATTTTAATAAAAGGTCAAGAGTTAATTTTTAATGATTATTATTCTGCAATACTTGAGTATATTTATTTTTTCTTTCCTTACTAATATGCACTATTATATTTTTTATTATACAAGATATTCGATGCTAGATAATGATTTAAAACGAGTGTTTTTTTTTATACATTTCCCAGGGGAAAAAAACAAACAAGAGTTATAACAGAACATCAGACAATAAAAATTAAAGCAAATAAAGATTTTAAAGCTAAAAACATGCATCGGGTTTCTTTTATTCAATAATTTATTTAAGCAAATATGCAGACTTGTTAAATTATAAAAGTTTTGGTTTTAAATAAAAATAAAATGGTTTCCGAAATACCAATGCTGTTTAATCTGCTGAAGAATTTAAAGCATAAATACTATTCGGTTAGAATGTTATTAAAATTGTTCGTAAAATATGTTAAGGTTCTTTTGTCAGTCAGACCTCCAATTCCACAGCTCAATGTTAAACCTAAGGGCATAGAATGCATTCGTATTTTTTAACTAGAACAAGTATTTTCAACAAGAAAATTAGGAATTTATCATGTTTTATTATTATGGGGTTGGAACTTCTTCCCTGATCACTGACAGTGTGTAATGGAAATTGCCAGAAAATTTTAAATGAAGTGCAAGAAAGATGTGTAGCATATTCTTTTTTTCCCCTCTAGCAACTGTTTCGATCTAGACTACGCACTACTAAGCTTATCTCAAATTTTAATATAGCACTTACCAAGTGCGAAATCTGTGCGACGCTTTCTGAAACCTGTGAAAAGAAAAGAAAAAACTATTCAGCTGAATGATTCCCATTTCTAATTTATATTTTAAACTCAGTCGTCTCTCTCTATATTGTATTTATTTATTTATTTATTTTTTTTTTACGTATAATTAAATATAAATCTGTGGGTTCATGAATGGAAAAAATTAGTTTAAGGTCATGTAGGAATTATTTTTTAGTCTTAAAATTAACTAAAAAACACTATTTTAGAGTAAAGCTTCTTTGAAAAGTGTTTACGATTTACCCCTTCCGCTCCTTAAAATTTTGATTTTATATTGCGGCAGATAAATTAATAATTTAAGGGGTCTCAGGACTCTTAAAATTGAAAAAAAGACCATTTTTAACATTTAATATCTTAAAATGTACATGATTTTAAAACACAATTTTTATTGGGATGAAAGATATAAGTATATTCTTTCATTTTATGTATTTTAAAAAATGTAAGATGCAGAATTAGCATTTATAGGGGGTTCCAAACTGTCAGACATTTGACGAGCATAAAATTGGTATAACAGCTTACGCGCAGGATTACAAGATAAATGTTGCAACTAGAATGAAAATTTTGGTGCCTACTTTTACTTCAGATTCTAATAATTACCCTGAACATAAATAAGTTTGTATTTAAAGCATTGTTATATTTTTAATACAAAGTTGAACTTAGATAATACAAATTTTTGAAAATTTCAACAGTATAATCACACACACACACAAAAAAAAGGGGGGATTTTAGGTTCAATTTATACTAGCATGAAACATGTTTTGAAAATTTCATGAAAAAAATATTTAGAATTTTTAGAAGAAAAATGACTTCAAATTTTCGGAAACGCCGCTTCAGCTATTGAGCAGGTATAATTCTAAAAGCCATAACTTCTGGTCCAATGGGAATTTCAACTAAACAATTATATCAAAATGTTTAGAAAAGATACAAGTTTAACATCTAAAAAAAAGTTTAAATTTCGAAAATTTTGAAGCTTTAAGAGTCCTGAGACACCTTTAAATGTATTTTATTAATATAAACCGATTTTATATGATCAGTCTAGATGCAAACAAAATATCAGAGACTTCATTCTAGAACTATATTAAATGGATTAATAATTGAAATAATTCTATTTATTATTAGTGAATTGGTGAGGTATATATTTATTTTTTTGGAGAGGGGGAGGGGCTTTTTTAAAATTCAAGATTAAGTTTTATTTAATTAGGGTAATTTTACCCTTCGTGTCGAATTTTCCCTTTTAATCCTTATTTCAAGGAGCTTTAATATGTAAAACTAAAATAGTATATTTGCAAAGAATATCGTAATTTTATATGTCACATAATGCCTTCAATAGTTTGTGTATTTTTTTTTTTTTTAACCTATCCGAAATTTAGTATTTTGTAATATTCCTTGTTTCTCTATTTTTGAATTATTTTCAAATAATCAAAATTTATGAGAGTGGATTTTGAATTTAGTAGATGTTTAAAAAATTTTTTCGCTATATTTTGGGTAATTTTTTTTAATTATTAAATTTAATTATATAAAGCTAAAGAGATGGGCGCCGCAAAAGCAGAACGAAATCTAGGGGGAGGGGGGGGGGGGGCAAGATTTTTTGGTAATAAATTGTGTGTTAAACTAAATGCCTTATTATAATTATTTTCTTTTTAAACTATTTTTATTAAATCCTAATTTTACGTCTTAGTGTTTGTTTAAAGACACCAGGGGAAAAACAAATTTATTATTGTTTCAAAATCTACAAAAAAATAAAGAAATTTTTAAAATTTCAAATCCAAAGATGCGCATAGCCCTTCTTTGCCTTTCCCCTCCCAGCGGACAACCACGCAAAGAGATTAAAGGGTAAGTGAAAAATCCAACAAAACTTTCAAGTAAAAAATAAAGGTTTTTTTTTAAATGTAAAAACAAAACTGGCGCAATCTTTTCTTTTTCCTTCAGCGAAAACATGTATGGCGTCATATCACGTGACTTTCTTTACTACCGCTTCTTCCTCCCCGAATCTCTTGACGTCGTTTCGTTAGTTTCGTCCTTCATTTTCTGGTGGACAAGTAAATATTTTTTTTCAGTGTTTACTTACGTTAATTTAATGTAATATATCAATGCTTTAAATATGGTGCAATTTTGCTGTGTTGAAGGATGTGGAAATCGCAGCAACAGAGATAATAAGCAATTTTTTCGTCTGCCACATGTCCCCAGAAAGTGTGATAAGCTGAGTTTCAAAGCGGACATTATTATGAACAGGAAAAAGCAATGGTTGATGAATATAAACCGCGAGGATTTAAAGAATGATGGCGATGCAGCTTATTCGGCTGGCTATATTAGAGTTTGTTCAGATCATTTTGTCTGTGGTAAGATTATAAACATTAAATATAATTCATAGTTATAAGAACTTAAAAAAGTTTTTGCATGTTTTATCACGTGATCGCATTATTAAATGGTAAAGGGATTCACATATGATCGAGTAAACAAACAATTTCTAGGATAATAACAACCTGATCAACATTAGCTTTCATATCCATAATTTTATAAAAATTGAAGCAAGAAATTATGATATATTTTATTTTTTGCTGTACGAAAAGCTAATTATAAACTATTATTATTTGCCAATTTTTAATTATTAAAGTTTTAAATATTTAGTTTGTCTAAGCAAAATCTGATACTTAAATGAAAAGTTTATACGAAAAATAAACTCTAATTGGCATTTCTTTTCTTTAAAAAGGGTTTAAAATTATAATTATTCAATACATATTGAATAATTAGATTTAACCCCCCCCCCCTTTTTTTTAAATGAACACTGTGGATTTGGAGTAGTTTTTAACAAATTAAGAATATAAACATAGTTTATAAACATTGATGATGTGCACATATAGCTAGGTAAATGATATATATTTCTTTCGGTGCAAAAATCTTAATCCTTTAATAAATAAATCTAAAAAAAAATTATGATTATTAATACACACAGCAAAATGCGACAAGTTACATCAATTTAAATCAAGTAAATGTGTATAGCATTTGGAGTAAAATGGCATATCCTACATTAATATTTATAATCAATAAAAAGTATGCCATAGTAATAAAAATTGGGAAAAATAAGCTTATTGTAAGATGTAATAAATAATATGAATATAATGTTGGAGAAGTGGCAGCCATATAAAACATAGCATTTTTTTCTTTTTTTTCCAAAAACAAAAAAACTTTTTGAAAGTAATAAGTTAGATTGTATGAACCAGGTTACATGAAAAATAATATGAAGTAAAGGCACTAAGAGGTGTAAAATTTCCACAAATTTTTGAAGTGGCGGAAAAAACTATTTCCACAAAATAAAATCTTTTCTTGCAATTATTTTTCTTGGGAATTATAAAATAAACATTTTTCAGGCTTATGCACACTAAAAAGTTTGTTTTCACTTTACGTAAATATGTTAGAAAATAAATGAATAAATAAATAAATGACTTATGGTTAAAAAGTTAATCTTTCAATCTCAGATTTTTCATAGTAGTTTTTCTTGCTTAATTTAAAATCATTTTTTGTAATATATGGTTCAGTTTTTAAATAATCATTTCAGTTGCATTTTCTTGTTTAAATTTAGATTAAACTTAAAATTTAAATGGGAGAAAAAACTGATTTTCATCTGCTATCCCTACAGTTTGAAAGAAAATTTTAATTTATTGTATACCTATCCCACTCACACAATACAGTAAAACTACATAACAGATACTCCTAAATAGCAGACACCTCTTATCAGGGAACTCTTAATCCCCAAAACCTTCACATTTGTATATTTTTATCTCTGATTAGCAGGCAGATTTTACGATCCCAATATGCCATATATTTAAGGAGGTTTTACTATTTTTACTTTTATATAGTAGTCAAGCAACCTCTTTTTGATATCGATTTATTTATATGAATTTATATAAAAAACAACAAGCGTAACAGTTAAGAAGTGTACCAAATAGAGATTTTGGCTGAATACCAAATATTTGGCTAACTAAATGCATGGTATCATTTAGTTTCTAATTTGTATTAAGTCTGAAAATATTTATATATTTATAATCAATAAAGCTGACTATTTTGAAAATATTGGATATTTATGAAAATATCAGATATATATATATAAATATCATAGTTTTGATAATTTCGAAAATATAATACAAGTAGTAGACTCCCTCAAATCTGCATAGCTTGGAACCAGAGGTGCAGATTTTAAAATTTTGTGGATCTCTGGTCACTGCTTTGATTACACTTTTGAAAAAGTAATTTGAATGTAATACAGTAGACTCCCTCAAATCTGCACACCGTGGGGCCAGAGGTTGTGCAGATTTTAAAATTTTGTGGATTTATGGTCATTGCTTTGTTTACATTTTTTAAACAATTTGAATGTAGTAATACAATCAAAATTATAATGAATGATTGCAATTCAGTAAAATATTAAAATAATTAAGCAAAGTAATAAACTAAAATGATAACAAGTAAGATAGTTTTAAAAATGATTAAATTATTAAAAGTAAAGGTCAAGTAAATAATAATTACATATGCATAATAAAGGTCCTACATTTTCCTTGAATTATTCAATGAAACTTTCCTCATAAAAGTACTTCATTAATTCACATCAAAATCATAAGTAAGGAAGTTTTATTTCAGGTTTAGTCAGTCTTAAGCACCGTTTCCAATGCATTTTTCAAGCCTCCCTGGAGCGGGCATTTTACCCCCTACACCGTTTCCAATGCACAAGCCGGTTTGAGGGTGAAACTAGCCTAGGTCATTTTTTCCCCGAAATCAGACCTGCAATCTATTAGGTCAGTAAGCCTGCTTTACGGAGAACTCTTTTTCGATAAACAAACTTTCAGCGCAACGCTTGCTGAATTGCTTGTGTATTTCAATGGCGTGTTGATGTTTTAGTGATTAATTTTAAATGTTATTAATTGTTTTGTTATTATTTTTTAATCTTTTTTAATTTTTAGAAATTATTATTTTTGTTAAGGCTACAACACGAATAAAGAGAGTTCGTTGGTCATCTAATGAAATGAAGCGTCCGACAGAAAAAAATTTCGAACTTAATGTGATTAGTTGAAAAATGAAGCATAATAAAAATGAAAAGGTGGCGATGAATTAGTAATGGTAAAATTTTTTGGCTTTTGAGAAAATCTGAGTTAATATTTTCGCAATATTGTAATCTCAGTAATACAAAGTATTAATCTGTATATATATTTTTTCACATTTCATTTATTAATCCCCGGTATGCTATTTCTTTCTCCCAGTAATTAAAGTGTCATCTCCAAAAAATATCGTTCCGTTGTATAAGCCAGCCGTAAAACAAAGGATGTATCATTGTACAGAATAATCTCTACTGCAATTTTTTAAACTTCTAAGAATCGCACATTTTCAATTTTTATACAGTCGTTTTGGGGAGAAAAAAGTAGTTTTAAATGCAATTTGTTTGAAAACTGCATCTCAATTTATTTGAGATATTACTTTTTTGTAGTTTTTAGCGCCGTTTGTTTAATTTTGGCAACTCAAGTACTCCATTTCTGTAGAAAGTAAAGGAAAAATAGTTGGGAAATAGCAATTATATCTTTTTGTTTCCAGTTTCCCATAAAACAGGGAAAAAAAGTAATTAAAATACATGCTATTTTGAAAAAAAAAAAAAAAAAAACAAATGAATGATTTCTGATAAACATGGAGCTGTTATAAACTACATTTAATTTTAAGTAACTATATATTAATATTACAAACAAATGAAGGCAAATAGATCATTAGATAGCCGATATTTTTTGTCGAATTTCTTTCTGATTTCTTTTTGCTGGATTTGTGTATTATTCTGAGATAGTGACGTCTTACTTTAGTGTAGATGTTGTTTAAGACTGGATCGTAAATGAGGAATTCTTCCTCGGATGCGAATGACGTCGTTTTATATAAAATAAAAGCTTGCGTTTGAAGTCTTAAAACTGAACTATCTATATACATGTATATATTTTTTCCATCGAGAGCGACACTAAATTCTGAAAAAGCAGAATTCCTGTTTTCTTGTTACTCCACCCTCCCCCCCCCCCCCTTCCTAAGGATGTCATCAGAATTTGCAGAAGTGATTTTTTTAATGATTTCTTGAAGAAAATCTTTTAAAGTGCATTGTTGAAGCTCTTGATATTTTAGTTTAATAAAGCAATATCTTTCTTTCAGTCTAATTAGACAGAAAACTAAAAGCAAACTATGAACTTTATTTGAGAAATCTACATTACTAAAAAACTTAACATTCCTCAGATATATAATAAAAGCGGTGAAATCTACACAAAAAGAAAATTAGGCAGCATTGTAACTCTAAAAACTGTAGCGTTTTGCAAAAATTAATAATCGATTATATGCCATATTTATAGGCACGGAATGTTTGTAATCCAAATATCTGCCTAAAATATCTACATTTTTTTTCGCACGAAGAGAGGAAACAGCCTTTGTAATTGTACAAAACTATGTATGATTATCAAATATTAGCGGTAACATGCATCATTTGCAAACAACAGGTAACAAAAATTAAAAATGAAAGTAGATTTTTTGGATTTTTATGTAATTTTTTCTGCAAGATGCTGAAAACAAGCGGATTTCTCAAATTTTTAATAACGAACAATTCGCTTAGTGAAGAAAAACAATGTAAAGGGTGTTCTAAAAATCAAAATACTATTTTCAGACAATTTTTTCTTATTTTTATTCTTAGACATATGAAATTGGCAAGAGCTATTATTCAGAAACTACGAAATTGAATAGCGTTTTCCATTTTTTGATAAAGCTAAAGTATATTTAAAACAATTTTGTCAAATTTAACGTTTTAAGCATATTTTTGGGGTGTAATTGCTTAAAAAATGTCGTCATGAGACAAAAGTCGCTTATAACTCAAGATATAATACATTTATCGAAAAAAGAAAAACGCTATTCGATTTCATATCCATTCATAGTCTTGCCTTCATATTCCATGCTTTCGTGCTTACAAATGACTTCGTGAATGCGTCAGAAAGTTCTGCACTAATGTTAGAAATATATGCATATATATATATAATATATATATATAATATATATATATAATATATATATACTTTAAGAACCGCTCTAGACCCATTACCTAATATTTGCTTCCTTATCATATGAACATATAATTACAATCTATTCGATTCCATTCAGAGCCAGTCTTTCGTAAAACAACCCAGACGAAAGAATTTTCGGAAGGCCCTATATATTTTCATTGATCCCCCTTCCCTCCCCCCTCCCTCAAAAAAGATAAGTTTCCTTAGGAGTCGTTTATAAATGAGAGGGAAGAAGTACATTGGATCAGAATACACCCCCTTTTAGCTTCAAAGATAATATATATATATATATATATATTAGATTTCAGCCTCTTTGGGACCCCTTATAAGTGAGCTCTGCCGTTTATGGCTGGTCCTGATACCATTAAATTACTATCTGATAGCTTAAGAAATTCATGACAAAGGATTATAGATTTATCAAATTTTTCATTTAAGAAATACAACAACCTTTTACTATACGTGAGATTCAAACTTAATTAAAAGTATCTAAGTAGTTGTACTAAAGGGTGCTTAAAAATGAGCTTAAAAATTAAATTAGAATCAAAGTTTCAAAATAAAATAAAACTAAAATTAGAAAATTAGTAAAGTTTAGCAAATTTTAAAATTTATATTCGAAGAAATTGCTCGATTTTTCTTAACTTGTTTTGAATCTAAATATTCTATACGTGTAGTGCTGAAAATTATTTTGTTACCGTTCTTAGGCGTATGATAATTAGATAATAAATAACATTGATAAAATGCAAAAGTTATTTAGAAAACATTAAAAGATAACTTTCGTCCTCAAGATGTTCAAAACAGTTAAATTTACTTATACCTATATTTCAGGCATTATAGTAGCCACTAGTATAGACACTTTTACTACATTTGTTTTACATTAATATATAAAGATTCATGACACTTAACTTTTATTTTAAAAAATCTTTTATCTTTCGTTTTGTACATATTAAAATCGAACATTATAATTTTCATTTCTTTACTTTTCTTAAAAAAACAAACCACATTTTTTTACTTAAAAAGGACATAAATTCCGGTATATCGTTAAAACCATGCCACTTTATAAATATATATTGCATTGTCCATACTCTTTGGCACTTCTCTGAAAAAACGTTTTCGTCCATTTCTTGGACATCTTCAGTTTCATTTGGCGGCTCGCAGTTTCATTTTCGACCTTTTATCATTTCTCTTTTTCCATTTTCCCCCTTCTTTTCACTTTCCCCCTCTTTCCAGCATTTTTAGCCAACGGGAGTCAACATTTGCATGCGCCATATCGTTGCATACATTTTTTCTTTCGAGGTTAATCTCGATAGCCTCTCTCATTGAATCTAGGAAAAAAGGTGACCGGAAAAAACGGGACCGGAAAAAATGTGACAGAAAAAACAAGAGCGGAAAAAACGGGACAAGGAAAAAACGGGACCGGAAAAAACGTGACAAGGAAAAAAGGTGACCGGAAAAAACGTGACAAGGAAGTGTTAAATATTGAACTTGTCGATAAATAAATGCTAAAAACTAAAGTAAAGTTTTTCCACTGTCAGTTTCTCACAGCGTAGGGGGGGGGGGGGGCAGAGTTAATGGGTGAGTTAGACAACTCTAAGATTTGGCCCAAGAAAGTACAATTTTAACATTTCATTAAGAGAAGTGTAGTATGACTTCTACAACGGACAAGTTAGTGCTTTCTACGGAGGGGGGGGGGGGGGGGGGATATTAACGAAATAGAATTTATTGATTCTTTCAATTCGCTATTGATAGTTTATATATGAGCAAAGATGTTTTATAAGGCGGAGGGGGAGGGGTAAAATTACGTACACAGCTTGTAAAGGGAATAAAATAAAGACGAAGAGAGGAGGCATTTTCTTTAGAGGAATTTTTTCATTATCCTGCTATTTAGCTCACAGGCTATCAAAGCCCAAGGGCTAATGTGCACGCAGGTTCTGTATGTATGTATGTATGTATGTACGTAACGCGATAACTCTTGACAGAAACATCCGATTTGCTTTAATTTTTTTTCCAGGTTCATTCTGATAAGGCGCTTCCATGATTAGTTTTGGGGGTTGTTGGTTAAGAGTAAAGGGGGGCTACTATGGGTTTTTCATGCAGAATTATTCGATTTGCTCTAAAATTGGTATACCGATTTATTATGTTAAGGAGCTTCCATGATTAAATTTGGAGGTTGATTAATTAAGTATACACGGGGGAAAGGGGGCTAGACCCCCCTTAATTTAGATAAATGGGTTTTTCATGCAGAGTTATTCAATTTGCACCAAATTTAGTATACCGGTTTATTATGCTAAGGAGCTGCCTTGATTAAATTTGGAGGTTTATTGGTTAAGTATGAAGAGGGGGGCGGGGGCTAGTCCCCCTTAATTTAAATAAATGGGTTTTTCACGCAGAATTTTTCGATTTGCTTCAAGTTTGATATATCGGTTTATTCCGATATGGCGCTTCCTTCATTAGGTTTGAAGATTCGTTGGTTGAATATAAAAGGGGGAAAGGGGGAAAGTCCCCTCTTCTTAATTTAGATAAATGGATTTTCATGCCGAATTATCCAATTTATTTTATTTTTTTCTATGTTCATTCTGATAAATGGGCGGGGCTGGTATGGACAACAGGGATAAACTAGTATTAATATATAGGTACTCTTAATATAATTCCATAAGTTTTAATATTATAACTAATAGTTATTTATAATTTATTTAATTTTATTAATATTTTGCTTCCTATCAAACAATTAGATCGTTTTAAAGAGAGGGCAATATATTACATACGATTAGATTTGGTAATACTGTTTAACTAACTTTACATGACCTCAGGGTTTAAACTAGAGGGAAGCTAGGGGGCGTATACCCTGGGCTGCCGGGTAGAAGGGGAAGACATTAAATTTGGTTCGTCTTCCGGTTCAAAAAACAAATAACGAAATTAAGTTAAAAATGTCATGGAATCGGACAACCGAAAATAAATATATATACATTTAGGCGGTTCTCAAATTCTCTACTCAACAACGCGAAACTTTGACAAATTTTCCGATTCATTTTTAAACGTAAAGGCCTGGCTAAATATAAAAAATAAATAAAAAAAATTAATAATAATAAATAAATAAAAAAATTCTATAGCTTACTAAAAAATATATAATTGAATAAAATTAAAATATTTCAAACTAAATAAATATGGCTATTAAGAAAAAATGTACACATATTTTGAACTTTAATGAAAAATCATGCTTTCGAAGCATGGGACCCCCCAGGTTAAATACTTAATCCTTCAACAAAGAGAGTGGTTCCTCTTATTGATTGACAATCATTCAAAATATTTTACTTTCTATTTGATTGTAACAGGCGTTTTGCAGATTGTAGTTTTAAAAGAATGATAGACAGGTATTATGTTGACGAAAAATACATTTGAATTTTACAACTCACTTCAATATACATATTTGAAAGTGATAGAAGATAAACCTTAGTTTTCCAGAATGGTTTTTGTTGAATGATATTAATCTGACAGACGAATAATGTATAATAAAAAGGTTGTTTCTTCTGTGAAATTTTTACGTGCCACCCATCGTGTTTTATGAGATATTTTCATGTAAATAATAGGTAATGGTGTTGATTTTAGATATTTCACACAATTTGAGATAGCGTATAATGAATAACTTTGAACCGGATTATTGGAACAAATACTCAGCTGTATTTATCTTTTTTAAATATTCCCTGAAGTGCCATATGCTACATTTCTAGAGACCTCACAAGTTTAAAGACTGAATTGTTTTTTGCTTAACTATTGCAGATTGATGTTAATAATTTAAGAGATTGGTTCGTTGTGTTTATGACGGCCAATTATCAACACGAGGGATATGGGCCCAAAAGGTGGGGGTGCCCTCCTTGTGTGTCTTTCTAATGGAACCTAACCCGTATTTACGCATGGAAATCCATGGTTCGAAACAAACCACAAAAACTCCGAACGATTGGGCCGACGGGTGCGATTGGGTTCAAACCCAGCACCTCCCGTCTACCAGCTTCGAGAGCAGAACCTCTCGGCCACTGGAGGGGCAATAATTTAAGAACTCACATTGTTTTAACCTTGTTGTAGATTTAGGAAATGTACAAATGTCATGTTCTTACAACAGAATCCACCCCCCCCCCCCCCCCCAATCTTCCAACATCAAGAAAGCTGAAAAGATGCAAAGGCAAAGAAATCATCATTTTAAAAATACTTTTGTTTTGTGTAACCAATAATGCTTTCGAACATGATAGAGTAAAGCGTCTGTAACTCATTCTAAACTGTACTACTACTAATCGATGTATTAAATGAATTTTATAAACAGTTATTTTAATGGTATTTTGAAGAACTGTCGTCACATAAAGGGTTAATGTATTATTTAATTGCTAAGTTTCATATTTTCCGTTTCCACATTCGCTAATACGATTACGAAATATTTTTTATTCCTATATGTATGAACATTTCCAGAATTTTTTCTCGATCAGTTTCCACAGAATTGATCAGAAATATAAATCTTAATTTTTCCATGCGGTTTTTTTTTTCTGCCTACCAAATTAAGTTTAGGTACATAAAGATAAGTGAATACAGTCAAACCTCGTTAACATGAACCTCAAGGGGAATTAAATTTTTGTTCATGTCACCCGTAGTTCATGCTATCAGTATAACAAAAAATCCAGATAACAAATATTGAGGAAAAATACATATAGGGGAGACTGGGGGCTAATGGGACATAGGAGCAAATGGAACAATAGGGTTTTCTTGTAAAATATAACAGTATAATATAATCTTGTAAAATACAACAGTATAATATAATCTTGCAAAATATAACTTTCGAAGAATATGCACCTCAAAAAAAAAAAAAAAAAAAAAATGAAGGGGGTGGCCTCCGCCCCACTCCTTATACTTAACCAATGAACCCCCAAATCTAATCAGGGAAGCTTCTTAACATAGTAAACCGGTATACCAAATTTGAAGCAAATCAGATAATACTGCATGAAAAAACCATATCGGTAAATTAAGCTTTATACTTAACTAATGAAGCTCCAAATCTAATCAGGAAAGCGCTTTATCAGAATGAACATAGAAAAAAATAAAATAAATTGGATAATTCTGCATGAAAATCCATTTATCTAAATTAAGAAGAGGGGACTTGCCCCCCTTTCCCCCATTTTATAAATTTAACCAACGAATCTCCAAACCTAATGAAGGAAGCGCCATATCGGAATAAACCGATATATCAAATTTGAAGCAAATCGAAAAATTCTGCATGAAAAACCCATTTATTTAAATTAAGGGGGGGACTAGCCCCCGCCCCCCTCTTCATACTTAACCAATAAACCTCCAAATTTAATCAAGGCAGCTCCTTAGCATAACAAACCGGTGTACTAAATCTGGTGCAAATCGAATAACTCTGCATGAAACACCCATTTATTTAAATTAAGGGGGGTCTAGCCCCCTTTTCCCCCTTTATATTTAACTAATGATCCTCCAAAACTAATCATGGAAGCTCCTTAATATAATAAATCGGTATACCAAATTTGGAGCAAATCGAATAATTCTGCATGAAAAACCCATTTATCTAAATTAAATGTGGGGGGAGTAGCCCCCCTTTACTGTTAACCAATAACCCCCAAAACTAATTAGGGAATCGCCTTATCAGAATGAACCTGGAAAAAAAATGAAGCAAATCGGATGTTTCTGTCAAGAGTTATCGCGTTACGTACATAAGTCGTAAGTGCATACATACATACATACAGAACCAGCGTGCTCATTAGCCCCTGGGCTTTGATAGCCTGCGAGCTAAAAAGCAGTATAATGAAAAAATTCCTCGAAAGAAAATGCCTCCTCTCTTCGTCTTTATTTTATTCCCTTTATAAGCTGTGTACGTAATTTCTCACTCCCCCTCCGTCCTCCACTGTACCCGAAAATCATTATTGATTAAAGTTTTATAAATATATAAAACATCTTTGCTTATATATAAGCTATCAATAGCGAATTGAAAGAATCAATAAATTGTATTTCCTTAATACCCCCCCCCCCCCCACCCCAACGTAGAAAGCACTAACTTGTCCGTTGTAGAAGTCGTACTAAACTTCTTAATGAAATGTCAAAATTGTGTTTTCTTGGACCAAATCTTAGAATTGTCTAACTCACCCATTAACTCAGTACCCCCCCCCCCCCCCCCCATCTCCTACGCTGTAAAAAGCTGACAGTGGAAAAACTGCACTTTAGTTTTAATTGTTTATTTAAATATGGCCGTCATGTCGTTAAAAAATATATAAGGTTTACTGTGTTTTAAAAATATTTATTAAATTCCTTAAAAAACAAACTTCATATTATATTTTCTGTTATGTATACAACTTAATAAATAGAATACTTTCCCGTGGTCTTTTATCCGATTTGTTTTTTCCTACGTGCGCTTTTTTTCCGTGATTCCAGTATCTTATAGAAATGTTTATTTTAATTTATTTTGTTTAGTTTAAATGTTTAGAATAATATATCTGGAAATTCCATGATGAAACCAAAAATTGCAAAAAATTTGACTTCAATCAATTGCTTAATATAACAACAACAAAAAAAAAGTAACAAACTATGCTAATTTCTAATTTTAGGCATATCTTAACAAAGATATTTATTTATTATTATTTTTTCTTTATTTGTTCTGCTAATATCTGAAAATACTAATGCCACTGATCGGGACATAAAAAATTATAAATTGATAAGTGATTCAGAAGGTCTAAAAAATATTATTATTATTATTATTAATATAATTTTATGTTAATAAACAAAAAATTCAAATAGCGTTAAATAAAATAAAAATAATAAAAATATAACTTTCCAATCGAATCTATTATAACTAACTTCTTTAAAATTAAAAAAAATAAAATAAATTTTATATGATATTATACATGCGTAAGTCGAAAACAAGTTATGTAAACGAGAATTCTCGTATGCGAACATTCACAACATTTTTCAATATTTGCATTCTAATTATCAACGGAAAGCATTCTTATTCACATAATGTCCAAATTAAGTAGTAGTGTAAATGTGAATTTTCATATGTGAATATTCAGGAATTTTTTTTATAATAGCATTCTTAAACATCAACGGAAAATATTGGTATTACCGTTCGCGAATATCAAATATCAAGTAGTGATGTTAATTAGAATTATCGTAAGCGAATTTTCAATTTTTTTCAATATTAGCATTCGTAGACATCGACGAAAAATATTTGGATTCGAGTTCGCGAATCTGCAGTTGAAAGAATCTATAAATTGTATTTCCTTAATCCCCCCCCCCCCCCCCCCACCGCTTAGAAAGCACCAGCTTGTCTCTTGTAGAAGTCATGTTAAACTTCTCTTAATGAAATGTTAAAATTGTGTTTTCTTGGACCAAATCTTAGAATTGTCTAACTCACCCATTAACTGTGCCCCCCCCCCCCCACCTCCCACCCCTACGCTGTAAGAAACTGACAGTGGAAAAACATTAGATTAGTTTTTAACATTTATTTATCGACAAGTTCAATATTTAACACTTCCTTGTCACGTTTTTTCCGGTCACGTTTTTTCCGTGTCCCGTTTTTTCCGGTCCCGTTTTTTCCTTGTCCCGTTTTTTCCGCTCTTCTTTTTTCTGTCCCGTTTTTTCCGGTCCCGTTTTTTCCTGTCACCTTTTTTCCGTTTACCTCTCTCATTAGGGTGTTGTGGGGATTATCATATGCAGCTATTTTTTCTATTTTTATTGATTGAGGTATTATGGGGTTTTTTAAATTTGTTCGTGAGAAGGCTGTTGTTTGATTATTATATTTAATGTCGCGGATATGCTCCTTATACCTTTCGCTTATTTTTCGCTTTGTCATCCCGATGTATGTTATTTCCTTATTGTCTGTATTTGAGGCTTTAATTTTATATACTCCTGCCTTCTGTAATTCGTCATATCTTTCTGCTTCATTTCGTATCGTTTTAAATAGGGAAGGGTTGGGTGTGATTGGGACTATCTTTCCGAGTTTACAATTTCGCGTTTTATTTTTAGTGCTATTCCGTTCATGTATGGTAGGGGGGGTGTATAATCCTTTTTATTTTGTCCTGGTTGGATCCAGTTAACTTTTTCTTTCGCTTTTCTGATTAGCTTGTCTATTGTTTTTCTTGGATGGCCAGCGTTACGTCCTATGTTCTCTATAATTCTTAATTCTTCTTTTAATAACTCGGAAAAAACTCGGTAAACTCGGAAAGATAGTCCCAATCACACCCAACCCTTCCCTATTTAAAACGATACGAAATGAAGCAGAAAGATATGACGAATTACAGACGGCAGGAGTATATAAAATTAAAGCCTCAAATACAGACAATAAGGAAATAACATACATCGGGATGACAAAGCGAAAAATAAGCGAAAGGTATAAGGAGCATATCCGCGACATTAAATATAATAATCAAACAACAGCCTTCTCACGAACAAATTTAAAAAACCCCATAATACCTCAATCAATAAAAATAGAAAAAATAGCTGCATATGATAATCCCCACAACACCCTAATGAGAGAGGCTATCGAGATTAACCTCGAAAGAAAAAATGTATGCAACGATATGGCGCATGCAAATGTTGACTCCCGTTGGCTAAAAATGCTGGAAAGAGGGGGAAAGTGAAAAGAAGGGGGAAAATGGAAAAAGAGAAATGATAAAAGGTCGAAAATGAAACTGCGAGCCGCCAAATGAAACTGAAGATGTCCAAGAAATGGACGAAAACGTTTTTTCAGAGAAGTGCCAAAGAGTATGGACAATGCAATATATATTTATAAAGTGGCATGGTTTTAACGATATACCGGAATTTATGTCCTTTTTAAGTAAAAAAATGTGGTTTGTTTTTTTAAGAAAAGTAAAGAAATGAAAATTATAATGTTCGATTTTAATATGTACAAAACGAAAGATAAAAGATTTTTTAAAATAAAAGTTAAGTGTCATGAATCTTTATATATTAATGTAAAACAAATGTAGTAAAAGTGTCTATACTAGTGGCTACTATAATGCCTGAAATATAGGTATAAGTAAATTTAAGTGTAATATGGGCATTAAATGAGACAGAAATTACTGTCGAAAAACACTGACTAAATGTTCAAAACAGATTTAAGAAATTTTAATAAACTCATTTTTTCAAAATAAAATATTTTTCTTATTCTTTCTTTCTCTTTTTTTTTTCCATTATAACTAACTCGTATTTGTAGATCCTTGAAAACTAAAATTTGAAGCTTTATTTAGAATATAAAAAATTATATTATGAAATTTTCACGATGCAATAAAATTTGAAGGCGAAAAATACTATTCCAATAAATTGGCAACTATGTTTTACTTACAATTCTTGAATAAAGAATTTTCAGATTTCCACAAATTGTGAAAAATGCAACATTTGAACTTTTAAATTTTAAATGTTTGATCATTTTATTATAATAGCTAAACATCATCCGTCATCGGTCTTTCCCCTGACCAAACATCACAAATCTGATAAAGATAAGTTAAGCAAAATTTGAAAAATTTATATGCAGTGTAACTTCAAAAATCCGGCATCAAAACCATCTTTCCCTTTCTTTTTCTGTTACACTTTCAAGTTATGGGAGGAGAAAAATATAAATTCTTTCTGAATTAAAAACTTCAAGATCGAAAGTAAAAATGCGAAAAAAAGAAAAAAAAATATCTGACTTAATATTTTTTTTTTCATTTGTCAGAGGCGATTATATTCTGAACACATTTTCTGGGAGCTGCACCGTTGCTCAGCAAAGGCAACAAAGACGAACAAGAACGAACAATTCATCATTTCAAAAATTCATCGAAATTTGCATCAAGAACGAACAATTTAATGGACAGATAGATCGCTGACGTTGTGCTAAATAAAACCGCTGATAGTGCTAGTAGCAACTCAGAAGATGAGGATGAACAACCAACCGAAGAAAAGGTATCACTAGAAAAATACATAAATTTGACTAGAGAATTAATATATGGCTTAGAGAAATAAGACAGTATTTCCGAAACCGACATTTTACATTTGTATAAAATGAAAAAAAAAATTGTTAAGGAACGGCCAAAAAAATTGAAGTAAACAAAGTGGACATGGATGTTACCGAAATTATAAGCGAAGAAATAATGTCACTCTTTATTAGATTTTTTTTTCTGTAATATAGAAAATATTAAAGTAAGTTTTTTTTTATATTTAATTCTCTTTTTCTTACATAATTTTCACTTATCATGAATTAAATTATGGCTAAAGCCACCATTAAGAATATAATACTACATTTGATATTCCTAGTTACTACTTTTGACATTCCTTCAAAAATCCGGCATAGTCTCAATCCCGATGATGCCGGATTTTTGAAGTTATAATGTACTAGCCCATTTATAATGAAATCACCATGCATAATTTTACGAGTAAAGTTTTGCATATCGCTTCTTCTGTTTACATCGGAACTGGACTAGCAGCCAATCACAGTCCAAAAAAACACGTTACGCAGCTTTCGGATTTTTAAAGACGTTTTGTTTTATGCTTGCGTATGGAAACGGGTGCAAAATGAAAGCAGGTACGACAGCCGCATCTCACCCCTTCCTAAAAAGCCGGTTTGATTTTAACGCGATTGGAAACGGTGCTTTAATAACTAAAAAAGCTGGATTAATAAATACATAAATATATTTGGTAAAAAGTTTGAAACAAATTTATACTTCCTTCATAAAAAACCATGAGTTCAATCATATTATTGAGAATTGCACATTAAAATACATGCGAAATAATATAAAACTAAAAAATTCTGTAATTTTGCCCCTACATCTTAACTGAAAGTTTCATTGTTTACATCTATGATGATGTGCGGATTTTAAGAATTTGAAATTTGAAATTTATAATGAATGCTTACGATATAGTAAAATATTAAAATAATGAAAATTTTTAAAAGATTAAAGTATTAAAAGTAAAGATCAAGTTAATAATTAATGCATAACTAAATAAGCATAATAATGATAAATTTTTCTTCAATTATACAATGAAACTCACCTCCTAAAACTACATTAATAATTTGCATTAAAATCGTAAAATAATGAAGTTTTATTTCATCTTTAGCCAGACTCAATAACTGTGGTGACGATCTGCACCACTCACAGGGTACATGACAAAAAAGAGTGATTAGTACATGTATAAATCAATTATCCTGATCCGCGTTGTGAAAAGATCATATGGGATATTATTAATTAATGAATTAGGAGAGAGGAAATTTTTGAATAAATGAATTTTGCCAATAACACAAGATCGACTTGTTTAACGCAGAAATGGAAATATCGAACTGGTAGGTTGCATAAAAGAACGTCTAAATTTTAATTATTGCTAAATTATCAAATCTTTAAACACTTAATTTTAATGATTGCTGAAAGAACTCAATGAAAAGAACAGAGAAGTATACATATATATACAATTTTATTCACAATCATATAAATGTCATTTGTATTATTACGATAATGATTTCAAATTAATATTTGATTTGTTCATTTCATAAAATATATTTCAATCCTCATTTGAAAAGTAACAATTTTCATTAGCCTTCTTTTTTATATTTATTTTACTTTATTTTATTTTATTCTTGCTTTGGTTCACTGCACCGATCCAAGGTAAGGCTTTTACCAAAACATTAATCAAAATTTAAAAGAATTGTTATTATTCTTATTTATCATGAAAATATATGAAGTAATTAATAATAATATTTAATGAGATAATAATGTTGATTTCAATCAGAATTTTGACTATATAACAAGGTTTGTAAGATTAATTATACGTATCTTAAATATCAAAACAATAGCCATAAAAATAATTGGAAGTAAATATATATAAATTTTTTTTTTCTCACCCATATATATCTTTGACCAGTTCTGTACTAAGTTGATGAGTTTACTAAGCTGATGCACAAAAGTCTTTTCATAAAGTTCGGAGGCACGTATGAGTTCATTAAGTAGATGCACAAGAGTTTTCTTTATTATAAAGTTCAGAGGCACGTATGAGTTCATTCACTAAATTTTTGTAGAGGTCAATTATCACGATTTTGTAGAGATTAATTATCACGGTTTATACTTTCGTTGTGAGCTTCTAAGAAGCAATGTTGTAAAGAAACTTATACAACATAGCTTGTTATCAATTTTAACTAATTAAATAATTTTCGCATGATCCAATAATATTCAAAATAATTTAATTGATCGAAAGATAATTCTTTAGTAATTAATTAAATTATTTTGAATATTATTGGATCGTGCGAAAATTATTTAATTAGTTGATAACAAGCTATGTTGTATAAGTTTCTTTACAACAATAACCAAAAAAGCTTGATTAATACATAGATGTATTTGGTAAAAAGATCATGATTGTCATTGATATCAGCGCTATCTTGAATTTTTCTGGAAATAAATTTATGCTTCCTTCATTAGAAAGCATGAATTTAGTCATATTAACCCTTTATCTACTGACGGTACTAATAAGTACCGTTAAAATAACTTGTTATAAAATTCATTTAATGCACTGATTAGTTGTAATACAGTTTAGAATGAGTTAGATACATTACTTTATCTTGTTCCAAAAGAATTGTGGGTTACACAAAACAAAAATATTTTTAAAAAGATGATTTCTTTTGCCTTTGCATCTTTTCAGCTTTCTTGGTGTTTGGGGGGGGGGGGGGGGGATTTTTCAATTCGAAAATATTTCTATTGCAAGAACATTATATTTGTACATTTTCTATTTCTACAAAATACTAAGAAAAATATTTAAAATAAAAGATTTGAGTGGGGTTATAAATATTACACAAAATCCCTTATTGATTATAAATTATGGCACAGATGTCATATTCGCCCCATATTGGCGCGATTTTTTTCTGTCGCCAATATCATATAGGCAACAGGTACTTAACTTGCGCCAAAGTGATTGATGTGGTAACCCGGATTATGTTGTTTGTGCTGTTGATGTTTTCGCCAAATTGGCAACCGAAAAAAATCGCACCAATATGGGGCGAATATGACATCTGTACCTAAATTATTATATATATATAATTTATAATAATTATGTATATATATATATATATATATATATATATATAAATTATATATATATATATATATATATATATATATATATATATATATATAACTTTCAGGGGAGATAATGTTGTCAAGAGAAACATTTTATGTTCAGTAAAACCAGCATTGCAATCTACTTATTGCATCAAAAATGCAGAGTGTGTCGCTACAAACTGAAATTAAACTTTCATTTACAACTTTAACAATAATAATGATATTAGATTAATTTTTAACACGATTATTTAATTAGTAAATAAACCATATCAGTTGTAAATTTTCAAATGAGTGAAAAAAGTCCGGGCCACAATTCAAATCAAGGATGTCTTAACTAGGGATGCACCGAATATTCGGTATTCGGCCATGTTACCAAATATTCGGTTTGACCGAATATCAAACTATTCGCTATGCCGAATATTTGGCTTCGCCGAATAGCAAATTATTCGGCATGCCGAATATTTGGTTTGGTCGAATATCGAAATATTCGGCTGAACCGAATACTTAAAAAAACTTTTAAAACATATTTTTTAAAACCTTATACAACTTCTACATTTAACAGTCAACTTAAAGATATTCAGAATAATTTGAAACAGGAGCATATTTAATGTTTTTACATTATTTATTTGCTGTTTGTTAAGTATTATTTAAGAAAATTAACCAATCATGAGGATTTTCATAGGAATTAATTATGTACAAATGCAAGTTCCTCAACATTGTCCAGTAAATAATCTGTTTCTTGCTAAGATTTTAAGAGCTAACACTATTGAACAATGTCCTGTAAAAAATATTTTTCTTGCTAAGATTTTAAGAACAACGTTTACAATCTCTGAAAATGATTGCCCACTCCAGAAACCAATCTAGGATGCACCAAGCCCTCGCCAAAAACCTTCCTTGCGAATAAATACCTTCCTTGACTATTATTAGATATTTATCATAAAAATGAATATATGCTAAGCTCAATCGATTTCGATTAATGAGTCAATCATTTTTCCTGTGAAAATGAAGAAAAAAAGAGGTTTAATATGCCATTTCTTTCATATTCAGTACAGAACTATTTATTGTCGCGGACGTACACTCCTCTCTAGCATATACACCATTGACAACTTAGGTCTTCCTTAGGTATAGCTTAATCAAAGGGAGTTATTCTTGCTAAGTTAAAACAGTTATTCTTGCTAAGTTGTCACCATATAAAATTTGAATCGATTGTATTATTTATTAACTTTTACTTTAGTCTCTCCCTGACAAGCAAATATATGATCCTGTACAGTTTTTCTTCCAATTTTTTCACAATTTCTCTTTGATTTTAAAATGCTTGTTTTAGAATTTAAGAAAATTGTATTTGTTTTAATTCTCAGAAGAAGCCATGAAATTTAAAATTTTATTAATTAAAATTTTTTTTATAACTATCCTCTTCTTAAATAACTCAAAGCAGATTTTTTTCAGCATAAAGTTTACTTGAAAAAAGCTCTTGTTTATTAGAATAAAAGTTTGTTTTAAATATTATGTAAAATTGTTTTAAAATTTAACATTTTAATGCCTTTAAACTTTGAAATATAAAAGTATTCGAGAAGCCGAATATTCGGTATTCGGTTCGCCTGTTGGCCGAATATTCGGCATTCGGCCAAAATCACTATTCGGTGCATCCCTAGTCTTAACTGAAGCCGCCAATACTCTACTGACTGAGCCATCCCGGATGAATCTGGAGGGCTAATTCACCCAGCTAACCTTAATGGTTACAGCATCTGGTCTAATATTTGAATCAGCTCAATAGAATAAATCGTAGGTTTTTTTAAAAATGTAACTGCAGTAAACACTGCATGCATAATTATATTAGATTTTTTTTTAAAATAATTATTCAATTGGTAAATAAATCTTAACAGTTGTAAATTTCCAAATGGGTCAGATATTGGACCAGATGTTGTGATCACTAAAGGTCAGCTGGATGAATTATCTTCCAGATTCGTCTCTGGATGACTCAGTTGGTAGAGCATTGGCTGCTTCAGCCAAGACATCCCTGATTTGAATCCTGACCAGGACTTTTTCACTTTCCCATTTTTAATTTTCCATTCGGAAATTTAGAACTGAAATAATGATATTTTAGATTTTTAATTACATAAACTTTGCTTGAATGAAATATGACAACATTATTGAAAGTTATACTGAATTTTTATTTGCGACACAGCATTTGTACCGTCAGCTGCATTCCAAATAATGGAATGTCCAGCTCAGTGTTATTTTGGATACGAATGGTGGAAATTTCCAGTATTTCTCGCCTTGTCATCTTATTTTATAGAAATCTAAGTAAGTCACTTGAAAATATTGTTACACTCTCTTCATCATATTTTTAAATAAAAAGGTAAGTTCTAAGACCTAAAGGGATCGAACTGCACATGTGTTTTTATCTAGTTCCTGTTCAAGTTTAAAGTGAATGTGAGCGTGTTTAGTGTAGCCTAGCCGAGTGGTCCAAGTTATAGTTCTCAATAGAAAGCGTATGTTCAATAAGTACTCCTACAGAATGATTTCTGTAATATTATTGTCGATAGCTAATCTATTTCTATAATGTCATTTATACATGTAATTATCGATTAAAAAATTAAACTGATGTACAATTTTTGCTACATTTTGTACGGCCATTATCAAAAAGATACATAATACTGCAATTTTGAAAAATTTACAAAATACTAAATATTGTTATTTTTTCAAAAAATTGTGATTGTAGTAAGTAAAAATGAATGCTTTACCAATTCAATTAATATATTTAATTACACTTCTGCTATAAAGCAAGCATAAATAGTTTTTAAATTACAGTAAAACCTCGATTATCCGAAGTTATTGGGACCGACCTTCTTTCGGAAAATCGAAATTTTCCGATAATCGAGAATGCTTCAATTTTTAAGATTAAGGAAAAATATATGCAATATTTCTTATTATGGTAACAAGTGCTTAATAAAAATAAAGCAATAGCAAAATAGAAACAAGAATAAATTACCTGAATTTTAATTTTTAAATTAAGTACCTTTTACATATATCACAAGGGTTTAAAAAAAATGTTTTGTTTATTGCAGTTTCGATTGCCTTTGCTTTGAAGCTCTATCACGGAGTTTTTTAATATTATTAGTTCACCAATATAAGTCTTTCTGCTGCTCCAGCCATGCCAAACCTCTTGCAAAACATACAAAAGCTTCAGGATTGCTAATTTGTTTGTCTTCTTCGTTCCACTCTGCTGCTTACGGGAGCTCAAGTTAAATTCAAAGGAACTCTAAGAAAGGTGATAGAAAATATTTATATGTACTCGCAATTTGAAAAGGACCGCTTGCACACTAAGAATATGAAAGTAAAAAAGCTTTCAAAATGGATTTTGCACACAGGAATGTGATAGTAAAAAAAAAAAATAAAAAAAAGCTGTAAAAATGGAATTCGGTTAACCGAGAGTTTCGGATAAAAGAGGTTCTACTGTAGTACAAACTTAAAATATTTTCTCTTCATTAAGGAAGTAGGTTGGACTGAAAGCACCATCTATCGCTTTATATTGTATAGGAATTGCTTATAAGCAATATACAAATAACATTTCATCTAGTTTTTAATACTTATTTAATTTAAAAGCAACTAGTAATTAAAAATTCAAACCTTTTTTGGATGAAACTGTCATGTACCTTCAAATCTTGGTACGTATTATTTAGTTTGTTAATAAGTCTAGATATGTAAATGCAAGAAGGAAGAAGGGTAGTGAAACTACCAACATTTCTACTTGTTACTGTTAAATAACAAGTAAAAATCCAAGTTTGGTCTGAAGTGAGATACTCTATATTTTTGACTAAATAAATGGATTGCGATTGTGGTTTTTAGGGTTTCGTTCATCTGACGAAACCCTATTCGTCTCACTCCTTTGTCCGTCTGTCTGTCCGTCACAGAGCCTGTTCCCAGAAAGTATACATGTTGGAGACTTGAAATTTTGAGTACTTATAGCTGAACACCTCACATGAAACGACAAATCCTAAAATTTTGAAAAAGTCTTAAATTTAACCCTTTGGGCTCCCACATGTGTATTTCAAACAATTCTTTCTAAGTCAGTCCCTCATAAGGTTGGAGCCATGAAATTCCGCATACTTATATAGCTGAATACCTGAGACAACAAGACAAATCATAAAATTTTGAAAAAAGTTTTATATTTAACCCTTTGGGCTCCAACTTGTGTATTTTAAGCAATTTTTTCTAACAGAGCCCCTAATTAAGTTAGAGACATGGAATTTTGAATTATTATAGTTAAACACATGAGCTCACACAACAAATCATAAACTTTCTGTATCATTCTCAAAGTTTATTGGAGGGGGGGGGGGTTAGTTTTTTTTTGTGTGTGTGTGTGTAAACTTCCAATTCGCATGTATACAGCAGTACTAAGAAATTGAATAGCGTTTCTCATTTATCTATAAAGACAAAAGATCTTTCCGAATTTCTCTTTTCAACTGATTTTCTAGTCAGGAAAATCAATAAAAAATCATCAAATTCGAGGGATTTTTTTTTTTGGGGGGGGGGGGGAGCTTTTTTGCATAAGTCGGAATATTGTCTGCCACGGTAAATTTTCTCAGTCCCGGTCGATTCCGCCTTAGACAGAGTTTACTGTACTTTGTTTAGGGATCCTTCAGTGACTACAGCGCCACCTGTCAACAAAATTTGTAACTAATTTTGAAACTATTGTATCAGATTTTTATAGCTTTCAAAATAAACATACCAGTTGTTTCCTTCTTCTATCGATCGTAGTTTTTGAGTTATTTAATTTTGAAATCAGGGAGTCCTTTGCTGGGACCTGTTGCCGGGTTGCCTGTAAATGTGGTATATTGTAGTTTCATGTATAGACACCACTAATTTGAAACGTTCTTAAGAAATTAAAGTTTTCAAATACATTTTTGACATAGATAAATATAATGCGTTTCGGCATATCGTTAAGCTTGAATCAAAGATCATCTTTTCCCTTTCTTTTCTAGAATATAGCAATTTAAGCCAAAGTAAGTTTTCGTAAGACAAAACTTCTAAATTAATCCACTTTTCCGAATTTTTCTGTCTTTATTCATCTTAATGTTTACTGAATAGTTTGGTGACATTTTAAAATTAATGTTCCCAAATTTCAGTCGAGCTCTAATCAAAACTTAAGGTATCTTAAAATTAATGATTGAGATTTTTCAGCGAAGGATGAATCAAGGCATAATTTTTAGTGTTCCTTCTTTTTTCCCGCCGATTATTATTATTTACATTCATAGAAAGAATTTGGTTTCAATTTTTAGCCCAATATAGAACATTTTATTCTCTGCGATTTTTAGCATTGTTTAGCGGCGATTTTTTAATTTTTTTTTTTTTTTTTTGTTCTAAAATGGAAAACTTTCCGCTATATTTTGGTACTGACGTGCTTAGATTGAAGTTGAAGAATTCCAAATCGATTCCAATAGCAGCGTAAATAACGAAACGATATAGAAATTTGAATTTAATCTGGGTTGGAAAAAAAATCGCAATAATTCAGGTTCATTTGATTGGATACGGGAGCTTGTGTAGCCAGCACGGATGTATGCTGTCGAAGGCAGCGGGGGTGGGGGGTCCCTTATTTCGAGTAGCATTTGAAGGAAAAAAAAAAAAAAACGAAGCTCTGCTAGTCGAGACATAATTTGCAATCGCATACATTTATTTTCTTTTATCATATCTCCGGAAAAAGAAATAAAACAATAGCGAAAATGTTACTGTTTGTAGCTTTGGAAAGAAACTATTAAAATAACTGAAATAAAGTATTTATACTTACTTTCATATATTTTAAGTACAAATAAAAACACATTTAAGTACATACGATTTTCCTTTTATTTGCTAAAATTCAATCAGGTTTTTAACTAAATATAATCGGTCAATAGGATCCGATAAACTTTTGGTTTATAATAACACATTAAAAAAGACAACATCAACATTATAACATTACACTTATTTTAAAACGAATGCCTTATCAACTAATTTAAATAATTTATTAAAATAACAATAATACAAAATCATGTTTTTATTAACAATTAATGATAAAAAAAAAAAAAAAAAATACGTTTAACACGTTAAGTCACCGGTGACCGACACTGAACTTTCCGTTTAGGACGCGTCATTCATCGATGATTGACGGTTTAAAATATGATATAAAACTAAAAAAAATATATTGTTTTAAGTAGTTACTGAAAACTTATTTAAAATTCACTTACCTTTTATTTATTACAGGATTATACTTTCTTAAAAATGACTTAAAACATTGTAAATTTTTCAGCTTCGTTGTTAGTCACCGTGGCACTCAACGTGCTAATAACTTTTTTCTTTTAAAAATACTTATTAAAAATTGATAAATTCATAGAAACAGTCATTTTAAGAGTATAAGAAAATAATTTTCAGCATTTTAGCGCCAACTGACAAAAAGAAACAAGAAAAGAACGAAAAATCATGCGTACGGCATAGATTATGAAACACTTTCCAACACATTCAGAATACTATAACAACACTTCACAATTTACTAAGGTGAAAGAGGACGTCTAAATGAACAGTTTGGAAAACGCATAACTCATTTGAAAAACTGCTATCATCATGAATAGCCGTTAAAATATACTACGATTTTTCCAGCCCTGTATATGATCTACAGATATGTCACATAGTATTCTAAAAGTTCAGTTAAATGCATAGCACAGCTGAAAAATTCCATTCAGCAATTTCCGCCAATAAACGGGTGTTGTTGAGAACTTTTATGCGACCCTGTATATGATCTATAGAATGTATACACACCAAGTAATATTTAAAAAATAGTTCAATTTAAAAACGCATACCACAACAGGCTCCAATAGTTCAATTATTACTCATTTTCTTCTATAGCCAAATTGTTTTGTGTATCCCTGTAAATAAACGATAAGTTCTATGAACATCATATTCTATAGTAAGAACCTTGTAGTCAGAGCTTAATTTCTAACAAAATAGTACCGGAGCCCTGAATATTCTGCGGTACCGGTACTAACAACTGTACCCCCCCCCCCCTCACTCCAATCTGCATATTTATATTTCGTACATTATTTGCAAACTTTAAAGCATGTATTTTGTTTTTTTAGCAAAATAAAAAATTTAAATATATTTGTCAGCATATACTTAGCTGTCAACTATTCCCCTTTTTAGTTATCACTCCTTCCTAACAGTAATCTTAACCTAAATTTAATGTTAATTAATTGCAGAATTCTACGATTAAAAATGGTAAGGATTTTAATTCGGAAATAGTGATAACACAAAAAAGGGATAGTTCGCAGCTATGCATTTTTATGAAAAAATGAATGAAATTTACAAAAATTAATATTTATATAGTGAAGAATGGAACGTTTTTCAATTTCCTATAAAAGGTGCATATCTTAAACTATAATAGATTCCTTCCGAATTAATCTTTTGTGGTGAGTCCCTGAAAATTAGATTAAATTAAAAATTTCACACCGTTATCGGAAATATTCGATGCTTTTATAAAAGAAGGGGAAACACCGATCGATTGTTTTCTAACAGAATAGCAATACAGGGCAATTATATCTACTTACAAATGAAAGTGAATTCGCAAATGCGCAGAGCATGGCCTTAGCATGGGCATAATACAAAATAAATAGAAAAATCCCTAACGTGATTTTTATGCGCAATAGAAAACAAAAAACCTCAAACAAAAACTTCAAGCTGATGCTCATTGTCTAAAAACCGAAAATACTCTTTTCAGGTTAGCTATCTAAAAAACAGCCAATTAAAAATTATCCTACTGTCACAAAAGAAAATCGAACTGAAAGCCAATTCATTGTTCAGTCTGTTGAGTGGCGCCGTATCGTCGCCGACATAAATTTGCAAATATCAATAGAATAGGAAAACTATTTCTGTTTTCCCTTCATCCTGATCAAAATAGCATTAAAATGATTTGAAATAGAATATAAAAAGTAATTTTGAAGGAGGAATTTTTTTTTTTTTTCTGTACACGAATAAATAAAATTTTGAATTTAAGACAGATTGAGCTTGAGTCAGTCCAAGCCCATAAACTGATATAAAAATAGTCTGTTTTATCTCCACTTCCTCAGCGTGTGCGACACATTACGTCACATACAAGTGCTTTGATAAAAAAGAATGCAAAAGCTTGGAGATGGGAAGAAAAATAAACGGTAATTTAGGTTTCGGTTTTTCGGAAGCGCAATTGCCCTGTATTTATGAGCTTCGGTGAATTCCGACCAATATTTAATTATGTACTGGAAATAGAGAAGTACCGGAGCTGGGTTCCAGCGCAAATTAAGCCCTGCTTGTAGTACACCTCAGTGATGCATATCAATTTCAATATGTTTAAAATACTGTAATATCATTAAAGTACACGACAAACGTTTTTTCTCCATAGACCGTAATGTAACGGAATTCGTTTGAGTTGCCCTGTAAATGAACCGGAAATGCTACACACTTCATTTTTAATACCGAACATGTTATAGTAAACCCCAATAACATACAGTAAAACCTCCCTGTGCGACCACCTCCCTGAACGATCATTTTTTCATGGAACGAAATTTATTCCCATAGGGTCAATACTAATTTTACCTCCATTCAGAGACATCATTCCAGTTAAACTCCCTCCATGAGCGACCCATTTCTTTGAAGAAAATGAAACAAATTTTGTTTTTCCTGGTCGCTTGAAGAAGGTTTTATTAAAAAATAACTCCGTAGGGCACATTATTCATCAAAATTCTAAACTAACTTTAGATTTTTTTTTTAATTCCGGTAACTTAAGTGTTTAAACACCTTTGTGCCTTGTGAATTTAACTCTCATGACAAATTAAGAATGACGGTCAATAAACTTCCCTGCCCTGTTCTGTTAGGAAACTCAAATAAATAGATAAATGAATGAAATAGTCATTATTTGTTCCCGCCCAGAAAAAAATTGCATATATTTACTGAACTTCGAAAGGACTTAGAAATAAAGTTATCAAAAATAAAACCGTAAAATCAAAGCAAACGTCAATATAGTTTTCATTTGTTTTAAACTTTTCAGTAATCAACTTATGTAATTAACTTTTGTTTTGATTCTTAATTTTTTATATTTTTCCTAATGTGAAAATAAATTTTAGTAACATTAATTGTTACCTTTTTTCAACAATTAAAATCTAGAATTAAACTTGACCTCTATTAAGAGACCACCTCTCGAAGCGACCAATTTTTATTGGAACGGAAGGTGGTCACTTTAAGGAGGTTTTACTGCATATCCATTTCATGGCATTCGGACTGTATTTACGCGAGTTAGAGCACACGGATGTACAGACAGACAAACAAACCGAATTCATAAACACTTTTCAACTATGTTGGAAAGTGTTGAAAAGGAGACAGCATTGATTTAAAAAACAAAAACTTTTAAATGCAAAATATTTAATTTTTTCTGTATGTTATAATTCTATTTTTTTTTTCCTGTTTCCTCAGGTAAACCTAGTGCTTGGTCAGATGTGGAAAACATCGACTGGGCTCCCACTGTTATGATGGGCTACGATCCCAGGAGAAGACGGCGAATTCTCAAATCTTCGCAAGGAATCGATGGTAAAGTTCACCACAACCGGGGACGACTCAACTCAACTACGGCCTTAAAAAGAAAATTAAAGGTGCAAGAACTCAAAATGAAGCAGAAGTTGTTGAAAAGGATAAAATTGGAAAACGTTTCTGAACACCGTGTTATTGAAAAAGGACGTTACTGTGAAAAAGTTACGCAGCATCCCATAATTCACAAAATCACGGTTGACTGTATGCGTATAGTAAAGCAAGAACCCGGTGACAACCGAAATGGGGAAGAAACAGAAAGTATAATTGCCGCTGACAATGGGGGTGAAATTGTTTCTGAATTAAAATTTGAGGCAGAAGGATGTGGGAGTAATCAAAATGAGTAAAAAGCTGCGTGAATCTATGCATTTTATTACTTTCTTCTATCGATAGAAGAAAGTATTGTAATCGAAATTTTTTCGACTTCCGGTTTTCGACGGATTTACACGTTTCAGGGGTCAGAGATCCCAAAAAACATTTTTATAGAAAACGTCTGTCTGTGGCCATTGTACCACCAAAAAGTGTATGAAGTTATGCATAGAATTGAACCAAATTTTTAAAAAAAAAAGTTTTTGGCTATGGCAAGCAGGTCCTTCCTTCATTTAGAAAAAATCCGCCAGAAGAGGGCGCTGTAATAGCGATTTTTGCGCCATTTTTGAATATTGTACTATCGAAAAACGCATGAAGTTATGCATAGAATTGAACCAAATTTCTTGTGTATGTTTTTGGTCATGGCAAAAAATTCCACCGGGCACTGTAATAGCGATTTTTGTGTAATCTTTTTAATTTTTCGTGGTTCTATTGTACACAAGTGGCTCGTGAATCGACGGGAACTTCCCATCCTGATAAGCCGACTATTCTCGAACAGCTGATATACAACAGAATAACGGAAAACTATTGATTTTAATAAATATCATGATCGAGATTAACTCTTTTTTACTCCGATTAAGGGGTCTCAGGACTCTTAAAATTGGAAAAAAAAAAAAAAACTATTTTCAACATTTAATATTTAAAAATGTATTTTATTTTAAGACAATTTTAAATGGAATGAAATATATAAGTATGTTCTTTCATTTCATGTATTTAAAAAATTATAAGATGCAGAATTAGCATTTACAGGGAGCTCCAAACTGTTAGACATTTGACGAGCAAAAAATCGGCATAACAGCTTACGCGCACGATTACAAAATAAGTATTGCAACTGGAATGAAAATTTTGGTGCCTACTTATGCTTCAGATTGTAATAATTACCCTGAACCTAAATAAATTTGCATTTAAAGCTTTTTTATATTTTTAATAAAGTTGTATTTAGCTAATGCAAAGTTAAGAAAATTTCAACAGTATAATCACCTAAAAAATATTGTTTTGAACAATAAAAAGGAAATTTTAGGTTCAGTTTATACAGACTAACATAAAACATATGTTTTGAAAATTTCATGAAAAAATATTCATAAGTTTTTGAGATATCGTGCGCGTTATGCCCAAAAACGTCATTTGCAGAAAAATGGCTTCAACGTTTCCGAAACGATGCTTCAGCTATTGAACGTGTATAAATGTAAAAGTCATAACTTCAGTAATAAGAATTCTAATAGGTTCTAATAGGAATTTCAAGGAAACAATTATATCAAAATGTTCAGAAAGATAGGAGTTTAACATCTAAAAAAATTAAAATTTCGAAAATTTTAAAGCTTTAAGAGTCCTGAGACCCCTTAATTGACTGAAGCAGAAATTTAAGATGAAAGTCAAACTTGATATAGTATTGAACTAAAAATGAAATATTGACATTTGTAACAAAATTTTGAAATAATAAAATATATGAGATAGAAGAAAGCCTTGGGAGCACATCCAACTAGTTTTATTATTTTAGTCAGGACGTTTTTAATAAGGAAAAGAAAAACGTTTGATTCTATTCTCAGTTTTACTCAAAAAGCACGATTTTGGTGGTCTGCCTTTAAGTAATTTCTGCCCAGTGTAAAGTAAAAAATCACATAAATACCCACAATACTTTTGAAGCGAGAATTCCAAAATTTAAAATAAATAAGAATATGGATAGATTCACAAAATGTTTAGGAGTACGCGTCTCCATGCTTCCACCCAGAAAAAGACGCCCCGATTTTTGCTATATCTTCAATAATTTTTAGAAGATTTTTGGGCTTTATAATTTTTACTTTCTTCTATCTTCAATGGAAGAAAGTATTGTAATCGAAATTTTTTTTGACTTCAGGTTTTCGACGGATTTACACGTTTTAGGGGCCAGAGATCACAAAAAAACATGTTTATAGAAAATGTCCGTGTGTCTTTCGCCATTGTACCATCAAAAAATGTATGAAGTTATGCATAGAACTGAACCAAATTTTTTGTGCATGGTTTAGGTTATGGCCAGCAAGTCCTCCCTGAATTTGAAAAAATTCTGCTTGAAGGGGGCGCTGTAATTACAATTTTTGTGCCATTTTAATTATTGTACCATCGAAAAGTGTATGAAGTTATGCATAGAATTGAACCAAATTTTTTGTGTATGTTTTTGGCTATGGCCAGCAGACCCTCCTTCAATTTGGAAATATTCTGCCGGAAGAGGGCACTATAATAGCGATTTTGTGTTATTTTCTTGATTTTTCGTAGTTCTATTGTACACCGACGACTCCTGAAGCGGCGGAAACTTCCTATCCTGATAAGCCGACTATTCTCGAACAGCTGATATACAACAGAATAACGGAAAACTATTGATTTTAATAAATATCATGAGCGAGATTAACTCGTTTTTACTCCGAATAATTGACTGAAGCAGAAATTCAAGATGAAAATCAAAGTTGATATAGTATTGAACTAATAAAAATAAAATATTGACATTTGTAACAACATTTTCAAATATTAAAATACATGAGATAGAAGAAAGTTTTGGGATTGGCACATCCAACTAGTTATCATTGTGATTAATTATCTGTACCTGTCTCCATGCGACCACCAAGAAAAGAAGTCCTATTTTAGTTAGAATCTTCAATATTTTTTAGATCAAAGGGTCTTGAGGTTTATTATTTTTATCATCATTATCTGTTTTTCACTCTTTACATCATGAAAATTATATATATTCCGGTCTAAAGCTTTATTAACCATTTGGAAAAATGGTTATTGTCTTCGTCAGGGTAGGAAATCAAAAGCATATCTGAAGCTTTTTATTGGTTTAATCCGCATTTTATTCGTTTTCTGATTGGTCTATACACTAACATTTACTTTCAACAGAGATGGATACTTCTGTTGCCACTATGACAAAAAAGTAATAAAAACTGAAAAAAAAAATAATAATAACTCAGAAACAAATTTAGATACAGCTTTCAAACAAATTGCATTTAAAAGTACATTTTTTTCTCTATACGACGGTGTAAAAAATAATATTGTGGGATGTTTAGAAGTTTAAGAATGAAATTTCATTTAAAATGGGTCGTCAGATTTCTCTACGATGGAAAAGCCTTTTCCCGAACAGCCAATGAAATGCTTGGATAATACGTAAGTTTCAGGTGGATAATACGTAAAGTTTCAGGAAATCTTGCAATTTTTACGTGTAATAACACTATTAATGTTTAATTCATGGCGTACGTAATGTATGATCAACTCCGTGCGATTTTTTTATGTCTTAAATTTTAGTCTTTGAAAATATCATTTTCCAAATGGTCGTTGTAATATGTTAAATTGCGTTTTTTTTTTTATTATTTATTTATTTTGTACATTGTCAGTGAGAAGAAAAATACCAACTTTTATTGAACTCTGACTTTTCGATTCCAAAAGGGATTGCTTATATAAAAGAAATCGATTTCAAAGAGACTTTTAAGCTAAAAGGGCGATTTGTACCGAAGATATCCTTTGATAGAATCAAAGGAATTTGCCGAAGTTCCACGGTTATTCTCTGCGCCTGAATTTTATTCATGAAACTATATGGTCGGTTTGACGTCTGTATAGTTGAAAAATGTATAGCCTTGATCAGCATTATTGAGCACCTCATATTTTTTAATATATATCTTTAAATGTATTAGTAAAATACACATATGTATCTGCATGATACAATCATTAATTTCTTTTTTTATGTTATTACAGTTTGTAAAAAAAAAAAAAAAAAAAAAAAAAAAAAAAAAAAAAAAAAAAAGACGACAAGAAACGAACAAGGAGCCTTGGCCCATTAATTTCTCATGATTAAAATCAATCATATTTAAAATTTCTTATATATTACAACTTACGTCGCAATTTTATTTCAATAACTGATTGTATAACGAATAAAATGAAACTTTATTCTAGGTTCAATATTTAAAAATTAAAAAATCATTTTGTAAAAATTGGGTCAACTCTCCCCAGTCTCCCCTACATCACTGAGTTTACTAGAAGATGCTTACTGTAAAATATGGTGTCACATTCATTCATGGTATTAATCATTCATTTTACGTTTACATACACACAAAATAATTCTGTCTGAACAATAATTGCTAAAAGTGCATTTTCAGTTGTAGTAAATGTTTTTAAATTAACTATCTTTTTGCGTATTATTTGGTATGTATAAATTCTATAGATTATATACAAAGCTGCACAAAAGAATTTGAATATATTTTCGCTTATTGTAAGGAAATGGCCGAAGGGTTTTGAGAAAAGATTTGAAATTGCCGCAGTTTTTTCAACTATGTTATGTGTTTTCTAACTGAACTAACTTTTTGTACACTATGTTGATCTATGTGATTTTATAGATCATATATATATATATACTATACAGGGCTGCACAAAAGAATTCGGATATTTTTCCGACTATAGATGGTAATTTCTGACATTGAACTTTCTAATGAGTTTTCCAAATTGTTTAATCTTTTACCATATTAAAACAGTGAAGTTTTGTTACAGTATTCTTAATGTGTTGGAAAGTGTTTCATAATCTATGCTGGACGCATGATTTTTCTTGTTGCCTTATTATAGAAAGAGCATTTAATATGATTTTATTTGTAATGTGAATTATTTATTGTTTCTAATGCCCTGGAAAACAACCAATATAATATTTCATTTTTCATTAGTACGTGGTACAAATTTTTCCCCAATCTGAGCAAAAGTTTACTCAAGATAATATAAATTAACCTTAAAATAAAAATACATGTTCCATTGTTTCAATATTAATTTCTTCTTAAAGCCTTGCGTGGAATTTGATCGAATTTGACTTTTTTTTTTTTTTTTTTGGATAGTTAGAACAGAATACTATTTCCTTTTCCACTTAGGTTATATTACAATAAACAAGTAAATCCACGTTTTCTCGTTTGACAAGAAAACTGATTTATTGCGCTTCATATTTCTTTATTGTGACCTAAAACAGATTGTGTATTGTAATCTAAACTGAGTTAGAAAAGGAAATACTATTATTCTACTCTATCCGAAAAACACAAAATACATATGTAAATTCTACGCAAAGCTTTAAGTTAAAAAAAAAAAAAAAATAGAAATATGAAAATGCAATCAGTATATAATTATAAATTACTTCGATCCTCCAGCAAAAATGTAGACTTTTCAAATTCCAAATGTATTAATTTAGAAGAGAGTGACGTAATCTAAATACATTGTTATCTTTGTTATTTCATTGTTCCATGAGCTTTCCATTATAAGATAATTTTAGTTTTTAAAAAGGTGCATAATTCTTTTTAATCCTAAAAGTTTTTCTTTAATCCTTTATGTTCTGAATTTTGAATAAAAAAATTGCTTCGCCTGAATAATTATTTATGTTAATGTCCGCGATATCCAGAACAATATAGTATATATAAATAATTCGATTTTTTAGATAATTTTTAAATTAAAACCGATTTAATAAATAGGTAGGTAGAGCTATTTTCGCAAAATATTTCCAAGAACAATCAGATTAATTAACAAAAAATACTGTTATGGAAATCTCACAATTTTTGTAAGAACAGTAAATAAATGAACTGTGATCCTATCTGTAGCAGAGAAGGGTTTTGTAGCTGCCAATTTTTCGTATAACAATTTTTAATAGGATAAAAGCTACACCAGGTAAATGGTTGAGAAAATAAACACCTTAAAAAATATTTAACTTCGACTGTTCCACTGTGCCTTCTAAATAGGATTGAGCAAATTATTTTGTATGAAAAGTGATATCTACTTTTATTAGTAGACGAATTAAATAAATTTTACATTGAATTTTCTTTAATGGTACTTAAAAGTACCGTCAGGATATAAAGGGTTAAGTGAGCTAAGAAATATACATAATTTTTATATGATACTAAATCCTATCAAATGAAACTTTATGCAATTTTTTTTTCACTAAAATGGGCGATTCTCTCTTTTGACGATCTCACTGTAAGAAAAGTATTCCGTTGATTGCTTACAATTTTCAATGTTTTTACGAATTTCTCTTTCTTATGAAAGTGATATCGTCAATAAGTCAAAAGGTTATTTCGAACATGAATTTGAAAGTACCCTTGGCAGATTATTATAAATTTTCTTTTTTCTTTAAAGCCATAGGATATATTTTTATTATTGTACTGCAAAAGATAAATATCCGTAAAAATACGAAAATTGTACGAGTAAAATAAAAAGTACGGCTACTTTTTTTAGAGTGTAAAAATATAAACAAAATTTCAAAGCCTTAGCGAAAAGGACAAATCAACTAGACTTTTAACCTTTATTTGTGAAGTATATTCCTAAATCCATATTCATTCGCTGCATTCCAACACTCGCGGAATCATTTCACTTGGAGGGGGGGGGGGGGGGGGGGGGGTGTATCCGTAAAAATACAGAAATTTTGCGGACAATTACCGGAACTTTTTTTTTTTACAAGTATTCTGCGTTATTAATTTACCAGAATTTGCATAGTGGCACCATTCTAACTGTTTAAGTTTCAAGCAAAATACCTTTCCCAAAACATTTTCTATTCACCCCCATCCCCTAAGGAACAGACTTTGAAAACTTAATATGACATTAACTTTATTTAAACAACTGTATTTTTTATGTAAATATGTAATATTGTAAATGAGAAAAATGTATATATTGTAAATAAAATATTATACGAATATGAGTTACAAAATTTATAAACTAAAACATAATTCAGTTTTCAGCCTGCAAATATTTTATTACTTGCTTTAAGCTGTTTTATTTTATGGTGAATATATGTAAAATTTTGTTAATGTATGTAAATGGGTAATTCAATCAAACAAATTGCGGGAAAAAAAAAAAAAAAAAAATCGAAAATTTCGTGAAAGAACGCGCAAAAAAGCGTGAATTTTGTCAGTATGTTGCAAAAAAAAAAAAAAAAAAAAAAATAGTCTCGATAAACGACAGTGGAAAAGAATCGCGAAATTAGTCAAACAGTTGCGCAAAATATCAAAAATTTCGTCAAGCGATTGCGCAAAAATTCGAGAATTTTTCAAAGATCGCGCAAAAAAGTGAGAATTTTGTGAATCGGCTGCAGAAAAAAAAAAATTCGAATCTCGACTAACGATCGTGGAAAAGAATCGCGAATTTCTTCGATCGGTCGCGGAAAAAGTGACGTGGATTTAATTTCGATATATGGTCTCAGAAAAAAAGTAAATTGTCAAACGCAGAAGAAAATCTCGAATTTCGGCAAAGAATCGCTGAAAAGAAAGCGTGAAACGATCGCTAATTTCATGAAATGGTCGCGGAAAAATAATCGTTCGTACTTGGGCGAAGTCTGGCGGAATTTCGTTGAAAAATGGTAGATTTGGCCACAGCCATCTCAACACAGGCCAAATCGCTAACATAACTCCGGTGGGTCACGTGATCAGTCGAAGGCGGTTAGATTGAAGCGAAATCAAAGTAACGGGCGCCATTTATTCTGTTATTGAAAATTCCATCGTTGATGAATTCAAGTCGCAGTTTTCGAATAAAGTTGTTCATGGTTCATGATTTTCATCTGGATACTATCCATTTTGTTAAAATACTTAAGTTTTCTTTCGAGAAAGTGTTTCACGTATTTCTCTTGCGTTTCATGTGCCTTCCTACTAGGGTAGGGGATGATATATATGATCTCATGCGGTTTCTCTTTCTGAAAAGATATATCTCTCAAGGATTCGCAACGATAATTTTAATTTCATCTAAAAAGCTAGAATATGCATTAAATCTTCTAAAATGATATTCAGTGGATATCCTCAAGGATTAACATACCTATTGAAGTAAGTTCTGATTTAACTTTTCAAATTTATTGTCTCAATTAAAAAAAATTATACACAGACGCTTGGTTTGGATTTTAGCAATCTACAATATAATATCGGGTTGACATGATTGTTAAAATGTATGATGATGCAGTCATCTGTCAGTAATTATTATAAATCTCACTAGAGCAGTTGACTGAAAATAAGAAAAGAATAATAAGTCAAAAGCTCTTTCATAATAAACAAAAATATTCATTTAAATATTTAGATAAGAAATGCAATTTATCAATAAATTTAGACGCATTTAAAGACCTTTAAATGATATATTAAACCCAGTTGATGAAAACATTGTGCCAATCCTACTTTTCATTGCAGGTTATACTGCTTTATTAACTTGTTAAAACATCACTGTTGTAATTACCGTATAGATTTTAGTAATGGTGATTTTTCATATGAATTTTTGCTGAATTTGTTATTAAAAATTAGTTAACTTTAGGTTAAAAATGTAGTGAATTACATAAATGATCATTTATGTAAATATTGTCCTCACAGGGGTCTGTTAAGATTTTTCTTTCTGGGTCCTACTTTTGAAATTGTGAATAGTTTTTTTTTTTTTTTCATTTATGAAAAATCTACTTTTAATTTTGGGAATGTGAAATTATCATTATATTCAGGTTCTTGTGTATACATTTTCAACAAAGTGATTTGCATATCTATATCTTGATATTAGGTTCTTTGACGACTTCAGTTATTTTGTGACCCATTAGATTTTACTTTTAAGTAATTAAATTTGTGAAAAGCTCAGTTTTGAAATGCAAAAGTTTTGAATAAAGCTAATTGTTAAGTTGAAAAATTTTGTGAAGCATCCTGTTTTAAAATAAAAAAAAATTTGTGAAGGGTCCATTAAAGAACCCAATTTTTTTCTAAACAGATCCCTGGACTCATGACAGTTTTATTTATACTTAAAAATATGATCCAAGTTGTATATAAGATCTTACCAAATAATTACTCAAAAATAGTTATTAAAAATTTTAATTAAGAAAAGGAATGCATGAGAAAAATTTAAAAAAAAAGCTGAAAAATAAATAAATCGGTATTTATTTTTAGCATTCAACCTTAGAATATATGAATTTAATTTCTTAACAATACGTGAATCATTTTTCATGTCATGTGTTTTTCATAATTTAAATATTAAATTTATCCTTTCATTTATTTTTAATTTGCGTAAATGCATTTAGCCAATATGATACGTTATTCTTTTCATAACTAAGGAGCTCCACATAAAACTTTGATCATGATGCTAAACAAAAATTTTAAACTTTCTTTACTTTTCTGACAGATATGTAATACATGAGAAATAATTTTGTTAATTTTTGATAAATATTTTTGAATGATGGCATACTAAGTTTCTTGTCAAAAGAAATTTTTAGTAGCAAATTGTACATTCGGTGTATGACATATTCAAAATTTTTCACGAGTTATTTTGAATACAGAATATTGCTTTTTACACATTAGTATAATACTTTACTTTGATGATGAGTCAATAATAAATCTAGTTTTATATTTTGAAACAGATTTTTCAAATAACAACCATAAAAAGCATAAATCCCTGTGAATTCTAAGGATACTTTTTTTTACAAGCATATGATTTTTTTGTTACATAATGGTAATTTTATTTTCGATTCCTAATGTCATTTTAATGCTTTACTGCATAATTTCTTGTGGTCGCGAAATGCTTAAAGGATTGGAATGTTTTGTAAATGTTGTTAGAAAACAGAAAGGCGGAATATTATGTTATTTGAGTATGAACCATAGTGTCAAAAATATTAATTGATTGATTGAGCTTAATGAAAAATCTTTCAGTAAAATAATATTACAAGAAAACCGGGACCTAACTTTTTGCCTGGTCTTATGGAGCAAAAATATAAGGGAGATTCACTAGGCGCTCAATCACGATCAAATTATATTAGGGGGAAAAAATCCGCCTTCGGCGGCCGCCATTTTGAATGAGCACTCAGGCCTAGTGTTCAGAGGGCTGTGATTTGGCGCAGAAATGCGCAGCATAATAGTTTTTGCGCATCTGTTCCATCACTGCATAAGATATATAAGTTACAGTAATGACGTCCTAAGTAGCCGTTACCCTGCTTCCTTATATGTTTGAGAATTTTTAAGGCTCCTGTCCCTGCCGGCGAAGGCACTCACGAGCTAATGCTATGGGGAGGGATTTTTCTAATATCTCGTTTGCACTTCGACATTTTTAAATATATATTTTTTTTTTTCATTCGATAGCGAAGGTCCGTCTCTACATCGTGTCTTTTTTACTTTTTCGATTTTGGTGGCAGATATTTTTTAGAATGACACTTTCATTTTCAGAACCGGTTTTGAAAGTGAAAGTAACTTTATCTTTAAAAAAAAAAATCTGCCACCAAAATCGAAAAAGTGAAAAAGGTGCGATGTAGAGACGGACCGCGGCTATCCAATGCTAAAAAAAATTATTTGAAAATGTCGAAATACAAACGAGATATTAGATAAATCCCTCCCCATAGGATTAGCCTTAGCTCGTGAGTGTCTTCGCCAGCAGGGACAGGTGTAAACATGTTTTCTACATCTAGGCACTGTTGGAACAAATGCTAGCAAAAGTTAGAGGAAAACTGGGAAATTTCAATTAGGGGCCAGTAGTACCAGTTTTGTAAGTGGCGCTTTCTTTAAACTAGTGGCCACTTTATTTAAAAGTACTAAACAGTAAACTTTCGTTAAAATTTCTATTACTATTAATCTCAAATTGAACATCCCAAATAAATATGTTACAATTAGGAAAAGTAGAATCCTTGATGGAATGCAACAAAATTTGGCTCTCTTCTTCTAGGAAAGTGTGATCATAAGGTGGCCCCTGGCAAACTATTTTTAAACAGCCCCTTTTCCTTATTTAGTGGTCCTGTGGTCGGTGGCTAGTGCTAGTTTGCTCGCTTGCTTTCTCGGCTTAAACAGCTAACACTCGTAGAATATGGTTCCTGACTCCATCTGGGGCATCTACGCATAATATTTTCTTATATCGGCCATCATACTAAAATTAACTTTAAAGCATGATTACCGGACTGCTTTCTCCTAATACTCCTGCAAAATACGTGCCTGGACTATTGTTGTTGAACTGCCCAATAAAGAAGATTATCTGGAAAAAGTGTAGTTAGTTTGTCTCTCTCAACTAAAGAAGATTGCAAAGTAATCACATTTGTTGTATTTTATATACAGTAGGGCGCTGATTATCCGAACAAGTCGGGAACGACTCTAGTTCGGATAAATGGAAGGACGATTTAAGGGATGTTCCCGACTATACTAAGACTTTCACGCCTTATTCAGGCTTAGGACAGACAGCATCAGTTAGTGCTGGCGTGTTTAAATTTTTTTTTCCTTACTTTTTTATCATTTTCTGAACTCCAGAGATTATAATTTAAGGAAAAAAGCTTTCGATTGTTGCTTGCTTTAAAGAAGACATTGCTGCCATATCTTGAATTCTTAAATATGTTGGTCGAATAGGATCAGCATTTTTCTGCCTTTCGAGCCATTTCATAGCTGTTTCCAAACATTCAAAGGCTTCGTTATGTGATGGACCTGGGTCATTTTCAGAGCATTCGTTTTCATTTTCTTCAATTTCGTTTTTCATCTTGAATTTCAGACACAATCTCATCATCAGTTAAAATCTGATATCCAGGGTCACGTACGTCACTATTTAACCACTCGCTAATTTCATTTTCTTCATAGCTTAGTTTTCTTCGCATCTCCTTTATTGTTTTACATTCCTCATTTACTGATCTACTATCAGTTTAATTTAAAATTTTATTCCAATCCTTTTTTAATGTTGAGGATTTTTCTAGATCCCAGAAATCAGCAGCCATTATACAACAATCTTTCAAATCAATTTTTATGGCACCTTGAAAACCAGGCTCTTCTGTTTCTTTTGATAAAAGGAGCACTCGTACCGTTTGTTTTCTATAAAGTCGTTTGAATGTCTCTATCACACTTTGATCCATGGGTTGGTTTACAGATGTAGCATTAGGTGACAAGAACTTTACCCAAAAAAAAGAGAGAAATAGAGTATTTGGATAATTGGAAGTTCGGTTAAAAAAAGAATTTGAGAGAAATAAGCTGTTTGAATAATTATAGAGTATTTGGATAACTGGAAGTTTGGTTAAAAAAAGAATTTGAGAGAAATAAGCTGTTTGAATAATTGGAAGTTCGGTTTAAAAAAAAAATGCGAGAAATAGACTGTTTGGATAATTGGAAGTTCGGTTAATTGGAGTTCCGATAATTGACGCTCTACTGTATATATATATATAAATTAATTATGTGAATAAAATGCCTGAATACTCTTTAAATTTAATCATACAAGTCTCTTGTTATTGCTGAGATTGCAAAACAAATGTACACCATTTATAATAATGTACTATATACTATTGTCTACATAGAGGATAGTTTATAAAAGACAAAGCTTTAGTGCGTTTTTTAATTTTATATTTTTGTTTATTGTCTCATTAGTCTGGAATAACATTTTCTAGCAAACATATCAATTTATTTTATATTGTAATGAAATGTGGGTTAAACTTGATAAAAAATGAGATTAATTAATGATTGTTTATAAAATCATTTAGATATGGTAAAAATAGAATATCATATTTAAGAAGTAGCATTTTCTTTCTCTGTATATTAGTTGTATAAAGTAAACGTGCCAGTAATGATAACACTTAAGGCATTCCTTTAACATTATTTATTTAATTAATTGTTATAATTATTGTATTTAAGAATTATCCAGTTATATAATGTCTATCAATAATATTTAACCAATCTCATGGTCCCATTTTCCATTGTAAATCAAAATTTAATTGTAGTAACAGAAATAAATTAAAACACTCAAAATTCCAATAATGGACGTTCACTATTCCAGTAATAGACATTCTACAAAGAGTATATAATTGTTTTTATGGTTGTATTTCGAGTCGGAACTTAATAAAAGCATGCTAATGAAACAAAATTGTCATTTTCAAATAAATTTAACAATTAGGATATCAATAATTAATAAAATATTTATAATAATAAATTTCTCAAAATAATTGTCATTATCACACGATCACTATTTTAATTATTTTAGATAGATGATTTAAAATACTGAATTTCAGGAGGTGTTCATAACTAGAAACTGACTAAAGCATACATGTAATGGACAATGGTGCCGAAACCTTAAAAATAAGTTAAATTTTGTAGATGGCCATTATTATATAAAATTCAAAGTTTTCAATTGCTGTCAAAACAAAAACATGCAGTTTTTGCAAGAAAATAAAGAAGATAGAAATTAAGTAAAACCAACTTACCGGTAAAATTTTCAAAGAAAGACAGCGGAACTGCAAAACTTTTTCTGCTTCCTGATTAGTTTGATTAAGCTTGTCAATAATCCAAATTATTCAACACGCAAGGGAGAATTATGAATAAATAAAAATAAAATCTGAATTATTATTGGTTATTATTTCACAAACCAAAAACTTTGAATAGTGTCCATTACTGGCACATTTAGCCCATTTAAAGAAACCTTTGACAGACTTTATACACAGGTGCATATAAATTATAAGTATCTTCAAAAGGTGCATAGAGGATTTGTTTTTGGTATCAGTGATATAGAAAAAGTAATATTTACCTTATTTAATTTTTCGTGATTTTCGCGTTATCATGATTAAATAAAGGTAGCTGCTTAAAAAAAGTGGTGCCAATCGAATAAAATTCATATATGGAACGCCGGTCTTAAAGGGATTAATTTCTTGATAAGTAAATTGCGCTATAAACTTGAAATTTTGTTTCTGCATTAAAAAAAAAAAATGTTTTCATTTGATTAGAAGGACAAATTAAAATGATGCTTTAAGCTCTTTCATTTCTTTCTTAAACAAGTAAAGCTGACACATAATATAAAATATCGTCCACAAATTTAGATATTACATTATTTAATTGACATAACTTTAATATTATCTACATCGTAATTATATTTGAAAATCAAATTTGCTCAACGTTTTAATTTTGTTTGTAAAAGCAAAGTTAAAACACAGTAGCTGACACACCTCATTTACATTACAGGTAGTATACATAATGTAGGTACTTACAAACTAACACATTAATAAACAAACAAAATGTCAGCACCCTATTGAGCGAAAATATTAGTGATTAAACACGAGAAATGTGGAGCAATATTCTAACTTACGGGAATGTCAACAAACTCGAAAGGAGGAAAAATATAATAAAAACAATGTTTACCCTCTTCTAGCAAACGTTCTTCCTCTTGTCTGGTTCTATCCATCAAATATACCGGATTTTATAAGAGTTCAGCCACGTGTAAAAGAACTGTAATTAAAGTTTGAAGCTTTATTCGCACCATTCTGTGACTATTTTGTAGTTTAATTAAACGTTGTTTTAAACACTAACATATGCAACAATACAAATATCGTCTGCTTAATGAGAAATACACGACACAAAATTCTTCGTGTGCGAATTTCCGATTCTCCGCTAGCTGCAAACAGTTTGTGTACGTTCGTTCAGAACCCGCAGCAGAGTGATTTCGTCACCAGTACGTCACGGATTGGTTTGGTTTCGGATCGATGCCAAGATTGCTCCTTTGTAGTATACAGACTAAACCGCTATTTTTCCATTGCGTTTCTTCTATGAATGAATATATATTATTTAATTTGAGAGTTTGTGATAAAAGCGAGCATTTTTCGGCGTACAATAGAAGAAACCATACACATTTGTCTCCCGTTCATATATTTTTAAAGAGCTGGAGGAATTTAAATGATATAAGGGGCCGTTTTTATGTAACAAACACTTCGGTAAGATCTAGCTTAGGCCCCCTCCACTTGACAAAAAGAGAAATTTTTAAAAATACAGAAAAAAAAGGAGACAGACAAAATTAAAAAGTTAAGTAATAAATATTACTCAACTGTTTAAAAATAATCAAATTGCTTTTTTCGATGCTTTTATGCGTAAAATAAAGGTTTAAAAAACGTGTATTATTTTTCTTTCATTTTTATTATTTATGTAGTCCTTATTACTTAAAAATCAACGTTTGATTTTGTATTTAACCTATATAGAAAAAAAAACTTCATAAATTTACCCGCAAATTAAATACTATCAAACAAAATAATAACATCTAAAAGTTATAGTTAGTTATTCACACACACAAATAAATATAGATTTTCTCGACGAAAATTTATATCTATTGTAAAAGCTAACGGATATGTATAGAAAAAAGTTAACGTAATATGTATAGAAAATGTAAATCTGCCGACTCATGTTCTGAATACACACAAAATATATGACACATACACACATACTCCCAGTGTTGTAGTCTTAAAAATACCAGTGGGTATACGCTGTGGGCAAAGGGTATACCTAGAGTTATGAATGTTCATGTCTAGGGTATACGCTATAGCTTTATTTGAGAAACAGAAGGTATACGGGCTTCTTAAAAAATTCAGAAGGTATACGGCGTACACTTCCGCAAACCCTCCACTACATCTCTGCATATTCCATTCTTTAAACATATGATGGACAAAAATATTTATATGAGTGTATCCTGAACAGATTTCCATGTATTGTCGTGGCACATGATTTAGGAGAAACAAATGTAAGCAGTTTAACTTTATATAATTAGTTTGTGTACACGCATTCGAAAGTAAGTCATAATCCATGTCTGACACATGATTATTTTTCTTTCTTCACACGGAAAGCTAAAAAACTCAAGTCATAAAGAAATAACAAAATATCTACTTAATGAGAAACTCAACTTCACTAAGAAGCGTTTTGTAAAACTTTATTTTTATAAAATGCACTTTTAACAACAGTAGTTGTTCTGAATAACACATCTGAAATTATTAGAAATGAAGAATAATTGTAGTAATGAAACAACACAAATAACCATTCTTCTTTTCTCTGTTTTATTTTCCGTATGATATACCAAAATAACTCACACATTTCATTCACTTGAATTTTGTCTATTTAATCAGAATTGCAAAAAGCATTAAGCATTTAAAATACAGAAGAAAAAAAGGAAGAAAACCTTGTTTATATAAATGGATTTTGGCATTTAAAAAATATTTGAAAACTTTTGTAACATAAACGAGAAAAAAAAAAATCACATTCTAAATTATTTTTTTTTTTCATATTTCGCCTTTTGATGTTTTATTTTAAAAATATCAATCATTAAAAAGGGACAGAAAATGATTATTATATTTATGACTGTTATGATTTGTTTTTATTTATAAGATTTATTTTCTCAATTAGGTTACGAAAGTTTAAAGAATTACAGCTAGTACATTTCTTATTAATATTATATATTATATTCTTTTAATAATGCGAATCCTTTTAAGTACCTCTACCGATTTTTTGAAGAACTGATAGTTTTCCCAATTTCATAAGAATTTTTAAGTCGTGCATTATGAAAAATGGGAAAAAAAGGGGCGTTTGTGATTTTTTTTTTTTTTTTTTTTTTTTTTTTGTACATTTCCCCTTTTTATGACCGAAACAATATATATTCTTAAAAGATCAAACTGCCTTTCTACTATAACTGCTAAATTTTTCCGTCAACATTAGTGATTTTTCGTGAAAATTAATTTGTAAATGACTCCTTCGACTGTATTCTCACAATCATAAATGTTTGTGAAAGGTTAATAAATCAACTGTAAGAGTAACCTTAAAAAACAAAATGTGCGAAATTATAAAAAATAATTCATTTTTAGATTGAGAATCCCCCTCTTAACCTTAAGACAATGGCACCAAACAATAGTTAATGATTTTTTTTTTAAATATGGCAAAAATATGTTTAAAAAAATCAATTTTCTGCATTTTAAATTAGATTACCAAGCTGTATGCAAAAACTTAGTAATATATATGCCTCGTCCAGGTAATATTTGTGAATAAAGGTGATGAGGATTTGGTTTTCTCAATTTTTATTTCGCGAAATTTTCAATTTAAAAACGCATAATTTACGTACTTTTAATAACAGTGTTTTGAATAAAGCATTTTTAAGTAAGTACAAATTAAAATTGATTTTAATGATTAAATAACACAAATAACCACTTAATTCTAACGTTTTCTCTATTTCATTTTCAATATATATTTGAAAATCCTTCATGTGTTTCATTAGCTTGCAATTAGATTAGTAAAAAGCATCAAGTATTTAAAAGAAGAAAATATATTTATAACTGAAAAAAAATCTTGTTTATTTAAAAAGGTTTCTCGTATTTTATAAACAGCAGAAAACATTTTCATTATAAAAGAACAAAAATACAATTTTACTAATATATGTCTGGAAAAATATCAGATTCCTCAAGGAGTTTATCTTGTAATGATAAATGAAACTTGGAGATGTTAAGAGATAAATCGCTATCATCATTGTAATTTGATTTTGTTTAAGTAAATAAGATTCTCCTTCATCGCTTTATCGATGGACTGCATATGGTGGTTTTGTAAAAAGATTTTCTTCGAATAAATCTGATTTTTTTTATTATCTAATCTGACTAGTATTTAAAATGGGAGAAAACACAATTAGATAAAATCTCCTTTATTTAAAAGGCTTCCGGTTCTTTAAAAACACTTTTCCACCATTAAAAAACCTCAATTACATCATCTTGAAATCTACAAAAGGTTTAAAGCCTTTAATGAATTTGTCTTGTTACAAAAACCAAAGCATGAAGATATTAAAATATACGTCACTATTATCATTCTAATTTGATTTTCTTTCAATATATATATAAATTTATCCTTTATCAATGGATTGCATCTGGTTGTTTTGAAGATAGATTGATTTTCTTCAAAGAAATTTGATTTCTATTAGCAGTTATTGGGAGTATTTAAAATGAGATAAAACATAATTGGGAAAAATCTCCTTTATTTAAAAGGTTTTTGGTATTGATGGAAAGAATACGTCTTTCCAACAAACTTTAACTTTTTATCTATAAACTATGATGTTATTATCTACAAGGCAGCATATGAAAAGAAACATTTGTGTGACTATAATATAATCTGAACAAGGTTAAGTGCCTGTCTTGGTAAAGTATCGTACAGATAAAATTTACGACACTAATAAATCTATAAAAGTCATCGAAATTACGATTTATAGTTGTGTAGGACAACACGAAGGGATATCAACGAAAATTTACAGCTGACCCTTAACACCAGAAAGGACCACACAGATGGAATAAAGTAAAAAATATAATTGGGATCAGCAAAACTCAACCTATACGGTTGCACCACATAAATTGAGCTGGTGGTAACTCTCTATGCAAATTTATAGGTATATGGTATATTTTATGTTTGCATATGTAATGTAAACAAAAAAAAAAACCGGACGATGTCCTATGTATGTAAGAAACAGACTTCACTTGCAGATTTTCTCCCAATGCTGTTAGCAGCAAAGAAAAAAAGATGCTGCGATAGGCTTCAGCACATTGCTTTACAAGGAATAACATGAAAATATATATATAAAAAAAGTTAGCCCAATATTGGCTTAATATACCTGTGATGATCGATTAAGTATTAAAATTGTGTGTCAACATTTGGAGACCTTTTGTGTTGACGTGTGGGATACTTTCCGAGCGACGAGAATTCTCCATGCTGCCGGGGGCAGTATACCAGGTAGAGGAAATTATGATTTTTTATTCCATTGTGTGTAATAGTAATAATAATTACCTATAAAAAGACACGGTCTATGGTGATTTTACGTGATATAAAATTAATTAAATAATTAATTTAAATGGGTCTAAAAAAAATGTATATATGCAACAGTATTATTGTTGAGACTTCTAACCCACAATGCAATAGAATTTTTTTATTGTAACTATTTCATACAATAAATAGTAAACCAAGAGTGAATATGAGTAATCTTTTCTTTGTTTTAATTCTGAATATTTTTCTCTTATAGGAAAGGGAATTTTAAAACAACCCATTTATTTTTATGATTTTCTAAAAAAAAAAAAAATTAGATATCCAAAAATTACAGGCTTAGAAGGTATGCGATCTTCGAAAAAGGGAACACAGCGTATTGGTTATTTATAATTTAATAATTAATATATTAAATTTTATTTAGATTTCCCTGAAGGGAACTTTTAATTATATCGCATACCTAGAGTCATTGGTGCTATTATCACTGTACGATTATTAAGACTCTTAAAAATTAATCTCCTTAGCCAAATTAATATTAAACAACCTCATTTCCTGTGTTGCAATGCATTTAAGTTATGGATATACAGTCGAACCTCGTTATCCCGACACTCTAATGACCAGAGAAAAGTGTCGTCATAAGCGGAGTGACGCGGTAACCGGAGTTGGAGAAAAATATTTTATATAAAGCTGTATTTTTAATTAATTTAAGAAAATTTTAAATTCATAGCTGTTCTTGCAATTTTAAGCAATAAAACGTTATTATTAAACAAAATAAACACAAAAACAAAATTGAAAAGAATAGAAATCAGATGTTATGATGACTTGTTTTTTTATTGTTACATGAAATATTGATGAATTAAGGTCTGCTTATCCCTAGATGTGCTTTCTACAATTCTCTTTTCGATATTGTACAATAAATTGTGATCAATATTCGTTGTTTCAGAAATGGATGTTAGATAATTTCTGATCGTTTCAATGCAATGAAACAGTTTTAGTCGGAAGAAAAACGCTGTGTAACCACAAGCGCTTCCTGACCAGAACAAAAAGACCGCGAGTAGACTGATACGTCTATCTGGAGCTTAAGTGGATCATTCATAGTGTATGGGTTTATTATTCAGATAAAGAACTGAAGTAAAATTTCTCATTTATCTCAAAATGGGTATTTCAGACACTTTTATGAAAAGTTTGGCCAAGACATTTTTACCGTTTAATTTCCGTGCTTATAAGATGAATTATGAAAAATGGACAATTATCCTAAACCGTCGGGGTATCCGGAGTTGAAAATTATTCAACAACGTAAAATCCGGAGTTTATTTACATTAAAATCATATACAGAAAATCGGGACTTCGAAAAGCTGACGGGATAAGCGGAATGACGTGAAAACCGGGTGTTGGGGTAACGAGGTCCGACTGTATTTTAGCAAGTATATATCATTCCAGCAGGTGTTCTACAAGTTATGGGAATATCAGATTATATATATATATCTATATATAAACCCGCATAATCTTTAAATTCAGAAAAAAAATAAAGATTTTAATGAGTTTGCCTTTTTACAACTGCCAAAGCATGCGAATATGAAATCCTTGAAGAGCGGCGGCATATTATTATTATTATTATTATATAAAACTTCACTTTTAAGAAATTTACTTTAAAGAATAAAGTTTTGTATCAGATTATTTTAAATATTTTACTTTTATAACTTGGGTGAAAAGAAAAAACTAAAATTTCAGATTGGTCGTCGCACAGACATTCTGAATCTTCAGTTTCAGTGCTGAAGGCTTTTTCCTCACTTGTTAGTTTCTATTTTTAACTTATTATTGTAGTTTATGGACTACTGATACTTTTTTTCATGGTTCCCAGATGTGTAGTGGAGGGCATACGGTGGTATATATATACATTCTAGATTTTTTAAGGAACACCGTATATCCTCTGTTTCTCAAAAAGCTTTAGTTTATACACTGTGGGGTATATCCTTTGCCTTGAGCGTACACTGTAAATAAAACGGACTAAAATATGGAAACACTGCTTGCAATCGAGACGCCAGTACTATTTAAGTATTTTAACGGAACTTTTGTCCGGTATATTACCAGAAAATTTTCTAATTTTTTGGCATTTATGGGGGGAAACTTAAAATACGGAAATAGTACTGGCGTCTCGATTGCCAGTAGTATTTCCGTATTTTAGTCTTTTTTTATTTTAACAGCGTATACCCTCGGGCTTAGAGCGTATACCCTCTCTTTTTTTTACGACTACAGCACTGATGGTTCCCTAAGATGCGTTACGTAATTTTGACTCGCGTGGATTTCTGCGGCCGAAAATTCCTTTTGAAATTTAACCCGTTATGAAGGGAAAGTAAATCATGTGTTAATGCAATTATGGAAAGTAATCTACAATTATATCGCTAATACCGGTTTTAATCTCCATATAGAGAAATTGAAATATCTGTATTCTTTAATATTCGAATATAGTAAAATCTGAATAGCGGACAGATCGAGATGGTTGTATTTCCTGAATCAGATCGGGTTGTCTCTAATTTTCTTACTTTGCGTCGGTGTGACTCTTATTTTCTTTTTGCGCGTCGGTTTTAACCTAGAATAATTCTTGCGGGTCAGATTTAAGTATTTTTGCAAGTCGGATTATTGGGATTTTCACAAAAAGTTTGACCAGAACTATGTTTCAGATGAAAATAAAAACGTATTTAAATATGAATGAGTATATATTCAATTTACTGCATGACAAATAAAATGTATACAATAAAAGTGATAATAGATTATTCTTTCTATATGGGGCAGTTAGGAGCCATTTTTTTTTCATCTCTCGGAAAATGAAAAATATTTCCAACATTTCGTTTTTGATATACAAAATTTTTTTTTTTTTACAGGAGAGATTTTCGTGCAAACCGGTGATAACTATTAATTTATTAATTTCAGAAGCCATTAAAAAAAAAAGCTTAACCAAACTAACTCAAAGTATTATTTATCGTTTCATAAGAAAGGAGATCTTTATTAATATAGAAACTATATTTTCAATAACTAGAAAATAGGAATTCTGCTTTTTCAGAATTTAGTCAGAATTCCCCCGACATTTCCGTTACTTCATTTTCTTCTGATGGACTGGTGGCTTCTATTATTATGAAACAGCCATTATAAATGAAGTGTTAGGTGAAGATGAAAGAGCAGCCGTAAAAAATTAGAACTCTGAATTTCTGGTCAGAATGGTGAAAATAAAAAAAATAGCCATAATTTTTTTCCAGTCCATCAGAAGAAAATAATTCGGTTAAGCGGGACTCTACTGCAGTACAAAACATATTTCAATTTTAAGACTTAAAGCACACGTTTTATTTTATGTAAAATGATGTCATTCGCATCCGCTTAAGAATTCCACATTTACGATCTACTCTTAAACATCTACAGTAAAGCATGCATAGCACATCACTATCGCGAAATAATGCCCAAATGCAGCAATAAAGTGCTGTCATTCAAAAAAATCTACAAAAAACGGCTATCTAATGATTCGTAGATACTTAAAATTAAATATAGTTTATAATAGCTCCATTGTTTTAACAGAAATAATTCGTTTAAATTTTTTCAAAATAGCACGTATTTTAATTACATTTTCTTTCGGTTCTTATGAGAAAATGGCAACAAAAATATATAACTACTATTTTAGAACTATTTTTCCTTTACTTTCTACAGAAATGGAGTACTTCCGTTGCCAATATTAAGCAAATGGCTCTGGGTCAATCCATTCCAAGTGGTCCAGCGGTTGCTCGACCATTTTTTAAAAATCTGAAATTTTTGTACATCAACCCTAACATGATGAAAGTTCAAAATGACTATTATTTTAATTTTATTAATTTTTGTTGTGCATGGCGGCCATCTTTGTTTCATCGTCTGCAGCCATTTTCTCACATGAAGGGTTTACGGAATTGTAAATAATTCATCGTTTATTTCTCCAATTCAAGTGCGGATTAAAGCAATTTGTGCAGAATATATTGGGCTAAAATCTGGTAATAGGTAGTTTCCGAAAATAAATCCTTATTGGTGAACTTTAAGCATGAAGTTTCAGTTTTTTTCCAAAATTTGTCCGTTTACAAAAGGAAATTTTTCTAGCAAGGAAAACTCTCAACATGACATAATTTATTTATTAAAGGTACACATATATTAAGACAGACTATAAATGCAATTAAATACAATAAACCCAACTGGAGTGAAAAATTAGCTGGGGCCAGGAATCGAACCTGGGTCGACAGCGTAACGTGCTGTTGCTCTACCGTTAAGCTACCCTGGCCGATGTCCTAGGCCGGAAATTTCTCACTAATAAACCAAGTTGGGGAACGTCACCGTCCATCTATCTGATAGCACTGGATGACGTGACAACGATGAATAAATTTCTTTGGATAAAGAAATTTATTCACCGGCGGCTAAAAAGTACATGTGTCGTAATTGTGATAGTTTTTGCACACTTGCACATATTACGTGTGTGCAGATTGGGAGGTGACCACTATTCAGAAGTAAAAGCGTAGGTAGAAATATATAAATGTGTTACGAATTGTAAAAGTGTTCGCTAAACAAGGTTTTTTGCATTTCGGGAATATCCGTTATCAAGATCTTATTGTATATAGTTTTTTAACTGAAAGAATATTTTGGGCATTCTTTTGAAAAATCGGGTTAACCCAAATCCTGAATACCAGATTTTGAGTCAAAACTCAACCCGAAACCGACGCAAACAATGAAAATCAACCTAATCCGCAGCAAAAAGTCAATCCGACTCGAATCCGACCAGCAACGAAATACTATAGCACCAACGATAAAAATACAGCGCTAACCCGAACTGATGTAGTTTGGCAACTTAGAAAGTCTCTGAATACATCCACTGTTCAGCTGCAAAATTGCATATCCTTATTTTCAAGTAATATATTTTTTAAATTCTTCTGTGGAATACGTTTTATAGAAACACAAATTCTTGCCCCTGAAAGGGTTCAAAGGCAGACTACTTTCATAATTATAATGTGATTTTCCTTGAGTAAATAAAATTGTCTTTTATCAATAAACTGCATATGGTTGTTTTGTAGATAGATTGCTTTTCTTCAAATAAATCTGATTTTCATCAGTATTTAATCTGATTAATAAAAAGTATTTAAAAATGAGAGAAAACACTTAATTAGAAGAAAATCTCTTTTACTTAAAAGGTTTCTACTGTTTTACAAACAGTCGTAAACTAATTAAAATTTAAGATAAAAAAAATTACACCTTCAATTCCACGCAAAAGTCTTTAATAAATTTGTCAAAAACTCATATCTTTACCTTTTATTTTATAAACTTTATCTTTTTATGTTACAACAACTAAAATATGAAGATATTAAAATGATAGACCAACATCATCATGCTAATTTGATTTTCTTTGAATAAATAAATTTCTCTTTTTATGCATACGGTTGTTTTGTAGATCACTATCATCATTATGCGTGATTTGTTTGCTTGGAATAAATCCTATTTTTTATCAGTATTTAATCTGATTAGTAAATAGCATTTAAAATAAGAGAAGAAAAATGTAATTGCATGAAAATTTTTTTATTTAGAAGGTTTCTGGTGTTTTACAAACGAAACTTTTTACAAGATAACAGAAAAATAAAAAAAATATCTTTAAATCCCCCCAAAATCCTAATGAGATAGCTACTTTATTACGGGAATTAAAGTTTAGAGATGTTAAAACACAGTTCCCTAACATCATTATAATTTGATTTTCTTTGAATAAATAAATTCCTGCTTTATTAATTAATCGCATATGGTTATTTCATGTACCATTTTCATTAAAAGCTTAAAATTATTCGGAAAAGTATAAGTTGTAGAAAATTAAGAAATAAGAAGCTGTAGAAATTTAGGTTAAGGTAATGCTCAGATAATTAAATCGATTCTGCTTACAAATTTGATGAGTTTCAGAAAAAAACTACTAATATGGAGAAGAATTTAGCTTACTTCCGTTATGTCACTCAGAAAAAAACAAAAACGAGAAAATTATGCATGAAGTAAAATTTACAACATTTTCCACAACATTTACGCATGAAATTTGTAAACTATATTTTTTATAAGTAACTAAATAACTATAAACAGTAAAATTTATTACTAAAACTAATTTTTAAAAAATGGATTTTTTTCTTTCTTTTGTAAATCTTAAAAATTTCCATTCAAACTATTTATTCTCTGCAATTATAATGCTGTTAATGCATCATGCATGAAAACTTCTGAAAAACATAATTTGTCTTTAGTTCACAGCGTTTTATATCAATTGAGGTAACTCAGCAACAGATTCAATGAGCTCAATGGTGAATTTTACTGTTTATTAGCATCAGAAAAAAATATGTCTATAAATATATATGCTGCAAGAATTATGAAGAGGTTTTATTTTCTTTTGGGTTTTAATAAAATATATGTGACAATTTCTGACATTCATATTACTGATAGAGAATAAAGTTTCACTATAAGCCAAAAAATGTTTCGTTTCAACTTTTGTTGGCATTAAATCATTTTTTTTTTTTAAATCCCTATTCGGAAAAAAAAATTACAAATTTTGTGACCGATTGTCGATTTTCTCTTTTTTCCCCGCGACCCCTTGAAGAAACTCGCAATTTTTTTTTTCCCGCGACCAACTGATGAATTTTTCTTTTTTGCTATCAGTTGAAGAAATTTGTGGTTTTATTCTGAGAGCTGTTGATGAAATTCGCTGTTTGATTTCGCGATCGCTTGAAGAAATTCGTAATTTTTTTCCTCGCGACCAAATGACGAAATTCGCTATTTTTTCGCCACCACTCAACGCAATTGACGATTTTTTTTCTGCGATCGATTGATGAAATTAACATTTTTTTCTTTTTGTGCCGGATTAATGATATTCCAGGTTTCATTCCATGAGCGATTGACGAAATTCGTTGTTTGATTTCGCGATCGCCTGACGAAATTCCTGGTTTGATTTCGCGATCGCCTGACGAAATTCCTGGTTTGATTTCGCGATCGCCTGACGAAATTCGTGGTTTGATTTCGCGATCGCCTGACGAAATTCGTGGTTTGATTTCGCGATCGCCTGACGAAATTCCTGGTTTGATTTCGCGATCGCCTGACGAAATTCCTGGTTTGATTTCGCGATCGCCTGACGAAATTCCTGGTTTGATTTCGCGATCGTCTGACGAAATTCCTGGTTTGATTTCGCGATCGCCTGACGAAATTCCTGGTTTGATTTCGCGATCGCTTGACGAAATTAGTGATTTTTTCCTCCGCGATCAAGTGACGAAATTTGCTATTTTTTCATCACCAATTAACGCAATTGGCGATTTTTTTCTGCGACCGATTGACGAAATTAACATTTTTTTCCAGAGATTGATTGTTGAAATTCGCGGTTTTATTCCACGATCGATTGATGGGATTCGCGGTTTTATTCCACGATCGATTGATGGGATTCGCGGTTTTATTCCACGATCGATTGATGGGATTCGCGGTTTTATTCCACGATCGATTGATGGGATTCGCGGTTTTATTCCACGATCGATTGATGGGATTCGCGGTTTTATTCCACGATCGATTGACGATATTCGCGGTTTTATTCCACGATCGATTGACGATATTCGCGGTTTTATTCCACGATCGATTGATGGTATTCGCGGTTTTATTCCACGATCGATTGATGGGATTTGCGTTTTTATTCCACGATCGATTGACGAAATTCTCGTTTTTATTTCATGAGCGATTGACAAAATATAATTTGGCGAGTGATCGACGAAATTTGCGGACTTTTCCATGATTGTTTTCTTGTAGTTTGCGACCGATTGAAGCATTTCATGATTTCTTTTCGTGATCGATTGACGAACTGATTTTTCAGAAATCGGCAAATAATAATAATAATAATTCGAACAATTCGTTGATGAATCGCATCCCCATATCTAGTGTCTACGTATAAGAAATGCCTGAATAAACCTAGCGCTACAAATTTAACGAGATTGTCTCAAAAAAATTTCTGTGCTGCCGTCCGTCTAAGTGCCCGCCGCTAACTTCATTCGCGGCTCGACTTTTTTTAACCATTTGGAAAATGGTTATTGTCCTCGTCAGGGTAGGAAATCAAAAACATATATGAAGCTTTTTATTAGTTGAATCCGCATTTTATTCGTTTTCTGATGGGCCTATACAATAATCTGTATTTTCCCTTTACTTTCAACAGAGATGGATACTTCTGTTGCCACTATGACAAAAAAGTAATAAAAACTGCAAAAAAAAAAAAAAAAAAAAATAATTGCGAGAAACAAATTGAGGTACAGCTTTCAAACAAATTGCATTTAAAAGTACATTTTTGTCTCTATACGACGGTGTAAAAAGTAATATTGTGGGATGTTTAGAAGTTTAAGAATGAAATTTCATTTAAAATGGGTCCAGGAATATTAATGTTTAATCCATGGCGTACGTAATGTATGACTAGCTCCGTAGAAGCTTAAAAATTTACAGTACCGAAAAATGTAATCCATGGCGTACGTAATGTATGATCAACTCCGTGCGATTTTTTATGTCTTAAATTTTAGTCTTTGAAAAAATCATTTACCAAATGGTCGTTGTAATTTGTTAAATAGCATTTTTTATCTATTTATTTATTTATTTACTTATTTTTGGCCGATTCCGAGGACATTGCAGATATTTTTTTTAAAAAACAAGAAAATCGGAAAAGGTCTAGCCGGCAGGGATGTAGTGGAGGGTATACGGAGGTATACGCCGTATACCTTCTGGATTTGTTTCAGGAACATCGTATACCCTCTGTTTCTCAAAAAAGCTATTGTATATACACTCTAAGGTATACCCTCTGTCTTGAGCGTATACCCTCTGCTTATAGAGCGTATACCCTCTGTTTTTTTTACGACTACATCACTGCTAGCCGGATAAGCATAGCGAAATGGCTCCCATGGCCAATGTTTGAAATAACACGTGTGGTAATAAGGCTCACCATCAGAATACAATATAGAGGGTTTTTAGTCCCTGACCTTGAACTGTCCTTGAGATAATGGGCGAAGTATGCGCCGGCACTACTGTTTTTCAAATATGTTTTTCTCAAAAAGTACAGAAGTTAAAAAATCCCTGCCGGCCCGGCCTACAGGCAGAGGTAGATTTCGAAGTATACTAATTTCACCAACAAAAACTAAATCATTAATAGATATAAATCCACTTTAACAGTTTTATCTGTCTGCTTTTGACGAGTTTTTATTTCCTTTTTATAAAATAGCTGGTTTTATCAGAATCATGTTAAGGCGATATTAAAAAAATATTTTTCCATACTCAACAACTCGACATTTTCTGGCACATTTTCAGATTAATTTTTAATAAAAAAAAATATGAAACATGCTGACGTGATTTTTGAAAAGATTTATAAGCGACCTGTGTTTTTATTTTTCTTTCAATTAATTAAAACTTGATTAATAAACCATTATTTTCTCAGTAGGGCAATATTTTTCGTTTCTAACACAATCGCTTCGGGAAATTCTGTTCAAAATGCCCACTTTGACATCATTTTTTGAAATACATTCTGCCTCTGTCAAAAAATCGATCATTACTGTACATTATATAGTTTCTGAATAAGAGAATCTAGCAATTGGATGCGTTTGAGAGCAAAAATGAATTTAACAAGTGGGTAAGTGTGATCATACATCGCACAAAGGGTTTCGTTTAATATTCCTTTCAAAACACTTTCTTTCAAAACGTCCAGTACATTTATCGCCATGGAATACCTTCTAAATTTTGGCAAACACATCCTAAACTATGTTAAAGTTTCAAACATATTCGCCTTGTTATATTTCCTAATTTTGTTCGCCCCCCCCCCCCCCCAAAATGGTACGATATATCACATGCCGGGTATTTGCCAAATTTAGAAAAGTGCCCCCCTTGGGGGGTGGGGAGTGGGCAGATGGTCACCATGATTTTTGACTCGGCCTGATTTTAAAAATTTATGTTATGTTTTATAAGCCATATTAAAGTTTCAAACAGATCGTCCAGTTATATTTCCTAATTTTGTTCGCGCACCTCCCTCAACCCCCCCCCCTCCTCGAAATGCGACGCGCCCTTCTTCTTTATAATTTATTATCGTGTGTTATAAAGTATCTTAAAGTTTAAAACAGATTGAACTGTTAGATTTCCTACTTTAAATGAAATCGCGGTCTGTTAATTCCACATTCCACCACCAGGGAGCGCACTGTATTCTTAACAAAAGCGTATCTGAACGAAACTCCTTTACACAACCCATTAGTAGATATGTTACTCGAGGGGGTGGCGGTCTTCAGCAAGAATTTAAGATAATTGTTGAAATTACTATTCGGAAATAGTGGTAATTTAACTTTTGACATATTTATATTTAATAAGTATAAGTAGCATGTATCTGAGGACTCCATCAAAAAACGCACCTGAAACGGTATGAAACAAAAAAGAAATATTTTGCCCCTCCCCCTCTCCCCACCTTCCCGAAATTTCACGCGCCATTTTTTATAAACTTTTTCTAATGTGTTATAAACTATCGTAAAATTTCAAACAGATCGCCTTGTTATATTTCCTAATTTTAACAAAAATGTTAGTTCCACATTCCACCACCAGGGAGCGCACTCTATTCTTAACAAAACTGTATCGGAAGGAAACTCAGTTAAACAACCTATAAGTAGATATGTTACTCGAGGTGGTGGAGGTCTTAATAAGAAATTAAGATATTTGCTGAAATTACTATTAGGAAATAGTGGTAACTAAACTTTAGACAATTTTATATTAAATAAGTAGCATATATCTCAGGACTCCCTCAAAAAGTCACCTAAAGCGGTCAGAAACGCTAATTTTTTAAATAGAAATCTAGCGCCCCCCCCCCCCCTCCCCGGAATTTCGCGTGTCATTCTTTCTTACACTTTATCTTATGTGTTATAAAATATCTTAAAGTTTCAAACAGATCGACTTGTTAGATTTCCTAATTTTAACAAAATCGCGTTATGTTAGTTCCACATTCCACCACCAGGGAATGCACTCTATTCTTAACAAAAGCATATCTGAACGAAACTCCTTTACGCAATCTTTCCGTAGATAGATGGGTCGGGATGGTGGCGGTCATAAACAAGAATTTAAAATATTTGCTGCGGTAACAAACGCTAAGATTTTAAAAATAATTCTAAATTTTATCAAAAATCTGTGATGCATGAATTTTTGGCGCTATTTTTAGAAGTAATAAAAACTTTAAACTGATTTGATACGTACAAAAATTGAGAAGTTATGGGGTTTTTTCGGTTTTCACAAAACCCCTCCCTATTTCCATCCCCTTTGTCCGCTTTTGCCCATTAACGAACTTGACCGAGATTTTATTTCCCTTGATTTTATGTATCAGTTTGGAAGAGATTTGTGCAGAATTGCGGAAGTTATCGTGTCCAGAAGAAAGTGATAACACAATTGCTTCGGGAAATTCCGTTCAAAATGCCCACTTTGACATAATTTTTTGAAATATATTCTGCCTCTATCAAAAAATCGATCATTGCGGTACATTATATAGTTTCTGAATAAGCGAATCTACCAATTAAATGTATTTGAGAGCAAAAATGAATTTAAAAATGAGTCAGAAAATAAGCAGTTTGGATTTGAGTGCATCCTTAATGCAATGATTTTTCCAACACAATCCGCTTCGGGAAATTCGGTTCAAAATGCCCACTTTAACAGCATTTTTTTAAATATATTCTGCCTCTATCAAAAAATCGACCATTACGGTACATTATATAGTTTCTGAGTAAGAAAACGTACCAATTGGAAGCCTTTGAGAGCAAAAATGAATTGTAAAATGAGTAAGAAAATACGCAGTTTGGATTTGAATACACCCTTACTTAGATGATTTTTTTCTTCAACCGCTATGTATTTTTAATTTGTTTTTGCTGTAAGAATTGGTCCTATCCAAAACTTCTCTTATAGATGTTGTAGACAATATTAAGAAGATATATGATAAATTCATGGGGATTTTATATTTTTTGAATTGACGGAGTTATGGATTTTTTACTTCTTCAAACCCCCTTTTTGTTTTCGTTTTTAATTTTTTTTTGCGGTACGAATTGGTCCTATCAAAAACTTGTGAATATAAAAGTTGTAGATAATATTAAGGAGATTTATAATAAAATTAATTGGAATTGATATCTTGAGAATTGACGAAGTTATGAATTTTTTTCTCCCAAAAACCCTATTTTTTGCGCCCCTTGAGCCCATTTTTAACTTTATCAAAAATCTGTGATACATAAAATTTTGGCCCTATTTTTAGAAGTAATAAAAACTTTAAACTGATTTGATATGTACAAAAATTAAGAAGTTATGGGGGGTTTTCGGTTTTCACAAAACCCCTTCCTATTTCCATCCCCTTGGTCCGATTTTGCCCATTAACGAACTTGACCCCTTTGGCCCTTTGATTTTTATGCCCTTTGATTTTATGTATCAGTTTGGAAGAGATTGGTGCAGAATTACGAAAGTTATCGTGTCCAGAAGAAAGTGATATATATATATATATATATAGATAGATAGATAGATAGATAGATAGATAGATATATAAAGTTTTTTACTGAGGGTGGTTTTGGGTTCTAGGAGTCATGATCGGTGTAGATCTGCAAAAATTTTTCAGAAATTCCAACATAGGAACGATCCCAATAGGTAGTATTTCATACGAAATCTACCTAAAAAGGAAACCAGTGCCAATTATTGAAGAATATATTAGTTCACATTATATATTTTTTTCATATTTTTTCACACATTTTAACAAAAAAATGAACAAAAATATTTTTCAAAAAAAATTATAAATTTAATAATTTTATATTTACACCAACCAAAAAATTACAGAATAATGCTCAAAGTATGTACTTTTAACCCTCCGTCTACCAGACGGGTCCATTGGACCCGACAGGTACATACAAAATATTCATTCAAACCAGAAATTTCTTTAAAATAAACTAAGTATATAAACCAGACAAAAATAAGGTAAATAAATAAGTTAAATAGTTTTAAATAAAAATTCTGGTGTAGAACGTTTTATTAAAACTTGAATAAAATTCCCGGTAGATCTAGGGTTAAGAAAAAAAAATCCGTTGAAATCGAAGGTGCGCTTTTTGAGTTATAACAAAAATAATGCTAGCAACTTGCTAAAATATTCCTAACTTTCCCTGTTTGTATTTGCAGAAATACGCTGTTATCAACGCATTGGTCGATTCGTGACATTTCTACCCGGGCAGGATGTACACTGCGCCAAAATAACCTCCTGAAACCCAAGCAAAATGTAATGCATATATATTTTTTAAATATGAGTTTTTTTACAAATAGGCATAAAAAATGATGTTTTTAAAGAAATTAATAAATTTCGATTTTTTAATTTTGTTTTACAGCACATCTATCTAAATGGATGTTCAGGCCATAACTCGCTTTAAAATAATTTGAAAAGTGCTAAAAGTATGAGAAAGAATAGAATTTATTATAAAGAACATAAGGCAAGTATTAACATCTGCTATTAAAATTGCAAAAAAAGTTTAAACAAATTAAAATAACATAAAAATGAAACTTACCAGCAGAACGTAGAATTCCAACTTGACTCATTTATTACGCCATTTTGTAAACAAAGTAGTTACTGTTGCCAAAATCCAAAAGCTGAATGTTGATTCATACATTACCATGCCAAACTAGTTTTAGATAGCTACAATGAAATTTAACGCAATAGAAGACGAAAGCAAAACATCCATTTAAATGGATGTCAGGTCTCAGGAGGATAAGAGAATCTTTCCATGCATACCACTTCCCTATAGGTTTTTTCGTGTTTGTAAATATTCTGTTATTTTGCCGTACTACACATCCTTCTTGCTTAATAATATCAAGAACTGACAAACAAAATGGTAACATAGAAGAAGGCTATGAAGCTGTACAGTGTACATATGTAACGTACCACTTTAGGGGGAACTGTGTGCGTGGTGGTGGTGGTGGGGGTGCTGGCACTTGACAACGGAAGATACATGTAGGGGGAGCGGGGTTTGTCATTTGATCTCGTCATCATTTTTGATTAAACCAAAATTTACTTTTTTGGTATCGTTTTCTTTACCTCTGTTATATTAATTTTTTTCAATCTGTTTTCTTTTTTTATGAAAAATACAAAATTATTATTAAAACCATTGAATGATTATAAAACATTTGATTCCAAATTATGGAATAACCCAACATTCACCATTAATATTTTCCTGCCATATGCATATATAATTCGTTGTTAGAGAAACCAGATTAGAAATGATACTTGTTATTTTTGCAAGTAAAAGATGGGTAAGAATGTTGTCCACCTGTTTTGTTTACAAGAAGTTATGTTTAGCCCCGTGTAAGGGCGAAGTGCAAGAAGACAATATTACTGTTCAATGCATTATGTAACAAAGAACTATTATTAAAAACTTTTAAATAATAGGTATTTCTTTAAAATGTTATTTGATATAAGTTATTTCTTATTTCAAATGAAAATCAAATTTCAAATTATTTTTGCTTAATAGGCGCAAAGACCAACTTAGTGAAAAATATTCCATGCCGGGAATCGAACCCGGGTCATCAGTATAGCGCACTGACGTTCTACCGCTAAACCACATGGAACGATACCCAGCCTGGAACTTCTCCATGTGGTTTAGCGGTAGAACGTCAGTGCGCTATACTGATGAGCCGGGTTCGATTCCCGGCATGGAATATTTTTCACTAAGTTGGTCTTTGCGCCTATTAAGCAAAAATAATTTGAAATTTGATTTTCATTTGAAATATTGTATTCAAGGCGAATGTTTCTCTCTGGAAAAATTTCCAAATATTAATATAGATTCATCGATGCTGGATTTAATTAAGTGTCTGTGTTTGCCCCATGTTGGTGGCTCACGGAAAATATTCCATCTTGTGCTGCGTTTGTAGCCTTGCCAACTTGTAATAGTGAGAAGTTCCAGGCTGGGTATTGTTCCATGTGGTTTAGCGGTAGAACGTCAGTGCGCTATACTGATGACCCGGGTTCGATTCCCGGCATGGAATATTTTTCACTAAGTTGGTCTTTGCGCCTATTAAGCAAAAATAATTTGAAATTTGATTTTCATTTGAAATATTGTATTCAAGGCGAATGTTTCTCTCTGGAAAAATTTCCAAATATTAAAGTTATTTCTTATATGACAGTGATATTTTATGAATTTCTTCTTTTTATTTAAATCAGTAAAATATGCGAATAAAAAAATGTACAACCGTATCTGTATATCATTTCAAACGTATAAAAAGAAAGAAAAGCAAAAAAAAAAAAAAAAAAAAAAAAGAAAAAGAAGTTTTAGACATTGATAACAATATCATTAGGGGGAAAGGGGTTCGCGGAAATGATAACGTATGGTACGGAAGGTTGGAAGCGTGTCCAAAATTGCCAAAAAGTTGATAACCTTATATATTTGCAGTTCCTATTCAGCTTCACCTGCACAATCGACTAGACCATCGACTTGATAATATTACGCGAGAAGGATACACAGTACGCCAAAATAACAGACCGTTTACAAACACGAAATAAACCTATAGAGAAGTGGTATGTATGGAAAAATTTGGCGCACTGCGCATCCTGCCCCAGTGAAAATGTCACGAATCGACCAATGCATAGATAGTAACGTATTTCTGCAAATATAAACAGGGAAATTTAGGAATATTTTAGCAACTTGCTAGCATTATTTTTGATATAATTCAAAAAGCGCATCTTCGATTTTAACGATTTTTTTTTCTTAAAAGTACATACTTTGAGTGTTATTCTGTAATTTTTTGGTTGGTGTAAATATAAAATTATTATATTAATAATTTTTTTTGAAAAATATTTTTGTTTATTTTTCTATGTTAAAATTTGTGTAAATATGTGAAAAAAATATATAATGTGAACTAATATATTCTTCAATAATTAGCATTGGTTTCATATTTTTAACTGTTGTACTTTTTGAAAAAAACGTATTTGAAAAATAGTAGCGCCGGCGAATACTTCGCCGATTATCTCAAGGACAATTCAAGGTCAGGGGCTAAAAACACTCTACATTGTATTCTCATGGTGAACCTTATTAACACACATGTTATTTCAAACATCGGCCGTGGGGGCCATTTCGCTATGCTTATCCGGCTAGACCCTTTGCGGATCCGCAGAAAGGTTGCGTAAAAATGTGGCCTACCATCTTAGCGTTTTCAAACACAGATCATTTAAAAGATTATTTCAAACTGATCAAACAGCATAACAGCAAATAATTATAACACTAAATATTATTTAGCTATAATCAAGAAATTGTGCCAGTTGCCTAGAATAACAAGAAAAAAAAAATAATGTGTCAAGCATAGATTATGAAACACTTTCCAGCACATTCAGAATAATGTAACAAAACTACACCGTTAAAAAAAAAAATAAAATATAACATTTAATTCAACCATATGGAAAAGCACAAAAACACATTTCAAAATCAAATTTCAGATGTTCCTATCTACTATCGGGAAATTATCCGAATTTTTTCAGCAGCCCTGTATATGATATATAGATTTGTATCTATTAACTACATGCATGCCAAAATTTAGTTCACTTAAGAAATACATATACTTGAATTTTCAACTGACCTTCAGCAATTTCCTCTAATAAAGAAAATGGTACGTCAATACTTTTGTGCAGCCCTGTATACGAGGTATAGAATTTATATATAACGAGTAACATGCAAGAAATTAAGTAAATTTAAAAGCGCATACCGAATTTTAAACCGTACATTCCAGCCATTATTATCCAAAGACAGTACTGTAACCGATTTCTTTTGTGTGTCCCTGTAAATGAATATAAAAATGCTATGAACGCCCTGTTGTAACGTGATCGTAGTGAAATTCAACGATTTATGTCAGTTTCAATACATTTGAAATAGCGTAATGTCATTAAAATACTCTGCAAACGGTCCCCCCCCCCTATACCATAATGTAATGGAATACTTTTAAGTGTCCCTGTAAATGAACTATTAAGCTTACATACTTCATATACAATATCAAACATGCTTTGGTGACCCTAAATAACCCCCTAAGTAAGTAAATATAGAAATACGTTTATCAACTGCATGAAAATCAGAGTATATTTACGGGAGTTAAAGCGTGGACAGACAGACAAAACGAATGCATAAACACTTTTCAACTTTGTTGGAAAGTGTTAAAAAATGCGAAAAAAAAAAACAACGAGTTCAGACTATTTCGCCCCGTTCTTGCGTGGGGGCACTATACAGCGAAAAAATCTCAAATGGCTACTTTGTCCTCACTGGCCACTTCACCTGTCTTTCCCCTATACCAGGATCGGCGAAACTTTTTACGAGCGCGTGCCAAAATTTCACAAACAATATCTATCAACAATGTAACGTGCCAAACTTTGACATAAAATAATTTTGCAGTGTGCGATGTTTAAACAAGACACTAGTTAAAAAACCAGTTGCTGGCATGCATTAATAATTAAAAATTAAAAAATATTAAAAATTAAAATACGAATTCTCTGTATTTTGGAATAAGCTATCAAACTAACGAAATTTTAATTCGTAAGTATGATTTATACGTACGTACTGTAACAAGGAAATAAAGATAATTTTTTTTTATTTTAGTAATTTTTGAGTTTATTATTAATGCAACATCTGGTTATAATTATCCAAGTTGCATTAAACAATGTATTGATGAGAAAACTTACTGATGAGATTTTTGCTGATGTTCGATGAAAATTACTTTATAACTGATTCATATTTTGATATTTTTATAAATATGCATAGAAATTGGCTCCATTTACCATCATATTGCATTGACTGTCTAACAAAATTAGTTTGAAAAATGCAACTTTATAAATTCGTATAGAAAGGCAAAATACATGTTAAAAACTCTGCATAACATAACAGGAAAAGATATTTTGCATTTTTTGTGATAGTCTGTGGAACAAAATTTTATTGATTATAACAGAAAAATGTGTTATCTGTATAATGATTATAAAATTTATTTTTTCTCATGTCAGAGAAATTGTCTTACGTGCCAACTATGGCAATGGCACGCGTGCCATAGGTTCGCCAACCCTGACCTATACGTTTAAATTGAGGAATCTCTCCACAATTATATCCATTTTATTGATCTCCATACATTAACGTAGAAGTATAAATATATTCAGCAGTACTTCATCAATAAATGAAAATTCAATTACAATATAAATTTAGAAAGAAGGTGTATATGAAAAATATTTATAACAATTAACTATGAAAACACAAAACTGTCAAATTTAAACTACACAGGCAAGAGACTGTCTGTTTCTCCTCAGTGGGTGGACAAACAGATCTAACTCCACACCCCCTACGGTTAGAAACTTGTACTAGGTTTCGAAACAAGTCTCCTGCATTCAAAACAAATACAAAAACTAAATTATTGATTTATTATTATTATTTTTTTTTTTTACTTTAAAAGGTATGAATTAAATAATTGAACTTCAATATTATTAAAAAGTAAACAAAACAATAAAAATATATAAAAATAGCAAATAGTCAGCAAGTTGCTAAAATCCTAAGAAGGTTTGATTTTAAAGTTACTTTTCCTCCTGTTAATAAAATCACTTTTTCAAATCTCAAACACCCGCCTAGATAATTGGGGCATTTACCAAATCTCTTGTCAGTGTGGCCTTTCTTATATTGGCCAGACTAAACATGCTCTTAGATTTTGTTTAAAAGAGCATGAAGATTATGTTAAAAATAATGAGCTCAAACGTTTTTCTATTGCTCAACATTCTTGGTCTTCTCAACATAGGTTCGATTTTTCCTCAGCCATCATTATCCAAAAATGTTCTTCTAACCTTAATCTTGATTTTTGGGAAGCTTACCATATCATTGAAAATTCTCACTCTTTAGTCAATGACTTATCTAGTACTCCTGATTTTCCAAGTATTTGGAATTGGAAAGCATTAATTTAATTCCCCCTTTTATGGTTTCTTTTTCTCTCCTTCTCCGGTAGATGTCGCTACTTGTCCACCCAGTCGTTTCCACTGCTCCTCTCTCATTGGTTGTTTTGGCGCCTTCGCTACCCGCATAGGGTATATAAGCCAGCGCGTCTATCATTTTGCTCAGCCTTGCTTTTTCTAGCACGCTGTTCCTTTTCCCCCTATCTTGTTGCACTGAAGAAGAATCTCGCTAGTAGATTCGAAACAGCTGTTTGCTGCTTTTCATATATTATTTGTGCATTTTAAACGTCGGTTTTTCTGCTTTTTAATAAAAATATAGTATAAAATAGTACAAACTTATTTAAATACAAAGCATAATTATATTTTAACGTGTATAGTGTATGAAAGCAGAACGACGACGACGAGCAGCAGATATAAATATATTCAGCAGTAGATATAAACGTGAAAATCATATTCAAGCAAGTGCAATTACTGCTTTTATTATTTCTTCTTTAAACATGTTCTTGAACTTGTTTTAGATAAAGCTCTTAAACTGACCTTCAAGCTAAATATAGAAATACGTAATCGAGCTTTCTAAAAACGGCAACGCTTATCTCTCCCACTAATTATTGTATTTGACTTGTTCTTTAAATTTATCGTTTTTAATCGATCTTTGTCAGATATGTTGGAAGTTTATTTCATGTGCGCCCAGCTCAAAGTCCGTCCAAAAAGGTCAAGTTAATTTTAATGGGTTTGAAAGAAAGAGATTGAAAACTACTCTGTTCCCAGATCTTCAGCAGTTTTACTTCCACGAAGATACTAAAGAACATTTTTTTTGCTTTCAATTTTTGTTAAAACAGTTGTCGTTTGTTTAAAACTTTGAATGCAAAGAAATATTCAGCTACTGCAATATTCCAAGATCTCTTCTCTGCATTTTTTGGTCATCTATCTAGTATTAAAGAACAAAAATATATCCGCGCGTAACGTTGACGTGATATTGACGGTGGTAACAATTTAAAGAATCCGTTTACCTTTTTTCGAAAATTTAACATGGTTCAATTTAAATTTTTACACCGTAGAATAGGGGAAAAAATGTACTGTCAAACGCGCAATTTATTTGAAAGCTGCATTTAGTAAATTTTTTTCATGGTTTTTAAAATAATTTTCAAACATGAATTTTATAAAAATCTATATCGCGTGCTGCACGATTAAGGATGATTACGAAATTAAGACTTCATAAATAAATAAAATAAAACTATACAAATTTCACCCTCTAATGCCCATGGTAGCATATATGTTACTACTAGTTTTTCCAATTTAGTGGATTTTTTTAATTCAGGTATTCCAAATTCATACCAGAAATTTAAAATAGTAATATCTGCTTTATTTAACAACAGGCATACTGTCATTAACACGGACCGGCATTGATCTTTTCGTTTAGGCGACGCCGGTCCCTAGGGACCGGCGGTATAAAATTATAAAAATAATGTATTATATAATATTTTAAAAAAATTTCACTTTTTTAATGTATTTTATTAAAACATTTCAAACATAAAAAGGGTTTTCTTTCACAAGAATTGTAAGTTTTATTCACAAATTTTATACAAATATATATACACAATTTCTGTATATGCTGTCGCTTAAACAGAAATTAAAATAAAATTAGTATCGCGTTTTACGTGTTAAATAAAACAAAATTTATTACTAAAATATTCTGGTGTGAATTTACATTTTCTAAATTACAGATTTTCTAGAACCTATTCTATCATGGGAATTAGAGGGTTAACAGATATATAAATGAACTAACGTGCTCACTGAAATAACCAGAATGAAAAAAGGCTGCTGTTCGTAACAAAATTTTTGGAGATTATTTCGGTTATTAAACATTGGCATGCGGCTAATACGAAAGTACAGTTTTTAATAAATTTTAAAACTTTATTTTACTTCATAACTGATATTTTTCTTATGCAAAAATGGTTTTGGTGTTGCTAGTAGGGAATCTAAAAAAATACATTAAATGCAAAAAAAACCCGTTAGAAAAAAAAAAAGTTTTTAAGTATGCGTGCTTGGTGGAAACACTTAAAAAAAAAAGAAAAAAAGCCATATCCCCCTTTCTAGCCCTCTAAGATCAGAGACTTGAAGATCAGAGTCAACAAAATTGCAGCAACAAACAAGGTTCAACTAACTGAGCGATTAATTCGTGTATGGCATCACAGTGATAAAATGGAACGATTGATTCAGAAGTACATCTAAGGGATGCCAAGACGAATAAAGGCAGTCATAACTGCTAAAGGTGGACATACGAAGTACTAAAAGCTATTAGTGGACATATTTAACCTCTTCGGTCCCTGGGTCACCATACGGGGACCTCTGTTCTTTTCTTTATAAAAACTAAAATGTCCGATTTTTTTTTTTTACATTTCCACATCACTTCTTATTACACTGCTCAAAACAATTAAAGGATATTTGAAGTTTTATATTAAATAAAGATATAAACGAAATTTTTTTTGCCGAAAATAGAAGAAGAGAATCACAAATGCAAATTTTTCTGGTTTTCAAACTGTGGAGTATGCAAATTTTGAGTTCGACGTAAAAAAGGTCGCTACAGCGGCAGCGAATGAAATTTGACTTTCAACTGGATAAAAGAGAATGAAGACAAGAATGATCGGCATTCAGTGATTGCTTTGTTTCGATGAGTACGATGTCTCAGCGAAGTCATTTGACAGATTCAGAAGCTTTGAGAATTCTTGGTAGGTTAGAAGGGGGCCAAACTCAAGCCGAAGTAGCGCAAGCCATTGGAGTGTCACAAAGTGTCATTTCCAGGATCTGGAACCGTTTTTTGGAGAGTGGATGTGCAGGCCGAAGACCAGGGCAAGGTCGTAGACGGGCAATAACGCCCAATGAAGATCGGTATTTAGCGTTAACAGCTCGGAGACACCGAACCATGAACGCTACTCTTCTCCAACAACACCTTCGCTCGGCTACAGGCACCACGATTTCAACTCAGACTGTCCGAAACCGGCTCCATGCTGTAGGTCTGTATGCTCGCCGACCGATGGTATGTGTTAGATTAACATCAAGGCATCGTCGCGACCGCAGGGAGTGGGCAACCGAGAATGTCAACTGGAGGAGAAATGAATGGAGCAATATTCTGTTTTCTGACGAGTCCCGTTTTTCTGTGCATCCGGATAATAGGCGTATTTTCATCTGGAGGGACCGTGGCAGTAGGAATAATCTTGCGTTCGTGCGCGAAAGTGTCAGATTTGGCGGTGGAGGAGTGTTGGTGTATGGTGGCATCTCCATTGACGGGCGCACTGACCTCTACATCATTCGAGATGGAGCTCTGACTGGTCGCCGATATAGGGATGAGATCCTCAGACCTATTGTAGTCCCTTACGCTGCAGCAATCGGAGATAACTTCATTTTAATGGACGATAACTGCAGTCCACATCGTGCAAACCTGGTGGAGGATTTCCTTTTCGAGGAAGGAATCGTTCGAATGGAATGGCCAGCGTGTTCTCCAGACATGAATCCAATCGAGCACGTTTGGGACGCTCTAGGAAGACGAGTTTCTGGCCGCCAACAACCCCCACAAGCTCTCCAAGAACTGGAAAGAGCTCTTCTGGAAGAGTGGGGCAGAATACCCCAACTCGTCATTAATAGCCTCATTGAGTCCATGCCTCAAAGGTGTTCAACGTTGCTGGCCGCCCGTGGAAACCATACCCCCTACTGAAAATGATTTTCTTTGAAGAAACACCTTTTCTTATTCTTTTTTTCTCATATGCACAAATTGTGTTTTTTTCCTTTAGTACACAAATGCGCAATAAAATGCATTTTTTTCTGCCAAACATGTGTAATTTATTCTCATATAACCTACTATGTCTGTCGACCATGTATCAATCAGCTAAACAGTTTACCAGATACAAAATCCACCTAAAACTGCAATATCCTTTAATTGTTTTGAGCAGTGTAGATGAATGTTTTTTGCTTTCAAAGCAAACGAATAAATGGCAGCATCTAAGTTGATTCCCACCTAAAATAAAAGTTATTTTCATCCAAGTTTGCAAAGTGCCTAAAAATGCCCAAAAGGCAGTATGACCAAGAAAGTAAGAAAATTTCATAAGTATTTAACTTACATCTTTTTCACTAAAAAATTTTGAGGATTTGTAGATTATTTACTTGTGTAAAGCTCTTAAATTTGTGATTGCGTTCATTTCGGTTAATGGTTATTATATTGATGTTTTATGGGCGTTTGTAGTTTTAGATCCATATTTTTGAGCTCAAATTACTAAGCGCCTAAAGGATCAATTTCAGAAAAGGCATTTTTTCTGTCATTTACGATGTCATTTTGTTAGGAAAAAAACAAAGAATAAGCATTTGTATTATTATTTTAGATTCGGAACTGAAGAGAATAAATATGTTCATTGTAGTAAGAGGATAAATTTAAATATGTTCATGCATATACCGGGTGTCCTAAAAAGGACTGATTTTAAAATTCAATAACTAGCAAACTGCGACAGATATTTAAAAAATTCTTGCAGAAGCGTTATGAGGTAAGGTCAAAAGTTTTTTTTTACAGTGATTTTCGATTTTAGTTCGAATTACAAGAAATAGATGGCGCTGTAAGCAATATGTGCTAAAAACAGGCTCGATTTTTTGGTCGATCTCTTCTTCCGTGCGGAAAAAGGAGATGTACTAAGTGGTAAAATGTACTAAGTGGGTCCCGAAGGACCAAAAATTGAGCCTGAATTTAGCGTCTATTGATCGCAGCGCCATCTATTGTTTGTAATTCGACCTAAAATCGAAAATCACTAAAAAAACTTTTGACCTCATGCATAACCCTCCTGCAAGAATTTTTTTAATATCTGTCACCGTTTGCAAGTTATTGAATTTTAAAATCAGTCAGTCCTTTTTAGGACACCCGGTATATTTAATGTAACTAAATTCTAGGCTGATTTATGTGTAAATTTTCCCTTTTTCAATAATAATTTGGCCAGTACTGTAATTATACAACATCAATTCAAAACACAAACAGAAGCAAAGAAAAAAAAAAAAGAAGTCAATAAGAACCAGTAAAATAAATGAAGTAATATTGGCTAATCACGAGAAACATCAGAGTGGTAATTTCCATAATGTAAGAGAAAATGAAGTTTCTGTCACGAGACTAGCATGTATGGAGCTATACTATATGGTATGTACTAGCATGTATTGGATGATACAACAAATGATGCCTAAGGAGAATGAAAGTTAAAGAAATGTTTTGTGCTTAACTTAACGATTGCCCATCTGTAATATTCAGGTAATGTCTTTTGTTATTAGCTATAGTTTATTTAGTAAAGAAAATATAATTATGAAACTATGCGCTAAGTACGAGTGAAAAAGGGAAATAATCTGATGTTATATATTCGAAACCACACGCATACAACATTGGAAAATATCATAAATATATACAGAATTCTGCAATTTTACATGATGAACGTAACTAAGGGGACACAGGACCTTTGAGTTTGTCGAAATGATAAAAAACATCGCATTTTTCAAAATTCTAAAACAAATAATATTCAATCAAGACCTTTTTTTTTCTGCCTAAAGTATATATTCTTACTTGTATTATCCAGAAAAATAAATGCTGTATACACAAAATTAATATTAAAATTTTAAATAAAAAAATACATCTGACTAATGCGTGAATTAAAATCATTAAGTGCTGCGCGCATGATAAAACTCTAAATTATGCACATAGAAAACAATTTTTCAACAAAATAGAATCATAACACACCTACTTCTAAATTAAAACCAAAATATACTCAAAAAGCTTTGTTAAAAATTTAATTTTAGCACAAAATAAGAAAATTTTCAAATTTTTCAAAATTTCTTCAAGTTTTATGTGTAAAAAAATAAGTAACCAAAATGGATGAAGTTTTTTGGTCTTAGCATGAAGACTATTAAGAAACGCATATTTGGTTCATTTTTTAAAGTATATATAGTTTGAAAGTAACAGTGTGCACAAACTCTAAATTTACTAATCTGAGAAAACGCTTTTTAAAGTTTCAATATCTATGGACCTTCCATTGTATTCACCGTCTATAAATAATTATAACTCAAGAAATAACGCAGATTTTTGAATAGGGTTTTTTGCATATTGTTTATAAATAAAAAAAAAAAAAAAAAATCAGAATAAAACAAAAACTGATTTTTTGAAAATTTAAAAGGTCCTTTTTTTTTCACAATATCCTCCCTCTCCTTTGATTAAATTTGGAACTGCAAAACTGTAAGCGAACATAGAGAAATATTTTCCCATTTCCATCTTTTATGAAGAATGTACTTCCTCATTCTCTCTCTCTCTATGCGAGTGGATCGATGAGGAATTTATTTTTCAGAGTTCTTTCCTCGTCTATTAACTGCCTCTTCGGAGATTCCTTACATTTTTTATTATTCTCATCGGCAGAAAAGGGAAAAATTATTCACTCATTTGAATTCTTCTTTCATCTATCTCTTTTCTGTAGACACTTAAGGGAGTTATCTTTGAGACACTATCTATTATCGTCTCTGCGTATTATGATTCACTTTAAAAATTGAACGACTCGGAGCGTAACAAGTGATTATTACTTTCTTCTATCTAAAATAGAAGAAAGTATTTTAATAGATTTTTTTTTACCTTTCGATGGATTTACACGCTTTAGGGGTCAGAGATCGAGAAACGTTTTTACAAAATATCTGTCCGCGTATGTGTCCTTTTTGTATCCCCAAAAAGTGTATGAAGTTAAGCGTAGTATTAAACCAAATTACATATGCTTTTGGCTATGATCAGCTGATCCAGTGGCGCCAACTTATATCGGCCCGTGGGGCCAAAGCCCACCCAATAATTTGTTCTTCCAGCCCACTCGATTTTCATTTTTCTATTTCGTGCTTATTTATTTTTCAATCGCTGAAAAGAAATTATTTGGTTGACGTTCACAAAATTATTTTGTTTCAAAATACGGTGAAGACAGCAGTAAGACACACCGGGGCCTAAAACACAATCTGTCCCCTTTCATCCTAAAAGATATAAAAACAATTTTCTGTAAAAAAATATTTCCCGCTGATTCGGGAAATATTTTTTCTTCCTAAATACACCTAAATTGGCAGTTGTTGTCATTCAGGACTTTCCAGTTTTTTGGGTTTAAGGATCTTTCAGAAAATGCTGCCAAAGAGTTTTAAGACAATTTTGAAAATGCGTCAGCTCAGGCGCCTTTTTAGGCCAGAAAACACTGAAAATTCATAAAATACAAAAACTCAGTATGTTTTGTCCGTAAAAGATTTTTTTTTTTAAATTGTCCATCTTAGGATTTCCTTCTAATGTCATTCTTTTTCTAAATATACGTTATCAGAAAAGGAGGCCGTATTAAAATTAAATTTCGTAATTTAATGTTCATGCAGATCCTTTTTAAATAAATGCCATACCTGAAAGAAGTACTTGATTTGTATACTTTTAACTTTCTTCTATCTTTACAAGAAGAAAGTATTGGTTTCATGAAAATTTTCGAATTCCAGTTTTCGACGGATTTACACGTTTTATGAGTCAGAGATTCCAAAAAACATGTTTTTACAAAATGTCTGTCTGTGAGTCTGTCTGTCTGTCTGTCTGTCCGTCCCTCCGTCTGTATGTGACACAAATTTTGTGGGCGCTCTATCTCAAGAACTAATGGACGAAATTTCACAAAACTTCATATTTCGTTAGACCTTGATATAAACTGGAACTGATTAGATTTTGGTGTAAATCGCCCAACAGGTGGCGCTGCTATGCGGCATTTTTAACGATTTCTGCAATAGCTGTATCTCAAGAACTACTGCACGGATTTTCATAAAACTTCAGATTCAGTTAGTCCAGGATATAGTTTGGTGCTGATTACTTTTTTGTGAAAATCGCCCAACAGGTGACGCTGGTATGCTGCATTGTTCATGATTATCGCAATAGCTCTAACTCAAGAAAAAATACACGGACTTTCATAAAACTTCAGATTCAGTTAGTCCCTGATATAAATTAGTGCTGCTTAATTTTTGGTGCAAATCGCCCAACAGGTGGCGCTGGTGTGCTGCATTTTTCACGATTTCCACAAGAGGTGTATCTCAAGAACTATTCCACGGATTTTCATTAAACTTCAGATTTAGTTAGTCCTTGACATGAATTGATGTATAAATTAGTGCTGTTTAATTTTTAGTATAAATCGCTCAACAGGTGGCGCTTCTGTGCTGCATTTTTCACGATTTCCACAAGAGCTGTATCTCAAGAACTATTGCACGGATTTTCATCAAACTTCAGATTTAGTTAGTCCTTGACATGAATTGATGTATTAATTAGTGCTGTTTAATTTTTGGTGCAAATCGCTCAACAGGTGGCGCTGCTATGCTGTATTTTTTTCGATTTCCACAATAGCTTTATCTCAAGAGCTAATGCTTGGATTTTCAACAAACTTCAGATTCAGGTATACCTTGATATCGTTTAGTGCTGTTTACTTTTGGTGTAAATCGCTCAACAGGTGGCGCTGCTATGCTACATTTTTTCAGAATTTCCGCTATAGCTCTATCTCAAGAACTAATGCGCGAATTTTCATCCAACTTCAAATTCAGATATACTTTGATATGAATTGGTGCTAAATCGTTATTTCTTGTACTATTTAAATGATTTAATTGACGTGATTTATATAGAAGAAAGTTTTGTGATGGCCACAACATACTAGTTGTAATTGGTATTATATATTCTATTATCAGCGATTCAAGAAATTTTATCTTTTTTTAATCAACCGGTACAGCTTAAGTAAATAGTAGTATTAAAACATGCATTTTAGGGTATTTGCCTTAAATGCCCATTTTAATATCTTTTAGTCCTTTGCATTTTAATTTGTAGTCAAATTCATGACGCAATAGTAAATATTAGACTCCATAAAATGAAGACCAATGAGAATATAAATAAATAAAATTGCAATTTTATATTCTACTCAAATTCCTAACTTATCTTGAAATACCATCTTTTCACAAACTTTCAACGAAAAAAAAAAAAAAAAAAAAAAAAAAAAAAAAAAAATGACACTGTTATTTACCCTAAAAGGGTTTTGAGCCCACCCAATATTTTTCCAAAAGTTGGCGCCACTGGCTGATACCAATTGAATTTGTGAATATTCCGCCGAAAGAGGGCGCTGTAATAGCGATTTGTGCGCCATTTTTATGTGCGTTCGTAATTATATACGTATACGCAGCACCTACAGTCGTCGCCTGCTCCGTCCGTCTGTCCGCATATAACATCACAAAAATTATCCAACCGAATGGTTGGAAATTTAATATACATATAATCATTGCAGAATTTTGCCGGGTCATTTCAAATTTTATGAAAATCGAATCAAAACTTAAAAATATATTAATAAAGTTTTCCCCATTCTATTGAATCCTATCATACGTGATTAATTCAATGATATCCCATGATAGATAATGATTCTAGGTTGCCATGGCGATAACATCCTATTCAAGATGGACTCCTATTAGTTCAGTATTACTGAATTTAATATACAATCGTTAATAAGTTTTGTATTCATGTACTGATGCAGAAGAGTGCAACAGCTTTGCTATCAAGATCTGAATATTTATAAAACTAGTTAAAGTACGAACGCACCTCATTTGCCAAGTTTGACGTACAATTCCCGACTTGTCTCTTAATAAGTTATTTTCACGAAATTGGATTTAATTTGGATTATGTTTCCATACGTTGAGCAGTTCTCTGGTAATAAGTCCGGTAAAATCTTGTTTTATTTTCAAATAAAACAAATTTATTCATGATAAAAGAATATAAAATGTTATACTTTTACGATCACGCAACTATAATATTGATAGCTAATAATTTTTTGTTGTTAACTATTTCACTTTTAATAAAGAAAATACAGTTGAAAAATGATGCGCCAAATTTGTCATATAAAGCAGGAGACAAACCGATGTTTTATATTGGAAATGACAGACATATTATAGAAATGAACATTGATACATAGAAATACTTCTTGTTGGTTTTGCATTAAGGAGGCTGGTCACTCAGCTTCGGAATTCTCCTCCGTAATGTTAAGTCTATGGACTTTTGATGCATTTATATACTGTAAAAGCACTTATTTTCGCGAGCCGTAATTTTCGCGAGCCGTAATTTTCGCGAAAATGAAGATATCTGTGATTTCGCGAATTTTACATGAACAGAACCGAAAGTTGAAAAATCCGGAAACTGCCTAAATAGAACCCTTTTTGCATAAGGAATTTTAAGAAACTTCCTTTTGTCTGAAAAGTTTGTTCTGTTAATTGTATTATTGTTTATATTCAAGAAATAGTTGTTGTAAGTATTCAAGAAATTTTTGTACTTATTTCTTATTTAAGTAATTGTAATTATTAAATTTTGGATAAGTGAAAAATTTCTAACTTTTTAATTTTTATTTTAGGCGAAAAAAAAAAAATATTTCGCGAGACTTAAATGTTCGCGATTACGACGGGCTCGCGAAAATCGCGAAATTTAAAGCCTCGCGAAAATAAGTGCTTTTACAGTATTTAAAACATCTTCTAGGGAAATTCACATTTTTAACATCTTTTTTCTGTGTACCCTTCTTAAAGGATGGCTCTTTTTAGGTGCGTTCGTAATTATATAAATACGTAGCACCTATAGTTGTCGTTCAGTCCGTTCGTCTGTCTGTCTGTCTGTCCGCATATAACACAGCAAAAACTACCCAACCGAATGGTCTGAAATTTTAAATATATGATTGTTGCAAAATTTTGACGAGCCATTTCAAATTTTAGGAAAATCGGATGTATAGTTTAATTACAGGGACAGTCAAAAGTTTTCCTTTACATTACGGCCAATGGGAAAAATTATTGTAAGTGCATTTTAATGATGTTACGGCCTTCCGAATGGTCTGAAATTTTAAATATATAATTGTTGCAAAATTTTGTCGAGCCATTTCCAATTTTAGGAAAATCGGATGTATAGTTCAATTACAGGGACAGTCAAAAGTGTTCCGTTACATTACGGGGAATGGGAAAAAAGTTATTGCAAGTGCATTTTAATGATGCTACAGACTATGCACTTTATGAAGTGCAAAAAATTATACATTCAGTACAATATGGGGTGTAAAAAATAATTATAAAAACTAGTTATAGTACGAACGCACCTCATTTGCCACGTTTGACGAGCAATTTCCAACTTGTTTTCTTTGTTTTCAAAATATTTCTAAAATCTATGCTGAATTTAATATTTTAAGTGGTTAAAAGCGGGCGAACTTTGAGTAAGATTTTAACACTTCCTATAAAATTAAGTCTGTACTTTAGAAATATTTTGAGAACTAAGAAAAAAGGAGACATCTTTTAGGAAGTGTACACAAAAAAGAGAAGTTAAAAATATTAATTTCCCGAGGAGATATTTTAAATAGACGAATGCATCCAATGCCCATAGAGTTTACATTAGTGAGGGGATATCGGAAGTTGAGTGACCAGCCCCCTTAAGGGCGTGATTAATGTTTGGGAAACAAATCCTCTCCTTAGGTAAAATCTGGAGCACCAAAATTATCTCCAGAGATATTCTTACCATTTATGAGAAATTCACTCCCTTTTTGAGCGAGTGAGTGGATCGATGTGGAATTTATTTTCCAGAGCTTTTCCTCGTCTATTAAGAGGTCTCAGAACTCTTAAAGCTTTAAAATTTTTTTAATTTTAATTTTTTTAGATGTTAAACTCCTATTTTTTCTGAACATTTTGATGTAATTGTTTCCTTGAAATTCCTATTAGAACTGAAGTTATAGCTTTTACATTTATACACGCATTTATACACGCTTACATTTATACATTTATGACGCTTCAATAGCTGAAGCGTCATTTCGGAAACTTTGAAGCCATTTTTCTTCAAATTACGTTTTTGGGAATAACGCGCAGGAAATCTCAAAAACTTATGAATATTTTTTCATGAAATTTTCAAAACATATGTTTTATATTAGTCTGTATAAACTGAACCTAAAATTTCTTTTTTATTGTTCAAAACAATATTTTTTTAGGTGATTATACTGTTGAAATTTTCTTAATTTTGCATTAGCTAAATACAACTTTGTATTAAAAATAGTAAAAAGCTTTAAATACAAATTTAGGTTCAGGGTAATTATTACAATCTGAAGTATAAGTAGGCACCAAAATTTTCATTCATCAATTAGTTGCAATACTTATTTTGTAATTGTGCGCGTAACGTGTTATGAAGATTTTTTGCTCGTCAAATGTCTAACAGTTTGGAGCCCCCTGTAAATGCTAATTCTGCATCTTATAATTTTTTAAATACATGAAATGAAAGAACATTCTTATATTTTTATTCCAATTAAAATTGTGTCTTAAAATCAAATACATTTTAAGATATTAAATGTTGAAAATGGTCTTTTTTTTCATTTTTTCCAATTTTAAGAGTCATGAGACCCCTTAACAACCTTTTCTTGTAGCTCTTTATCGCATACTCTTTCATTTAACTTAGCTCGATTTATATGTATGTAAAGATGGAATTTTGCGATCGATTTCTAACTCGTATTCCGATGTGTTAGAATTATGCAAATTATGTACAAAAGATTTGTTTCCAATGACAATACAACATTTTAATAATTTTAGAAATTAATTATAAATTAATAGATTATTTTTTAAGGCACTTTTGAACTAGCCCGCCACAGGTGATCAATTGCCCAATATTCTCTGTAACTGATGCAATAAGTATGGGAGTTGAAAAAACACTGGATTTAACGATGCATTGATAAACGCACGTCAAAATACGTCAGGTCCCCACCAGTGGCCGAGAGGTTCTGCTCTCAAAGCTGGTAGACGGGAGGTGCTGGGTTCCATCCCAATCGTGCCCGTTGTCCTAATCGTTCGGAGTTTTCGGGGTTTTCATCGAACCTTGGATTTCCATGCGTAAATACGGGTTAGGGATCCCTTAGAAAGACCCCCCCCCCCCCCCCTCGAGCCCACATCCCTCGAGTAGATAATCGGCCGTCAAAAATCAACCCAACCCAAAATACGTCAGGCGGCTGTGAAACTGCAACAACGAAACATGTTAAAGGCTAAAATGTGGTAAATAAATTGTAAATAAAAATGAAGAATATAATATTAAAAATCATTTTAAAGGCTATAAAATGGAAAATAAATTATAAATAAAAAAATAAGTGGGTAATATTAAAAATAATAATAATAATAGCTTAATTTACGATTATACGTTAGAGAAATCAATACAGAAATCCTAAAAAAATGTTGAAATAATGTTTCATTTTCTCTTTCCTGCTGCCCTATCTCGAAAAAGAAACAGAAAAAACTATATACATTTTAATAAATTCATTTACTTGCGCTTCTACCGAGCGCTGAGAAAAAAACAACAGAATTTTTCGCAATAGAGTTCGGTTCCCACGCCAAATGAATGCAATGTAACGGAATTTTTGGGGAAAAAACATGAATTGCAGTGAAACGATTGGGCATGGTTTTCAGGATAACCACTGAATGCTAGAGTGTTTTAAGGTGCGTTCGTAATTATATAAATACGTAACACCTATAGTCGTCGTTCAGTCTGTCTGTCCGTCCGTCCGCATATAACTGCGCAAAAACTATCCAACCGAATCGTTTGAAATTTAAAATATATAATTTTTGCATAATTTTGTCAAGTCATTTCAAATTTTATGAAAATCGGATGTATAGTTTAATTATAGGGGCAGTCAAAAGTTTTCCGTTGCATTTACAGCCCATGGGAAAAAAATATTTCAAGTGCATTTTTAATGATGTTACAGCTTTTCGAATAGAATGGAATTGATATGCACCTATGAAGTGCAGTAAAATATACATTCAGTACAATATGCAATGCAAAAAATATTTATTATAAAACTAGTTATAGTACGAATGCATCTTATTTGCCACGTTTTAACGTACAATTTCCAACTTGTTTGAAACTATTTTTACTTTTATACTTATTTAACTTAGCTTAGTTCGTGTACGTAAACACTGAAAATTGTCATCTATTTTTCTCTCCCTTCCTGATCCGCTAGAATTATAAAAAATGTGTTTAAAAGGCATGTTTTTGAGGACGATACAACATTTTAATATTTTTAGATTTTAATTATAAATTATTAAACTATGGTAATTTTCTGTTAGACGGATGTAGGTGATAAATCACCCAATATTCTTTATAGTTACAATTGGACAAAAGTTATAACGATAGAGTGAATGATGCACCAAACCATGTACGCTAAAATATGTCAACTAATTTAAAAATATTTTAAACATTAAAATGTAGAAAATAAAATATAAACAAAACAGAGGGTTTCGTTTAATATTCCTTTCAAAACACTTCATCCTTTTGCAAAATCTGTTAGTTCCACATTTTGCAACAAGGTGGCACACTCTGTTCTAAACAAATCTATCCGAACGAAACTCCGTTTTACAATCTATTCATAGATATATTAGTCGAGGGGATCGGGCCCATAGTACCCGAGATAGGTAGGCGGCCCCTGTCGGTAAAAAGTGAAACTAAAATATGTAAGGCTATGGTGCATAATATGAAAGAGTGGTCGGTGAGGGGTGTCGGCAGAAGTTAGAAAAGTGCCCCCCCCCCGGGTGAAAAGGGGGAGGTTAGAAAAATTGCTTAAAATACACAAGTTAGAACCCGGAGGGGTAAATAATATAAGACCTTTTTGAAAATTTTATGATTTTTCGTGTGATCGCAAGTATTCTGCTATAAGTATGCAAAATTTCTCCAACAATTTCAAGTCTCCAGGGCTCGGTTAGAAAAAAAATGCTTAAAATACACAAGCTAGAGCCCAGAAGGGTAAATATAAGACTTTTCAAAATTTTATGATTTGTCCTTTGATGTGAGGTGTTCAGCTATAAGTATGCAAAATTTCAAGTCTCCAACGTATATAGTTTGTGAGAACGGGCTCTGTGACGGACGGACAGACAGACGAGTGAGACGAATAGGATTTCGTCAGATGAACGAAACCCTAAAAATGAAAAAAGGTGTAATATATATTTTTTAAATTACGTTTTTATTTTTACTTTCCCCTTTTTATTACCTCTTCAAATATAAAAAGGACAATTATCCATTCATCTGGATTAATCTTTTTAATACTTTCAAACAAAGTTGATCTGTTTGTTTGTCTGTGGCTGCCGTTTGTCCGTGCTTCAACTCTCATAAATACACTCGAATCGTCCTGCATCTAATTGACAAAAATTGAGGTTCACTATGACATGCTTACTATTGAAAATGGAGCGTAGCATCTGTAATTCGTTTACAGGGACACATAAAAGCATCCAGCTACAGTATGGTCTATGGGAAAAAATCGTTTCCGGTCTATTTTAATGATATCAGATGTAAATTTCCAACTGGGTGAAAAATGTCCGAACCAGGGATCTCTTTCTTGGCTGAAGCAGCCAATGCTCTACCATCTGAGCTATCTCGGATGAATCTAGTTGATTTTTTGATGATTGAACAGAATCAGCCAGGTTCGTCCGGGATAGCTCAAATGGTACAGGATTGGCGGCTTCAGCCAAGAGATCTCTGGTTCGAATCTTGGTTCGGACATTTTTCGCCCAGTTGGAAATTTACATCTGATATGATTTATTTACCAATTAGAATAATTGTGTTAAAATTAATCTAGTATTTTAATGATGTTATACTGTTTCAATCATGATGAAATTGACATTCATTTCTGAGGTGCGCTAAAACATGCTTTTCTTTATAGAACATGGAGTGCATTTGTCGTTAAGTTACAGGGTTACACAAAAGAATTCGATTACAATACTCTTTGTACAATAATTATAAATACTGGAAGTGCGTTTTCAGTTTTTGTATATGTTTTAAGTTTAAATATATTTTTTTTACGTACTACGTGGTATGTATAAGTTCTATAGATCATATACAGGGCTACACAAAATAATTTGTAAGCATTATTGTGTATGAGCGTGAATTGCTTAATAGTGTTTTTAGGCGCGTTCGTAATTATATAAATACGTAGCACCTATACTCGTCGTTCGGTCTGTCCATCCGTCCGTCCGCAAATAACAAAGCAAAAACTACTCAACCGAATGTCTTGAAATTTTAAATATATAATTGTTGCAAAATTTTGTGGAGTCATTTCAAATTTTATGAAAATCGGATGTACAGTTTAATGACAGGGACAGTCAAAAGTTTTCCGTTACATTACGGCCAATGGGAAAAAAATTATTCCAAGTGCATTTTAATGATGTTACAGCCTTTCGAACAGAATGAAATGGATATGCACTTATGAAGTGCACTAAAATATACATTCAGTACAATATGCGGTACAAAAAATATTTATAAAACTAGTTATAGTACGAATGCACCTCATTTGCCCTGTTTGACGTGCAATTTCCAACTTATTTAACTGAGTTATGTATTTTCTATTGGAACTATATTTGTTATACTAAGAGATGCGTTTGTAGAATATAAATAAATTCATATACAGGGCTATGCAAAGAACTGGATACATTTACGTCTACGAATGGTTATTTCTGAAAGTACGTTTTCAAGTGTGTGTCTCTTTTTTAAATTGTTTACTTAAGGTAGGGGTGCACATCCTTTTTCAGGGAAGGGCCACTTATAAAAATGTCTGGATTGTCGAGGGCCACATCAGTAACACAGAGAGAATTCTATTTCGGAGAGGTGATCTGCGGCCTATAATCAGACAAAAAATATTGTTTAGGGGTTGGGGGTACTCCTGTAGGTTCCCCTACCCAGTCAACATATCCAATTCAGTTGGCAAGAATATATCAACAGTTTACATTAGTATATATAACAGAGATACAACAAGGATTATTTTCAAGGAATGATAATATTCCTTGACTTTATTCCAAGGAGTAAATTTTTTTTTATAAAAAGTGCTAAAAAACAACCATAGGCATGAAAGTGGCTAGTGCCATAAAAAATATGTGAACTTTATGAACGAAGGGGGGAGGAGGAGCCGATCAACGAAATTTGAAATTTTTCCGCTCTTGATCGACAAAATTCGCAATTTTTCCGAAGCCGATTGACAAAATTCAATATTTTTCCGCGTCTGATTGAAGAAATTTTCTATTTTTCTTCGCCGGGTCGACAAAATTCGGATTTTTTTCGTGTTTGACCAACGAAATTCGCTATTTTCCCGAGCTCTATCGACAAAACTCAAGAGTTTTCCGTTCCCGATCGACGAAATTTGCTATTTTTAGGCCCTGAGACGAAATTTGCGATTTTTCCGCGCTCGATCAAAGCGATTTTTTGCGAAGATTTGAAAATTTGCGATTTTTAACCGACTCTGACGAAATTTGCAATTTTTTTCCTGCGGCAAATTGACGAAATTCGCGATTTTTCTCGCGATAAACGGACGAATCTTACGATTTTTCCGAAGCGAATCAACGAATTTTTTAATTTTTCCGCAGTCGATCAACGAAATTTTCAAATTTTCTGCACCTGATTGATCAAATTTGTGATTTTTTCGTGCCCGACCAACGAATATCGAGATTTTTTTGGAGCCTGATTGACAAAACTCACGATCTTTCCGTGCCCGATCGACGAAATTTGCGATTTTTTCGCGCCTGATCGACGAAATATGAGATTTTTTTCGCACCCGATCAATGAAATTCGCGATTTTTTCTCGCAATAAATAGATGAAATTCGCGATTTTTTCTCGCAATAAATAGACGAAACACGCGATTTTTCCGAAGCCGATCAACAAAATTTCAGGTTTTTCCGCTTCTAATCGAAAAAATTCGCATTTTTTCTGCATCCAGTCGACGAAATTCGCGATTCTTAACTGACTGATGAAATTTGCAATTTTTCTCTCGGCAAATTGACGAAATTCGCGATTTTTTCTCGCGATTGACGCAATTCACGGCTTTTTCGCAGCCGATCAACAAAATTTGCAATTTTCCCGCGCGTCAACAAAATTGACGATTTTTCAGTGTCCGATCAACGAAATTTTTTGTTTTTCCACACCTGATCGACACAATTCGCAATTTTTCCTTGCCCGACCAATGAAACTCGCGATTTTTCCGACCCCGATCGACAAAACTCGCGATTTTTTCGAGCCCAATCGGCAAAATTAGAGATTTCTTTCCATGCCTGATCGACAAAATTCGCAATTTTTCCGTGCCCGATCATCGAAATTTGCGATTTTTCCTCGCCTTACCTACAAAATTCGCGATTTTTCCGTGTCCGATCAACAAAATTCGAGATTTTTCCGAGTCTCATCGACAAAATTCGCTATTCTTCAAACCTCATCAACGAAATTCGCGGTTCACCCGATCAACGAAAGTCGCGATTTTTCCGAGCCCGATCAAACGAAATTTTCAATTTTCCGAAATTCGACGAAATTCGAGATTTTTTTCTTGCGACGGTAGAAACTCCCGATTTTGTCTCACCCGATCAACAAAATCGACGATTTTTCTGCACCCGACCAACGAAATTCGCGATTTTACCGTTCCCTATCAACGAAATTTGCTATTTTTCCGCACCCGATCAACGAAATTAGAGATTCTTAACTGACTGATGAAATTTTCGATTTTTCCCGCGGCAAATTGACGAAATTCACGATTTTTTCCGACTATCATATGGAGAAAAATTGCAATTTTTTCCAGTAATAAATTGACGGAGTTTGCGGGCCACACGTTAACCCATCGCGGGCCACAGGTTGTACATCCCTAACTTAATGCATCTCATTTCATGTTATTAAACGGTGAAGTTCCATTACAATATTCTGGAAAATTGTTAGAAAGTGTTTCATAATCTATGCTTGAGGCATGATTTTTCTGATGATTGATGAATAGTGCGTATTCAGCAATGTCCTTAACATGAATTGCAAATAGAAAATGATGGGGAAAATGAAATAGCCCCATTAACGAGAGTCCGCTGTACATAATTTGGAGTAAAAGGATTTATTTCTACGTTTCCTCATATGTTAAACTGCAGCCAATTACAGAAACTTACTTTTTTTTTCATAACAAAAGAGAGGATTATAATACACTATTCTTTTATCATTCCCTTTTCTAATGATCGGCATTCGAGACATTACATGTTATTGTATCTTCATCTTAAAGGATTTAGAGCGTAACATGTGATTATTACCTTGATTTTCCAAAAAAAAAAACCACAGCAATTTATTCATCGTGGAGTTCTCGAAATGCGCCCTGCCGATGTACATACAACAAAATAAATATTTTCAGGCTTTTGCAGATGCAACACTGAAACCGGTTTTTCTGTCACTAGCTATTTTTTCTTTGCAAAGAAAACGTAATTTTGTAATTATATGTTGGAAGCGAGATAACCACCGGTGATTTATATGAGAAAATATATAGTCTTACATCACAGTAGAAGGATGGCGAGCCTTTTTACGTGCACGTGTCAAAAATTTTCAAACAGTGTCTATGAACGATGGTAACTAACGTATAAAAAGTTTACATAAAAAAAAAATATATATATATACCTTTTTTGCATAAAACACTTGTTAATAGAATCAGTCTCTTTCATACCCTAAATTACTAAAAAAAAAAAAAAAAAATAGCAAATGCGATTTTTTTTATATTGTTATTAGTCTATCGTTTAGTAAAATTTGGATTCTGAAATATAATTCACTTAAGTGACACGTATAAGGAAAAAAGTGCAAACTTTATTTTAGTAATTTTTATCTTATTATTAATGCAACATACAAGTATTATTAATGCATCATATAACTATTATTAATGCATCATATAACTATTATTAATGCATCATATAACTATTATTAATGCATCATATAACTATTATTAATGCATCATATAACTATTATTAATGCATCATACAACTATTATTAATGCATCATACAACTATTATTAATGCATCATACAACTATTATTAATGCATCATACAAGTATTATTAATGCATCATACAACTATTATTAATGCATCATACAACTATTATTAATGCATCATACAACTATTATTAATGCATCATACAACTATTATTAATGCATCATACAACTATTATTAATGCATCATACAACTATTATTAATGCATCATACAACTATTATTAATGCATCATATACAATGCGTGTAAAAACTATAAGGACAGCAAAAAATTGCAAAAGTTTTGATAAATTGAAAATACGACAAGTGAAATGGTAATTTAATGTTGATCATAAAGTAGAAATACTAATATAAAAGTCAACAGAATGTATCTGTGTCCTTTTTATTGCGAAAAAAATCATAATTATGCAAAAAACGCTATTTTTGACTGTGTAAAAACTTCAAGGACACCTGTATTTTTTTTTATAGAAATGGTATATATAATTATTATTAAGGATCGACCGAAACAGGTTTTTAATGCCGGAACCGAAACCGAGACCGAATTTCGGAGATCTTCCTATTTTTGGCCGAAACCGAAAACGAATATGTCCAAAAACTTTTTTAAAGTAATTAAATTGTATGTATCATAGTAATTAATAAATACATAAAATATATTATTAATTAATTATACGTTTTTATCAAATATGCATAATAATTAATGAATTATGCGTATTTTTGAAATATACACAATTATTAATTAATTATACGTGTGGCTCAAATTATCTCTCTGTGCCTTAGATCCAAAATCAGAGTTTCGCCGAAAACGAAACTCAGATTTTGGACCGAAACTCAACCGAAAATATCAGTATTCCGAAAATCTCGTTTCTTCCGTCGGAAATTTTTAACATTTCTCATCGATTTGAGCATTATTGGTCGTCTCAAATGAGACTATTTATTGCTACGAACTTCGTTGTTTGTAATTATCAGTCATGACTGACTCAAGACTTGAATGCAAATTATAAAGCAAGCAATGTATATATAACTAAACTTTTTCACGTGCTCATTAAAAGCTGCAGGCATAACAGTAATAGAAAATTTTCAGTTTGAAACCGCAGAAGAGTTTCGAATACTCTTTGAGAAAGTTCAAGTATAACAGATGATCATTTACAGAAATCATTATAAAAGATAAATCGAGGTGTGTATACATAAAACTAAACTATTTTTTTATTAAATGAAATTCGTATAATTAGAAAATCTTTCTGTGTCGTTGATGAATTAATTACGTTTTATTTTATATGAAAAAAAAAAAAAAGTTTTGAATCTAAGGCACAGAAACTTGGGCCACACGTATAATTAATTAATAATTATGTATATTTTATAAATACGCATAATTAATTAATTATTATGCATATTTAATAAGTACGTGTAATTAATAATATATTTATGTATGTATTAATTATTTTAATGCATACAATTTAAGTACTTTAAAATGTTTTTGGACATTTTCGTTTTCGGCCGAAAATAGGAAGATCGCCAAAACTCGGTTTCGGTTTTAAAAACCACTTTCGGTCGATCCTTAATAATAATTTTATATAACATTTCTATAAAAAAATACTGGTGTCCTTAAAGATTTTACACAGTCAAAGATAAGAGTTTTTTTTTTGCATAATTATGATTTTTTCGCAATAAAAAGGACACAGATACATTCTGTTGGCTTTTATATTAGTATTTCCACTTTATGATCAACATTAAATTACCATTTCACTTGTCGCATTTTCAATTTATCAAAATTTTTGCTGTCCTTATAGTTTTTACACGCACTGTAACTATTATTAATGCATCATATAACTATTATTAATGCATCATATAACTATTATTAATGCATCATATAACTATTATTAATGCATCATATAACTTATAACAATCCAAGTCGCATAATAAATGGATTAGTTATTAATTACTGCTATTTTAGCTGTTGTACATTCAAATCGATTGAGAATGCTTTATACACGCTTGCTTTATTCATGCTTTGTTATTTTTAATAGTTAATACTCTATTTTATACTATTTTAAATCTATTTTTTTAACAGTTAACTTTGTTAATTTAACAGTTTATATAAGTTATATTCTCAGTCAGAATCTTTCCGAATTTTTATATACCCGTAAATATGTATAAACTTTAAATAATTAAGTTGCTGATTCTAAGGATATCAGTTATGTAATGTAAGATCAAAATAGAAATGTGATTCAGCTGACGCTGAGGCCTCTGATCTGAAGATTTAGTAGTTAGACTTTTTTATAGATTAAATCAGACTGGTAGAATAGTTTATGCATTTTCTTTATATCGCGGCACAGTGCTTAAGGATCAAATTTTGAAGATTTTACGATATCATTTGTTTTAAATATTTAACTTTTTAAATATTATAAATTAAAGATCCAAACATAATCTGGGCGATTTTTAAATTTAAGAAAAAAATTTTAATTATGAAAATTACTAGAAATTTTACATTCAATTTATAAATTATGAGCTATAGTATAAAATTTTACATCTTAATTTATTATCAAAAACACAAGTGTGTACATCTGCAGGCTATTCCCTTGAATAAATTGGAAGATATAAAGAAATTTGACTTTGTCAGGCATCCGATCGCCCATTTTCATAAAAGTATAATACAAGCGTTTTAGAAATGCAGTGAAATGAAGTGCACGGGTTAAATAAACTCGAGTAATGCTATAAATTTCGCTCATATTAAATGATATAGAAATCAATTTATTTTTAACTTAATATTATGGATGATAGTTATGGAGATCGATGGATTTTTTAAAATAAACTTTTGAAGCTTCTAATTATAATAAAAACCTGGAGAAACTCCGCTGGACTTTTCGAGTGCTTATATACCGCCTACCCGCACGAAAATTGACACATCCTCTGCAAATGTAAATTTAGTAAGGTAGAGGCAAATAAAGTAGAGGCAAGGGAAGATTTGCATGATTTTACTGTAACATTAAATTATAGCACTTAGCTTTGAATGCAGGAATAAAAACGTGCATAAAAGAATAAAACCCTTATGAATGAAGACGTAGATGAGTTTTGGAGGGTTGAATAATTTTACCTCCCCACACAATCCACCCCTTTTCTGTGGCCACGAATGGACGTAGCGTAATAAATCAATTTTCCGTACGTATGACTACACTTATGAAACTTCTCCTATAGCAAGCACCTATGACGATGTTTAGTGGAATAAAACGCAAAAATGACTTTTTGCGAGATGTGTCACTTTTCTTGCGGGTGAACGATACGTCTGCAGAAATATACAGGATGTCCACAAAGTTTCTTTACAATTTCAACCTTTTATTACGAACACAACTAAACAGATACATATATGGATGAATGGATAAAAACCCCTTTTAAAATTCAAAATTCAAATTAAATTTCAAAAATTTAAATTAAAATCTGAAGCCTCTTTCTTCTAACTTTAAATGTCTCTCTAAAACCAGTTTTACGCCTTGTAACTTTGTTTCCCAGCAATACATCTTATTACTTTCAGATATCATTTTCGGACGATCTTTAAGAGTAAAAATGCTGAGGTTAGGAATATTCTCATTCAATTGTGGTTAGCCGATTCCTGGGCCGGCCACGCTCATGTCTGGCATCTGAGCCTGAACAATCAATCAAAAGCTAATCAACCAATTAAAGAAATGTTCCTTCCAAATTTATAACTATGCCCTCTGCTGGAAAATATGATAAACCCCAAGATATTAGCTAAAACTCGCGCCAAAAACGGGAGAATTTGCAATGTTGAGATGCCTGCAAAACCTATGCCAATGTAGCTCCTGAAAATCAGCGACATAAGTGGCTCGAGGGCTCCTCGGCCGAACTCGCTAATCGGACTGCAAGATGAGCGACGAAATAAATGAGTTCGGTCCACCATGAGGTTCCCGAGTCTAAGTTATTTATCCAGAAGTACTGTCAACCCCATGATGTCGCCGGCTGTACGGACACATTCCGGGAAGTGAACGGGTCGCGACTTCCTCTACAGGTTCCGGAACGTAGCGATATATTCAGAGACCGATTAAGGTTGTGTGAGGCCCAAGGCCCAGCACCTATTCGGGACCCCTCGCCCCAAAATAGTTGCTTTTTTGTGTGGGAGGGAGCGCTATTATTAGATATTACGATACGGTTGCAAAGTTAGCCAAAATATATTTTGGTTTTTGAGAAAATAGTTCCTGAAACTGTAATTTTAAGAATTCTTTTTCTAAATTATTTCATTCAATTTGGGCCCTTCAACAGCAGTGGACCCAAGGCCACGGCCTAGTTGGCCTGTGCGGTAATCAGGCCCTGGATATATTACATGGATAGTTACAATATTAGGAATATATATCTAATATTATTATTCTTTTCCCCTCTTTTTTTTTTTTTTTTTTTTTTTTTTTTTTTTGCATTACGTTCACAACTGGTTGCACAAAGTACATCAAGACGAAAGCCGTAGACGTTTTCCTCTGTTGCATTTTTTTGTCTATTCTCTGCTTTATCCAATATCACCCGGTCTCCATGAATTTCTTGTGAAAATGTCAGTTTTATTAAAGACGTAAACCTTTTATTTGTTCTTAAATAAAGGTGTTCTGCGATGTAACCAAAACTGTTCGGCTTATTTTTTTATTAATTCGCAATCACTTGCTTAACTTTAACTTTTTATTGTTGCTCAAATAGATTCCATTTAAAATTGTAACCTTAAACAGATATATGAATCTGTACTAACCAAAAGCAATAAATATCGTAGGATGGATGATCTCTAGGCATATTCTTGGAGAATGAACAAAATTTTTTAACACGAACAAAAGCCGAAAGAAAAATAAATTATTTGACAAATGTCTGCTTTATCGTTCCAGAATTGCTTTTTAAAATGAATTTTATTCATAGAGTGATAAGTGCTTTTTATACTATTTTGTATTTTAGTCCGTGGGCAGATTTCTCTGTTCATAATGCTAATTTGTTTTGGAATAAATATAATGTATAGTAAATCATTTTTGCTAAAAGCTTGAATGCAGCCAGTGGAAATTTTAACGCTTACCTCAAAGTAAATATGTAAATGAGTAATTGGAAATTTTAAAGATTACATCAAAACAAACCTGTAAATGAGTAATTGGAAATTTTAAAGTTTACATAAAAACAAACATGTAAATGAGTAATTGAAAATTTTAAAGTTTACTTCAAAATAAATATGTAAAAGAGTAATTAATTTGATAAAATATCAATAATCTAAACGAAGAATCTAAAGAGATCTATAAGAAGTAATCTGAAAGAAGAATCTAAAGACGAATTTATCATCCTTTCGGAACCCCCACCCCAGAGAGTGAACGAAATTATTAAACAAGAACAAAAGCCGAAACAAAAACAAATTATTTGCTAAACATCTGCTTTTATCGTTCGAGTATTGCTTTTCTAAAAGAATTCTATTCACAGATTGATAAGTGTTTTTTAATACTATTTCAGGGTTCCTACGCGACTGGAAAACAGGGAATTGTCAGAGAAAATGACAAGTGCTCAAAAAGTCATGGAAAAGTCAGGGAAAACTAATTTTTCTAAAACCAGGAAAAGTCACGGATTTTTTTTTAATGCACTATCATGCGTCAACATTCTCCCGAGTTCACGGTGCGTCCGCAAAAAAGTTCCGATTTTTCCCTTAAAAAGGAGAATTTTTGCTATATTCACATTTTTAACAAAGATGTTTTAGCTATACAAATTTGTCACCAAATAGTCAGTATTTAAGCGAAAGAAATGTTGAGCCTTGTTAAGGTGGCTAGGATGAGATATCATGAATAATTATGTAAGAAAAAGAATAAAAATTAGGAAGCAAGACAAAAAAAAAAAAAAAAAAAAAAAAAAGATAAAAGAAAGCTGTAGCTGAAGTTAAAATGTTAAAAAGGCAAAAGATTGAAACTTTTACACAACAAACTGCTTCTGAAACAACACAAATAAATGACGGTAGTAGAAGTCTAAAAAAAGTTAATAATGTTTAATATGTGTAAATTCAGTTATGTAAATAAAAAGTTACTTTGAATCCATCTAAGCTGTATTTTAGTTTTGCTTGTTATATATATATATATATATATATATATATACTGATTGTAAATGTCAAATGATATAGATTTTTAGTTTCAATTTTATACGTTATTTTAATTTTCACACAGATGTAAGCTTAATCATTAAGATCTTGAAATGCAATTGGTATTTCTAAAAATGCCGTGAATTTTGGTCAGGGAATTGTAGGAAATATGGCCTGGAAAACCTGGAACAGTCAGGGAATTTTGTTATTCAAATACAGTATGAACCCTGTATTTCATATTTCAGTCCGTGGGCAGATTTCTCTGTGCATAATGCTAATTTATTCTGGAATAAATGTAATGTAGTAAATCATTTACGCTAAAAGTTTGGATGTAGCCAGTGGACATTTTAAAGTTTATATCAAAATGAATATGTAAATGAGTAATTGGAAATTTTAAAGTTTACATCAAAATAAATATGTAAATGACTAATTATTCTGATAATTCAACAAAAAAGTTAAAATTTCAGTGCAAAATTCACCTTCATTAACAATAAACATACATAAGATACAATTAAATATATTGCTTAAAGGTGCATCAAATTTACTAAAATCCTTTAACAACACATTAAAGTCATTTAAAAAAACGTTTTCAACCGACACTTACTCGGCCTTCATCAGTGAAAAACTCTTCACTGATGAAGGCCGAGTAAGTGTCGGTTGAAAACTTTTTTTTTTTTAATGACTTTATAATGTGTTTTTAAAGGATTTTAGTAAATTTGACGCACCTTTAAGCAATATATTTACATTTAATTGTATCTTATGTATGTTTGTTCTGATAATCTAAACAAAGAATATAAAGAGATCTATAAGAAGTAATCTACACTCTCAAAAATAATTTACTTAAAAATGAGAACTTCCATGTACTCGTATTTTTTTAAGTACAATTGTTTTAAAAAGAAGTACATTGTTAAAAATAATCTACTTAAAAATGAGCATTTCTATGTACTCATATTTTTTAAGTACAATTGCTTCAAAAAGGGGCATTAATCTACTTAAAAATGAAAATTTCTTTGTACTCGATTTTTTTAAGTACAATTAATTCAGAAACGAGTACATGATATTTTGAAGTTGTGTATACTTATATTTGATTTATAAATGTATGCAGAAATGAATACATATATTTTGTATTTTAAAGTCTTAATATCCATGTTGAAATCATATGTGCTCAAAAATATGAGTTTTCTGATCCCTTTTCGGTTAAATCGCAGTATACTCTCCTTCGCCAATCTCCTTCGATAACTGCGCCAATATGGCAACCCTGGTTTATCGGGCTGCTCCTCTGACGTCACCAAATATGGAAACCCTAAGATTTCTCTTGAGAGAGTTGATGGTTTAAACTCCGTGTTTTGTAAGCACCTTTCTAATTGGACCAAATTGGACGCTTATTTATTTATTTATTTTTTTTTTTTGTAAAAGGCTTTCTTATTGGACAAAGAGGAGAATCAGGGAACATTTTGAATTTATTTGGAAAAACGTTATTGATACTGTTGCAATGGATTTCGCGTTGAAAAGTTCTGTGTGTTGCAGTCGCGTATTTTTATTATTTGTTTTCTCAATATCATATATTTTGAAACAAGTACCTGTCAGGATAAATGCTTGACAGGTGAGAATAAATATTCGATCAGTTATTTTTCTTTTATTTTTACCTGTATTTTTGAGCGTTAATTGAATTATGTACGAAAGAGAGGCTGATTGTTCCAAGCTATGAATGACTAAAAGTGACAGATTGGGTGATGCTTTTGAATGACATCCTAGAGCACAAGGCAAAATTATGATTTAAAAAACGGGGGGTTCAGGGGGGTGGTAGCCGCCCTGATTAAAAAAAACCACAACATTGTTTTGCTCCCCTTACTGTTAACAAACGCTCTTTTTTAATAATTTAGGTAAGTGAAAGTTTTGTTTTTTGGTATATTTGATAAAATGTATTTTAAAACATAAAATGTATTTTATAATATATGAAATGTATTTTTAAAAAATGTATTTCTAAAAAATTTGAAATTTTATGTATTTTTTATTTTTACTCAAAAATACAGATTAAAATAAGAGAACAATAACTGATCGAATATCTATTCTCACATTTTAAGCATTTGTCTAGATAGGTACTTGTTTCAAAATATACGAGAAGAGAAAACAAATAATTTTGTGTACTCTCTCCCGGATGTTGCAGCTCCGGGAGTTAGTACGCGAAAATGCGCCAATTTGGCGATTTTTGAAAATCGCGCCAAGAAGGAGAGTAAACTGCGATCGCACCCCCTTTTTTTTATACCGAATTGACAGTAGAGATATCCAAGCTTTTATTTAAAGATATGTCTGTCTTTGTTATAATTTTTAATTTATAATACACACTTTCCAAATTTATTTACAATTTCATTAGAAATGTTAAAGAAGAAAATTTAGTTTAAAAATAGTTTTATTAGAAATTAGAATATTTAAGAAAGGGAAAATTAATCTCTGCTGTTAGCGATCTTCCGTCGCTGATTCATAAAAGGTCATTTGGAAGCAGCTGGTAACTGCTCTTATAACACAGTCAGTGCAATACTGATCTCCCACCTAGATGACTCTGGTTCAAATCATGGGGCGGCTCATAGACAAAATTTCAAAAATTAAAATAGTAAATTCGTTGTTCTTTACTCCAAAAATTGTGCTCTTCGCAATTCCAAATTACCATTATTAAAAAAATCCCTGCCGGCTCGGGCCTACAGGTGGAGGTAGATTTCGAAGTTAAGTACTAAATTCACCAACAAAACTTAAATCAAGATTAGAGATAAACCCAGTTACTTCACTAAGAATGAACTCTAGGGAGGTAAACATTTTGTGAAAATTCCAATATAGGGGAAGACGGGGTACAATGAAACACGGGGTACAATGAAACATTACTTGTAAAATCAATCAAATTTTTCATAGAGAGTTGCAGTTTATATATATGTTATACAACTATGTTCCAATTACTGATGTGATTTGGATACATTCACACTTCTACAACAGTAGCAATAGAATATTATTGCTTTTACACCATTGAAAGTAACTTTCTTTACTAAAAGTAATTTTGTTTCTTTTTCCTTGTTTTTATATGTAATAATTATTTTTTCTGTGCATTGTTATCTTTGGGTTGTTGTCTTCATACTTCCAAAACCAAACTAAAAAAAATAAATATTAGAAGTTTGAAAATAAATTTTTACTTAGTAACCTCAGTGCGGGGTACAATGAAACACTTGCAGACGGGGTACAATGAAACATGCTTTATTATAGTAATAAAAGTAGTAAATATAATATGTTAGAAGTAAGAGTAGGAAAACAGAAAAAAAAAAAAAAAAAAAAAAAAAAGAGTTTTGTTCTAACCAGGTCAGTAAAAAATGCTCTTGTTAAGCAATTAAAAAATAGACGAGAAAAAAAAAAGGCTAAGAAGGGATTGTCTTGCAAACAAACTCTGCCTGCTACAGACTCTAATGATGATCCAGATTTTTTTTTCTAGGCCCAGCTGGTCATCGAGGTACTAAGAATGAGATATCCACACACAACATGTATGGCATAAGCAGTATCCATATAAATGGAAACATAAGGAAATATATACCGTTGGAGAAATCATACATTTAAATGAAGTCAAATGTGAAATGATATAAAAAGACTCCAACCCAATTTTATTTTTTTTTATTTTTTTTTTTTAGAAACTTACATTTAAAAAAAAAACTCATTGTGTTGAAACTACCACCCCATATTCCTTCAGGAGCAACTGAAATATAAGCAGAAACGCTAATTTTTGAAACTAACTTGAGCCAATTTAATATAAAATGAAAGGTATTTCTTAAACTAATAGAATTATCTTATTTTTCATCTTAGACTATAATATTTTTATCAAGTTCCATATTAATAAAGTTTTGTTTTTGTATTTATCTCATTTTTAATAAAATAAACTATACCGGGTGAAAATTGCTTCCATCATTTGGAGTGTTTCATTGTACCCCAGTATGTGTTTCATTGTACCCCGGCATACGGGGTACAATGAAACACTGTAAGACATTTATTTTTTGTTATTTTTCAAGCATAAAGATATTGTTTAGAACCTAATAAAAATTTATTTAGATGGGGAAACTACAAAATTAAAAATATGCATTAATTATATTTTTGTGCATGCAAAATGTTGGATAGGAAAAAAAAATTAGTAAATTTTGTTTCATTGTACCCCGTCTTCCCCTACACGAATACACACACGCATGCATATGGAATAGGTTTAAAAATGGCTAAAGCAAATTCAGAGAACCTCAAAGTGTTAAAATATATTAATATTTCCATAGTCGGGTTTTTATCATGTTTTAATACGTTTCTTCAAACTCACATGACGTTACATATTCACCTTCTGAGGTCCATTATATTTCTAATAAGTCGCAATATTCTGATTTTTTTTTTTTTTAATTCGTCAAACTATTTATTTCATTTTGAGTTTTCATGCGGAAATCTTGCTCTAGAAAACTTATGACGTAATATTCAATTTTTTTTTTCAATTCGTCAAACTGTTTATTTAATTGTATTTTTCACGTGAAAATTTCTCAATAGAAAAACAATTGTTGGGGTTAGAATTTTATTGCTTTTTTTAATTGTTGGCAACAGCTATTACGAAAAATATTTATTTTTTTCCTGCCATTGTTGCGAAAGAGCTGGTTTTATCAGAATCATGTTAAGACGGTATTCAAAATTTTGAACCCTCCCCATTTCCATTCCCTTGGGCCGATTTTGCCCATTTTCAATCCCCGCCGAGATATTAGCCATCTGAAAGTTGTTGGCGAGTTTGAAGACGATCCGTGCATAACTGCGACTTTTATCGTGCGGACAAAATTTAGTACATACATACATACATACATATATATATATATATATACATATATATATATATATATATATATATATATATATATATTATATGTATATATATATATATTATATATATATATATATGTATATATATATATATATGAACTTTTTAGGTGGGGTTGGTTTTGTGTTCCTGGGGTCCTATAATGAAAAGTTATGAAGGAATTTTTAAAAAGTCACACCATGGTAACGACTGCAATAGGTAGTATTTCTTACGAAATCTACCTAAAAGGTGATTTGTCGGTTCTCTGTAATTTAGTTTTTTTTTCCCCTTATAGTGTGTGTTTCTATACATATTTATTTTCGAGTCCCTGTATGTACTCAAAAAAATGAGTACATGCGTTTTTCAAATTTAAGAGTTAAGTACTCGGAGCTATTTTAAGATCGGGAAGTGCTCAATAATTAGTACAATTTACTTATTTTTAAGAATAGTGTTTTAACAGTGCAAAAGAAGAATCTATAAATAATTATAATCTATTATAGCTTTTTAAAAAGAATTTTATCCATAAGTGCTTTGTATACTATTTTGTATTTTAGCTCGTGGGCAGATTTCTTTGTGCATAATGCTAATTTATTCTGGAATAAATGTAATGTAGTAAATCATTTACGCTAAAAGCTTGGATGTAGCCAGTGGACATTTTAAAGTTTACATCAAAATGAATATGTAAATGAGTAAATGTAAATTTTAAAGTTTACATCAAAATAAATATGTAAATGAGTAATTGTAAATTTTAAAGTTTACATCAAAATAGATATGTATACGGATAATTGTAAATTTTAAAGTTTACTTCAAAATAGATATGTATACGGATAATTGTAAATTTTAAAGTTTACTTCAAAATAGATATGTATACGGATAATTGTAAATTTTAAAGTTTACTTCAAAATAGATATGTATACGGATAATTGTAAATTTTAAAGTTTACTTCAAAATAAATATGTAAAAGAGTAATTAATTTGATAAAATATCAATAATCTAAACGAAGAATCTAAAGAGATCTATAAGAAGTAATCTAAAAGAAGAATCTAAAGGGAAATTTATCATCCTTCCTGAACCCCCAACCCAGAGAGTGAACGAAATTATTAAACAAGAACAAAAGCCGAAACAAAAACAAATTATTTGATAATATCTGCTTTATCGTTCGAATATTGCTTAATTTTTTTATTTTTTTATTCATAGATTGATAAGTATACTATTTGTATTTTAGCTCGTGGGCAGATTTCTTTGTGTATAATTCTAATTTGTTTTGGAATAAATGTAAATCGCTTACGGTTAAAGTTTGGATGTAGCCAACGAAAATTTTAAAGTTTGTATGAAAATAAATATGTAAATGAATAATTAGAAATTTTAAAGTTTACATCAAAATAAATATGTACATGAGTAATTATTTTGATAAAATATCAATCTAAAAGAAGACTCCCTTTCAAGTCTAATAACACCATTGATTTTATTATACAATATTTTTTTTCTTTAACAAGGATAGTTTATCTTTATTTATTGACTCGGATTGTACGTTTTCCGCTTAGAAATAAATTTATTTGTCGATACATTTGTAAAGATTACTGAGGACTTACTCAGAATTTATCTACTGTCCACGACCCCGATTAGAAGATTGAAATTAAGAACGGAATAATTCATCCTTTCTAGATTTAGCCTGAACTCCTTCCAAAAATACTTTACAACGTCGGAAAAATAAATCTAAGTAATCATCACTTACAAATTACATTCCATCATAGAAGTTTACACCATTAACGCTCAAGATTTTTTTTTTTTTTAATTTAAGCAAAAATATATTAGAATATATTTAGAACAACAAATAAGAAGTTTTGTCTCGGTTTCGTTTGCAGAATTAGGGATGTGGACTGTCTTATGCATAGGGCACTGTTGTTTTATAAGTTGTCCATAGTAATATAGCTCGCTCGGAAGAAAAATAGAACAAATCGAATTTTTCAGTATGCCCGTTTGTGTAAAGGTATGGTACTGTTTGTAAGAAAAATGTCACAAAGTGAAATAACTTTTGACACATCTTTCTTACAAAAAATGCATACGTTTTTGGTTGTTATTATATACTGTAAAAATAAAAATATAACGCTTTTCTTATAAAAACATAATACTTTTTTGTATGTTTTGTTATAATAAAAAATGACTTGACAATTTTAAATTGTGCCATTTTTCTTCCATGCGAAAGTTATAATCAACAAATTTGCCGAGATATACTGTAACTTTGGAGCATGTAGACTATTTTAGGGTAAAAATTTTAAAATCGATAAATTTTTCTCAAATATGGATACTTTTTAGGTGCGTTCGTAATTATATAAATACGTAGCACCTATAGTCGTCGTTTGGTTCGTACGTATGTCCGCATATAACAGCATAAAAGCTATCCAACTGAATGGTTTGAAATTTAATGATAGAATCGTTGTAGGTATTTGTCAAGTCATTTCAAATTTTATGAAAATCAAATCAAAACTTAAAAAGATAATAAAATTTTTCATCATTCTATTAAATCCTATCATACGAAATTAATTCAATGATACCCCATAATAGGTAATGATTCTATGTTGCGATGGTGATTACGTCCTACTTAATATGGAGTCATGTCATTTCCGTATTACTGAATTTAATATACAGAATCGTAATAAATTTTGTATTAATGCATTTTTGCATAAGAGTGCATCAGCTATTGCAGAAACATCTGAATATTTATAAAACTAGTTATAGAACGAACGCACCTCATTTGCCACGTTTGACGTACAATTTCCGACTTGTTTTTACAGAGTTTTTTTAAACCTTTCAGGGGCAGAAAAATTCTTTTCATACAATGAAATAATTGACTGATATACCAGAATTTAAAAACGAATTTCTTAGAAAATAAAAATCTGCTTTTCTAAACTTTCATTATAAAAGCAAAATTTTATTAAAATATTCTTGGTGCAGTTTGTCAATTTTGGAATTAAAATTAGGTGGTCACGCCGTGTGACCACCGACCTTGAAAGGGTTAAGGCTTATATCGGAACATTTATGAGCGCAATTTAAATGAAAATAGTCAAGCATGCTCAAAAAATTACTATAGGGTCATTGCATGGTAACTTACGTTACATTTAGTACAATTTACTTTAATAATTTTAGAAATATTAACATCAACAAAATATTCAAAATGTAAAGTTAACATGATTTATTAATTAAACCTATTCAAATAGGTTTAATTAAGAAATCATGTCAACTTTACATTTGAATATTTTTTTGCGTTATATTGCTAAAATTACTGCAGTAAATTGTTCTAAATGTAACGTAAGTTACCATGCAATGACCCTATAATCATTACATGTTAAATTATTTATATAAATATTTTAAAATTATTTTTTTAATCAGTTCAGTTAAATTTTATTAGATTAATATTTTGCTGCTTATAACTCTAGTACAAATAACTTAAGAAAAATTACGAAAAACTATTTTTTATTGGATATAAGTATGTTTTGATATGAATTGAATTCATAAACATAATATAACATAACACGGGGAAAAAATGTTACTCATGCAAAGAAAGAGGTTTCAAGAATCATTAAAATTTATGAATAGAATTCGTCCGGATTCAAGTAATTGCATCGTTAAGAGCCTATGGAAAAAGAGGTACGGCTCACTTTAAATCGATTTGCGAATATAATGCGCGCATCATTCAGTGAACTGGAGGCAGAGCACAATTTCCGCCTCGCGATTTTGATAAAGGTATGCTGCTGTGTTAATTCAGAAGCAATATACAGGGTGATCAATTTAAAAGAGTACCCCGTTTGTTTTTTGTATATCCACATCTATAATATATGTAGCAAGACTTTCAAAATCATTACATATTTAATATGTCTATATTTAAAGTGCGGGTATCTTTTTTTTTCGCTTTCTAAATGCGAAAACTCGTTTTTTAAACATACATTTACGTAAACATCATTAGTAATTTTTAATCAGATTAATATTATTAAGTCGATTTTTACCATGTAGATGGCAACACTTGTGCTGTTTAAGAATAAAGATAGATTTATTTTTTCAATTGTTGCTACTCGTTCTTTTTGTTTTGTTTGGAAGCTTGCGAAATACCCTATTTTGTTCTGCAGTGAGCAAGTAAAATTTATTTCTTATTATAGTTCCTAAAATTCTTGTGTATTTAATATTATAGAATTTTATCAAGGAAAATTTTTTCAAATAGAGACCAGTATTGCCGATTAGTAACAAACTGTTTTTTAGCCGTAAACCATACTTAAAACAAAATGATTTTTTAAAGTATTTTTCCCATGATTTATTTAAAAAATGAAAGCCGAAAAACATTATTACAATGATCTTTGAAAAATCAGGCATTTAAGGGTTAAGTAAATCGTCTGCTTCGTCAATAACACCAAAAATGTTGCGAAGTGCGTCAAAAAACTTGGTTCGACGTGTTCATGTTTGCATTCAAAATGTTGGTAAATATTTTCAACATTTGCTGTAAGGAATGATAATGTAAAAAAATTGAATTAAATTATGTTTTTCAAAAATAAAATTATCACAGGATTAAGTCGCATTGTGCATCTCCATTTCAGTTTGACCTCACAAATAAAGCTAACAGTCCAACAGTAGAAATTGTCTCCCGCACTTAAACAAGATTCAAACAATTATCCTTTAGTGTTAGAATAATTGCCACATACATCAGGTTTAAGGATAATAAGAAAAAAACCAACGGGTACTCATTTAAATTGATAACCCTATGTATCTAGTGGTGTAACTATAGGGTAGTTTGTTTTAATCGATTTTTTTTTTTTTAATTTCTATGTAAGTAAAAAATAAATATCGTATTGTAATTTATAACACAAAACTTTAAACTTGCAAATAAAATCATAAGACGAAATGCAATATTCCGTCTTGATTCGGTCACAAAATAATGGAGTTATGAATAAAAAGGAGGAGACATACAGTGTATTGTCTACCAGTTGCGAGTGAAGTAACTGAGGAGGTTGTCACAATATGGCGGCTGCTTTTTTGAAATCGGTTCTTCAGTTTCTGACTACCGATAGGTCAAGCATCCCACCAGTAAAATTGAATGGAAGATTTCGTCTTAAAGAAGCGTCTTATTCATGGAATTTTTTTTCAAAAATCTCATAAAAATTTCTATTTGTTTTTACCGGTGTCAGTATGCCTTATAAAACTGTCGGTTTGTATCCATGGTTGTCACAATATGACGGAAACTCAGGGCCTAACTACCACCAAAGAAAACTCATACCAGTAAAAATGAAAAATTGTTTCTTCCACTATTTATGACTGAAATTTTGTAAAAATAAGGCGTTTAAATAAGTTGAAAATATCTATATAAACCTACTGGTGGCAGTTTCCACCGTCGATAAACAACCCCTTTGCTAGCGGTTACAGTTGAAGCTTCACTATTTTAAGGATATGTCAGTTCCTCTTTATTAATAGTTCCATGCACAAAATACGCAATATGAACTTTAACACTAGAACGCCCGGAAGGAGTCGATCCGACTGCAACCATATGATTAAATGTCGACTGGAACCAGAAATTCTTTCATAAAATAAGTTAAATTTAAACCTCGCAGTCTTCCGCAGAGTGTTGCCAGATAGTCGAAAGTCAATTTCCCCAAAATTTTAGAAAATTTCCCCAAATCAGTGTTTTTATCCGAAAAAGTCCCCAACGGAATTTCTATTCAAAAAAGTAAATTTTCAATTTTGAATTTTCCACTATAAAAAATGTTTAACTAATTTAAACTAAAACTTTTTCCCGAAATCAAGCATTTTTTTTGAAAAAATTCCACATTTACAAAAAATACACATTTTTACTCGGAAGAATTTTGCATGCATATTCGCAGCTAAACCAAGAGAACAAGAGATACATTTTACAATGACAAGTTCGTTTACACTTGTTTTTCAAATGGTTGCCAATCGATTATGCAGGCCTATCATTGCGTTAGCTCCATCTACGCTTATACCAATAACTTTTTCAAGGTTTAGACCATCTCTAAACAGTTGGGATTTGAATGAACCTGGGATGGTGTTGGCACCATCTGTTTCTATCCGACTTAACCTATAAAACTTTGTTTTCAATTTTTTTTCATCCCTACTGAAGTACCTAATTGTAATGCAAAGCACCTTTGTTGTATCAATCACTGTGCTTCGTCAATAATAAAAGAAAAATGGCTGCTTTCCGTATTTTTTATTAAATCTTTTAAAAAGCACGACAAAAGGACGTTTTGGATAAGTCCTGAAGATTTAGTAATGTGACGTTTTATGGCGTTTTAGATCACAGAATTTTCGTTCAAATTTCTTAGAAAGAACACTAGGGGGTATGCTGCATTCATTGTGCAATATTCAGTTATAAACGTAGCAATGTTATTGTACTATGCAACTGTATTTCTTGAAAAAAGCACTACTGTTATTCCATGAAGCACAAATTAACGATCCTTAAACAACAACAACAAAAAGGTTATATATATATTTTTTTGTTGTTGTAATGTATACTAATAAAAGAAATGTGTACATGTATTTGTGTGTCTGTCCGTGACTACCAGGAAAATCTGCCGCACTTAGTGGTTTGGAAAGTCAGGTGGAAGACAGGTCATGATGCACCTGCGATACGTGTAAACTGTAATGTTATAAACGATGAGCATGACCACGTGAATAATGATTGATATCTCCGATTTCTGTATTTTATTTTCGTTGTCCAAATCCAAATCTAATTCGAAACAGATCCTGTGTTGTCAGATGACTGAAATAAACTTTACGTGAAATCGTAAAAAAGAAATTCTCAAAGTTTTTCCCCAAAAATGTTGATGGTCCCCAAACATTTCCCCACGAACTACTTGTCCCCAAAAAATTCCCCTGGAGGTTCAAAATCCCCCAAAATGGGGACAAAATCCCCAATCTGGCAACACTGGTCTTACGTTAAATAAATCAGTCAAATAATTTTAAATAAAAGTTCTGATGTCAAATAATTTTTATGAAACTTGAGTAAAATTTCCTGGCGTTCTGGTGTTAAAAAGCTCACTGTTTAAAATGACAAACTTATTGCTTATGAATGGAACAGCAATTAATAATAAAAATATTATCTGACGATGAATGCGGGAATTGCAGGCTGAAAGTACTATGAATTTTACATAAAATGTATATTTTTTAACTTGTAACGTCTATATTATTATTTTGTCGTCTTTGAAGTAAAACAATGAGCTTTTTAAAGTTCATATTGTGTCTTTTGTGACTTTAAACTTGTTTTTCTCAAAAGGTGCATCCCATGAAAAACGGACAAAATGTTCTGAACGTGGCACTTATAATTTAATAGATATAGGGTTTAGATAAGTTGTGAAAATATAAATTAAACATTAAAAATAAAAAAACCTAGATCTTCATATTAGCTTAGTTGTTTTAATTTGGGAATACAATAGCATTGTTAAAACAGCAGTAGTATGTAGAAAAGCTGTTCCACACGTGATATGGAATGGCCTTTAATGGGTAAAAAAAAATCTTCACATTTTTACCCTAGACCTAAGCAATCTGCCCGTTTTTAATAGGTTTAAAAATATCCACATTTTAAAACCCAGACCGAAGTAATCTGCCCGTTTTCAGGGCCATGAAAAACAGAAAAAATGTCCTGCGCGTGACACTTTCATAAATACCTATATCTATTAACTTGTAGGTTGTTTAAACTATCCTTTAAAAATAACAAAAAGTCTTAAATTTTTATATTAGCATAGTTGTTTTAATTTGAGGATATAATAGCACTGTTAAAAAACAATAATATGGAGAAAAGCTGCCCCACACATGACATGGAATGGTCCCAAAGTGCATTTTTCAAATCGTTGATCACCATTACTCTAAAACTACTAAAACGATTCACTTCTAATTTTGTTACCTTATTTCTTATATAATTATTCAGGGTTTGAAGGATTTTTTTTTCCTCGTTTTTCGTTTTATTTATTTTTTAATCATAATCTGTATATATAAAAGCCGTTCTCTGAGTGTATGTCCTTTATACAAATCTTCAATTTTAGACCGATTTGCACGAAACTTGCTGTACATACGTTTTAGAATGTGGAAAAGATCACCGTCTACTTTAAAAAATCACCAGACCAATATTTATCCCTTTTTTCAACCATCATTCATAATTTAACATTATAGAAATATCTCTTTTTAAATTTTCAAATTCAATAGTTTCTTTCCTGTTGCCACACATCTAAAAAAACTGCTCAATAATTAAAAAAAAAATTGATAACTCGCGTACTTTGTTTTATAAGCCAATAAAAATTCGGATTGTCTCACTATATTTTTGCTGTTTTTGAAATTGACGTCATTCAAAGAAGAAAATGCACATTTTTCATATATTTATGTAAAAACATTACCTAAGCATGTTTTAAAATGACGTAGTACCTTTAGTTGAATGTTTCTGAAGTTAAAAAATCAATTTTAATGAAGTCGTTTCAATATCAAGAAATCAATTAAGGAAAAAGACAATAAAACAAACCGTTTGCTAGATATGACGTCAATTTCGTCAATATAATTTCAAACTGGTTCTAAAAACCGGCTGCTACAATTTATTTCCTATTTCTTTGTAATGCTGTATCTTTAATTATATCATTTAGATAAATGTTTTAATACCTGAAATGCAGTGATAACATTCTACGATTTATATCGAATACGGTTACATAAAATACGATTTTTCTACGATTTACATTAAATAGAAATTATAGCTATTTTCTAGGGTAAGATTTTTTCTTTTTTAAACAAAATTTCATGACTGACATTACGATTGAACACGGCTGCGGATTTGGATTTTATGAATGAAAATATGAGTTTCCATTTAAAAATGATCGGCAATGAATCTTTGTATACACGTGTTAAAGATGCCTGATATACTGCCCGTTAATAGTACATAAATAAAAATCGTTTTTAGTTTGAAACACGAATATATTTTTAACCCTTAGTATATTTGTTAGATTTCTCAACAACTACAGGGAAAAGTATTTTTGGTATCTTCATTTTAGCGATCACTTATTTATCCGAGTAGCACATTTCTCCGGCTGCGGACAAATTCTCCGAGCAAATCTTTAATTAAAGGAAATATATGGGTGAATTTGATGTTCCATTTTAAAGCAATGTGTATCTTTATCTCAAATGTCCTTCCGTATAGCTGAAAACGATACGATCATCACTGCGCTATTATATTTTCTAATGTGTAAGACAAAATTTCGGCTGTTTAGGGCCTAATTTTTTTGTTGATCATTTACAGTAGGATTTGGCCTAAGATATATAATGATATATAATGATAGACGGATATGCAATATACTAAAACTATTCCTCAAAAATTATCTAATTTTTTTAAAAGGCTAATCATTCAGAATTGGTTTCGCCTGATTATAGAACGTTTCAGTTAATTCTATAACAAAGCATGTACAACAAAATGTTACATACTAAAACTATTCCAGAAAGTTGGGTGCAATTTAATAGTGCAAATATCATCATAATCTGTCCAGTAGAACTTTTAAAAAAGGCTAATCTTTTATGATCGGGTTCACCTGACTATTTAACTTTCTTCTATAATTTTATAACAAAGCGACGTAAAACTATATGCAATATTTTAAAAACATCCGTGTAAAATTATCTAACAAACAATACAAGTTCCAATGAAATCCATTCAGAATTTTTAAAAAGACTAATCTTTCATAATCGGGTTGGGTTCCACATGATTATGGAATTTTCCCCTATAATTCTATGACTAATCAGCGTATAACAATGTTACGCACCAAAACCTCAACTGAAAAACTAATAGTGCAAGTTTAATTCAAATTATTTCAGAAGAACCCAAGTTATAAGCAGCAGGAATGAGATTCCCACACGAAAACAAACAGATACTGAAATTTGCCAATTTAGTTATGTAAAAGTACACGAAAACAAACAAATACTGAATTATTTACAATGTTTTTGAGCAATTAATTTAATCTTTTGTAACTGGGTTGCAGGCATATTTAAAAAAAAAAAAAAAAATCAAGCTTGAAAATTATTTTAAAAAACATAAAAAATCTGTAAATTGACAAAACATTTTCAAACAAATTACGAAAAGTGTTTTTTTCTGTTAGACGTTGAAATAATGGAATGCATGATGTTCAGCAATCAAATTGCAGTAAAAATGTTTGGTACGGTTAATTTATGGTGCGGTTAGGTTGTTGCCACCAACAATATGATGCTAGGCGTTACTCATAGATATGTCTTTTTTTCATAATATTGCATTAATAGCAAACGGATGTATCTTTCTTAATTGGGCTGCAGGTATATTTAAAAAATATCTCCGTGATAGAAAATTAATTTAAAATGGATAAACAATCTGTAAATTGAGATAAGCTTTTCAAACAAATATTACTGAAAGTACTTTTTGTATTCTATTAGACGTTGGAATAATCAAACGTGCGATGTTTAAAAGTCAAATTGCAGTAAAAGTTAAATTTATGGTTGGGTTAGGTTGTTGCCACCAACAAAATGATGCTACAGTTTTCCGCGTTTTTGCACACCGGTATATTCTTAGAAAAAATTGTTCTGTTGAATCGCAAGAGTGTTCCGATTAAATGAAATATCATTTTCTCTAACAAAATACTGGTGTGCAAAAACGTGGAAATCTCATCCCTGACTGCATGCAAATTAAAAAATATCCTGATTGAAAATTACTTTAAAATCCATTCACATGAAAAAAATTTAGATACAATTTTCAAATAAATTTCATTTGACAGAACTTTTTTTCTATTCGACAGTGTGAAAAACGAAATTGTATGATGTTCATAAGTTAAGAAAAATTTCAGTAAAGGCAAAATTTATGGATTAGGTCGTTGCCATCATCCATATAATGTCACAACTGGCATTGTGTTTGTAATTTGTTTGTATATTCTGAAGATGACTCAATGAAAGAGTCGCAACATGTAAATTTTTAATATTTGTAATGTTTTTTTTTATTGAAATGTCGCTTTTTAAACAAATAATTGTACTGTAAAATTATGTTGGAAAGATTATCGTAACTCAATAAATAATGGTTTAATTACCACAAAATTTTTTGAATTATGTTTTAAATATATATTCAAAGAAAGCAAACTATTTTTATGCTGATTTATTGACAAGTGTAAGAGTTACACAGATTTAATTCATGAATAAATTTTTTTCATGAATTTTCAGCGTATTAACTTAAAACATTCAGGTTATTGTCATAAAAATAGTCTGTTTCTTGTATAACATTATTATATTTGTTATGGAATAATAAAAAAAAATATTTATCTAATATATAAAAATGAAAATTTGTCTGTATGTAATGCTATACAAATCCACAGTTTGGAAGCCAGAATTGTGAAATGTTATGTACATGTGCATTAAAACACGCTGTAATACTAAAAAGCTCCAGCGGGTATTACGATAATTCTTTTACCTCACATGCAAATAATTAGAGATTATTTAATTGCGCTTAATTATTAATTATTTTTTTAAAATAAAGACAAACATTTAATCAGAAACATCAACAAAACTTTATTCTATTTATTCTCTTATTCCAAAGATATCGTTTTATCATCTGCTGCCATAGTAACATAAATTTAATTTCTTTAAAAAAAAATGCGCAGTAGTAGAAAAATATTTTACTAAATCGAATAGTTATTTTTATAATTTTGGTTTTAAAATTAAATTCATGAACTCCCGTGCGTAGAACGGGTTAAAGAGTTAGTATTTAATAATTTTAAATTTAAAAAGCTTTCTGAAAATAGAAATTTTTCAGTTAATTTTATACTACTAAAAAAAATTACTTATTTGAAGGTTTATGTAACATATTTATGACATTTTAAATGATTAGCAATTTAAAAATTAAAATTTAAAAATATTCAAAAAATTTCTTCCAAAAGGCATACATACCTTACGATTCTATGATTAAAAAAACAAACTAATATTTTATTAATTCAAACATTTTATATGTGTCCTTTTGGTTCGAATTAAGAAGAGTACGGCCGGCCACAACGGCATTTGTTTGTCACGTTTGCCTGTAAAACAAGTTTTCCCACATTAATCGTAACATGGCAGCGAAACAGTTTTCGACATTTCTGAATTGATTGAAAACTGTATTGCATGTTCACAATGAGAGGCTGTTTTATAATCAATTTTAATATCAACATGACATCAATCCGATTGTACAAGGCAAGTGTAATGACTGTTTTTACTCAATTATAGCGGTGTGTGTGGGGGGGAGGGGGGGGGGGGGGTAGAAGGGTAGTGCATAAAAATTAGCCCGATGCACAGTGGAGTATTTGACACAAAAACCTGGCCAAAAATGGAAAAATTAGCTCAACAATTGTAAAAAGTGTATTTTTTACTAGCTTAGTAACTAGAGCATGTGTCTATTTCAGAAGTATGAGTCATATCCGGAGACTCCTAGCATAAACTGAAGAGGTTCCTTTCGAAAAGATGTGCTTTATTGTTACGTTTCAACTTTATTATTGTGTGTTTTAACTTTGTGTGTCGCAACTTTGTTATGTGGTGTTTCTATAGCATCATCGCGCAGCTTGATACAATGTGAAATGGATGGTAACCCGATTACGGATGTTATTCCGAATCGGAGATTATATCACTAATCACGTTGCCATTCATATCGAATTGCAGCGAGGTGTGTGATGTTTCTATGGTAACACCCTTCTCCCCATTGGTATGTCAGCTGATTGGCAGTTTCATTATATCTATCTTCTAATCTACCATAACATACCGAAATCATCTACGCTAAAATTAGTTGACAAAATTTGACGCTGTCTACCGTATTATTACGCACGATCTCCCATAACTAGTGCGAAACTTGATATTTCCTATTTCGAATTATAGGAAGGTGTTACATAGGGGACATTAGGGGAGAGTGGGTTACGTTTGATCACTTTTCAGAATTATAGTTTTATCTGCTAAATATTCATGAAATTATAAAATATAAAACTATATTATAATGTCCCAACTCCTTTAAATGCATATAAAAATTAGTAAATAGTTATTTGCAGAGAAAGGTGGTATATTAAAGTCTTTTGTTAATTAGTTCAAACTGGATAAATGTGACCCATCATGGACACATAGGTAGGGGAGAGTGGGGAGGAATGGCACACTTTTTACAAAAATAAGAAAATCAACTTTGTTTGACACAGACACACACACACACACACACAAAATTCAATTTATAGAATACAAAATGAAACACTTTCTAATGTTCTTGAATATAGAAACATAATTTGCAGAAAATTTTATAATTAAAGAAATTGTAAGTTTCAAAATGTGTTCCATACCTCCCCACTAACAGGGAGATATGGGACAGCTATTAAAACAAAGTATGATAAGACACACAAAGTCTAGTGTCGGCTACATATACACTCTAACAAAGATTGCAGGTTGATAATGTCTGTGCCACAATATCAAATTCCAGTATCTTCATTCAGGATTCCAGAATTCAGGGTTGTCAAGTTACAGATGACATTAAAAAATCATCAGTTCAATTTATTTACATTTTGAAGTAAATGAATTTATTATCAATGTTATAATTAATATATTAGTCCCTAACAATATTTGCATATTAGCAATTTACATTAATCTTATTAAAAAGAAGGAACTGGACTTGTCCCAATCCTCCCCACTATATTCGTTTATGTTAAACTTCTTGTATACACAAAAATTCTGCTCTTAGGCTTAGTTTAAATTATGGGTAACATACAGTATAAGTCCCATAAATAGGGAAACTATTACATCTACGCATAAACAAGTAATTAACATACAGAAAGCATAAAAAGTATATGAAGCAAATTTACTTTTGATTCTTGAAAGAATCTTTTTCTGTATACAAATGTAAGCTTATGCATATCAGCAATTTTTTTCATCTGAAGATTGGGCTACAATAGCTTCATCTAGTGTGTGATTCATGAAATGCTTAGAATGATATTAAAAATATTTATTCAATATATACAGAACAAGATCGCGATGCATACATCGAAAAATACATGCGCACACTTAAAGGTAGTGCTCAACCCGACAACACAAACAAAGTTATGGGACTCGTCGATTGGCGACACAGGACCTCTTCTGCAGCTGCAAAGTCATCCTCTGGTGAGCGCTCCAAAGTCGCTGGGTCCACGAAAGAGTTCGAACAGCTAGAATCTTTATATCGACCAAACGCAGCAGATGGAAAGCTGAGAGAAACTTGGCAGAATCTAGGGACATGAGACCCCGCCAAGATAAATGTCAGAGAGCCAAAAAAGACACCATTCGGTCTAAGATTTTGAAGCTGCGGCCTTAGGACTTCGTATTTTTGAAATTTTTGGAAATGGGCCTCAGCAAGAGAAAATTGGTCATTAGTTATTTGTGAATCAATTACAAGAACATGATCGATGCAGTAGGCAACAAGGTCAGGCTTCCACCTCCTACCATTGGAACGGAACAGGGGCTCTCGGTGGACAAAGTAGCCACGCTGTTCAAGAGAACGTGCCAGGTAGTTTGACAGAGCATCATGGCGTTGTATTCTTAGGCCATGTGTTGAAAAGCATTGCTGAGAAACATGATTCAGGGTTTCGGGTACGCGGTAGCCACGTGAGCAAAGCTTCTCAGCATCGCGTCCACGGGCCGCCCTAGCTCTTGTGTATAAAACAATTGTACCGGACCTGAATCGCAGCAATATAGTCCCTACCGGACATGACGGAAGTGCCGTCATAAAGCCAAGCCGACGCGGCAGGGACGGCACCACATTGCTGTAGGCCGGTCCCATCGCATCGGTTATGCAGGTCCCTCTTAAAGAAGGAATCAAACCTGGCTCTAGATGTTAAGCGACTGCCATCAGGGGCAGTCATGAGCCGAAGGATTCTCTCCCGATCTGTGGAGAGACGTCGCAGGGCCATTACAGGAACAATCCACCTCATGCATGGCAGTCCCATTCCGCCATCTTTCACGCGAGCGTGAAAAGCACTCGATGGGACATCACGCGGAAGGTGGAGAACCTCCCGAACAAACCTGCGCACCTTCAGGTCGATCTTCTTGAGGTTTCCCGCATACAGCTTACCAAGCACAAGCTGGTGATAATATCTCGGCAGAAACATATGGCGGAGAAGGTACATTTTCTGCTGCGGCTTTAAATAAGCAGACTGCAACGTCTTGAGATCAGAGCCAACCGGAGGTGGTTTGAAAATCCTACCATTCGGGGAGATACCAAGGTAGGTAAAACACTCATCAAAAGCGAGCAGTCTCAGCTGGCAAGGCTCCACACAAAACCTCGCATCGTAATCATAAATTATTTTCTTTTGTCTCTTGTAGGCAATCCACGAAAACGTGAAAGACTTTTCAGTGTTTATACACAGACCTGTGGTGGGTAAGAGATGGAAAAGAATATTCAACAAGTGTAACAGAGGTCAGGTAAGAATAAATAAAACTCATAATTAATCACTATCAAGTCAGCTGAAAGTAACTTTATTTGCTTGCCTACTTGACAAGACAAACTAAACTGAACAAAACACAGCATAGTAAAAACATAAGAACCATAATGCTTAACATCTTTCAAATACCAACTACCCAGAGCAGTCCAACCATCAAAAAAACCCAACAGTCAACTAGAGACCACTTCCAAAAACATACTCCAGCCATCCAGTGCAACAACCCTGCCATCTGGAGGACAAACTATCCTACCATCTGGTGGGAAAAGATATCCTGCCATCTAGTGGACAAAAACAACATCAAAAAATTTAACCAAAACACATATTTTCCTAACAATGCTCCCCCATTTTGGTTAAATTGTCTAAAGACAAGAATTTACAAAGAGAAATTAACTTAGAATTGAATCCCGAAATTTCAAAAATGTACTCTTGGGTAATGGCTTTGTAAAGATGTCAGCAACATTAGAATATGAATCTACTCGTAATACAGTCACATGACCTTTCAAAATGTGATCTTTTACAAAATGATATTTAACATCGATATGTTTATTTGCACTATTTTCAATATTGTTCTTTGAATAGTCAATAGCACTTTTTGAGTCACAATATATAACAGGAGTTGGCAAGCTGGCAAAGTCACATTCTCTCAGAATTCTGTCTAACCATATCATCTCACTACACAATTCAGCCATAGCATTATACTCTACCTCCATGGCAGATTTAGCAACACAACCTTGTTTCTTTGATTTCCATGATACTGGTACACCATTCAAGTAAATAATAAAACCAGTTACACTTTTTCTAGTATCTTTAAAATTTGCAAAGTCACTATCGGAATATCCTATCAATCCATTTAAAGTCTCATCATTTTCATATTCGACGACTAAGCCCTTTGTAACAGCCACATATTTCAAAACTTGTAATAAAGCTTTCCAGTGTTTAATACCAGGATTTTGATTAAACTGAGACAATTTGCACAATGAATAACTTATGTCTGGTCTAGACCGTGTTGCAATAAACATCAAAGAACCAAGCAAGTTTTTAAAAGGAATTCTTTCCATAACACTTTTGTCCTTTTCAGTTGTTGGACAATCTTTATCTCCTATTTCATAACCAGGGGATAATGGTATGGAAGGTTTGACAAGCAAATTTGGTTTAAAAAGATTTACTACTCTATCAATATAATTTTGTTGATGCCTTCTAATACCATTATCATTCATATCAAATTGTACTCCTAACACCATATTTAATTGACCTAGTTCTTTAACTTCAAACAATGATCCAATTAACGCTTTTATTTTATCTAATACTAATTGGGTCTTGGCAAATATAAACAAATCATCAACATACACTAAAATTATGGCATCATTTCCATAATTATACACACAGTTAGTACTTTTAAACTTAGAAAAACCTACACTTACAAATTTTTCATCCATTTCTAAGAACCACATGCGTCCTGACTGGTGAAGTCCATATACTGCACGTAATAATTTATAAACATGATTTTTCTTCTCTTTATCAATGAAACCAACAGGTTGTCGTACATAAATTTCTTCTTTTAATTTACCATAGAGATAAGCACTGTTAACATCAAGTTGAAAAACTAACCATTTATGAATAACAACTAAATACATAACAAAAGCTCTAATAACAGTGAAACTTACCACTGGACTGAATACATCTTCAAAATCATAACCTGGTCGTTGGTAGTTACCCAAAATCACTAGTCTAGTCTTAAACCTTTTAATCTTACCAGAAGTATCTCTTAATATTATAAACCCACTTTGTACCTATTATAATCTTCCCATCTTCAGGGGAAGGAACTAACTTCCACACTTTTCTCTGCTCAAATGATTTGATCTCTTCATTCATTGCCCGATCCCACTCTTTCTTTTGAGGCGAAATTTGTGCATGATAATAGTGCTGAGGAATTTCAATATCATCAGTAAGGAAAACTTGAAAATCACCCATCTCTTTTAAAATATTTATAGAATGTTCCTTCTCTTTCGAACTATCTTCGTTTGAAGACCCACTATCTTCATCTGAAGCTGCTGAAACTTCAGTATCTCTAACATCTGTTCCTTGACTTGGTTTCCAATTAAAATCTTTTGGATCATAAGTTAATGATTTTTCCTTGCAATATTTTTCCATTTCATTTTTACTCCTAATTTTTGGCTCTCCTGTAGAAGGATAATAATAAACATCAGTTCTTCCTTTGGACATTCCAGATTTACGAATAACTTCTTTCCTAGTAAATGTTATTGGCTTTGATGCATCCAGATTAATTTTTTCAAACATTCTTGCCATTTCTTTCACGGGAGATTTGACCTGTTGTTTCTCAAGATTCTGCAATTCCTCAGGATTCTCCACTCTATGCGATTTGTTTAGGGGACAGCTCTTTTCTTCTGAGAAGTTTTCTTCAGATAACACTAATTTCAACCACTCAAACATTTGATTATCTACCTTGTTCACTGATCTTCAATCCATCTCCAGTAGTTTCTCATTGAACTTCACATTTTTAGTTTCTTCAATTCTTCCTTCCTCCGGGTACCAAATACGGTAACCCCTTGTATAGACAGCATATCCTACTAAGACACCAATTTTTGCTTTGGGTTGTAACTTGTGTCTTTTCTGTTTGGGAATATTTACATAAGCAGTACATCCAATTCTTTTAAAATAGCTAACATTCGGTTTTCTACCAAACCATCGAAAGTAAGGGATTTCATTGGTAGTTGAATGCAGCACTCTATTTTTCAAATGATTTACTGTCATTACTAATTCAGCCCACATCTTTGACGGTAGTTTCGCACTATGCAAATAAGCTAAAACACCTTCCATAATCGTTCTATTATAACGTTCCGAAACTCCGTTCATTTCGGGGGTAAAAACATTTGTTCTCTCATGACATATTCCTTCCTTTTCCAATGCATTTTGAAAGACATTTGATAAGTATTCCAAGCCATTGTCCGTTCTAAGGGCTCTCAACTTTTTCCCTGTTTGGCGTTCTGCCATTGCTTTAAATCGCACAAAGGTTTCGTAAACCCTCTTTTTATCCTTCAACGGATAGATAAACGCCCTTCTACTAAAATCATCAATAAATGTAAGAAAATATAAAGCATTTCCTATTGACCGTATTTTTGCGGGAACCCACAAATCAGAGTGAACCAACTGTAAAATTTCAGTTGACCTAACTTTATCCATAGGCAAGTGACTTGCTCTCTTTGACTTTGACAGACTACAGCTTTCACAATCAACAACTTCTTTAAAGTTAGTATTCCTAACACCAGTAACCTTGTTTTCAACAATCATCTTTCGTAACATTCGGTTACTAAAATGACCAAAACGTTCATGGTTCATATCTAATTGACTATGAGTTTCGTAGATGCCATTGCAGTCCAATGAATTTGCACAATAACCATGAAAAATAAAGAAGTTTTTCTCTTTCTTAGCTGTTACAAATGGTGCTCCACCAGGATAATAAAATTTTATCATTCCATGTCCTCCTCTAAATGTAAAACCAGCATCATCCATCTTCTTTCCCGATACTAAATTTCTTTGGACTGATGGAACATGAAGAGCATTTTTCAGAGTGATAACATGCAACACCTTATTAGAATAAACATTCACAACAGCATCTCCAATTCCTATAACTTCAGTAGGGTGAGGTCCAAACTTAATAAATGTTTTCTCTAAAGGCTTATATGATTGGAAAAATTTCTTTGAATTTAGAACATGACAAGTTGCAGCTGAATCCAAAGTGAAAATATCTCGATTCTTTTCAACATTACCTTCATGAGCAGTTTCCATTTCTGAAACATAAAATAATGACTGTTTTTGAGATTGGGATTTCTCATTCTTCTTATAATTTCCAAACTTTCGCTGCTTTTGCTCATTATTTAAATTAACTTTACAATTTCTAGCAATATGACCAGTATTGTTACATCGATAACAAATTATTTTTGGTTCTCTCTGCTTATTTTGCTTCCTAAGATTAGTTAATTCATTTCTTCTTGCTCCTTGAACCAAAAACGTTTTATCCAGTCGACTAAACTGTTCCAATTTCTTTTTGCTTTCTAAACGTCCATATTCAGTTAATAATTCTGTTTCCACTTCCGCTGAAGTAAATTTCTTATCTTCTAAAGCATACAGCTTAGTTACTACATTTTCGTAAGTTTCAGGAAGAAAAGCAATTAACTGAAATGCTATTTCAGCATCATCAACAATTTTCCCAGCATCAGCTAAATCTTTGACCACTTTTCTCACTCTAGCAATAAAAACACCAATATGCTCTCCCTCTTCCGGCTTTAATAAAATAAATTCTCTTCTAAGTTCAGCTATTCTTGCACGAGACTTGGGACAATATGTGTCTCTTATCTTTTGCCAAGCTTTTAATGGAGACTATATACCATCTAAAATAGCAACCTGGCTACTATCCATATATGTTTTCATTAGTCCTAAAGCTCTGTCCTTCCTAGATTCAAATCTAGGAAGGACAGAGCTCCGTGGATCGAAACCACGCTCTGCTACCATGTAACAGAGGTCAGGTAAGAATAAATAAAACTCATAATTAATCACTATCAAGTCAGCTGAAAGTAACTTTATTTGCTTCTGTAGCATCAGCTGATAATACTGGTTCTGGATCAACAATAAATTTCTTACAACCAGTTAATTGTAATAAAGACTCTAATCTATCTTTCCATGAGTGATAATTTGCATTAGAAAGCACAGGAATAGTTTTATGACCTATTTGACCAAGACAATCTTCAGAGTCTGTTTTTTTTTAATGACAACATGGCTACTAAGTCCCAGAAACGAATAATTTAAACTTCAAAAGGTAAACAAAAGTTTCTTGAAAACAATTTCCTATATTTAATTTTTATCACATACTAAATAATTGTTGCTGAATTCATGATAAAGCATACTGTCATATCTAATAAACATTACTAAGCCTAATAGCATGCTTTCATTAAGCCTAACTGAAAAATGTAAACATTTCAATCTTCACTAAATAAGCAACAAACACCCAACCACGCTCTGCTACCATGTAACAGAGGTCAGGTAAGAATAAATAAAACTCATAATTAATCACTATCAAGTCAGCTGAAAGTAACTTTATTTGCTTGCCTACTTGACAAGACAAACTAAACTGAACAAAACACAGCATAGTAAAAACATAAGAACCATAATGCTTAACATCTTTCAAATACCAACTACCCAGAGCAGTCCAACCATCAAAAAAACCCAACAGTCAACCAGAGACCACTTCCAAAAACATACTCCAGCCATCCAGTGCAACAACCCTGCCATCTGGAGGACAAACTATCCTGCCATCTGGTGGGAAAAGATATCCTGCCATCTAGTGGACAAAAACAACATCAAAAAATTTAACCAAAACATATATTTTCCTAACAACAAGTCTTGAAGACATCTGGCGTCCCTAGCCAGAAGTAAAAGATCATCAGCGTAAGAAATGTGACAAATTCTAACCGCACCAAGGCGGTCAGGGAGAGCCCGAAAAACAAAGTCAAAAACAATAAGGAATAAAGTCGATGAGAGGGGGTCACCTTGGCGAACACCCCTCTTCGGCGAAACAGATCTGGAAAACATGCCTTTATAAAACAAAAATGTACGAGCATTACTATATAAGAGAGAAAATCCTACTGTCCCATTCTCCCCTACCTTATGATCGGCTATGGGGCACTTTTGGTAATTTATTTGAAATAAAATATAATGAATTTTAAACTTACATGTTACAATTATATTTCTCAAATAAGATTTTCATATTAACTTATAGTTGTTTTACAGTGAGAAAAAGAACCAAACGTCAAAAATAAAAAAAAGGAACACAAAATGAAACATACAAAATAAAATCCAATCAGTACTACTGATATGTGCAAAGCCTATGAAATTCCTATTTAGAATATTTATAATTTTCAAAGAAAGCTAAATGCATCCTTTATAGCATTGTATATATTGGACAAGTTAATAGGAAATTTCATTACAAAATTGCTTGAATAGTTCCTCTTACAAGTGATGAAAGCAGCAATTTAAGAAGGAATGTCTGGATAATAAAACTTACAAACATCTTTTTTCTTTAAAAACTATTTTAAAATGCAATTCTTCTCTCCCCGCCCCCACCTTCAAAAATTCCTACAAAATGCCAGTAAGCTGTCTTCGTTGTAAATTTAACTAAGACATCATGGTCATCGACTTTTAGTTCAGGTAAATCAGTAGGAACATAAGTTGCAACGTTTACTGCACTGTCTAAAGTGCCAGATTCATCATGAACTGAATAATTAACATTATCAAAGGTGCTCCATTTACAATGATCAAAAGTGCGCCATATGTCTATGTGGATATTTTGTTCTATAACTTTTGTTTATATAGTTGAAATACATTGCCAGTTTTATACATGGATAGATGTTTTCTAGCTTTATTGCTCCGGTATTTTATCAAATTTTAACTTTTTCCCTGTTTATATTAGAACCTTACAGAAGAAAATAAAAGTAATTACAAATCAAGAGCCAAAACAAACTTACCTTTTTCATTTGAAGACAGATAAACAAAATAAAACTGTCACTGGTGTGGTTCACAAGTAGTAAAATGGTACGTAAAGGATGTTACCATTAGAATTATAGAAGTTTGCAACATTTAGATTGATCAAAGGTACCCCATGGTCAAATGTTCCCCATTCTCCCCTACATGGAGAAAATGATTGAAATATGATAAAAGTTTCAGAATTTTTAACTATGTCATCGCAATCCACAGAAAATAAAGCAGGTTTTGAATAGTTACGTTCGGACTGGATTGAGACACCCTGTAATTTCGACTGAATAAAAGGATTACGATCCTCGTTTCCTATGAATTTCTTTGTTATTTCGTATGTTGTTTCGTATGTTTGTTATGTTGCATATTTCGTTGTAATGTGTTCTGCCACATAATAAAGTTTGTACATAGAGTTCCGGAACAGCTTATATTAGGTTGTCAAGGAGGAAATTTGTAGTTAATGATATTGCCAACTTTAACAGCTTATTCGACATTGGCTTAATATTTTACCACTTTTTTTTTTGGAAAGTTACACATCTCGCCTGTTTAAAGAAATCATTGTAAGCTCTAAAAAAATATTAACTTAAAAAAAAAATGTTGTAAATTGAACAATCGGAAATTCGCACTATTGTGAAACATGAGTTCTTACGTGGAACTACGGCATCACAGAGACAGACCACCCGAAACATTAATAGTGCATTTGGCTCTAGTGTTGTACTACGCACCAGACAGTATCAAATTGGTTCACCAAATTTCGTAAAATTAACTTTGACCTCACAAATAAGCCACGCGGTCACCCAGACAATAACGATGAACTAAAGGTCGCCGTCGAGTCTGAGCCATCTCAAAGTGCCTATGAATTATTGTTATAGTTTGAATAAAATAATTCCTTATATTTGTAAGTTATCAACTAACTTTGCGTTTTTTACTAGAAATTTTTCATCCTTGACGACTTGACATCTTTATAGTTGAAATCATCTTGAAATGCGAATATAAAGTATTGAAAGAGGAATTTTGTTCAACAAACCTAGATAACTTTAGTTCAACAGGGGCTGTGCATATATAATGTTATCATTTTAGGAGGGGAGGGGGGAGGTCTGGCACATGATATCGTCAGATATCTCAAGGGGGAGGAGGGGGTTGTCTTGTGATATCGTTATTATTTTTGATCCAACCAAAATTTTCTCTTTTTATTTGTGACTTGGTCTTTACATCAAAGTAGTATATTATCTTTTTTAGCCTGTTATCGATTTTTAAGAAAATACAAAATTATTAAAAATATTAAATGATTATAAAATTATTTAATTCCAAACTATGGAATACCCCAACTTTTGGCATTCCTATTCTTCTTCAATGTGTATGTATATATAATCCGCTTTTCGAGAAACGATATATGGAGTATATTTGAAATAACACTTGTTTTTACAAGTAAATAAAGAGAAAGAGAAATAATGTTGTCCATCGGTTATGTTGATAAGAAATTCTATCTGCTCCCACCCCACCCCACCCTCGTGTGGGCAAGTGCAAGAAGACATTATTACATTATGTAATAAATGCATTATGTTGCAAAAAAAGATATTATTAATACTTTTAAATAGTAACTATTTCTTGTAAGTGTTATTTGATATAAAGTTATTTCACATATAAAGGGATATTTTATTGACTTCTCTCCATTTGAATCAATATGCAAAAAATTAATGTAACCATTTTCGTATATCCTTTCAAACAAAAGAAATAAATTCCAAAAATCAAAAGAAATTTTAAACATTGATAGCGATATCATTACGGGGGGTGGGAGTTCGAGGGATGATAACATCTTACCGTAAGGGGGAGAGGTGGTCCAAAATTACAAAAAAGTTGATAATGTACAGCCCTAATAAGTATACCAACAATAACAAGCAAAACGAAACTTTCGCTTAGACTTCTTATACCTATTTAAATGTCAATAAATTGCTAAGGTAATGCGATTCTGGGAGAAAAATAATCAACCGAGTCTAATTTTCGCTAATGATATGCGAAACTAACTGGATGTTTTGTAATGAAACTCAGCCTCATTTCATTAAAATTCACGGAGTGTACAAAGTTAGGAGTAGAATAAGATACTCCAGTCTGCAAAGAAGAAATTTAAACAATAAACTTTAAAACACGTTATTTTAAACTCAATTTTCTCTGCCGCGAACCGTGACGCTGTTCTTAATGGCATCAGAAATTTAATGCCCACAAATATTGGATGAGACTGTCAGTACTTACATTTAAAAATAAATGTAATATTCTATTATTTAAAGCTCAGTCATACTGATTAGTAAAGTTATCGTACGAATAAAATTTTTTTGCTCAGTTGGAAAAAGTTGAATTCATAAAATGTAATATTATTTACGATTGGAATAAAATATTACTCATTAAAAATTCCATACAAAATTCATTCCCTCCCTTTTCCTATGCTGCAAGTTGTCACACTTGAGTGATATCCCCCCTCTCTCGTTATGGCGTCATACATCACACACACACCAAAAAAAATCTTTCACAGGGTGATTTATAAAGACGGAACCAACAGCCTATTTCCTTAAATATTGCCTCTAGACCAGCCATACTCAATTTGCGGCCCGCGGGTCCGGCGACTTTCATATGAGGCCCGAGACACATAATCATTAATCCATATTTAAAGAGCTCAAATGATAAAAGTGGTATGTGAAAAAAAAAATAGGTAACCATATTATTGAAGATAATCAATGATCGTCTACCTCTACTATCTGTTAAATTACTATTTGAAAAACCCTTACACTCACCGAGATTTTAATTGATAAAGGAGGCATTTCACAATAAAAGCAAATAGACAGTTGGAACGTTACAGCTCATTTTCTCAAAATAATGATTGTGTCACTTATCACCTTTATCATTTGAGTTCTTCATTTATAAAATTAATTAAGATATACATAAAAAGTAAATGACCTTCGATACTGTTTTATATATTTTCATGGGAAGGCAAAATCTATCCAGTTATTTATAATTAATTTAAAAAACATCTTAAATGCTGTATTCTTAGTCAAAAATACTTTTTACATGTCTTTGTAGTCTTATTTGTGCTACAGAAGTATATACGTTTCTTAATCGTCAACACTAATCAAACATTAGACCAAATTAAATTTGCACTATATTTCTGAAAATTATTATTATTATTATTATTATTATTATTATTATTATTATTATTTTTTTTTTTTTTTTTTGCATCGAGCAAAAGATTTGTTAGAGAAAAGTTCCTGATTTATTTTCTCTAGAACTTGGAAATTCTGAATTATATTACAAATTTGATAGTTATTATATAGCTAATACGGCTTTTAACGGTTTAATGTTTGTCGCGGAAAAAAATTGGTACCAAAAATTTGTTACACCACTATTTCCAAACAACAAGCTTTTCCGTACGTTTCTACAACATTTGCCATAGAAATGTACAGCCAAGTTTATTTTTGAAATGATAGTTTTAAAACTTTTTGGTAACATTTCAGCGACGACAAATGTTCAACACTACTGATAATATTAACTTTATTATACTAATGTCATCTTACTATTTTAATTTCTCTTTAAAAAAAAAAAATATTTTTATGCATGTGTTGCGGCCCGCCTAACTTCTCAAACCTATGCTTACGGCCCGCGAGAGAAAAAGGGCTGCACTAGACCCATACTTCCAACTGCGAAGTTTCATAGAAAAGGTGCAAAATGTTATGACATTAGTTGCAAACCCCTGGGAGATCTATTAAAAAAAAATACACAAACAAAATTTTTATACGGCTCCCGTAGGGTAAAATTTCCAATTAGGAAAATTTTAATTATTCATTCCTGAATGAAACAAAAAAATCCATTGCCATATCTGCAAATCTCAGATATTAAAAGCCAAAATTCGTGACTTATACAACTTAAGGGGACCGCGAAAGCAAAATTCAATCAAAAAATCGATTTTTACTTTTTTATATCATTAAATAGTTTAAACTGTTATCTTTCCAACGATGTATCCCACATGTTTATATATATATAAATAAGTGTTGAAATTATTCATTCTTTCTAAGAGTACTTCACAGCTTAATGGCCATTTAAATCTTTAATTGACTTTTTCTCAAAACTTGGATTTTTCATGTTTATGTTCCTTTTTTTCAATATCTATTAAACTTAAGAACTCAGATTTTTTTAATACCTATGTTATAGTGCATACTTTAACACAGGGGTTTAATGATTTGTTGAGAATGATTTATTTTAGGCAGGGAAATCTTACCAAAAATGCTAATTTAAAAATGACTTAATAAATAATAATTTTGAGTTTCACTTAGAAAGAAAATGGTCTGTTGAAATACGTAAAACATGTTATTCTAACTAGTCTGAAAAATCTAGACCTCTATCTTTCACCATTTCTGAAAAAAAGGTACTTAAAGTTGGTGAATTTAACATAGGGCTTTCCCGGTCCCCTTAACCCTTTCTGCACGGAATTATGAATCCAGAAACTGCTCTACCTCAGTAATTATCTTCATTTGAATCTAGACATATAACAAAACTTATAATAAGAAATTTAGATAATATTTTTCATTAAAACAGATTTAATAAATCGATAGTTATAGGGTGACCGAGCCAGTACTTGATAAATTAAGGTAGATGCTACGGGGTTTTTATTATATTTCCTTCCTTTTAAGTTTTAAAAGTAAACTAACACAATAGCTGCAACACTTAATGAATGTCCTATCATGGGCAAAAATGAAATCTGCTGAAATAGCAATGAAATTATAAGTAAATAGTTTCTTTAATTGCCATTTTCCAAGTAGTTGATCAATCGAAGAAATCAGTCGAAATTTCAAAAATTAATCTTTAAAATATCATGCTTGGGCTGTTATTAACAATAATTCACATAAAACTATTAATTGAATAAGCAAGATGGAAGTGGATTATTTTAACTTACCGTAATTGTCACGAACTAATCGAAAACTAAATTTTTACATTTTCTAATTAAAAAAATTCTTAAAAATGCTTCTCTTACTGCAGGCAGCTGACAAGAGCTCCAACATTCAAACAAAATTGTTATGTCTAGCGCCACGTGTGAAACTCATTTCCGCCTGAAATGGCGTAATATTTCAAAAAATTGATCAACTACTGGAGGGGTATCAACACTGGCACGGCCACCCTAGTTCTTTTTCTAAAATATTTACAAGTATAATTGGAATTATTAACAAAATATGCTGTTAAGAAAATCTTACGATTCTTTATAATAACAATGTAAATAAAGGTTTTTGTAGTCAAAAATTTTTTTATATAACTTTTTTAATAAGATAAAAGCTACACCTTTGTAAATGGTTGAGAAAACTACCACTTTATATAATAATTAGCTTTAATTGTTTTGCTATGCTTTCTAAATGAGATTGAGCAAAGTATCCTGTACAAAAAGTAAAATCTACTTTTAGTAATATATTGATTAAATAAAATTTTATATTAAATTTTCTTTAATGGTACTTAAAAGTACCGTCAGCGGATAACGGGTTAAGCATATCTCTCATAGACGTGATATGGATGCACTTGGAATGAATATATTGATCATAAAAAAAAAAGTTATTAAAAAGGCGATTTAAGACATTTATTTATTTACACCTGTTTTGTGAATGGAACACAATAGAAATAGGATATAAATTGAGATAATAGAATAAATATTGAGAGAATAGAACAAAAATTGAAATTTATATAGTAATTCTTGAATTATAAGCATTTCAATATAAGTGTAACATCTTAAAATCCGACGAATTATTTAAACGGCACACCCAGAAAAGGGAATTGATTAAAACTACAAAACATGTTTTGTTGAGTACATTTTTGTTGTTTTAAATAAAATTTTCAGTTGAAATAAAAACTCTGTTCTGTTGCTTGGACAAAAAAATATTGTTGACACTCTTACAAAGTTTTAACAAAATTTCATCAATTTTACATCAATTAACAAAATCTGTTTTTTTTATTTTACTATAATCTTGTAATTTTAATTTGTAATTCCAGCAAAATTTTGTTTTTGCAAAATTTAAATTGTTGTGTAGTAGCTATAACTCTCTCACGTAATTTGATTTATTTGACTTATATAGTTATATACTTAAAGGATTAGCATAATTTTTGGTTAATTAAAACTTTTTAAATTGGGACGGACCAAGGTAGTTTTAAAAATCCCCTTCTCCCATTTATTTTTCTTGATTTTTTATTTGAAACTGAGCATTTAGATTTTAAATATTTCAGAATATTTAGCAGGTAAATTACACCAAAATAATGTGTACTGTATAGTACTTAGTTAATTCTTTGTTGAGGACTTAATTTTAAAAATAAGAAAAAATAATACAAGACAAAGAAATTTTTTTTAGGAAATAAAGTATTTGTTGTATTAAAAAAAAACTAAGTTATAGTCTGAAATATTTTATTACTGTACGGATTTTATTTATATTCTAGCCGGGCTTCCCCCGTCTAAACTAGAGTTCCTGCTGCGTTCAGCTGTGTGTTTCCCGTGTACCTTCAAAGAAATCACTTATAAATCACGGGTATTTATAAACTCCTCCAAAATTACCTTCCCATTCGGTAAAGTAATTCTCAAAAAACAAATTAATCGCAAAGAATCACGAAATGCTCATAGAAAACAGAAAAAGAAAAAAGAAAAATAATTAAGGAGAGATTACCCCTCCCTCCCCCGCCCCTGTTTCACATCTTTATACTTAACCAATGTGCCTCCAAATCTCATCAGGGAAGCGCTTTATCAGAAAAAACCCGTATACAAATTTGAAGGCAAATCGGATAGAAAAACCAATTTATCTAAATTAAGGGGGGTATTAGCCTCCGTTCCTTCCCTTATACTTAACCAATGAACCTTCAAATCTCATCAGGGAAGTGCCTTATCATAATAAACCCGTATACCAAATTTGAAGCAAATCGGATAAGAAAAAATATTTATCTAAATTAAGGGTGTATTATCCCCCCCCCCCCCGTACATACATACATACATACAGAACCTGCGGGCACATTAGCTCTCAGGCTTTGATAGCCTGTTAGCTAAAAAATCTTAAAGCACCGGTTTTTGCGAGCTATTTTATGAACTTTTGAGAACATTTATTTCGTTTCGACTCGCAGTTTTTTCATTAAAAAAAAATCGAAAAAATTTAACGGAAATTTCCGTTAAAAAAGTAAAATAAATAAAAAAAATAAAAAAAAATAATTAAAAAAAATAAAAAAAAAAAGTATTTTACCGGATTTCGCGGTTTTTTTGTTCGAAAATCGCGAAATCGCATTAAAATTAGAGAAGTAAAATGATTTAAAAGATATATATTTATATTTCATATATTTCATATAAAATCTAACAGTGATAAACAGAAAAATTATTAAAAATGGCCTATATTTATTTATTTATTTAAAAAAACTGTTTTTGAATTCCTTTTAAAAAGAACCTACAATTATTTGAATCATCAAAAGAATGTTTTAAATCGCTCCTTAAAATTATTATTCATTATAAACTTAATCATAGAAAGTGGAAAAAAAAAAACTTCATAAGTTCATTCAACTTATTTTCTAATTCTATATTCATTTTAAAAGCAATAGCTAAGTTTCTTATTTCATTTAAAAATCAAATTATTAAAAAGTTTTTTAAATTATTTTACAAGCTATAAAAATTAAAAAAATCTACCCATCTTTTTAGCATTAAACTTTTTCGCTAAGATACTTATATCATTCATTAATAAATTATCTTTTAGATACACGCGCATAAGACAAGTTCAAAAAAATCTTTAAAAACACTTCAAAATTCCAAATTCCGCATCTACCAAAGCATCTAATCGCCCGCCAAAGAAAGTCCCCAGGTCGAATCCCGTCCCTTTGAGCAACGAAATAGGATCGTCTAAAGTGTTCACAAACAATACATACCAAGATCGCACATAGATGGTGCCATCAAAACAGGAATGTTGTTTCTCAAAAACAATTTAAACAAATGTTTTTGCTGACGAAACTACAGATAATTATTTTGATTTTGAAAAACTTTCAAATCTCAAATATAAAAGGATTTTGTTAAATTAAACAAAATTGGGCCATGTATTCGATAGCTCACTTTTATAGGAATGTGACTGTACTGTGGTCAATGGATAGATAGTCCACGCTTCTAAAAACACAACACAACATTTAATTATTTACATAAAATTCAAAGGAGACTGGCAATGGTTGATACATTGCGCTTACGTCGTAACTTACATGGAGAACAACAACAAAACTGGCGGGGAATCCTCGCCCCCGCCCCTTCCAGTCCAAAGCGCTTGTAGCGCCCTCTCACAAATTATGATATACGGAGGAAACACTCCCCCGGGGATTGAAATGCAAATTTCAATATACATTAACATATAAATTTGCAAAAAAAAATGTTCACACAAGAAAAATTATAGCATATAACAACTTACATACACAATAATAATACAAGAATAAATTCACTATAACACTAGATTAAATACAGAAATAATATATACATTTTAAAGTTTGCTTAGGGAAAGAAAGGAAATTTGTTACTCAACTGGTAATATACAGACATCTCGGACGTTTCTTTTAAAAATTCGCCCATCTGGTAAGCGTAAATTCACCGTTCGAATTATATTATCCCTTCCCTTAAAAACTTCTACTATTCTACCAACCAACCATTTGGTGGAAGGTAAATTTTCCTGCTTTATTAGTACCAAAGTTCCTTTCTGTACATCATCTTTTTTAAATTTCCATTTCCCCCTGTGTTGGAGATTATTCAAATAATCGCGCTTCCAAAGTTTCCAAATTTGTTGGCTAAATTTGGTGATTATCTGCCATTTTGCCAATCTATTTTCATTAATTTCATCTAACTGAGGTTCGGCGATCGAAGTAATTGGCCTACCGATAAGGAAATGTGAGGGTGTCAAAGTTTCGAAATTTTCAAAATCTGGGGATAGTGGGGTAAGGGGGCGAGAGTTCAAAACTCCCTCAATTTCCGCTAATATCGTTAAAAATTCTTCTAAAGTTAATTTTTGATCACCTATTACCCTTTTCAAATGAAACTTGAACGATTTTACTGCTGCTTCCCAGATGCCGCCAAAATTAGGAGATTTGGGGGGAATAAATTCCCATTTGATACCCTCCTGGGTTAAAAAGTTACACAATTCCTCATCTGGGACACTAACCAGTTTATGCAATTTTTTCAACTCGATGTCAGCTCCAATGAACGTTTTTGCATTATCAGATAGAATTTTGGCACATTTCCCTCGTCTGCCAAAGAAACGTTTTAAACTAGCTATAAAAGCTTGAGTTGTGAGATCTGAAACAAAGTCCAGGTGTATTGCTTTGGTGCATAGACATATATACACTACTACATAAACTTTATTTAATACACCCTTCCTTTGATTTCTAAATTTAATAGAAAAGGGTCCACAGTAATCCAGGCCTGTCACGGAAAATGCAAAATTTGGGGTCACACGTTCCCTTGGCAGATCGGCCATCAACTGGGAGCTGACAACAGGCTTATTTTTGAAGCATGTCACACATTTGTGAACAATTTTCCGGCAATTATTCCTGCCATTAAGTGGCCAAAATTTCTGTCTAACATGGAAAAGCAAGGCTTGTGGGCCTAAATGAAAATACTTCAAATGGAAATAATTTAAGATAATATTTGTTAACTTATGATTGGCAGGCAACACAATTGGAAATTTAGAGTTATGCGGCAAATCGGCATGCGATAAACGGCCACCAACTCTAATTAATCCTTCATTTCCCAGGAATACATTTAAAGAAGATAATCTACTATTATGCTTAACAGGCTTACCCTTTTTGAGACATTTTATTTCATCTCGAAACTCACCCTTTTGTGCTGACCGAATTAAAAATAATTCGGCTTGTCTCACTTCATCTAGTGTTAGTGGTCCCCTTGTTTTCTGTGGGTTGCGACAATTCTTGTAAAATCTAAAAATAAAACTAATTATACGTATTAATTTTATAAAATTATTAGTCAATGAAAAAATGTGTTCAATTATAGAATGTTCAGTGGTGATAGATAAGGTGGTAAAGTCATGAATATTGTCCACGGAGTCTCTTTTTAGTTCATTTAAATAGATCTCCTGATCTGGAACTACTAGTGATTGTTCGTTGTTACAAATATCTAACGAGTCCTTGAGAAATTCTGGACCAGTCCACCATTTGTGACTCTGAATTAGATCTTCCGATTTTATACCTCTAGTCAGCAAATCTGCAGGATTCTCAGACCCTGCACAATGAAACCACCTGGATGGGTCTGTCAGTGATTGGATTTCTTTGACCCGGTTAGACACGAATGATTTCCACCTATTTGCAGACCCCTTTATCCAATAAAGGGCAATCTGGGAATCGGTCCATAGAAACATAGAAGACGGTCCCTTGCGATCTAGCACCTTCTTCACCTCACAAGTTAGACGCGCTGCTAGTAATGCACCCAACAGTTCCAGTCGGGGTAATGACACCTTTCTCAGGGGTGCCACTCTGCTTTTCGATGTTAGCAATTTAATGGAAGACTGGGTCTTGGAATATATTTGGAGATATATGACAGCACCGTATGCTTTGGGACTGGCATCGGCAAAGGTGTGCAGTATTACTTTATATTCAGAGTCTTCAGGGAACTGAAACACATTTCGAGGAATATTTAGTTGTACTAATTGAGGTAACTCGGAACGCCATTGTTCCCACAGCTTTGAAATATCGGGGGGCAATTCTTCATCCCATGTTAAATTCCTATTCCACAATTCTTGAAACAACAGTTTAATTCGTATTGTAAATGGCGATATGAGACCCAAGGGGTCAAAAATTCTACCTGCTACTTGCAGAACGAACCTCTTCGTATTTTTTGCCTTGCACAAAAATTCTACTAAATTATCAATATCGATCATCAACATGTCCTGTTTAGGTTGCCATAACAGTCCTAATACCTTATGTGGTTTATTTTCCTCAAAGGGCTGAGGTAAAGTACTAAACCCGTTCTTCTCCCACGATTCCATTACTACTTCGTTGTTCGATATCCATTTTCGAAAAGTCATACTAGCTTCCTTCATAATTCTGTGTGATTGTTGTGAAATGTTCAGTGCATCTTGTACCGTGTCGCTACCGGCAATGAGATCATCAACATAAATACAACTATCGAGTATTTCGGTTGTCACCGGATATTCCTTCTTAAATTTACTAAGATGTTGTTTTATAGTGGCTGATAGTAAAAATGGGCTTGAGTTCAAACCAAATGTTAGGCGTAAGAATCTGTACATAATAACTTTAAATTCATCACCGTTGACAGGATTGTCATCTATAAACAAGAATCTTAAAACGTCTCTATCTTTTTCGTTGATAGAAATTTGTAAAAAGGCCTTTTCTATGTCGGCCAAAACAGCAATTTTATTTAATCTAAAAAAAATCAACAAATGGAAAATGTTCGGATTTAGGTTACTGCCTGCATCCAAACAGTCATTCAAGGACAACTCACCTGCTTCATGCGAACTCGCATCAAAAACAATGCGACATTTTGTGTATACACTGTCTTGTTTAAATACCGTATGGTGAGGTAAATAAAAAATCGGGTTGTTAGAATTTTCTTCTGACTCAGGAACAATTTCAATAATTTTCATCTCTAAATATTCGTCTAAAATTTTACGATAATTTTCATATAAACTTGTATCACGTTTCATTCTTTTTACGAGAGTAGCGAGCCGTGTTTGGGCTATCTGGTAATCATTGTTTAGTTCTTCCAAATCCCGTTTCCATGGGAGACAGATTTCATATCTGTTATTTATAAACCGCACCTTTTCCCGAAATTTCTCTAAAATATCTTCATTTTTTACATTAACTGGGTCATCCCTAATTCCTATTGTCTCTAAATCCCAGAACACCTTCAAATCTAATTCATCTTGATTTTCTAATAAATAACAATTATATTTAGTTTCGTTATTTTCGTTTTCATCATGTATAACTCCACCTGCAATCCAGCCTAAATAAGAGTTTTGTAAAATTATAGAAGTCTCAGGAATTTTCATTTGACCAGTTAATAACAAATCATAATAAACATCTGCCCCCAATAGCACCTGAATTCGCTGTGGTTCAAAAAACTTTGGGTTAGCATAAACCAAATTACGTGGTAGTTTCAGATTAGAAATATCTACGCCACTCATAGGATTTAAATCAGTTATTTTAGGAACCAAAAACATGTTACAGAATTTTTTAAATGTTCGATCTTTGTTTGAAATTTCGACATGTATTCTGTTTTTAATTTTACAGATTGCATCATTTAATCCGGAAACAACTGACCTTACTTTATATTTATCTAATCCTAATAATTCTGCTGCAGAAAAGGTAATTAAAGATATATTACTAGCTGTATCTAAAATAGCAACAAAAGGAAAAAAAAAATCATTTCTTCCCCTCAAATAAACTGTCGCTGTTGAAATCAACGCATTATAGCTGGCGCCGGACACTGTCTGGTTATAATTATTTTGACAGCTCAAGGTCTTCGCATTTGAAATAATTTCCACAGAATTAGTATTTATTTTTTCTTCATTTTTAATCGGAGATGAATTCATGATATGATTACTTTGTTTATTTTCATAACAAGATTTCGAAAAGTTAGCTCCATGAAGTGTGGTATGGTGATCTGAGTAACAAACCTTGCATTTATTATTTAATTTATTACATCGGTTAAGGGTATGAGGAGATAAGCAATTATAACATAATCGTAATTTTCGTATTTGATTTAATCTTTCCTGAACCGGTGAAGCTAAATACTTTTGACATCGAAAAATCAAATGGGGTTGTTTACAAATTGCGCAATTAAGTTTGTCACCTTGTAAAACGAAAGATTTTTGCTTAGAGGCAATTTCAAACCTAGGTTTCGTAGCGATATTGTTTTTTTGTACATTTTCTAAAGCTTGAGCTCTTTTCAGTAAAAAATCAATAAAATTATTCCACTCAGGTAACTCGTTAGAATCAAGAGACATTTCAAAAGCTTTTCTTGATTCATCATCGATTCTTTGTAAAACAAAATACATTAAAATGGATTCTGATAAAGTGTTTTGTTCAAGTTCTAATTGTTTTAAAGCTCTCAAATGGCTCAATAAATTATCTACCAAATTGCGTATTTCTTTCGCGTTTTCAATTTTTATTTTGTTATTACTCAATAATTCTGAAATATGACTATTTACCAATAATCTTTTGTTTTCAAATCGTTTTTTTAAAGCTTCGAATAAGGAAGTATAAGAATCGTCAATATTTTGTAATTGTTTCACAGGCCCGGTTAAGGATGATTGTAAATAATACAGCTTTTGCGCATCATTTAACTCAACGTTACTATCTATTAAAGTGGTGAATTGTAACTTAAAATTCATCCACTCTGTATATCGCCCCGAAAATTGGGGTAGATTAATTGACGGCAATTTGATTTTTGCCTCATTAGAAATGCCTCTAGCATTACTATTATTTTGACTTTCAACACTAGAAATACTAGGTTTTATTAAATCAAGAAGGCTTACTTCGATAGCTTCTAACTGTTCTTCGATTTCAGTCAAGGAATTTTCAAACTCCTCTAAATCCTCGTCGGCTATAATAGAGTATGCTTCGTTTCTTAATTCATCAGTCTTCTTTTTCAACGTTTGAAGAGAATTTAATTTCAAATCCAATTCTTTAGGGCCAAGTTTCGATTTCAATGCATTCGATATTCTGGTTACCTGGCCGCGTATATTTCCTCGTTTCCGATTAAGAACCACAGTTCCTGAAATCGCTGGAGTAGCAACAGACATTGTACTCTAAATTCTGTAAATAAATAATCCGAAATATCCAAGGGCTTGATTCTTCACAGTGTTCTAAATGAGCGCTGCGGCTCGTACGACCAAAAAACTTTGTATTCGATAGCTCACTTTTATAGGAATGTGACTGTACTGTGGTCAATGGATAGATAGTCCACGCTTCTAAAAACACAACACAACATTTAATTATTTACATAAAATTCAAAGGAGACTGGCAATGGTTGATACATTGCGCTTACGTCGTAACTTACATGGAGAACAACAACAACAAAACTGGCGGGGAATCCTCGCCCCCGCCCCTTCCAGTCCAAAGCGCTTGTAGCGCCCTCTCACAAATTATGATATACGGAGGAAACAGGCCATATTACTCGAATTAACAAAAAACTTTTTTGCTGACGACACAAATTTTTTTTGCTGGAATTGCAAAAAAAAATCAACAATATTTTTTTGTTGATTCAAACAAAATTTCCATTGACCCATATTTAAACGAAAAGTTTTGTTAGGTCAAACAAATTTTTGTTGATTCAACAAAACTTTTCTCTGGGTGCATATCTTTGAGTTTTGTAGATATCAAGATGTAATTTTTTGTCTTTAATTCAGGAATGGATAAGAAAAAATTTCCTAATTAGAAATTTTATCCTACAGAGGGCCGTATAAAAATTTAGTTTGTGTATTTTCTCAAATAGACCCCCCAGAGGACTGCCACTTATATCAAAATTTTGCACTTTTTTCTATCAAACTTTACGACGTCTCCACTTTTATGAATCACCCCGTATAATAAATAACAAGTCTATTAAAATACAAGACCTTCAAGATCTTGGGTACTTTCATTTCCAGCCGTTACAATTTCAGGGAAAAGGAATATAAGAGCATTAAAAAATAAATAAATGCATTACACTATTTTTTTTATCTATATTTTCTATTTTTAATGTTTAAAAATGTTCGTTAATACAGCCAGTTTGGAGAGCGTGGTGTGGCGCAACATGAACTCCGTTGCTTTTGTAAGTCGTAAACATATGTATCCATAAAGAATATTGGCTGATTGATCACCAGCGACCGGCTAATGAGAAATGCCTGGAAATTAAGGCTGTTCTCAAATCCAAAAGGGCAACTTTATGACATAAGTTTTGTTCAGAAACTATGTAATGGAACTGTCTTTTCCGTTCTTTTGCAAACGCAATAGATTTTTCAGAAAATAGTGTCAAAGTGGGCATTTTAAACCAAATTTCTGCGCGAAAGAAGAACCACTCAAGGAAGGATGAAAAACGTCTTTGTCACGTGATCAAAATGGCTTATGACTCAATAACTAATTCATTTATCAAAAAAATGGAAAACACAGTTCGATTCCAAATCGCTTCCATAGTCAGGCCTTCCAATTTTATATCTTTCCGTTAAAAAATGAATTTGTACATGTGTCAAAACGTTTTGCGCTTGTTGAGCAGAGTAATTGAGAGCAACCTTAAGTTATTCCTTTATAATTAAGTTCTAAAAATATTAAAATGTTGCATTTTCACAGGAAACACTACATAATTTTTATAATTGTAGCCTACCAGGAAGTGATTGAATTTTCTACTATATTCTTATAAAATTATAAAAAATGCTATAAAAAATTTAAAAAATATTTGAAAAAACTTACAAAAATTTTAAATTTTTTTAAAATACAAAAATATATCTTATTGTTGTAATGCTATACTTAAACTTTCTTTTAGACTCTTCCTCTTTTATATATTTTTTATTTTTTGAGCTTTTCCCCCATGCATTCCCGGTAAGATTTTGCTACTTTTTATGCCCTCGCTGCTACCAGCTATGAATTTTGCTATTCCATTTAACATGCACCATCTTATGTGATGGGGATGTGGGGCAAGTGGCCTTAGGCTCCTCGACCAAATCATCTTCGAACCAGGGAAATTCGATTATAAAATCCCACCCTTACATACGAAAACAAAGTTGAAAAAAAAAAAAAAAAAAAAAAAAAAAACATACAAAAAGGTGTACTTTATACACCAAATACTACCCGAATAAAAGAATTTTTTTCTTTTATGAATGTTATTATGCTACTTGGAAACGATGTCTACCTACCTATTTGTGTCCATATTTTAGGTGTGATATCACAACGTGTTAACCCATCCTCCCCCTATCACATTGTGTTGCACATTGTGGTGACTTAACGTAATTAACCCGTTCGCGTCGAACGATTGTACACTTCAAGTCTTTTAGGCACTAGTTTTTCTAAATAGAATTTTTCGCCTTATTGATTCTCCGAAAATCTGCAATTAGACAAGATAAAAATTTCTGTTTAAATTTATTAGAGTTAACATGCAAGGATTTCGTACACATAATACGCACACATGAGGACACGAGTTTCAAAACTCGCCTTAAAAAATGCATTTTTTCTATCAATTATTGGTCTGCACCGAGAAAACAGTACAATCCGCAAAAAACTAGTTTTATCCTGTATTTGTCGCATTATCGAATCTCGGTTTACAATGAAAACCAATAGACACGTTTAAAGGTTTTTCGCGATTTCCCAAAATTTGATTTTCTGAGTAAAGCAAGTTTTGAAATACTGAATGACTCCTATCGAATTAGGAATAATAATGGAGTATTAACAAACATTACTCCTTTTTTCGCCATAATGAAGTATAGTATTTTGATAAAATAAATTTGAAAATAAATTATGCGCATTTAAACTAATTATTCTTACTCCAGTCATACGGACCTCGAAATATCCGGATCGAAGTCATGAAATGAAAACTGTATTAAAAAAATATTGAAATACGATCTATAAACATATTGCGTTGAAATTTCTTTTAAATTCAGTCAGCGCTAACCTGCTTTATCTTTAACCCTTTATGTCCCAAATTATGAATTCATGAAAATTTCATCTTCTAAAACATTTTTTGTGAATCCTCGAAACTACATTAGAAGATTACACAATCATTTAATACATTTTAGAAGGATTTTGCCAATTAAAATTATTTAATTAAATTTGAATTTGTAGAGATTTTGTGCAATATTTATAACTTCATTCAAATCTTTTATTTAAAATATTCTTTTTAGTATTTTATAGAATTAGGAAATGTTCAACAGAAATATAGGGATAATTTCGAACTGAAACTTTTCACCAAAAAACTTTCAACGCCAAGAAAACTGAAGAGGTAAACATGAAAAAGAAATCATCCTTTTAAAAATATTTTTGTTTTGTTCAGCCAATAATGCTTTTGGAATAAGATAAAGAAAAGTATCTAACTCATTCTAAACTGCATTACTGCTAATCGATGTACTAAATGAATTTTATAGCAAGTTACTTTAATGTGTTAAAGGGCCGTCGGAGCATAAAGGGTTAACCCTCTCGCTGCGCAACCCGAGAAATACCCGGGCATGCATTTTCCCGTCTAATTAATACTATTTGGCTACTCCCACCAGTTATTTTTAGCGAAAACTTTGATTTAAAAAGAACATTTTCCCCGATTACGATAGTAAAACATTTCTGCTTTAAAGAACCGGTGACAAAAGATTAAAAATTCTGTAAAAGACGCTCATCACGAAGAATTACTTACGCAGCGAGAGGGTTAATTGAAATTTTTGAAGTTTGTTTTTGGATAATTGCAAATCGGTATACATGGCCTAATGGAAAACCAACTAGCTTTGTTAGGTATGTTTTACGAACATCTATTTGTATGTAAGTACTATATTTTTTTATTGTTCTTCTTTAAAGGATTTTTTTATTTTAGGATCTTAGTCTTTAAGCTCATGGGCGCAATCTCAAAACTTTTGTGTGTGTGTGTGTGTGTGGGGGGGGGGGGCAAAAATATCTTTTGATGTTAATGTACACACCTGAAAAGCAATTGATACAGTTTTCTTCTCACATACGTTTTAAAAATTAGTCAAAGTGTTGATGCGTTTCACTTTGAGAATATTTCAATAACAATGCTTTGCAAAATATTGAGATTATTAATCATATAAAACTGTATGAAAAATCACTTGAATAGGTGCAACTAAATTAATATTTACTTAAAGTGATAAAATACTTTTAACAAGGCAACAAAATACCTTTAATAGAGCCAAAACACTGTATTAAACACTAGTGTCGTGAAGGAAATTTTCACCTTGTTATTAATAAGCAATATAACATACATATAACTACTTAAAAGGTGACTCAAACATATAAAAATATTATTTATTGCAACCCGAGATCTTTCGAACATACACGGGTTCATTTTCAAAGAGAAAAAGACGATTGACTGAATAGAAATACATTTTAAAAACAAAATAGTACGCATGCGCAAGCTGAGTTCAGTCCATTTCTCTGCAGAGGGGTGAAAAGATCAGTTCATATTATCAGGAGGTCTTGAAATATTTAAGATGTTGTATCAAACTGCGGGAATATTATAGGAAGGTCATCGTTACAAACATTATCACTTCTAAATAAAATTCCAATGGATTCACGGATTATGGAAGAGTAATGGTTAGACGTTGAAATGATCATTTTAGCTTTGTCGAAGTTTATCTTAATATTTTCTTTTTGACGCAATCTGGATAAAGCTGTACTTGGTTTGTTAAACTTAATATCAGAAATGTGCTCTTTTAATCTTTTCTTAAAATTTCGAGATGTCATACCAATGTAAAATAAATTCTTATGTTGTTCTGTGCTGAATGGGATAATGTAAACTCCTGCTTTTTCATAATCGGGAATGGGATCAATTTTACTGTGAATCAATTCTTTCAATTTTGTTGGAGGTTTAGTTATTAAATTAATATTATATTTTAGTAATGCATATTTCAATCTCTCATAAAGCTGTGGGATATAATGAAATGTGCAATAAATAGACTTGCTCAAACTTAATTCATTCTTCTGTCTTGGTTGTTTTGCTTTATTAACTAATCTATTAATGTATTGAAGAGGGAAACCATTCTCAATAGCAATCTGTTTTATTATACTAATCTCGTTTTCTAGGTATTTATCTGTACAAACTTCGAAGGCGCGTTTAACGTAAAACCTGTAGGCAGCAATTTTATATGAAAATGGAGAGTTACAATCAAAAGGAATAGTGTTGTTAGATCTGCATTGCTTTCTATAAATAGTACGCTCCAATTTATTTCCATAACTATTCTTTATTAGTTTAATATCAAGAAAGGGTAAAATACCCTCTTTCTCAATTTCTAACGTAAACTTTATCTTTGTATCCAACTCATTAAGTTTTAACAGGAAATTATTTAAAGACCGCAAATCGTGATCCCAAATTATGAAAATGCCATCTACATATCTTATCCCAAATTGATGGCTTGATTTCAAAATCTTCCATAATCGCTGTTTCTAAGGGTCTAAGTTTTAATTCAGCTAAATATCCTGAATCTATGGGATCCCCCATATTTTATTGCTCCGACAGCAACATTCTCAATAATAAATATGATACAAATATTTTCGTAAAAAATTTTTAAATTGAAAACCGGTAAACAAAAATAACGCGAACACAAGGATAATGAAATTAACTGCAATATTAAAAATTGATATTTGGAACGTGAATTATTTAATACTATTGTTTCATTTTTCTGTAGAGCATCTCTTTCCAAATTTTAGGGAACTCCATGGATGCTGATTCATTGCACATATTCTCGCCGCGTAAGAAGCTTTCCATTGATTCTCGGATAATGGATGGCAAGTAAAATCTTGATGGATAAATTATTCTTCTATTTTAAAATTAATCTGTAAAGGCTCTTTATTATACAGTCTAGTTAAAGCTGTAATTTTCTTGTTGTATTTGATGTCTGTTATGTGTTCTTTGATCCTAGTTTTAAGCTTTGTTTGTCATTCCTATATAAAATTGCAGTATTTACCAGTTTTCAATTAAAAAATTTTTGCGAAATTATTTGTATCATATTTATTAATGAGAATGTTGCCGCCGGAGCAATGAAACATGTCTATGAATAAAGGTATTTTTTTGCCTTGTTAAAAATATTTTATCACTAAGTAAATATTAATTTAGTTTGAGATTATTAATTCTTGTGCTTAAAGTGTTTACTTAATGGTAAGGTTTCTATTTTACTCAAATCTGATGCACTAATTCAGCTTTTGTGCAGTTTCAGAAAAAAAGTTCCCATTTAAAATTAGCATTAAAACTTATGTTTAATAGAAATTTTCGAAGTCTGTATTTGAATAATTGTAAATCGGTATTTACGGTCTACGGCAAAGCAATCTTGATAGGCAAGTTTTACGCGAATGTCTCTATGCATGTAAGTGCTATACTTTTAAACTCTGTGTCATAAATATGATTTTATTTTAGGGTTTTTAGTTTTGCACACTTAGATCCAACTTTTTATTAAACAAAAGCCATTCTCCAGAAATTTTTATTTCACATCGTATCTATCTATCTATATATATAAATAAGGGCGCGAGTTTCAAAATTTGCTTTATCCAGGAAATCAAATTTTGGGAAATCGTGAAAAACCTTTGACCACGTCCATTGGTTTTCATTGTTAACTAAGATTTTACAATGCCAAAAATACACGATAAAACTAGTTTTTTTTTTTTTTTTGCAGATTGTAATATTTTTTCCGATGTAGGTTCACCAATAGAACAGATTCACAGAGAAAACTCGATTTTTTAAATTTTGGATAATGCGAGTTTTGAAACTCACGTCCTCATATCTATTTTAATGATTGCTCCAATCATCCAGGTTTCTACATATTTGGATTGTGGTTAGAACAGATTAGTCCGAATAGTGTGAGTTTCACTGTACTTATTTTTGCATATTTAAATATCTCAAAATGTTGAACCTTATTGAACATTTAAAATTTTAAATCCTCCCCCCCCCCCCGCAAAAAAGTTCCCTAAAAAATCTTGCATGCAAATCATAATATCAAAATTAATACCTCGATATAAAAAAAGCGTTTAAAACTATATATTCGTTCATTCTTTTGCGTGCTATTTTTGAAGTAAAATGACACGTAAATTTTCTATCGAAATGTTCAAAACTGAAATTGATTTCACTTTTTTAAAAATGTGTTTTAGGTGAGCGGAAAGAAGTGTTTATCTTGAAACGTTATTTAAATAAAAAAGAAAAGTGACCTGTTAAACTGATGGCATTGAACTCAGTCTATTCACACTAATTGTACATTATACTCTTATTTATGTCTGTTATTCATAAAATAGAACTCACTCTTTTTGAGCAAAATGGTAAATAATCACAGAAGCGCCTTACCAGAATAAACCGGTATACCAAATTCGTAGTGAATCTGATAATTCTCCATGAAAAACCCATTTATCTAAATTAAGGGGAATTAGTCCCTGTATCCGCTTTTATACTATATAAACTATATACTATACTATATAAACCAATGAACCACCAAAGTAATCAGGGAAACGCCTTATCAGAATAAACCGGTATACCAAATTTGAAGCAAATCTGATATTTCTATCAAGAGTTACCACGTTACGTACAGTCGTGGAAAAAAAAGTAAACACCCCCTACTAACTCTTCAACAAATTAGCGTAGACGAAAGTTACCGGTACCGAACGATTGTAAATAAAGTCTACTTTTAAATGATGTATATAAAATTTTCTTAGGGGCTTAGGTCTACATATTAAAACGAATCCAAACTTCATTTTTTTTCAATCGCAATACCCAATTTTAACGCGATATTTCAAATCTTCGGTTCAAACTATGCCTATACACACTGAATTTCAGGTCATTTGAATGATAAGTTTTTGAATTATATACATTCAAAATTTAGTGCTTGTAATGTTAAATTGCATTTTCATATTTTTATTTATTTCTCCTGGAATTATGGAATATGTGCTAATGTTATGGAATATGGCCTAATGTGCTAATTTTTTTTGTAGCAATAATACTAATATACCCAAACATAAATACGATGAATTTGCAATTTTTATAATTTTATGATATGAATTATGAAATTAATATTCGAAAAAATTGTGAATTGCAACCTACAATTTTTTTCATGGATTTAGGTTTATTAAGACCTGCTGTATGGAAATCCAAAATTTCACATTTTTCTTCCAAGTAGTTTTCAAGTTATGCCTAAAAAACGGCAAAATGATGGTTTAAGGGGCCGTCTATGATAGAAGTGAGTAGATATTTTGAAATTTATTCCGCTATTCTGTAATCTAACAGGCTTCATTGATTCCTTGAGTGGCGCTTCAGGTGCCTTGATCAAGAAGGGGGCTCTCTCGGTTAACAATCAAGTACGGAACTTCAATTTGGATACAGCCCTTAAAATACGCTCGTTTTAAAATAAATAATTTGTCGGAAACTTACGGTACGAATTACATAAAAATTTGTTTTTGGGCTAATTGAAGAGTGTAGAGTTCCTTTATGCTGTCAGAATTGTGTACTTCTATTGAAAAAAAAAAAAAACAAAGTTATGGCTCGTTTTATATGTAGATGGTCCCCAAAGCAAATTTTATGTACATCATTTAAAAGTAGACTTCATTTATCGTTCGGTACCAGTAAATTTCTTCAACGATAATTTGTTGAGGAGTTAGTAGGGGGTGTTTACTTTTTTTTCCGTGTACAAACATACAGCACCTGCGGGCACATTAGCTCTCAGAGTTTGAAAGCCTGTGAGCTTAAAAACATTCACCCGTTTTTAATGCAAAAGAAAATGTTATAGCGTTCTGTTAAATGCTTAAGATTCTGTTAATTGCTTTAATTAGTGTTTAAGAGAACAAAAGGCTCATTTCGAGAAAAAAAAAATCGCCTGGAAAAATAAACTACAGACCAATTATCGCTAATTGAGTGGAATATTGTATGGTAAAATTAATTAAACAGAATGCTTTATGCATTTTTTAATTAAACAGAATGTTGTATATTAAATGCCAAGTTAATTTCATTACAATTCATTTCATATACAAAATTAAGTATAACGTACTTCAGCCTGTAGCCGAAAATGTTAAAATAAATTAGTCTGAGTTTAATTTTCTCTGCCGATGAATTTTAATCCATTTAATCATTAGATAAATATTTGATGAAGCTACCCACACTTGAAATCCGGAAATAAAATGCAATATTGAACAAAGTAAAAACTATAATGAATTATTCATAGTTTTTTTCTCTTTGGAATTATTAAACACGTTTTCCCTGACAAAATGAATATGAAAATAAATTATGTACTTGAGCGCTTATGCATATTTAAACTTCCTAATCCTAAAAGTTATCGAACTTTCAAAACTGTATTTTCCGTAACGAAATAAAAGCGAACGGACCATTTTTCTTGCATCCATAATAAACATGAATATGGCATAATTGAATTAAAAATTAACTCGGAGAACTTTACTAATGAGATTATTATGCGAAGTTCTTCATTACTCTCGTGGTACTGATTTAAATGTTGTTAAAATATTGTTTAGTAATCTTTTAGTTCAGTTTCCCCCAGTCTGTACGTAATATAACTTCTGAACTAGTTGGATGTGTCAATCCCAAAACTTCCTTCTATCTCATACATCTTAATATTTCTTAAAGTAGTTGCGCATGTTAACACTTCAATATTATTAGTTCAATGCGATATCAACTTTGATTTTCATCTTAAATTTAAGCTTCAGTCGATTAATCGGAGTAAAAACGAGTTAAGAGGCTACACTGTTAAAAATTTGCAGCATTCTGGCATGTCATTTGACCGTTTTTTCGGAAAACGGTTACACAACCGTAATTTTAACACTATTCTGACCATATTATTGGCCATTTTATGGTCAGAATATAGTTAAATTATGGTTACGAAATCGTTTCTTCAAAAAACGGTCGAATGACCTGCCAGAATGCTGCAAAATTATTAACAGTGTACTTCAGTCAAACGAAAAGATCCGTTCGCCAATGCTAGTCCTACACTGTTAAAAATTTTGCAGCATTCTGGCAGGTCATTCGACCGTTTTTTGAAAAAACGGTTTGATAACCATAATTTAACTATATTCTGACCATAAAATGGCCAATAATATGATCAGAATAGTGTTAAAATTACGGTTGTGCAACCGTTTTCGGAAAAAACGGTCAAATGGCCTGCCAGAATGCTGCAAATTTTTAAACAGTGTATGGAAAAATTTATAAAGATATCTCAGTCGCATTTCAATATTTTTAACACGTTCACGCCGGCGCCTATATTCATGTTTTTCGCTCTGAGGCGGCTCTTGAATTCATCTTTTGCTTCATCTGGCGGCGCGATACTTTCGCTTATTCAGACACTGTATGTAATGACACGCCCACCTTATATTTATTGCATTTTACTCAAATATATCAAGCAGAGTTGATTGTGAATGTCAGAAAGTTCGTAAGGAGTAAGCAAATTAATTAGAAAGATGATTTTATTGACTGCATATGTACGAATTTAATATAAAATGTCTTAAAATCTAAAGAAATATGGACAACATCATATAAATGCATTTTCTGTAAGGTAGAAGCCACGCCCTTAGTTAATGATATCCTTTGAATGAAAACGAGAATTCTCGTTTCCCGTCGTGAATGTATAAGGTTTATAATATTGAATTGTTCTTACTACTGAATTTTCGAATATTCAAGTGTGACCCACCTGTTGTGCACGCCGTCAGTGGCATAGTCGAGTGTGATCCACCTGTAGTACACGCCTTCTATGGAACAGTGGAGTGTGACCCACCGGTGATGCACGCCGCCCGATGCGGCAGTCAAGCGTGACCCACCGGTGATGCACGCCGGCGTGAATGTGTTAAAGGATTTCTTTTACATTGAATAGTTGAGATCGATCTGTACAAAGGCCGTTTTTTTTTCTTTTTCGATTTTGTTTATAGATATTTCTTATGAGGACACTTTCATTTTCGGAACCGGTTTAGAAAGTAAAAGCACCCTCATAAAAAATATCTGCAATCAAAATCAAAAAAGTAAAAAACGGCTTGCATACAGATCGATCTCAACTATTCAATGCAAAAGAAATCATTCAAAAATATTGAAATGCAACCGAGATATCTTTATAAATTTCTACCATAGGATTAGCATTAGCGAATGAGTCTTTTCATTTGACTGAAGTAGCCTCTTAATCTAGATCATATTTATTAAAAATCAATAGTTTTTCGTTATTCTGTTGCACATCAGCTGCTTGCGAATTGCTGGTTTAGTATGATGAAACGAGTTCCCGTCGCAGCACAAGCCGCCGATGGACAATAGAACTACGAAAAATCAAGAAAATTACACAAAAATCGCTATCACAGCGTCCTTTTCCAACGAAATATTTCCAAATTCAAGGAGAACCTGTTGGCCGTAGTCAAAAACACACACAAAAATTTTGGTTCAATTCTATGCATAGCTGAGTACTAATCATACACTTTTCGATGGTACAATAATGGAAATTGCACAAAAATCGCTACTGCAGCGCCCTCTTCCGTCAGATATTTTTCAAATTCAAGGGCGACTTGCTTGCCATAGCCAAAAACACATAAATTTGGTTCAGTTCTATGCATAACTTCATTCACTTTTTGATGGTACAATAATGAAAATAGCACAGACATCACTTTTACAGCGCCCCCTTTCAGCGAAATATTTCCAAACTGAAGAAGGACCTACTGGCCATAGTCAACAATGCGCACAAAAATTTGATTCAATTCTATGCATAACTTCATACACTTTTCGATGGAACAATAATGAAAATGGCATAAAAATCGCTATTACTGCGCTCCCTTCCGGCGGTATATTTCTAAATTGAAGGAGGACCTCCTTGCGATATCCTAAAAACTACACAAAAAATTTGGTTCAATTCTATGCATAACTTCGTACACTTTTCAATGATGGTATAATGGCGACACACGGACAGATAGACATTTTGTATAAACATGTTTTTGGCGATCTCTGACCCCTAAAACGAGTAAATCCGTCGAAAACCGGAAGTCGAAAGAAAATTTCGATTACAATACTTTCTTCCATTGCAGACAGAAGAAAGTAAAAATTGAGAAAATATGCTTTTTTTATTTTAAACTTCGAAACCCATGTAACCCTTAAGATAAAGTGACTTGTCTAATTTATATCTAAACTAATACATAACATTGTAGTGTTTTTTTTTCTTTTCCCATTCAAATCTATTCAATCGATATTTGACCACACCTATTCGATATTTTAAGTTCATTCGACTATTTAGACGACGTACGGTCAAAAATATTTTTTTCTCCCTATGTTTGTGCGGAATAACGTTAGGAACGGTTGCATAACAAACACTAAACTTATCAGGGGCAGATAGAGAATATTTGCAGCTACAATTTGCAGTTTGTCCAATTCCGATATCTGCAATAGTTTGAGAAAGCGGTGAAAAACAGAGATAACCAATCCATCAACCGATCCTTCAATACTCAAAAACTTGGGAACTAATTGATCCTTTTAAGAAATCTTACGGTGACTCAAATGTCTAATTTAGATTTATAAACGATAACAATTACATTTTTAGTTTGTGACTTATACATTTCAATTTATAAACTGGATTAATTAATAATAGTTTTCCTCTAAAAAAATCGAAAGATCTTATAAAATACAAATGCAACACAACGGGTTGCTACTCAGCTAGTGGTTAATAAGGTCATGCCTAATCTATAATAAGAAAATTTATGTACAATAAAACATTGTAAATTTATGTCCCATGTTACATTTAGACAGAAGTCTCAAAATAAATAAGAATTTTTTGAATAAGATATAAATAACATTTAGCTTTAGAAAACAGAAAGAAAAAAGCCTCTTATTTATGATTTTGTTCTAGTTTATTAATTGCGGAGGTTGAGGAAGAAACATTACGTTATAATCTAAGAGTTTATATCAAAATTTCTGAACATTTGCTTTCGACAGGTGTTTAGGTGAAATCACTTTCAGCGACATCTGTCTAAACTTAACACGGGGCATAAATATTTGACAATGTTTTATTGTACGTGTATTTTCTTATTACAGATTACATGGCAAGCGAAAAACACCGAATCGATGGAGTTTAATGGGGGAGTTTTAACCGCTTAAAAATGTATTTTATCACCGTAAAAAATAAGTTATAAAATATACCGAAATCTAATAAATAAAATACGTATTTCGTATTAAAGAAATTAAACTAAAGAAAATGTAAAGTTGGTAGGTTGTATAAGGTTTAATGGCACGAGGTCTCTTTAGGGACATGCCACGCCAAAATAAATTAAAAGATCAAATTACTTTTAAAAGATAATAATATCTTGTTAATATTATCTTGTAAAGTTAACTTAATATCTTGTTATAAAAATAAATTAAATTAAGAAAATATATACAAAGCTTAATGAAAAATGTAATATGGGGTTAAATAAAATTAAAACCATTTAGTCATAATATGTTCAAAAAGAGAAATTTTGATAGTTAAGTATAAAAACTCCAAACTATGTAGCAAAAATAGATTTAATTTAAGTCAGATTATTAAAAGAAAGTAATTAAAAAATCCCTAAGCTCAAATTCTTCGAAAACAGTATTTTCTTTATTTGTACCAGAGTTATAGCTAAGACTCGTCTTCGGTATAGCGGAGAAACTTCTTGGAGTCTGTATGCTGTTTTTGAAGAATGCTTCTTTCTTTTCTATTTGCCAAAATGTTTCTAAAACATATTTAATTTTACATTTTAAGTGTTAAAATCCAAGTGAAGCGGGCGAGTTGTAAGTAACATTTTAGATAAAACTAATAATGCATTTTAAACGTATTTTGTCCAATAAAAAATTAAGAAAAAACTTTTTTCAAGAAGAGCATATAGAAAACAGAAGAAAAAAGAAATTCCGAGGAGAAATTTGAAAAACACGGATTTCAAGCCCCATAGGTTTAGCATTAGAGAGGGGGAATTTCCAGCCTGATTCGTGAAATTGGAATACTTATTTTATATATACAAGGTGTTCTGTAAATATGGCGGGAAACTGAGTATTTCTTATTTTTTTTCATCAAGAGAAAAAAAAAAAAACTGCAATAGAACATGGAGTCGCAAACCACTTATTCAGTTAAAAATACAGGGTATTCCTCTCTGACCGAAATCGGGTTTTCGGTAATAACTTAGAGAAAAGGGAAGTAAAAGATAACGAAACTTTTAATAGACATGCTTTCCTTTGTGCTGAAGCCCCACCAGTGGCCGAGAAGTTCTGCCGTCAAAGCTGGTTTACGGGAGGTGCTGGGTTAGAACCCAATAACGCCCGTCGGACTAATCGTTCGGAGTTTTCCGTGGTTTTATTCGAACCTTGGATTTCCTTGCGTAAATACGGGTTAGGTTTACTTAGAAAGACCCCCACGGAGAGCACTTCCCTTCGAGCCCATATCCCTAGTGCAGATAATTGGCCATCATAAACAACACCAACACCTTTGTGCTGAATGTAATAACACGAGAAAGACTGCTTGAAGTTTTCGTTTTATACACGCCAGCAGCATGAAATCGATGGCCCACTCAGGACCGCGGAACCCGGTAATAATTCCAATACGGTACCCCCACCATAAGTAAGATACAATAAAACCTTAGACAGAAACGGGAACAATCAGTAAAAAATTTAGTTTTATGCAGGTTAGTTTCATCTTAAAAAGTATAATTGCATTTTTTTGGCGGAGGCGGGGGGGGGGGGGGAGGGGTGCTGGACCATGATATTTTCCGTCTATTGCAAGATTCCGTTATAAGCAGGCTTTACTCTATTAGAAAATAAATTTGCTGGATAGCATCTTTTAAAAAAAATCTATATAGCTATATTTGTGTACAATTTTATTATATTTCTTTTACAGTATTACAGTTTATGATGCATTTATACCACTTTTTCATCTAAAGATTCTAAATTTAAAATAGCAACAACATGATTAAATTTTAATTGAATCCCTCAATTTTGAAAAAAGTTTTAAGTATGAAAGAAATAAAATTCGAAATCTTAACCTGTGACTTTACCCAAATTTCCATCCGATTCCTGTTCGCACGCCTGAAATTAGCAACAGCATTAAAACAGGAGCGAGCACCATTTCAAAACTTTCTTGATATCAAGTGAACTTCAAATTTTCGGATACATACATAAGAGTATGGACCCTGAGCATGATCCGTAGAGACATTTTAGCAAATTCTAACTTTTAAATAACTTACAAATAATAAAATTGAATTTAAAATTTTAGCGTAAAAAAGTACGAGTCGACTTTTTCTGATATTTAAAAAAAAAAAAACTAGTACCAAAGCTGGGACCCCTAGAAGAGTCAGACCCTGGTACGTGGGGTAGAGAATTTGTATCGTCTCTACCCCCCTCTGTACGGGACCATGGTTCGTACGGATACCGTTATTTCTCCAGGTAAACTACCAGTATCTTTTTGTAGAAAAAAAAATCTAAGTTAAACACGTAAAATTTCGCCTTCTTTTAAGAAGAGATTTCCTATAAGATAATACTGGTGCCGAAAAATTTTCTGGTCTGCAAAATTCAAGGAGGCGTACGAACCATTGGGCCTGGTTCCACTTTCTGGACTGTGATTACCTGTTCATATGGTGCAAATGATTGCATTATAATAGACGTAGAGAGCCGACTTTTAAAATTCCCTTGGGCTTTCCATATATGTGTTCACGTAAAACGAGAGGAATTTAACAATTTCATTTTGGAAGCATTTAATAAATAAGAAGCAAAATGGGTGTAATTTTCCACACCAACTCGTATTGCATATGGTGCACTACGTTATTTTACATGGAATGCTTCTCCGAGAGGATTATATCAACCTTGAATCTAAAAAGAAATCCCACAACAATGGGATTTAATCTTTGAAATTCCAAAAAGATAAATATTCTTCCCATAAAATTGTATAAAATGTATTGTAATGTCTTTCGACACTTTTCACCAGCACCGTGTGAAGAGAAAACTGCGCCCGGGTTTGAATTTTGCGCCCCCCTTCCTCCTCCGCACATACACACTTTTTTCTTTGCGAGATGTATCACAAAAGTGAAAAGTATAGAAACAGAAATAAATTATATTGAATACATGTTTCGCGTTTATTTTGGGAACTTTATGTTTAATTTTTAATTCAGAAACTCTAAACAACTAACATAAGAGGAAATTGCACTTAGGGGAAAGCATGATAATGACGCTCAGAAGGGTAATTCCGCTCACCAAACATCTCTAAACAGAATAAAATTGAAAACGTGCGATCGGTACCGGCACCTAGCTGAACTTCATCCTAAGTTCCCAGTAAGGATTTAGTGCCCATCGGGAGGAAAGTATTTTTGTGTCCTCACGTTATTAGTTTGAAGTTGTTTTATTATAAAATTCTACAACATCTAACTTGAAGGTGAGTGTACATTCTTATTTTCAAATATTAATTTAAATTATGTCATTATGTCTACAAAATATATACATTTAGCTGTACTTTCATGCTTTTATTTATTTTTGTAGTGCGTTGTTACGCCAATTATAATGCATTAAAACCCAACATGGCGATAACGGGTAATGGCGCTCGCGTGGAATTCCAGATAAAGTGTTGCCAGTGGGCAACTTTTTTAAAATTCAAATTTGTTGATCGACACTACTTTTTTGAAATGGTAAAATTTCCCTGTCTTCGCTTTAATTAATATGTCATTAAACAAGGAGAATTTTACGATTTCAAAAAAGTGGTGAAAATCAAAAAACCTAAATATAAAAAAAGTAGCCCACTATATGTCTAACACAATATGTGTAAAGTGGTTTCAAAAAGTCTGCAGTGGTGTGAACAGCCCACACAACTACGTATGTGACTTTTGTCTTACTTAAATGTTGTATTCAAACTCTGAGCGCAATTACCCTACCATGTCGGACATTGCCGCTCAATCGATGGTTATTTAAATAAAACGATAAAATAAAATTCTTAAACTTTTATGCAAATTAGTTGATTGCAAACTGTTCCTTATGCTTTGGAGTTATACTTCATTAATGAAATATTGATTTTTTGGCTAAATTTGACTACCTATTCATGCTTTCCCTTAAATGAGCACCATTCCCCTACTTTCCCCTATATTTCGGCAAAGGGAATCTGGGAAACGGATGTATGTAGAAAATATGTATCTAGTAGTTAGTATCAGTGTTAAATTCAGTGGGTGGCCCGGAGGGGGGACATATTCCCCCCGGAGCAATGAGATCCCTTCCCGGAAGATTTGAGATTTTGTGTTTTCAATGGTCAAAAAGCGAAATCCCCCCCCCCCCCCCGGAACTCCATACTGTCCACCACCCTCCGGAGCTATAGAAATCAATCCCGGAGAAAAGTGTCTGAATTCAACACTGGTAAGTATACAACCCCTTTTATATCCCCAGAAGGAAAAATTCCATGCTATTTTGAGAGTATATGTTTTTGTCACAAGCGTAGAGAAAAATTACAGACCCAGAAACGAGATGGTCAGCGAAAGAGACCAAGACAAAGGCCTAAAACAAGTTTTGAAAAGAAAGACGTTCTTATTCATAAATTTGTATTTGGGTGTAGGCTAAGGGACAATGCGATAACTTTGAAACAAAAAATTAACGTACTTTCATTCGAAAAAAATTCCTAATCTGTAAATTTATAATTTTTCTTTTTCTAAAAAAGAAACCAGGTTTGTGGTATAAATTTGTCGCCCGCTCGATTTCCACGCCCAGGGCCACCGCCCCTTTCGCCCCTGCTTTTCACGATGTTCTTACATTTCACACGAAGCAAAACGTATTCTTTACAACATCTTCTCAGCGTTATTAACAGAAAATCAGAGTTCGGTTACAGAGGAACACCCTGTATTTCTTGACTAAATAAATGATTTGCAACACTATGTTCAATCGTAATTTTTGTTCCACTTGATGCCTACTAATAACATTCTGAGTTTGTCGCAACATTAACATAACACCCAGTATACTGAAATATAGGTTTGCTAATCAGGAATTATTTAATAAATTATCAAATTTTCTCAAAAGATTTATTAAACAAAAAACTTTTATTGAAAGAAATGAATGTTAGTATTTTAATCAAATAGAGAAATGCTTCCAAAGTTTTTTTTTTTTTTTTTTTTTTAAAGAACAGAGAGAACGGAATTGAGAAGATTAAAAGACGAATTTCTTTTAAGAATTGTAAAAAATTCTTAAAAAAAAAAAACTCCATTAAATCCATAAAACATTTTAAAATTTAAAATCATCTTCCTAATGAAAGAGACTAATTTTTTATCGAGAACTACTCCCTAAACCCAGATAGCATTTTTAATTTGCAGAAAATTTGCAGCAGTCTTGCTTTGAAAACCTGCAAAGTTGCAGCAAGCTCAGCATGACAAGATTGAAAGTTTATAACAAGACTGCAGCAAGGTAACGCAAACGTCGAAGTCACCACACTTTGAACTTCCAGCTAACTTGTCGTGCAAGTTAAATTCATGCTGTATCAAATTTATTGCAAATTAACGGCAAACAATTAATCAAAAATACTGCAAACTTACTGCAAAGTAGTAATCTTTCCACGCCCCACTATTCGTTTATAACTGTTACACTATAAATTTAACCCCTTCGGACCCAGATAGCATGCACGTTTGCAGTAAGTTTGACTTTTTCTCGATATTTCCTTGTCTTGACAAATTTGACACAACAATTTTCACTCAAAAGTACTGCAAGGCAGATGAAACAAAATCGATCTCTCCCTTGCAATGCCATTTTGCTGTAAAACTGCTGCAACACTGTCATATTTCAACGACGTCAGCGAAAATTCCCTTTGTTGAGAGCAGAATAGATAACAGCGTATGACTGGAAATTCAAAGCTCAGAGTCAAAAGAAAAAGACACATCGTTATTGAATCTCGTGATTAGCGGATCATTGATTAGCGTTCAAATAAAGGAAGCCAGAAATAAAGGTATTTCTTATTTTAAATTATTCAAATGTGGTTATTTTCTCTAAAGTAACATTTGTTTATAATCTACAACTTATTTCATAACAAAAATTCTAATAAATTAAAAGTTATGTTAATTTTCTAAGTAATGCCTACGTTTTTCAATAGTTATGTTTTGGGTTATGTTAAATATTTTTTAATAAATTTTTCTGAACTTTACAGGGAGTTTAAGGTTTCGTTTGCTTTTTTTTTATTGTTGTTGTTGCCCTTCACGCTGCTGGAGCAGTGTTGAATTCAAACGCTTATCTCCGGGAGAGATTTCTGTTGCTCCGGGATGAGGTGGAGGGGGGGGAGGGGCGTCGCGATAGGGGTTATGGGGGGGAGCCCCCCCCAATATATGTGAACTTGGGATATTTGAGCTTAGAGTTAGGAAAGTATAGATTTTTGAAACACTAATTTTTTTTTTTTTTTTTTTTTTTTAAGTAAAAATAAAAAAAGAATTATTTATTGTTTTGCAGACGATCTTTCTGAGTTCTGTAATAGTAAAATAGTTCAACTTTAATAAATACAAAAAGCAGCCAGACTCAATTTCTCATTATGTTTCTCTGTGTAACGAAAATATCATAAATCTACCAGACATGAATTTCTCTACTGTTGTCCATCAACAGTGTCTGTAATACCTTTCCTCCAAAACTTTGTTCCTTATTCAAAAATCTAAAAATATGAGGCTATTTTCTATAAAGTACAATTATGACTCGTACACAATAGAAGACAAACTTTCAGTAAATGAACCAATAATTATAATTTTTATGTTTTTAGTTTCAGCATTTTTTTTTTTTTTTTTTTTTTTTTTTTTGCATATAAGTATCATTATCATTAAAGACACATTGAACATATTATTTTAGCTGGAAAATAGATCACTTTTTTTTTCATGTTGGGAAAATTTTTAACTCCCCCCCCCCCCCCACCGCCGAAAATTTTTTTGCAGCTATGCCCCTGGAGGGGGGGGGGGGACATTTCGAGGTGGAAATTGCACTTTTGTCCATTAAAAAGCAAAAAAAAATTCAAACCTTCCGGGACGACATTTCAAGGTTCCGGGGGGGAATGTCCCCTCTCGGTCACCCCCTGAATTCAACACTGCGTTCGAGAGTATGATTTTAAACTTTAAATTATTTTTTCATTACCATTAACATTTTTTTCTCTATTTAAATATTAAGTATAATTTTAAACTGTTTCTTAGTTGGCTCTATGCTTATCTACCTGGATTTCTAATGTACCTCTTTTTTCTAATTTTTATTAAAATTACTAAAAGTATTTCCTACCGACGTCCGTTTTATTTAATTCTTTAATAATTTCTCTTTTCTTTTGACGTAACTGCTTCTTAATCGGATGTGTATAAATCTTTTTATTTCCAAATTTTTTGTAAAACTTTTAAATATGAATATTTTAAATTTTTTAGTTTTTCACGCCTGCAAATCACGCATGTACCGGAGCAAATCGAAACGATATTCCGGTTCGTGAAATTATGACAAATATTATTCTGGTTAGTGATCCGTGAAGTTATTAAAACATCTTATTACAATTTCATACGTATGGCTTTTATTGCGCTGTCTATAACTTTTTTTATTATTTAGAATTTTGAATGCAGTTTTTAAATTGTTTTTGTATGATTAGACATAAATTCGCCTAAAGTTAAAAAAAAAGTTTTTAGTCAACGATAATTTTGAAATAGCGTCCCTATTCGTGGATTTTCCATTTCGAGACCTGCCGCAAAAAATTTTACTAATATTGATTGGTGCATATTTTTGTAATGAATTGAAGCTAAATAACTAAAATGCATTGAATAACCACTTCAAAATCTCAATGTTGTTAATCTCAGATTTGAATATTGTTTATTTGTATTCTTATTGAACATGTTTTGTTTTGTTTTGTTTTTTACATGTAAAAAAAGTGTTCAACTGTAGAGTAGGTGGGGGCAAAGATACGCACTGCCTGATTTAATATGAAGAAACATTTCTACAATCATGACCGCTAGGTAGTAGTTTGGTCTCATGTGTAGTAGTTGTGTGATCAAACCTTATGAAAAACGTAGCACTCCGTGCCAAGAAAATGAGGTAAGTTTAAATTTTCGAATTTTGATCTAATATTTTAAAATTTTCACTTTATTGTTTAGCTAACAATACTTCGAATTTTTATAAATCCAAAAGTTCAGTGGAGAACGGAAGCTCTATAGCTTCTAAATGCCGTATAGTTTATCTCGATCACGTTTGTTTAAACTTGTAGGTAGCCGGTTAAGTAAAATACTGCAGAATGGGGCAAAAGTGCGCACAAGATTAAGATTCGGGGCTTTGCCTTATCGTTTTAGCTAGATGCAAAGCTTTCCACAATTACGTTGTGGTAAGTTTTATTTTTGATATTTTATAAAATAAAATATAATAGCTACTTAACTAATATAAGCTAGTTAACTACATTTTCCTTTTTCTAGTTAAGTTTTTTTTTTAATATAGAACGTAGATATCTACTTACCTACTTTTAAAAATCAATATTCTTGTTTCATAAAACGATTTTGTTTTAAAGTCTTAACCCTTAACTCCTGTTAACGGTCTCACAGACTGCTGCTATATCCATTTTTCATAGCTTAACTTGTAATTTTCAATTTAACTATTGATGTTAGTTTAATTTTGATTCGTTTGGAAACTTAATAGTATCGCTAAAGACTTCTAAATGAGGAGAACTTTTATTATAATAGGCCTTTACATAAAATTTAGCGCAAAAACAGTATCTTATGAGTCAGTCAACCCTTTTATTCATTCTACGATCAAAGGGTCTTTAAGACCGCTCACAGTATTTATTCAACAATTTTTGTCACAGTAGTTTGTGGTTAACTGCTATTTGCAATCTCACAGACCCCCTGTTTATTTCCCTTTTTTTTTTTTTCGTGGTTTAACTTACAATTTTCAGTTTAACTATAAATACTAGTGAAATTTACTAATGCTTTTGCATAACTCATTCGTTTTATAGGAAATGGGGCAAAAACCCACAGTAAGTGGGCAAAAATACGCACTGCGTATCTTTGCCCCACGACTGAGTACTTTTGCCCCAACCGATGGGGCAAAGATACGCAGAGCAATGTTTTTTAAAAATTGCAATTTCTCTCAGAATTATAATTTGACAGAATGTCGGTTGATGTTAGCACTTGCCTAAGGTTCTAATCTAACATTTTAATCACTCATTACATAAGTTTAGACTAATGTGTGTGATGAAAATGTATGGAAAGTGCGTATCTTTGCCCCCACCTACTCTATATTTATTTATTATTATTTTTATGGTAACAATCTTTCATAAAAGGTAACTTCATAAGAGCTTACACTAGTCACGCGAAGAAACGGTCAAGTTAATGTTAATCATATGGGAGATATTTAGATTTCTCTCTCGCATTTTAATATTTTTTAATCCTATTCATGCATAGGATACCTGAGGTTGAAAAGTTTTATTCTGCGTTTGTACTGTTTAGGTACTAACTAGTTAATGTTTAGTTTGTCTCTCTGACTAAAGTTGATAAATTAGGTTGAACTAATTTGACGAGATAAATTAAACTGATGAAATTTTACTAGATAAATTAGACTAACTGACTAGATAAACTAGTTTTGATTTTAGTTAAATTTTTTGGCTTCTGCACTTAAAATGTAAAAACTGAAGAATTGTAAACATCACTTGTGTGTCTCTCTGTCCGTCTGTCATAGTCAATTTTACGAAACTACGGAACATGAAAATTTCAAACTTGCCAGAGTTATAAGGTTATTGACCAACATACTTACTGATTATTAGCGATTCGCAAGTATTTTTAGAAAAAAAAATTAGGGAAATAAGCTACTTATTTTTATTTTCTTTTGTGTATGTAGTGTGTGGGGTATCGTTCGAAAGATCTTGTAATACGGAAACCAAAAGTATATTTGTTGTAATTTTAGATATTACATTTTCAGAGATATAGTCGAAAATGTACTAAAAAAAAATGTGTCCCCCCCCCCTCCTTCCCCGCTATTACCAAATCTACTGTAAATAAAATTATGGAAAAAATAGTACTAGAAGTTTATTTAAGCCATACAGGAAAACTATAGCGATTATCCTAGTCACATACTTTTGAGAAAATCGTATTTTTTCGCTACACACTGACTTTACTTGGCAGGTGCTCAGTGGAGGGGTTGACGGATGCTCGATGTACCTATCGACGCGGAATCATAATCGTTTTCGCAAATATTTAATAAAGGCGCTGGTAATGCTTTGATGACTGCTTAAAGAATTTAAAACTTTATACTAAAGAATGTTCTGATTTCTACTAGTTTATCTTGTTTGCTCTTGGAAAAAACAAATATTTTAAGAAGTAAAATTATTTTAAATGGTTAAATCTTTAAAAGTTTAATTAAACTTTACGTTTAATTTCGATACGTTCCTTCTTACGGGATAACGCATGGGATAAAAATTTCACATTAAATGTCAAACCAACTGAATGAATTATCTTAATATGTTTTTCTCGTTTCTAAACAATATAGTAAATAAATTGTTTATGCTAATTATGTCTTTGTTTAGTCATCTTTATTCTTATGTATTGTGTAATTTGCCAGAAGCGTAACCCATATTACTGTCGAGCCTGGTTTGCCTGAAAGTTCAGTCTGAAAGATGAGGCTTATCGCTCGGCAAAATCGATTTAATTGTTTCTATTAAGTTTTATTACCTCCCGGCAATTCCACCCTTAACATCAAGGTAGTTTTGTTAACTGAGAAGTTGTAGTTTATGATCACCTTAAAAACTAACTGTAGACAGAATTCTTGAAAGCTGTAAAAAGTAAACCTGTGATTTTTTTAAATTTTTTTTTTCCTCAGATGCAGAGACATTAAAAAACATGGATTAGAATGTGGAAAAATTGCATGATGCAACAGACTCAGGTGGGGGAGGAGAACAGGAAAGTGTTAAATATATTTAAATATTTATTTTTTCAATTATTTTTTGTGTGTTTTGTTTAGGGAACAATCTCTTAACTCAAAATATGTAGAAAATAATGCTTTATAATACTGCTATTTATAAACTGTTATATATATTTGTATAAAAATAAACTTTATAACTATTTTATAAGTAGTATTGTTTTATTACAACTTTGTCTTTTTTAAATTTTTGAAGCTTTTCAAATAATTTATATATATATATATATATATATATATATATATATATTACATTTTGGCTGCAAAAACATAAATTATATTATCTTTGATAAAATTAGCTAAAAAGTTCATCAATAAACAGGCAAGCATGCTTATTTCCTGAAAAACATTTAAATTGTATTTTTCTGTTGTATCATTAAAAAAATCTTAGAATAAAAAAAAAATCTTTTGAAATGCAGTGATAACCTTTAACTGATGTTACCGGTCTCTCAGACCGCGGCTTTTTTCAATTTTTGCAGTTTAACTTCCAATTTTCAGTTTAACTACAAACACTATCGAAATTTTGTCCCGTTTGGAACTTTTGTACTATCACCAGAGACTTTTGAATAGGTGAATTTTAATTATAACACTTCTGTGCAAAAAGTTTAGTACAAAAACACCATACTATGAGTTAGTCGTGCTTTTTATTCATCTTTCGTTGCAGCGGTCTCACAGACCGCTTCAGACTAGTTATGTGATAATTTCTGGGACATCAGTTAAAGGTTAATATCCAGAATGTGTGGTATTTCTAATAAACATTTATTTATGTTACAGTAAAAAAAGTAATATCTTACTAAATCCGTAAATAAGTTTTATTTGAAATACATGGCTATTAAGTTTGCAAATTCAATTATCCTGTTTTTAGTTTAATTTTCTAATTATCTTAGGATGTTCTTTTGCCTTTTTAAATTTATTACAGTTTTCTTACTTGCCTTTAAAAACATTTAATATTAATGTATGCAAATTATTAGAGAAATGTTTGTGTGGTGTGTCCAATAAAAGTTTGTATATTGATAGCTATTTATGAAATTTATTTCAGAAAGGAATGAGTTCCATGAATTTTTCTTAATGACAAGCAATAAATAATATGTATAAGTTTGTTTAGAAAATCAAACCTGCTAGCATTTTTTTTTTTTTTTTTTTTTTTTTTTTTTTTGCATATATTTTGAGGGCGTAAATAAGAAACAATTCTTTGATTCTGAGATAAAATGTTTCTGTTCCTGTTATTTTTTATTTTGTGTTTTAATAGAGGCAAGTCAAAAACAATGTATTTTAAGTTTATGATACTTTTTTTTTAAAGGAATGTATTTGAAATGAAAGCTGTGTGTTTTAAATGAAACGAATGCGATATGAATGATGGTAAGGGAAACAATATTTGGGGATTTATCACTTTTCCCGGCTAACTCAAAAATAACCGATCTTTCCTTAACCCTTTGAGGGGCAAGCAATTGTGTTTTTGAAATGTCGGATTCACGCCGGAATCCGCAAAAGATTTATTGCCAAATAAGGAAAAGCAAGTTTACGACATTTTCCCACCAAAGTTAGAAAAGTAAAATTTAATAAATTTTTTCTGGTGAAAATCCTCATTAATCGTAGGTGAGATAAAATATATCCCACCGCGCCTCAAGGGGTTAATATAAGTTAAATGCAAATAAATCCAGCACCTGTAAAAATCGTTAATTAATAAAATTTTAAAACGAATGATCAACTCATTTTCTATTTATTTGTTATCCATCTCGAGAAGGTAGATCATGCAAAATGATTGTTAATTGCCGAACACACTTCCTATTCTTATTGACCAAATGCATTCAAAACAGTAATTTGATATGCATTTGTTAAGTACATAAAATCAGAAAGAATTTCAGCTAAGATATTTGATTACCTAATCTTCCGTAATCGAGTCTACTGTCAAGATTAAAGTGTAACAAAAAGAATATCAGCAACAATATAGCTTAATGTAAATGTAGCTATCATTAAAGGATTTTCACAAAAAACATTCCATTGCACCAAATCTTATTAGCTAAAACACGCCAATAGGCCATTGACCCGATTACGGAAGATAATAGGTTTAAAAATCTGCGTTATCGAACATATTGCAATTGATAAGCAAATAGGCATGAAGCATAAATGCCTAAGTGATTGTATTTGTAAAGAAAGATGAAATACGTAACAACAAAAAATATATGAAATGTTGCCATGATCGCAAAGAGTTCTTGGTACTTTTATGTTAACCAGGTGCAAATCTCGCAAATAGCATTTTTTTATTTTTCACGTGATAACTTAAAACAATGCTTTAATGTTAAAATTAAATGTCTTGGTTTATGTTATTTATCAGGGGTTTTTTTATTAATTCTTTTGGAATAAGTAAAAGTCTTGGATTTAAAATTTTTCTGTTTTAAATTAGTTATGCATTTTAAGGAAAATGAATGAAAGGGTTATATTTTAAATGAAATTAATGCAATAAAAAAATGCAATGGGATTTTGGATATTTGGCCATTATCACCTACACCCTGCTGACATAAAAGTACAGAGTTCTTGATTTATCTATCAGAATCTTCTGATTTGGCGAAGACTTGAGCAAGTAAATTGAATTATGAATAATAAAAAAAGCATGATACAATGATACTATATATTTTAAGGAAAACCAAACAGGTCGCCAGGGGCAGCTAGTTGTATAAGAAATTAGAATTGCTTTCGAATCTACTTTAAACTATAAGTCCTTGTCTACTCAGTCTATACAGGGTGTATCTAAACTCTTGGGCAAAACTTTAAGGGGTGATAGTATACATCAAGACAAACAATATTAAATAGGAAACTAAGGGTCCCAAACGTCTTCCGAAGGAGATAGGCGCCATTAAAGTTTAGAGTCCAAATTTTCAAATGATTATAAAAAACGGAAAAATTTGTCGATTCGTTTGCGGTTTTCGCTAAAACTATTTTTTATGTCAGTATTTTCTTGAAAATAAATTTTAAAGGTAAAGTTCAAAAAATGCTGATAGAGGGTGCTTTAGACTTTGGAGTAACGAACAACTATTTTTTACCGTTATTTTTTGTATTTCATTAAATGCTTTCAAAAGTTTAAGTCTAAACTTAAATTTTGAGTTCAAAATCTGAATCGTTGGGAGTGGCTAAGTAGCGAAAACTGAACTGTGTTCAGGGGGGGGGGGAAGGGAGGGTTCAAATTTCAATTTCTGAACACAGTTCAGTTTGCGCTACTTAACCACTCCTAACAATTCAGATTTTGAGCTCAAAATTTAAGTTTAAGTCTAAGCTTTTAAAAGTATTTAATGAAATACAAAAAATAACGGTAAAAAATAGTTGCTCGTTACTCCAAAGTCTAAAGCGCCCCCTATCGGAATTTTTTTAACTTTACCTTTAAAATTCGTTTTCAAGAAAATACTGACATAAAGAATAGTTTTAGCGAAAACCGCAAACGAATCGACCAATTTTTCCGTTTTTTATAATCATTTGGAATTTTGGACCCTAAACTTTAATGGCGCCTATCTCATTCGGAAGACGTTTGGGACCCTCAGTTTCCTATTTAATATTGTTTGTCTTGATGTGCACTATCACCCCTTAAAGTTTTTCCCAAGAGTTTAGATACACCCTGTATAGCATAAAAATGTTTAGCATCTGACAAACCTCCGATTATGCGGAATCTTGCACAAAACACGCACAACCCTGAAAAATTCCGACTATTAGTGTACAGGTAAAATATATATACCAATAAGTGAGTAATATACGACAACTGGTGGCCATTCACCAAAATTTGGGAAGAACTTCGTTTTTACACAAAAAAAATACCTGCCGGCCCGGCCTACAGGCAGAGGTAGATTTCGAAGTCAAATATACTAATTTCACAAACAAAAACTAAATCATGATTAGAGATAAATCCACTTTAACAATTTTATCAGGCCGCTTTTGACGAGTTTTTATTTCATTTTTATATAATAGCTGGTTTTATCAGAATCGTGTTAGGGCGGTATTTAAAAAAAAAAATACTTTTCCATGCTCAACAACTCGAAATTTTCTGGCATAATTCCAGATTCATTTCTAATTTTAAAAAAAATATGAAACTTGCTGACGTGATTTTTGAAGAGATTTATAAGCGACCTGTGTTTTTATTTTTTGTTCAGTTAATTAAAACTTGATATATATACAATTATTTTCTCAGAAGGACAATATTTTTCGTTTCTAACACAATTGCTTCAAGAAATTCCGTTCAAAATGCCCACTTTGACATAATTTTTTTGAAATATATTCTGCCTCTATCAAAAACTCGATCATTACGGTACATTATATAGTTTCTGAATAAGCGAATCTACCAATTAAAAGCGTTTGAAAGCAAAAATGAATTAAAAAATTAGTCAGAAAATAAGCAGTTTGGATTTAAGCGCATCCTTAATACAATGATTTTTCCAACATAATCCGCTTCGGTAAATTCGGTTCAAAATGCCCTTTTTAACAGCATTTTAAAAAATATATTCTGCCTCTATCAAAACATCGACCATTACGGTACATTATATAGTTTCTGAGTAAGTAAACGTACCAATTGGAAGCCTTTGAGAGCAAAAATGAATTGTAAAATGAGTCCGAAAACAGGCAGTTTGGATTTGAATACACCCTTACTCAGACGATTTTTTTCTTCAACCGCTATGTATTTTTAATTTGTTTTTGCTGTAAGAATTGGTCCTATCCAAAACTTGTCTATATAGATGTTGTAGACAATACTAAGAAGATATATGATAAATTCATGGGGATTTTATATCTTTTGAATTGACGGAGTTATGGATTTTTTTCTTCTTTAAACCCCCTTTTTGATTTCGTTTTTATTTTTTTTTCGCGGTACGAATTGGTCCTATCAAAAACTTGTGAATATAAAAGTTGTAGATAATGTTAAGGAGATTTATAATAAAATTATTTGGATTTGATATCTTGAAAATTGACGAAATTATGAATTTTTTTCTCCCAAATACCCTATTTTTTGCGCCCCTTGAGCCCATTTTTAACTTTATCAAAAATATGTGATACATAAATTTTTGGCCCTATTTTTAGAAGTAATAAAAACTTTAAACTGATTTGATATGTACAAAAGTAAAGAAGTTATAGGTGTTTTTCTGTTTTCACAAAACCCCTCCCTATTTCCATCCCCTTGGTCCGATTTTGCCCATTAACGAACTTGACCGAGAATTTATGCCCATTGATTTTTTGTATCAGTTTGGAAGAGATTGGTGCAGAATTACGAACGTTATCGTGTCCAGAAGAAAGTGATATATATAGATAGATATATATATATATATATAAAGTTTTTTACTGAGGGTGGTTTTGGGTTCTAGGGGTCATGATCGGTGTAGATCTGCAAAAACTTTTCAGAAATTCCAACATAGGAACGATCCCAATAGGTAGTATTTCATACGAAATCTACCTAAAAATGAAGATCCTTGAATCCCTCCCAAAATAAAGTTACTTAACCCGGGAGAACTCGCTAGTGAGAATGCCCAATTGCTTTTCTTTTACTTTACATTCATATAATATCAACTTTTTTTGGTTGGCTTAGTACTTTTATTCACAAAATAGGTAAAATAATTGAAAAACATTTTGAAATTTTAATTAAAATGAAAAAGGATTTAAATAAAAGTCTTAAAAAAGTACGACTGTGAGAGAAAATCTCATGCAACGAGTTCTCCCGGGTTTTTGGGGAGCATTTTTAACTCAGGGAAGGGGAAGGGGAAAGCTAAAAAAATTTTAAGTAGGTCAACAGAGGGTTATCGTTTATTATGTATTTTTTTTTTTTTTTATCGAATGATACCATCCGCAAGTCGATACGATCTTTCGCTACATAGTTACGGCAGGTTTCATGAATCCGAAGTCGAAAATTATACTTTACTGCAGGTAAAATAGGTTTTTACAGCAGCAACTGATGGCCATTCACGAAAATTTGGTAAGAACTTCATTTTGACACTAGAAATGAAGATCCAATAAGTTCCCAAAAAGTGAAGTAGTTTTATTGTGTTTTTTTTTTTTTTTTTTTTTTTTTTTTTTTTTTTGTGGGGGGACGCTTTAACTCTGTAAGGTAGAAGAACTGAAATTATTTTAAATAGGTCAAATAGGGTACCGTTTGTTATGTTTTTAATTCTGAATCAAATGACACCGGACGCAAGCCGATACGATCATTCATTACAAAGTTAAGGCAGGATATAAGTGGATTTTGGCAACTTAAATGGCTTTGGAGCAAACTCAAATGATTCTGATTTTGATTATTGCTATTTTGAAGACATTTAAGGATTTTCATATTATAATGATTAAACTTAATGATTTAATATGATATAAAGAACATGTTTTGAACATAAAATAAATGGGACAAAACTATGCTAAAAAATAAAGTATAATTTTCCACTTTGTATTCATAAAACCTGCTGTAACTGTCTCACAAATGATCGTATCGACTTGCGGATGGTTTTATTCGAATCAGAATTAAAAGTTACATATGAAACTATATCCCACTTGACCTATTTAAAAAATATTGAATTCTGTCCCCCCCCCCCCCTCTTGTGTTAAAATGTCCACTTTTGCCTCCAAAATACGATAAACAACATTAATTTTGGGGGACTCAACGTATCTTAATTTCTAGTGCCAAAACGATGTTTTTCTCAAATTTTCCTGAATAGGAATCAGTTATTACTGTAAAAACCTATTTTACCTGCACAAGTATAATTTTCGACTATGTATTCATCCTACTTAACTTTGTGAGAAATGATCGTATCGACTTACAGATTATTTTATTTGATTCGGAATCATAAATTACATAATAAACAATGTTCTACTTCACCTACATAAAACTTTTTGAGTCCCCCCCCCCCCTCCCTGAGCTAAAAATGCCTCCGTCTTTTGTCCCCAAAACAGGGTACAACAACTTTATTTTTTAGCACTCATCGGATCTTCATTTCGAATATCAAAACGAAGCTCTTCCCAAGTTTTGGTGAATGGCCATCACTTGTCTCAAAAAATCTTATTTTACCTGTACTACACGTAAAATTCAGAGAATTAACAACATTGCTATGAAATTACAGCATACTTGCAGATAGCTTGACATGACAAGAATCCAAGTTTGCAATGCATTTGCAGATAGTGTGTCATGGCTAGATTGCAAGTTTACAATGCATTTGCATGGCAATATTACTAGTTTGCTATGAGTCTGCAGTCAATTTGAAGAACAAGACTGCAACTTGCACGACAAGTTAGCTGCAAGTTCAAAGTATGGTGACTTCGGAGTTTGCATAATCTTGTTGCAGTCTTGTTATGAACTTTCAGGCTTGTCATGCTGAGCTTGCTGCAACTTTGCAACTTTGCAAAGTAAGATTGCTGAAAATTTTCTGCAAATTAAAATTGCTATCTGGGGAAGGGTCCATAGACCTGATCAGGTCCATTGATGCGAAACCACCGTCAGAAGGTGCATGCATCGTTTTCATCACTATAAACAAGTTAAGGTAAGATTTGTACTTTTAAATACGAGCCTTTTTTGATATTTGATAAGTATAGCGTTTGGAAAAAGCGGTGCCATCCGAATAAAATTTCTGCGTATGTGCCGATTGTCTATTCCAGGGTTGGCGAACCTATGACACGCGTGCCAGAATTGGCACGTAAACTAATGTTTCTGGCACACGAAACAATTTGATATCCATTAAACGGATAAAACCCATATTTCTGTTATAACAAATAAAATTTTGTTCCATATGGACGGGCAGATCACAAATAATGCAATTATTTTTTGCATCAATTAACATATAATATTCCCCCCCCCCCCGTCATGCTATGCAGCGTTTATGAAGTGTATTTTGCTTTTCTATATGGGTTTAAAACGCTGTAATTTTCAACTGAATTTCGTTCGACAGTCACTACAATAAAATGGCAAATGGATCCAATTTAGCTATGTATATTTGTGAAAATAAAATATGAACCAGATGTAAAGCATTTTTCATAGAACAGCAAAAATCTCATCAATACCTTATTGGTACATTGTTTAGTGCAACTTCGGAAATTATAAACGAGATGTTGCGTTAATAATAAATTAAAAATTAGTGAAATAAAAACTTGTATTTCTTTTCCTTATTACAATACATATCGCATAAAGGAATCCTATTTACTAATTAAAAATTCATTCATTTAATGGCGGATTCCAATATACAGACAAATCGTATTTTGATTTTTAATGTTTTTTAATTATTAATGCATGATAGCAACTGATTTTATAACCAGTGTTTCGTATAAATATCGTACCCTTCACAATTATTTTTGTATAAGTTTGGCACGTTACATTGTTGATAGATATTGTTTGCGATTTTTCGGCACGCGCACGTGAAAAGGTTCGCCGAGCCTGGTCTATTCTCTCAACAGAGGGATTTTTTGCATTCGTCATTTTTGGGAATTAATGACAGCCTTGCCATTAGTTTTACAACAAACTACTCATGCAAGTGGGGGATGATATACCTTGCAGGAAATTTGCTGCGAATTTCTCAATTCAAATTTGTCACGGCAAGATAATGTCAGAAAAAAATCAAACTTGCTGCTAATGTTCATGCTAACTGGGAAATTATTCTAGGTACGCACAGTAAAACCTCTGAATAACGGACAGCTCGGGAGAGCGGACTGTGTCCGCTATACGGAGGTAAAAACACAATTTATGAGCTGGAGATTGAAAAAGTCTTCGCTAAATACAGTTGCCCGCTATTAGGAAGCCTCCGCTGTGGAGGTTTTATTGTAATTCAAAGGTATATTATTATATTTATATAAGAGGGAGGAGGGCAGAAAGCAAGAGGGAAAAATAAATAGAAGGAAACTTTAACCTTAAATGCCTGGTGTTGCTTTTCGGCAATATACCCAATTTAGGCTCTAAAATACTATTAGAATAATACTGAAGCTATAATGCCTAATGTTGCCAATAAAATACATTCTGAAAATATTATTAAATCGATTTTTAACATGCAGATGGCAACACTTGTGCTGTTTAAGAATAAAGATAGATTTATTTTTTCAATTGTTGCTACTTGTTCTTTTTGTTTTGTTTGGGAGCTTGTGAAATACCCTATTTTGACCTGTAGTGAGCAAGTAAAATTTATTTCTTATTATAGTTCCTAAAATTCTTATGTGTTTAATATTATAGAACTTTATCAAGGGAAATTATTTTTTCAATTAAACACCAGTATTGCCGATTAGTAATAAACTGTTTTTTATCCGTAAACTATACTTAAAACAAAATATGATTTTTTAAAGTATTTTCCCCATGATTTATTTAAAAAATGAAAGCCGAAAAACATTATTACAATGATTTTTGAAAAATCAGGCATTTAAGGGTTAATTCGAGTAGATTTTGAAAGTAGATTTTTAATTATACAAGTCAAACCTCGGAATAACGGACACCTCACGAGCGCGGAATTTGTCTGCTAATGAGAAGTAAAAATGTACAGGCATATGGCTGGGGATCGAAAAAGTGATCGCTAAATAAAGGTGTCCTTTATTTGGGGGGGGGGGGGGTCCATTATGGAGGTTTTACTTTATAAAGTTATGCTGATTCGGGTCATTCCATGGTAACTTACGTCACATTTAGAAAAAATTATTGCAGTAATTTAAGTAATGTAACACCAAAAAATATTCAAATGCAAAGTTGACACGTTTTTTTATTTAAGACCTCAATTTGTATAAAAATTACAAAAAGACAATGAAAATTATATTTTTTATGCTAACTTACGTTCCTTTTTCAGTAATATCAGTTACCATAATAAATATAACTGCCAGAATTCAAGAAATAACACTAAAATTATGTAATTTCCATGTAAATTGAGCTTTGAATAGGTTTAATTAGCAAATCATCTCAACTTTACATTTTGAATGTTTTTTTTTAGTATTATGTTTCCTAAATTACGAAAGTAAATTGTTCTAAATATAACGCAAGTTACCATGGAATGACCCGATCTATAAAAATATGGTCTGACAAATAAGAAACAGTGGCCGGTATGCTTTTCTGATAATTTCTTATTTCATTTGTACGAGGCAAAAACATTTATCTTCCAGGATTCAGACACATATTTAAAAAAAGTACATAAAGAATTTTTATTCTAATATATTTTTTCAAGTACTGAAGCTGGCCGATACAAAATTATGTTATTCAACCAAATTCCTAAAATATTGTGATCATTCCTTCTTGTTCAATTTTACCGCAATTTCTTTAAAACGCACTTTAAAAAAATTATCCAAGTTTTATACTTCACTTAATAATTGCCATCTGTTCATTAAAATTTCTATGAAATTCCAAGTATAATATGAAAATACAGTTTCAAATTCAGTAAATCAATTAAATCAGATAAATTAGAAAACCCCAGCCAATTTATTGATTCCTTTTTAATGATATAAATAATCCAAAAGAAAATTATTAGAAAACAAACGTGCCATATGGTATTCAAAGATTCATCTGACAGCTAGCAGACGGCATTTTTCAATGAGCAACAGAGAACTAAGATATGGCATCTTCAAATATTTACAGATGTCAATGATTGACTCACCTTTCCGAAATGATTTAAACTTCTCCTTCCTACACTGATGCAGCAGGTAGCAGTTTAATCTGGCGTTTTATCACTTCACTGTCTGTTTTCACTGGAAAAACAAGCGTTGCCAACACCATTCGCGTTTCCCAGAGCGTTGGCTATGGTATGCGGGAATATATTTACCGGATTTTAGCTGGGAAAATAAATGTCGATAGCACCCGAGGAAAATTAGTGCAGTAGTACCGCCATCTCTTGAGGAAATTTGAAACGACTTCTGTAATTTTGAAAAGTTTCTCTATTTTTTTCTTTATTTTCAATTCATTCTTTCAAATTGGAGATTTTTTATTATATACATCACACACACACATATATACAATTAAAAATCTCTCTCAATAGCTCTCTCTCTCTCTCTCTATATATATATATATATATATATATATAATATATATATATATATATATAAGTTTTCATCACATGAATAAAAATCAATACAAGATGTGAAAAAGAATTAATTTAATTTTTTTAATTTCCACCCAAAACTAAAATTATTTTTCTAGTTGATAATTTTTACTGCTAAAATACCTTACATTTTCCAGATTTTAACGATTTTTAATAATCACCTATATTTTTAGAGATTTATATTTCTTCTCATCGCAAAGCAATGGAAAATTCAAATGATATAAGCATCTCATTCTCATTTGAAATTTTTAATAATCATATTTTTTTTCTCTGCGATTCTTTCGCGTTTCGTAGATGGGTTCAGCAAACTTATAGGTTACGTTTTATTCTGAATTTTTTCTTGACATTTTGATTATCAACTTTCAGTATTGAAAATTAAAAGCGTAACAAGGTCATACTTGAAAAAAAAAAAAAAAAAAAAAAGGTTTTTTTTTTTTTTTTTTTTTTTTTTTTTTTTTTTTTTTTAAGTGAATTCTTTCTATAGGACATTAATAAGATAGGAAGAAAAAAAAAAAAAGAGCGACATAGAAATTAGCAAAATGGAAAGGATAGATACAAAATGAAAAACTGTGCAAAGAAAGGGGGACCATGTCAGGTTTTCCGTACCGCCCCTAAAGTATGGGATCAAAACATGCCTCTCGCAGGGGCGCCATTTCAGAACTTTCTTGGGGGGAGGGGCAAACATTTGTTGAGGAATTCTATATAGCTAAGGGTAGGATCCAGGAAGTCTACATCCCCCCCCCCCCGTATGAGAAACGTTTACTGACTTATGCTTACAATAACAGCAAAAACTTCGAATACGGAAACTCAGAACCAATGAAATAGTTCGTTTTAAACAGGTTTCCGTCTTAGAAAGTAAAATTTTAATATATTGGACATGATTTTTTTTTCTTTTTAGACAGGATTCTATTATAGACAGGTTTCATTTTTACAAGTATCCTCACTGACTGTTAAACCATCCGCTCTATAGTATAGCTCTGAGAAGAGATGTATTAGAGTAAAACTTGTGAAAACGAAACCTGTCTATAATAGATTTCTTTCTAGAAGGGGAAATATCAAATTTCGTTGAAAAAACATCATACAATTATACTTGCTAGGACGGAGACCTGTTTAAATGGAGCTTTTTTCTAGTCCCTTTCGAAATTTTACTTACAAGGGAGCCATTTCATGAGTTTCCTAACGAAGAAGAAGGAAAATTTTTCTTTGAGGAACAGGGAACGTGGAAAATTGCACAACTTGCACAAATCACACAGAAAGAAAAGCCCGCACAATAAAAAATGCTCTACGTGATTTCGTCTCCATAACTTCTTTCACAAGCATGTGATTATTCCACAAGTTTTTTTTATTATCGTGAAAGTCCGCGATTTTTCTTTCTTTCAAAATCCGCAAAATCAATTCGTCAATGGCAATGGGTCGCAGAAAAAAATCGCGAATCTTGGAAAATTAGAAAAAAAAAAATCTCCAAAATGGTCGCTTAAAAAGTCGCTAATTTCTTCAAACGACCGTGAAAAATAGTGCTAATTTCATCAGAGATCGCGAAAAGAAATACAGAATTTGTCAAATGATTGCACAAACACAAATCTTAAATTTAGTAAAAGGATTACGAAGAAACTCACGAATTTCGTAAAAGGATTGCGCAAAAAATCGCGAATTTCGTCAAAACATTTCGCAAAAAAATCATGAAAATTTAGTCGAACAATCGCGCAATAAAATCGAGGAGAAATTCGTCAAACGATCGCGTAATAAGATCCAAAATTTTGTTTAACTCTCGCGCAAAAAAATCACAAACATTATTAGTCAGTGGCAGAAACAAAATCACGAATTTCAATAAATGATAGTGATAAGGTTGGTTGGTTGATTTTTGACGGCCAATTATCTACACTAAGGATATAGGCCCGAGGGGGGAGTGCCCTTCGTGGGGGTATTACTAAGGGAACCTAACCCGTATTTACGCATGGAAATCCATGGCTCGAAGAAAACCACGAAAACTCCGAACGATTAGGCTGATGGGCGCGATTGGGTTCGAACCCAGCACTTCCCGTCTACTAGTTTCGAGAGCACAACCTCTCAGCCACTGGTGGAGCGATAGTGATAAGGAATCGTGAATTTTGTCAAAAAAATCGCGAAAACAAATATCGAATTTCATCAGTTGGTCGCGGAAAAATATTGAGATTTTCGACAAGTTCTCGCGCGAAAAAAATCCATTTCGTATAACGCTTGCAGAAAAAAATCGTGAATTCCGTGAATCGATCGCGGAAAAAATCGCAAATTTCGTCAGATGATCGCGGAAAAATAAACATGAAATTCAATCAGTCATGAGATAATCAGCCAACGAACGTCATGAATAGGTCACGAAATTTGCAAATTTTGTGATTTATAAGTATAAGAAAATTTTCGTTAGTGATTTTCTGCAAGTAAAGGTAAAGCGTTAATTGTTTCGGATTGTGTTTTCACTATTATGAGATGGTTTTATGTTAATCCTATTTTTTAAAGAAAAAGAAGTCTTTCTAAATATTTTTCAGATAAAAAAAACTACATATTTGAACGTTAATGAATACTATGTATATATCTTCATTTTTCTACAGAAAAAGTAAAATTTATAATTAATATTCATATAAAATGCACAAAAAATGCACAAGAATTACTTTCATGTGCATGCATATAATTTAAAATTATGTAAAATCCATTAGAAAAACCCAGAATGTTTTCAGTCATCACAAGACCGTCATCTGTGGGATTTAAATGTTATTATTTTCATTACGCTTATTCGAGAATTGGCTAGAAGAAAACCATTGTGATTGTTGTGTCAGTGATTTTGACGAGTTTTTCCATGATCAATTTGCACACAGCTGAGAAGCAACTGATAAAAAAAATTCTCACATGCATTTTTTAAATTAATCAAAGTACTCATTAAAGATATGTCTCACCTTGAGGTAATTCGAATAGTAAGGCTTTAAGGAATTTTTTTTGATAATTATTAATTTCTATGCATAAGCATTTATTTAATGCATATGTTTTCATTGCAATCAAATCTGATAATAGTAGGAGAGCTGTTGAACATTTTTGAGTAGGTATTTGAGGCACCCTGAAAATTTGTGCAGCACTTCTTTTGTAATGCCTGAATACAAAATCGAATGTCTAGCTGAAGGGTCGTGGCCCAAAACCTGTGCCAGACACGTGTCAAGTGCCATTTTTTGACACTACTCAAAAAAAAGTATTTGAGGCACGCTGAGATTGAAACAGAATAATATTTATACTTAGAAAAAAATATTTTGAAAATGACAGACACTTTAGTCGGCCCAAAACCTGTGCCAGACACGTGTCAAGTGCCATTTTTTGACTACCCAAAAAAGGTATTTGAGGCACGCTGAGATTGAGGCACAATAATATTTATGCTTAGAAAAAAATATTTTGAAAATGACAGACACTTTAGTCGGCACAAAAACTGTGCCAGACACGTGTCAAGTGCCATTTTTTGTCTGGCACAGGTTTTGGGCCACGATCCTTCAGCCAGACATTCAATTTTGTATTCAGGCATTACAAAAGAAGTGTTGCACAAATTTTCAGGGTGCCTCAAATACCTTCCCTAAAATGTTTAACAGCTCTTGGACTATAAGTTATTTTAGAGTTTCAACAATATTCTAATGTTTGTTTGAGTCTGACATTTGATTAGGGATGCACCGAATATTCGGTATCTATTCGGTATTCGGCCATACTACCGAATATTCGGTTAGGTCGAATATCAAACTATTCGGCCTACCGAATATTCGGTTTGGCCGAGTATAAAATAATTCGCCCAAACCGAATACTTAAAAAACCTCTTAAAAATATTTTTTAAAACTTTACACAAGTTCTTCTTTTAATTGTCAATTAATAAAGATATTAAGAATAATTAGAATCTTTGAATAAAAGAGAATGATTTTATATTATTTATTTGTTGTTTTAAAAATGTCACTTAATGTCATTTGTTCATGGGAATTATTAAATGTAGAAATGCAAGTTACTGAGCATTGTCTGGTAAATAATCCGTTTCTTGCTTTTTCGCAAACAGGGTGTTTCTAAACAAAATGGAAGAAAATTTCAGGGAAAATAATAGGCATCAAAACAGGCAATTTTTTGTCCAGTAAATCAGAATCGCAATTCACTTATTCAGTCAAAAATACAGTGTATCCCCAAGTCAAACTTTAATTTTCTTTTGTTACTTTAACAATAATGAAGGCATTGTAACTATATTCTCAACAAAGTTACTTTTAATTTCTATGAAATATGATAACATGACGAGAAGTGCTTTAAATAGCAATCATTCATATCTAAACAGCACTGAGCTAGACATTATTTTATTAAGAATGCATCTAACAATACTTTTACTGTACCACTGGCAAAAATCCAGTCTCTTCCAAGGATATCATCACATTCTATACAAAGCAAATTAATGTGATGCAAATTTCGCTAAAATATCTTCATTTTTATACAGTTATAAATGAAAATTCTGCTACGGCTTGTACACCTTTCATTTTTGATGAAAGAAGTGGAATGATATGTCGCTTCTTGTTCAATGTAAGGGAATTCTTTTCATTTCTTTGAATTAATTGAAGAAGGCATAAAATTTAAATTTTGTTATCTAAAAATTTCTTAAACCATTCTCTTGTTAAATAATAACTCAAAACATACTTTTTTAGTACAAAATTTAATTATAAAAATAGTCTTGTTTGTCAAAATGGAAGTATCTGTGCTAAATATTATATAAAATTGTTTAAAATTTAACTTTTTAACGTTAAACACTGAGATATAAAAGGATTTGGCCAGCCGAATAGATACTATTCGGCTGGCATAATATTCGGTATTCGGCTGGCATAATATTCGGTATTCGGTTTACCTGCAGGCCAAATATTCGGTATTCGGCCAAAATCACTATTCGATGCACCCCTGCATTTGATGGTTGATAAATTTTCTGAAATGTCAAATTTCTTGAGGGGGGCTATAGCCCCCCCCAGCCCCCCTCAAATGGCGCCCGTGGTCTCTTGGCGGATTCGGCTATCATAAGATTTTTTTTTTTTTTTTTTTTGCTTGTAATCGATGGTGGATTTAAATAATTCAAAGGAACGATTGCCCCGCTCTCGGGTCATATTTCAGTTTATTAATAGCTTAAAAATGACTCTCGTACACCAGTGGCCGAGAGTTCAAAATTTTCGAAATTTTAATTTTTTTAGATGTTAAACTTCTATTTTTTTTTAACATTTTGATATGATTGTTTCCTTGAAATTCCCATTAGAACAGAAGTTATGACTTTTAGAATTATACCCGCTCAATAGCTGAAGCGGTGTTTCCGAAACTTTGAAGCCATTTTTCCAAATGACGTTTTTGGGCATAACGCGCACGATATTTCAAAAACTTCTGAATATTTTTTCACGTAATTTTCAAAACATATGTTTTATAGTCCGTACAAACTGAACCCAAAATTTCCTTTTTGTTGTTCAAAAGAAATATTTTTTTAGGTGATTATACTGTTGAAATTTTCAAAATTTTGCATTAGCTAAATACAACTTCGTATTAAAAATATTAAAATGTTTTAAATACAAATTTATTTAGGTTTAGGGTAATTATAAAATTCTGCAGTATAAGTTGGCACCAAAATTTTCCTTTTAGTTGCAAAATTTATTTTGTAATCTTGCATGTAATCTGTTATGCCGATTTTCTGCTCGTCAAATGTCTGAAAGCTTGGAGCCCACTGTAAATGCTAATTCTGCATCTTGCAATTTTTTAAATACATGAAATGAACGAACATACTGATATCTTTCCTTCCAATTAAAATTGTGTCTTAAAATCAAATACATTTTAAGATATTAAACGTTGAAAATGGTCTTTTTTTTCTTCCCCCCCCCCCCCACATTTTTAAGAGTCTTGAGATCCTTTAAATCTGGTAGAGGGGAGGTACTGGGTTCAAACCCAATTGCACCCGTCGGCCTAATCTTTCGGAGTTTTCCGGGGTTTTCTTCGAACCTTGCATAAATACGAGTTATGTTCCCTTAGAAAGACACCTACTTGGGGGCACCTACCAGGCTTATATCTCCCCATGGAGATAAAATCGTTCTTAATAAACAACAATCTATCAGTATAACTCAAAATTCTCCCCTCCCTGGAGAAAAATGTCTGAATTCAATACTGCCTTGGGCGATGATAAAGAATCTTCAAGCTGACATGTCTAAGTAAGCTAGTTTTAAGATGCATTTACATGCTTTACTCGACGAAAAGTCGTACATCTTTCAACTGGCCTTTCTTTTCCAAGCGTTCTGTGCTCACCAACGAAAGAAAGGGGTATCTCAACAAATCAAAGAGGCGGAGATGTTCATGTTAGCGACATCCATTGGTGACCTATGACCTCTCGACACCCTGCGAAAGTCATAAAACATGAAAGGGAGCGCCTTACCATAACAGGTTCAAAGGTGAAGAAAAGTAATCTGTTTGATGTTTTAAGGTTCGTTTATATGCGCTTTTCAAAATCTCCGCCGAAAGTCGTAAATTATTCGGCTGGCCTTTCTTTTCCAAAGATTCCGTGGTCATCAGCAAAAAAAAAAGGGAGACTCAACGAATGAAAGAGGGTGTGATAAAGCTGTCAGTGATGTCCACTGCTGATCTATGACCTTGCACACCATCCAACTATCGGCGTCTTTTTTGTGGGGTCACGCGGTGCGTTTCATCTTTAATAGCTTTAGAAGGAAACGGACGGACATTCTGAAGGACAAAAATCTTTCCGTTATGTCGATCTAACCTTCTTTCTATTGTTGAATCTTCCTATCCTTTTGTGATTAACCACAAACGGTCGAAGAAGAATAGGTATTAATAGCTTTTCCTGGACAAGTATTGAAGGAAAGGAAAACTAACATCTAAACGCAACTTTAGGCAAGCTAGGAAGGCTGAACACGTGAAAAGATCACCTTACCACGTGAAAAAGAGCCCCTTACCCCAAGAAAGGTATCGCTTGGCAAAACGTATGTTTTCACTTTTAATGCTTTTTACTTTTTTAAGTGCTTAAAATGGCCCCGTCTTTCCCATTTTTCCATCGCATAAAAATTCTGAAATGCAACAATTAGCCGAAAATTTTTATTATAAAAAAATATAATAAAAATGTAAAATTGTATAATAACAGTGCTACAACTCGCAGCACACTTAGATTACGAAATTATGATGATTAAAAACCGTATGAAAGGATATACCTTTTACTATTTTTTAATAAACACAAAATATCGCATCTGTAAACGCAAAATAACTAATTAAAATTTGCAATAAAACAAATAAAAATTTAAATATTTATTTCACAACGTAGTTTTTTTTTTCTGATTAGTCCAATTATCTAGATTTTTGCATATTCAAATTGAATACACGTCCGTGTTCAGACAATAGGAGTTTTACAGTACTGAAGGAAATCTACAAGAAACTTATTTATATTTTTTGAGCTACATCTCATCATAAAGTAAATCGCATAATTTAAGTATGTTGCATTAAAAACAAACAAACAAACAAAAAAAGAATGAAAAAGAAAAGGAAAAACAATTTGTGACTCTTACTGCGTAAAATCTAGATAGTACTTGAGTGAAAACTTTTTGACACAGCAGCTGGAAAACATTGCACTTACAGAATATGTTTGATTAAGGGGCTGTCCATAAATGATGGCACATCTTTTTTAATGTTTTTGACCCCCTCCCCCCTCCTTTGTCACGAAGTGTCACACTTCACCATACCCCCTCTTCTCCCTTGTCACGTTTCACGTTATATTACAAAAACGTATACTTGTAGTTCAGAAACAAGGCACTACGTTACAAATCATATTTCAAATTTTATTTTTAAATTTTAACTATGTGTTTTAATGATATTTGTAAGCATAACGATAAAAATGATTCGTGTACTTATTTTGTATGAAATAATATCAAGGTTTACAACAAAAAACATAATTAATATACAGTAGTAATAAAATATTAATATGAAAAAGCAATTTAAAACAGTAGTATTTTGGAATTTAATATATTTGGCTTTAAATTTTATCTTTACTTTATGAACACAAAATACTTTAATTTCAAAATAAATAAAAAAATTAATATGTTGATTGATTTTTAATGCTTTTATTTTAACCAAAGTTTGTGGTGTGACACTTCTTCTTATCCCCTCCCAACCCCTTGTCACAAAATCACAATTTCAAGAACCCCCTTCCAAGCGTGATTTTATTTGTGGACGGCCCCTAAGTAAGGTTATTCAGTGTGTTATTATAATGTTTTCAGTGGCGCCAACTTATATTGGCCCACGGGGCGTGAGCGCACCCAATAATTTGATATCTCCGCCCACCCTTTTACAATTAATTTATTTCGTCATTTATTTTATCGCTGAAATGGAATTTGGTTTTATTGAGGTTCTCAAATAATTTTGTTTGAAAAATAGTAAGAACATCAATTTGGAGAATTAAGAACACTTGAAATGGATTGACCCTAAGGACTTACAGGACGACTTTAGACTTTACTTATTAGACTTACAGGAGCACTGAAAATTCCCTTCAGCGGACATATAGTTAAAATTCTATCAAAAACAAACTTCCTGCATATTTTGCCCTCTGTTTTAATGTCTTGAATTGATAAAGCACTTAAATGACTAAAACGTATGTGTTTCTCTACAGTTAATTTTTTGCACCTTCAATAGTTAGCAATTTTTATGTTATTTATGTTAACCCATTTTAAGCCAAGCATAGACATTTTATAAAATGTGGTATTATTTTCATTGAAATATGCTGAAATTACATTTATAAAGACAACAACCAAAAAAAAAAAAAAAAAAAAAAAAAAAAAAAAAAAAAAAATAATAATAAAGTTTCGTGCATGAAAAATAATATTTTATTTGAGAAATAAAATGCATTCCGCATTTTCATGCATTCGGTCAATGGTGCGCTAACGCACCATTAAATTTAAAATTAATATTAAAAAAATTTTTTTTTAACCATTTGGAAATGATTGTTGTTTTCGGTCAAGGATGGGGTCAAATGATGTTCGCATTTTATTTTTTTTAACGAAATTCAACGATGTTCTTTACTTTTAGAAGAATTTTTATTTGAATAAGTAATAGAAAGGCATAAAATCGTTAAAAATTGTTTGAATAGGTAATCGAAAGGCATAAAATCGTTAAAAATTGAAAAAGTTACAAAATGGGTAGGCGCAAATTATCAGATATGGAAAAATCCAAAGTCAAAGAGCGACGCCGAAATGAAAATAGTCTTGCAAAGAAAAAATAGAGGTCTTCAACTGATTATGTAAGCCATGAAAATCGAGGTCTTCAACTGATTATGTAGCCCATGAAAATCGATTACAGAATAAAAGACGAACGCGAAAAAGAAAACAATCTAATGTTTAATCGATTGATAGTAAAAGGCCATGTCTCCAGGGGCTCCAATCCACTAGCCACAGCGTTTTACAATCGTTTTATATAAAAAAAAAATCCAAATGGTCGTTGTAATCTATTAAATTACAATTTTTTATGGCATTTGTTTTATTATTATTTTATTTACAGAAGTTGCAACTTTAATCCATTATAAAAACATATGATTAATCTCAAGTGGAATATTTATACATTTTCAAAAAGTCGAATTTGTCAATAACCGTCTCAATTTTAAAAGGCTAGCGTATTTTGAAAATTTCTCAACAGAAAGTGTTTACTCCAATTGAATTACTGATATTTTATAGATGTCTCCAGAACCCTTAAAAATAGCAGAAAAATAAGATTAGTGAAAAATATTCCTCACAGTGTTAATGAAAAAATATTTATTGAAATGGTGCGTTTACGCACCTTTGACCGAAAATGGGTTAACTATTAACCAATTAACCTACGATTTACGTCTCAACAGTCTACGGTTTGGCAAATCCATAGCTACCACTAAAATTTAATAGAGATTTTCGCCTTGTTTAATCATGGAATTTCGACGATTAAATTAAACTATATTTACTGTGAAATTTTGGTTGCACTACGCCTGGCCCAGTATAATTACTGCCTCCCTGCTGTTTTCTTCCCAAATGTCAAGATGGGAGATTGTGAAGGGAGAGTGGATTATTAAAGGGGCATTCGCGTGTGTTACTTGGCGTCGAAACGAAGAGATTTCGCCAAGCACAGAATACCAATGTTCAATCATGAATACATGAATCGACAGGTGCTGTTTTTCAGAAATTATGCAATCGAAACACTTTTCCAGTTTTTTTTTTTTTTTTTTTTTTTTTTTTGGTAAACGTAAAAGATCTTTCAGAAAATACCATCACAATGGGCGTTTTGAACCAAATTTTCGGAGGAAAGAAAAAAAAAAATAATCAGAGAGAGGCGAAAAAACGGTTATCATTCGACCAAAATCGCTTAGAATTCACTAATTAATTAATTTATCAAAATCTGCCAACTTTGTACTTTTAAAAATGAGTTATTACTTGTGTCAAGCTTACATGGACATATCATGAACATGGATTATACCAGGATCAAATTTGTTTTTCTACATAGTAGAATTGGAATTAATTATTTGCAGGATGTGTCAGGCGGGCAGTATGTTTTTCAAAAATAGTAATAACCATAATGAACTTCCGTTGATGGAATCATAGAAAATATACATTAAGGGCAAAATTCTCAAATTAAAAAGGGCAACTTTATGACATAAGTTTTAATTTATTTTTGTTTGGAAATGCTTAAAATTAACAAGTGTTGTCGTTCAGAAACTATCTAATCTAGCTGTTTTTTCCGTTATTTTATTTTATTTTATTTTTTTTCTTGGCAAACTCATCTTTTCAGATTCTTTGCAATAGATCTCTCAGTAAATAGTGTCAAAGTGCGTGTTATGAACGGAATTTCCGCCGAAAGAAGACTAACCACTCAAGAAAGGGTGAAAATGTGTTTGTCACGTGATCAAAATCGCTTATAACTCAATCAGTAATTTATTTATCAAAAAATGGAAAACACAATTCGATTCCATATCGCTTCCATAGTCAGACATTGCAATTTTATATCTTCCTGCTAAAAAATGAATTTGTAAATGTGTCAAAACGTTTCGCGCTTGTTGAGCAGAGCTTTTCAGAATAGCCTTAAGGTGGTTGGTTCTCAAATTCCCTGCTCAATAACGTGAGACTTTCTGACAGATTTTCTTACTAATTTTCATCTGTAAAGGCATAAAATTGCCAAGTCGGACTATTGAAACGGTTGGAAATGAATATTAATTTCCATATTTTCTTAAATAAATTACTTATTGAGTTATAGAAATTCTTGTCACGTGCCGGCAGGCTTTTCTTCTTTTCCGGACTATCACTTAGTGAAATTTGAGTCAAAATACTAACTTTGACAGTATTTTTGATAGATCTTTTGCCTTTATCAAAAATGGGCAACACCATTCGATTACGAAGGTCCTGAATAAGACATCCCTACAAGCTGAAATCCCTACAGATCAAATACAGGGCTGTTCAAAAGAATTGGAATACATATTTGGTTATGGACGGTAACTACTGAAATCGGTTTTTCAAATGTTTTATTCGTTTTATAAAATGTTTACTTAGTTATCTTATTTACCTTATTTCCCTAAATAACGAAGTTTTGTTAAAGCATTCAGGAAGTGTTGGAAAATGTTTCATAATCTATGCTTAACGCATGATTTTTCTTTCTTGTTATTTCATTAAAACTGCACAAACAATAAAAAATAAATACAATATGTAATTATTTGTTGCTGGATATGACTGAAATTTTAAGTGACCATTTCCGTTTACCTTTCATATAATATTTTATAAATATATACGAGGGGCAGTTGTAAAATAAGTTTCCCCTGGCGACTGTGGACAGAGGTGTGTATGAAAGACAAAAAAATGTAATGAGACATTAAAGATAAAACATAACTTTATTTTTCCACATAAGTACCAAGTACATTGAGACATTTCTCATACCTCTTTATAAGCTTCAAAAAGCCCTCGAGGAAACAATCAGGGCTTTGCATACGGACGAAGCGTTGAACGGCTATGGACGAAAGACGACACAGCATGTAAATGCGAACGTGCAAGACACCGATACACCATTGGGTAGAGGTCGATTGGATAGTGAAGGGGGATGAAACGTGGGTCCACCATTTCACGCCAGAATCGAAGGCCGCATCCGTGGAGTGGAAACATCCGTCATCACCTGTCCGAAAGAAGTTCAAAAGAACTCCGTCTGCAAGTAAAGTGCTCCTCACCGTTTTCTGGAACGCCCAAGGAGTTTTGTTGCTGGGCTTTTTGGAGGATGGAACCATCAATGCTGCGCGGTACTGTGACACTCTGTCGAAATTGAAAGAGGTGATTCGGAAAAAGCGGCTTGGCCTTCTCAAATTTGACGTTCTGCTGTTGGATGACAATGCGAGACCACACTCGCGACGGCAACGCAAAACCGTATTGCAACTCTTGGTAGGGAGTACCTACATCATCCGCCATACAGCCATGATCTCGCACCAAGTGACTTCCATCTGTTTCCAGCTTTGAAGAAGAATCTCGGCGGAAGGCGCTTTGGAAGCAATGCTGAAGTCAAACAAGCCGTTCAACGCTTCTTCCGTATGCAAAGCCCTGAGTTTTTCCTGGAGGGCTTTTTGAAGCTTATCAAGAGGTATGACAGATGTCTCAATGTACTTGGTAATTATGTAGAAAAATAAAGATATGTCTTATCTTTAATGTCTCATTCTATTTTTTGACTTTCATGCACAACTCTGACCACAGTCAACAGGGGAAACTTATTTTCCGACTCCCCCTCGTATTTATAAAAGAAATAATACTATAAAAAGAGCAAAAGTTAATTTTTATGCAGTATAATATAGCGTTTAGCATACATTGTATATATCGGCGAAGTTAGGTTTTATTATTTAAATGTAAATACAAGGGATGATCAAATGAAAAGGTACGAAACGACGTAAAAATGTAACAGTTAAATATTTGCATATTCCGCCATGGGAGAACGTAGCGAGACATCTCGGGATGCGATTGGAGTCTCTGAGTAGGATCGGAGCATGCGCGGGCGCCCGCATGCGCAGTAGAGAGCAGAGGCTCTTATCAAAAGCGGCGTCCAAATGATGCGGCAGTCCGTATGAGGACAGGATGGCGTTCGCACTGGCTGTTAAAATCTAACGTCCACCCAACCAATCAGGCATCTCTTTGCCTGCTGTGAACCCCACCAGAGTAGATCGGCAAGCTCAGAGGTAAGAATAAGATGGCCAAACTACGCAGAACTCCAAATGCTTGTTTGACTCGTTTTCCAATGTTTTGTGATCAACTCATAAAACTGCTACAGAAAGCAGTAATCTAGGCTTATCAGTTCAATGAAAGGGGGGGGGGGGTGATATAAAGAAAAACTTACTAAGACAAAATTGAAAAAGACAGGGGAATTTTTCTTTTTAAGCAGGTTTTTGTCATAACAGGTAGCGCAATTCCAATACAATGAAATCTGCTTAGACGGAATCACATGGGACCAAACTAATTCCGTTTTAGACAGATTCCGGTCTTACAATAAAGGTGCAGATTCCCAAAATCTCGAAGGGCCCAGTGGCTTCTAAACCCAAAAAATCCAGTGACCACATTGTGAAACAAATGAATAAAAAAAAAATAGTGTTTATAAGGGGAGGGGGGGGGGGGGACTAAAAAAACCCTCAGGAGTTCAAAGTAAAAAATTTGAAATTGGATGTATGACATGTATGTACATGGGTAATGATATTAAATGAGACGAAGGATTACTAGTTTTTGAATATTTAGCAACATGTAATGAGCTGACCGCCTATGAAAAAAAAAAACATGTAATTTTTTTCTTTTTGATCTTAGTTCAGTTTATATATGTTTTTGCACTAAACATGTAACAATTTGTTCGCGTGACCTTAATTGATTTATGTACTTGACACTATAGTATATAATTTATTTAATAAATATTTCAACATTAAAACAAAAATTCAATATTTTAATTTTTAATATTTGATATAAAAAGGTTAATTCTAAATTAGAATCTAAAGTGTGTAATATGACTGAATGAATTTATTATTGCTGTTGCGATTCATTACTATGAATTTTCAAATTAATAAACAATAGGGCCAATTTTGAGTAATATTTCAAATGAAAATATGACTATTTCGATAAGTGCAAAAGCTATTTTTAAAAAAAATATATCAAAATTGGTGTTTTGAAGCAATTTTTCAGCACAGACAAAGCGAATAAAAGGTCCCCATGAGACATTAATCACACATGACATAAACCAAAATGAAATTGCAATGCATTTATCGAACAATAAAAAACGACATTCCATTCCAAAGTACAATCTGCTAATTTCATGCTTTATGTTTAAGAATGTGTTTGCAAATGTCAGAAAATTTGTCACTGTTAAACGATTTTTTTTAGGAAAGGGGGAGGGTATGTTTGGTTGGGTTGATTTTTGACGGCCGATTTATCTACTCGAGGGATAGGCCCGAGGGAAAGTGCCCTGTGTGGGAATCTTTCTAAGGGAGCCTAACCCGTATTTACGCTTGGAAATCCAAGGTTCGATGAAAACTCCGACCGATTAGGCCGACGGGCGCGATTGAGTTCGAACCCAGCATCCCCCGTCTACTAGCTTCGAGAGCAGAAACTTTCGGCCACTGGTGGGGCGGGGGGTGGAGATTAAGTATAATCTACTTTTAAGTATACTGTTGTACAGGGCTTGCCTTCACCTTAAAGTTAAAATAAAACGGAATTTAGATCTCGTTAGGTGCAGGGCATAGTGCAAACCTTTTTAAAACCCAATTTATTTAATTATTATGTTTTTCATGTAGAAAAAAACGTTTTTTAGTCTCATTGGAGGTCCCTATAATTGCGGGGCCAGGTTGCATTACACCTGCTACATCCCTTTGCTGGTGTCCTTTTTTTTTTTTTGTATTACAGAATATGTGAAAATATACCCATAACAGTATGTGTTTACCTAAAAGTGCGAATTACATGGAAAAATATTTTTATATATTAAATACTCGTAAGAATCGTTAAAACATTTGCAATTCTAGACTTCGGGTAACCTTTTTCAAAAAAGCAATGAACACATTAATTTCAAAATTTTTATGCCTCCTGAAAATTCATCATAAAAGAATAATAAGCATCAAATACATATTAAAAATAAAGTAAAATATATATTGTGGCGAATTTTGAAAATCATTGAAATATTTTTACGATTTATCTTCGCAATTTTTATGCTGTTCTAAAAAGATTTTTTACGTGTAAAGAAACAAAATAAACTTAATAAGCATTAAAATTTTCAATCGGGAAAAGAATAAATAAAAGAAAATTTTCAAAATCCATACGATACAATACAGTGTTCACATATTCAAGATTAAAAAGATGACGTGACAGCAGCAATAGTAAAAGGCAAGTTCTGGGATATTTACTCATTGTTAATTTAAAATGCCTTATCACATATGAACAGCTACTTTGAAATTTTCATTTAAGGATGTTCTCAAATCCAAATTTGTCTACTTTCTGACGCATTTTTTAATTCATTTTGTTCGCAAACGCATGAAATTGGCAGTTGCTCTTAGTCAAAAACTATGCAATCAAATAGTTTTTTCCTTTTTTTAAAATCTATTTTTGATCATTTCCTAGCATGTCCAATTTCTATTTTTTCTATTTCATTACCTTTTTCATTATTATTTAATTATTTTTTTTTCAGCCTGGAACAAAATTTATTTTACCAATGACCATCTGTTTTCGTTCTCTGACTGACACACAGAAATCCCAAATGACTGAAATGTTTTGCTCCATGTTTAACTTTTTGCCTTTTCAATTTGTAGTTATATTCATAGTATGATGAAATTATAAATATTAGTGTCTTTATTTGGAAAAACGCGCGAAAATATAATTTGATAAAATTACAACTTTATTAAAACGTGGTAACTTGACTTTGAGTTGTCATCTTTCACAATTTGTCCACCGTCAAAGAAAAACAAACTGGCCGTGCCATTTTACTAAAATCGTTTTGAGCCCACTCAATATTTTTGAAAATTTGGAGTCACTGTTATGTGTGATTCATGTCTCATGGGGACCTTTTTTTCGCTTTGTCTGTGCTGAAAAATTGCTTCAAAACACCAATTTTGGTATATATATATATATTAAATAGCTTTTGCACTTATCGAAATAGTCATATCTTCATTTCAAATATTGCTCAAAATTCGCCCTATTGTTTATTAATTTGAAAATTCATAGTAATGAATCGCAACAGCACTTTAGATTTTAATTTAGAATTAACCTTTTTATATCAAATGTTAAAAATTAAAATATTGAATTTTTGTTTTAATGTTGAAATATTTATTAAATTATATACCGTAGTTTCAAGTACATAAATCAATTAAGATCACGCAAACAAATTGTTACATGTTTAGTGCAAAAACATATATAAACTGAACTAAGATCAAAAAGAAAAAAATTACATGTTTTTTTTCATAGGCGGTCAGCTCATTACATGTTGCTAAATATTCAAAAACTAGTAATCCTTCGTCTCATTTAATATCATTATCCATGTACATACATGTAATACATCCAATTTCAAATTTTTCACTTTGAACTCCTGAGGGGTTTTTTTTTAGTCCCCCCCCCCTTTATAAACACCATTTTTTTTTATTCATTTGTTTCACAATGTGGTCACTGGATTTTTTGGGTTTAGAAGCCACTGGGCCCTTCGAGATTTTGGGAATCTGCACCTTTATTGTAAGACCGGAATCTGTCTAAAACGTAATTCGTTTGGTCCCATGTGATTCCGTCTAAGCAGATTTCATTGTATTAGAATTGCGCTACCTGTTATGACAAAAACCTGCTTAAAACGAAAAATTCCCCTGTCTTTTTCAATTTTGTCTTAGTAAGTTTTTCTTTATATCACCCCCCCCCCCCCCTTTCATTGAACTGATAAGCCTAGATTACTGCTTTCTCCACTGCTTTCTGTAGCAGTTTTATGAGTTGATCACAAAACATTGGAAAACGAGTCAAACAAGCATTTGGAGTTCCTGCGTAGTTTGGCCATCTTATTCTGACCTCTGAGGTTGCCGATCTTACTCTGGTGGGGTTCACAGCAGGCAAAGAGATCCCTAGATTAATATTAACACAATTATTCTAATTGGTAAACAAATCATATTAGATGTAAATTTCGAACTGGGCGAAAAATGTCCGGACCAGGATTCGAACCCGGGACCTCCCTGGCTGAAGCCGCCAGTGCTCTGCCATCTGAGCTATCCCGGACGATTCTGGTCGAACTTTTTCACCCAGCTAACCTTGATGATTTCAGCATCTGGTCTGAAACCTGGTTCAGCTCAACAGAATAAATCTCAGGTTATGGAACTCCAGAAATCGCTGGATACGAAATTACACTAGATTAATATTAACACAATTATTCTAATCGGTAAACAAATCATATTAGATGTAAATTTCCAACTGGGCGAAAAATGTCCGGACCAGGATTCGAACCCGGGACCTCCCTGGCTGAAGCCGCCAGTGCTCTGCCATCTGAGCTATCCCGGACGATTCTGGTCGAACTTTTTCACTCAGCTAACCTTGATGATTTCAGCATCTGGTCTGAAACCTGGTTCAGCTCAACAGAATAAATCTCAGGTTATGGAACTCCAGAAATCGCTGGATACGAAATTACACTAGATTAATATTAACACAATTATTCTAATTGGTAAACAAATCATATTAGATGTAAATTTCCAACTGGGCGAAAAATGTCCGGACCAGGATTCGAACCCGGGACCTCCCTGGCTGAAGCCGCCAGTGCTCTGCCATCTGAGCTATCCCGGACGATTCTGGTCGAACTTTTTCACCCAGCTAACCTTGATGATTTCAGCATCTGGTCTGAAACCTGGTTCAGCTCAACAGAATAAATCTCAGGTTATGGAACTCCAGAAATCGCTGGATACGAAATTACACTAGATTAATATTAACACAATTATTCTAATTGGTAAACAAATCATATTAGATGTAAATTTCCAACTGGGCGAAAAATGTCCGGACCAGGATTCGAACCCGGGACCTCCCTGGCTGAAGCCGCCAGTGCTCTGCCATCTGAGCTATCCCGGACGATTCTGGTCGAACTTTTTCACCCAGCTAACCTTGATGATTTCAGCATCTGGTCTGAAACCTGGTTCAGCTCAACAGAATAAATCTCAGGTTATGGAACTCCAGAAATCGCTGGATACGAAATTACACTAGATTAATATTAACACAATTATTCTAATTGGTAAACAAATCATATTAGATGTAAATTTCCAACTGGGCGAAAAATGTCCGGACCAGGATTCGAACCCGGGACCTCCCTGGCTGAAGCCGCCAGTGCTCTGCCATCTGAGCTATCCCGGACGATTCTGGTCGAACTTTTTCACCCAGCTAACCTTGATGATTTCAGCATCTGGTCTGAAACCTGGTTCAGCTCAACAGAATAAATCTCAGGTTATGGAACTCCAGAAATCGCTGGATACGAAATTACACTAGATTAATATTAACACAATTATTCTAATTGGTAAACAAATCATATTAGATGTAAATTTCCAACTGAGCGAAAAATGTCCGGACCAGGATTCGAACCCGGGACCTCCCTGGCTGAAGCCGCCAGTGCTCTGCCATCTGAGCTATCCCGGACGATTCTGGTCGAACTTTTTCACCCAGCTAACCTTGATGATTTCAGCATCTGGTCTGAAACCTGGTTCAGCTCAACAGAATAAATCTCAGGTTATGGAACTCCAGAAATCGCTGGATACGAAATTACACTAGATTAATATTAACACAATTATTCTAATATAGCTCAGATTTATATAGCTCAGATGGCAGAGCACTGGCGGCTTCAGCCAGGGAGGTCCCGGGTTCGAATCCTGGTCCGGACATTTTTCGCCCAGTTGGAAATTTACATCTAATATGATTTGTTTACCAATTAGAATAATTGTGTTAATATTAATCTAGTGTAATTTCGTATCCAGCGATTTCTGGAGTTCCATAACCTGAGATTTATTCTGTTGAGCTGAACCAGGTTTCAGACCAGATGCTGAAATCATCAAGGTTAGCTGGGTGAAAAAGTTCGACCGTTGTTTTTGCACTAAACATGTAACAATTTGTTCGCGTGACCTTAATTGATTTATGTACTTGACACTATAGTATATAATTTATTTAATAAATATTTCAACATTAAAACAAAAATTCAATATTTTAATTTTTAATATTTGATATAAAAAGGTTAATTCTAAATTAGAATCTAAAGTGTGTAATATGACTGAATGAATTTATTATTGCTGTTGCGATTCATTACTATGAATTTTCAAATTAATAAACAATAGGGCCAATTTTGAGTAATATTTCAAATGAAAATATGACTATTTCGATAAGTGCAAAAGCTATTTTTAAAAAAAATATATCAAAATTGGTGTTTTGAAGCAATTTTTCAGCACAGACAAAGCGAATAAAAGGTCCCCATGAGACATTAATCACACATGACATAAACCAAAATGAAATTGCAATGCATTTATCGAACAATAAAAAACGACATTCCATTCCAAAGTACAATCTGCTAATTTCATGCTTTATGTTTAAGAATGTGTTTGCAAATGTCAGAAAATTTGTCACTGTTAAACGATTTTTTTTAGGAAAGGGGGAGGGTATGTTTGGTTGGGTTGATTTTTGACGGCCGATTTATCTACTCGAGGGATAGGCCCGAGGGAAAGTGCCCTGTGTGGGAATCTTTCTAAGGGAGCCTAACCCGTATTTACGCTTGGAAATCCAAGGTTCGATGAAAACTCCGAACGATTAGGCCGACGGGCGCGATTGAGTTCGAACCCAGCATCCCCCGTCTACTAGCTTCGAGAGCAGAAACTTTCGGCCACTGGTGGGGCGGGGGGTGGAGATTAAGTATAATCTACTTTTAAGTATACTGTTGTACAGGGCTTGCCTTCACCTTAAAGTTAAAATAAAACGGAATTTAGATCTCGTTAGGTGCAGGGCATAGTGCAAACCTTTTTAAAACCCAATTTATTTAATTATTATGTTTTTCATGTAGAAAAAAACGTTTTTTAGTCTCATTGGAGGTCCCTATAATTGCGGGGCCAGGTTGCATTACACCTGCTACATCCCTTTGCTGGTGTCCTTTTTTTTTTTTTGTATTACAGAATATGTGAAAATATACCCATAACAGTATGTGTTTACCTAAAAGTGCGAATTACATGGAAAAATATTTTTATATATTAAATACTCGTAAGAATCGTTAAAACATTTGCAATTCTAGACTTCGGGTAACCTTTTTCAAAAAAGCAATGAACACATTAATTTCAAAATTTTTATGCCTCCTGAAAATTCATCATAAAAGAATAATAAGCATCAAATACATATTAAAAATAAAGTAAAATATATATTGTGGCGAATTTTGAAAATCATTGAAATATTTTTACGATTTATCTTCGCAATTTTTATGCTGTTCTAAAAAGATTTTTTACGTGTAAAGAAACAAAATAAACTTAATAAGCATTAAAATTTTCAATCGGGAAAAGAATAAATAAAAGAAAATTTTCAAAATCCATACGATACAATACAGTGTTCACATATTCAAGATTAAAAAGATGACGTGACAGCAGCAATAGTAAAAGGCAAGTTCTGGGATATTTACTCATTGTTAATTTAAAATGCCTTATCACATATGAACAGCTACTTTGAAATTTTCATTTAAGGATGTTCTCAAATCCAAATTTGTCTACTTTCTGACGCATTTTTTAATTCATTTTGTTCGCAAACGCATGAAATTGGCAGTTGCTCTTAGTCAAAAACTATGCAATCAAATAGTTTTTTCCTTTTTTTAAAATCTATTTTTGATCATTTCCTAGCATGTCCAATTTCTATTTTTTCTATTTCATTACCTTTTTCATTATTATTTAATTATTTTTTTTTCAGCCTGGAACAAAATTTATTTTACCAATGACCATCTGTTTTCGTTCTCTGACTGACACACAGAAATCCCAAATGACTGAAATGTTTTGCTCCATGTTTAACTTTTTGCCTTTTCAATTTGTAGTTATATTCATAGTATGATGAAATTATAAATATTAGTGTCTTTATTTGGAAAAACGCGCGAAAATATAATTTGATAAAATTACAACTTTATTAAAACGTGGTAACTTGACTTTGAGTTGTCATCTTTCACAATTTGTCCACCGTCAAAGAAAAACAAACTGGCCGTGCCATTTTACTAAAATCGTTTTGAGCCCACTCAATATTTTTGAAAATTTGGAGTCACTGTTATGTGTGATTCATGTCTCATGGGGACCTTTTTTTCGCTTTGTCTGTGCTGAAAAATTGCTTCAAAACACCAATTTTGGTATATATATATATTTTAAATAGCTTTTGCACTTATCGAAATAGTCATATCTTCATTTCAAATATTGCTCAAAATTCGCCCTATTGTTTATTAATTTGAAAATTCATAGTAATGAATCGCAACAGCACTTTAGATTTTAATTTAGAATTAACCTTTTTATATCAAATGTTAAAAATTAAAATATTGAATTTTTGTTTTAATGTTGAAATATTTATTAAATTATATACCGTAGTTTCAAGTACATAAATCAATTAAGATCACGCAAACAAATTGTTACATGTTTAGTGCAAAAACATATATAAACTGAACTAAGATCAAAAAGAAAAAAATTACATGTTTTTTTTCATAGGCGGTCAGCTCATTACATGTTGCTAAATATTCAAAAACTAGTAATCCTTCGTCTCATTTAATATCATTATCCATGTACATACATGTAATACATCCAATTTCAAATTTTTCACTTTGAACTCCTGAGGGGTTTTTTTTAGTCCCCCCCCCCCCCTTTATAAACACCATTTTTTTTTTATTCATTTGTTTCACAATGTGGTCACTGGATTTTTTGGGTTTAGAAGCCACTGGGCCCTTCGAGATTTTGGGAATCTGCACCTTTATTGTAAGACCGGAATCTGTCTAAAACGGAATTCGTTTGGTCCCATGTGATTCCGTCTAAGCAGATTTCATTGCATTAGAATTGCGCTACCTGTTATGACAAAAACCTGCTTAAAACGAAAAATTCCCCTGTCTTTTTCAATTTTGTCTTAGTAAGTTTTTCTTTATATCACCCCCCCCCCCCTTTCATTGAACTGATAAGCCTAGATTACTGCTTTCTCCACTGCTTTCTGTAGCAGTTTTATGAGTTGATCACAAAACATTGGAAAACGAGTCAAACAAGCATTTGGAGTTCCTGCGTAGTTTGGTCATCTTATTCTGACCTCTGAGGTTGCCGATCTTACTCTGGTGGGGTTCACAGCAGGCAAAGAGATCCCTAGATTAATATTAACACAATTATTCTAATTGGTAAACAAATCATATTAGATGTAAATTTCCAACTGGGCGAAAAATGTCCGGACCAGGATTCGAACCCGGGACCTCCCTGGCTGAAGCCGCCAGTGCTCTGCCATCTGAGCTATCCCGGACGATTCTGGTCGAACTTTTTCACCCAGCTAACCTTGATGATTTCAGCATCTGGTCTGAAACCTGGTTCAGCTCAACAGAATAAATCTCAGGTTATGGAACTCCAGAAATCGCTGGATACGAAATTACACTAGATTAATATTAACACAATTATTCTAATCGGTAAACAAATCATATTAGATGTAAATTTCCAACTGGGCGAAAAATGTCCGGACCAGGATTCGAACCCGGGACCTCCCTGGCTGAAGCCGCCAGTGCTCTGCCATCTGAGCTATCCCGGACGATTCTGGTCGAACTTTTTCACTCAGCTAACCTTGATGATTTCAGCATCTGGTCTGAAACCTGGTTCAGCTCAACAGAATAAATCTCAGGTTATGGAACTCCAGAAATCGCTGGATACGAAATTACACTAGATTAATATTAACACAATTATTCTAATTGGTAAACAAATCATATTAGATGTAAATTTCCAACTGGGCGAAAAATGTCCGGACCAGGATTCGAACCCGGGACCTCCCTGGCTGAAGCCGCCAGTGCTCTGCCATCTGAGCTATCCCGGACGATTCTGGTCGAACTTTTTCACCCAGCTAACCTTGATGATTTCAGCATCTGGTCTGAAACCTGGTTCAGCTCAACAGAATAAATCTCAGGTTATGGAACTCCAGAAATCGCTGGATACGAAATTACACTAGATTAATATTAACACAATTATTCTAATTGGTAAACAAATCATATTAGATGTAAATTTCCAACTGGGCGAAAAATGTCCGGACCAGGATTCGAACCCGGGACCTCCCTGGCTGAAGCCGCCAGTGCTCTGCCATCTGAGCTATCCCGGACGATTCTGGTCGAACTTTTTCACCCAGCTAACCTTGATGATTTCAGCATCTGGTCTGAAACCTGGTTCAGCTCAACAGAATAAATCTCAGGTTATGGAACTCCAGAAATCGCTGGATACGAAATTACACTAGATTAATATTAACACAATTATTCTAATTGGTAAACAAATCATATTAGATGTAAATTTCCAACTGGGCGAAAAATGTCCGGACCAGGATTCGAACCCGGGACCTCCCTGGCTGAAGCCGCCAGTGCTCTGCCATCTGAGCTATCCCGGACGATTCTGGTCGAACTTTTTCACCCAGCTAACCTTGATGATTTCAGCATCTGGTCTGAAACCTGGTTCAGCTCAACAGAATAAATCTCAGGTTATGGAACTCCAGAAATCGCTGGATACGAAATTACACTAGATTAATATTAACACAATTATTCTAATATAGCTCAGATTTATATAGCTCAGATGGCAGAGCACTGGCGGCTTCAGCCAGGGAGGTCCCGGGTTCGAATCCTGGTCCGGACATTTTTCGCCCAGTTGGAAATTTACATCTAATATGATTTGTTTACCAATTAGAATAATTGTGTTAATATTAATCTAGTGTAATTTCGTATCCAGCGATTTCTGGAGTTCCATAACCTGAGATTTATTCTGTTGAGCTGAACCAGGTTTCAGACCAGATGCTGAAATCATCAAGGTTAGCTGGGTGAAAAAGTTCGACCAGAATCGTCCGGGATAGCTCAGATGGCAGAGCACTGGCGGCTTCAGCCAGAGAGGTCCCGGGTTCGAATCCTGGTCCGGACATTTTTCGCCCAGTTGGAAATTTACATCTAAAAGAGATCCCTGATTGGTTGGGTGGACGTTAGATTTTAACAGCCAGTGGCGTTCGCGTTGCAAAATTCGACGATTGAGGAGCAGCGAGGCGTTATCTGATTTCTGACAGCGGAAGGTGAGAAACCGGCAGCTATTCATCGCCGGATGGTGACAGTTTATGGGGAGAAATGTGTCTCTGACAAGTCTGTCAGAAAATGGAGTGCCCATTATCGTGCAGGCCGTGAGAGTCTTGGTGATGACCCGAGACCATTTCAAGTGGGAGACGTTGGACCATCCGCTCTACAGTCCGGACATGTCACCTGCGATTTCCATGTGTTTGGTCCACTGAAGAAACACCTGAAAGGAAAGCCCTTCAACTCGGACGACGTACTCAATGACGCTGTGAAGGACTGGGTCTCCTCACGGCCACAGGAATTCTGAGAACAAGGAATCCTGCGGCTTGTTCATCAGTGGAATCGTTGTGCTCAGGCCTAAGGTGAATATTTTGAATAAAGTCTACATTTGTACCCACCGTGTCGTTTCGTACCTTTTCATTTGATCACCCCTTGTACTGTAACTAAATTTAAATATTGATATTTAACCCATTCGGGTTTGGTGTACTATTAATAGTACGTGTCTTTTCATCGAGTATTATTTTGCTGTAACAATTATTTAGTTATTTTTTACATATAGAAATGATAGTGTATGGCAATGCCTTTTTTTATTATGACTTCATTTACGTTTTGCCATTTAGTAATAATAATAATACTAAATGTTTACTTAATTCTTTTTGCACCGTTGGCGGTTCTTTTATTTTTTACATATGTTTCACTCTTTGAATTTGGAATATGTTTCTTTTCTGAAAGAATCATGTATGATAAAACGCAAAAAACATTAGCAATTTGTAACACTCTCTTAAGTCCTGTTGTGTTACGTTATTTTCCAAACGTCTCAAAATCTCTTGCTTAGCCTATTTTCGCATAAAAATGAATTTAATAGTACACAAAACATTCATTAGATTTCAGACAATGAAATATTTGTTAAACTTCAGTAAGTCTATTTGGATAGATAAGATTAACATTATTGAAGTAATAATTTATTTCTCAAAAGGGAAAAATATTCGCACCCGAAAGGGTTAAAGTAGTAATCTATTATTTTATTTTATTAAATTATTATTCTCATTAGATTATTTATGTAAATTGCTTATATAACTTAATATTTTCAAATTAAATTAATTTTAAATTATATAAAAATTACTCTTGTATTCTGTGATATTAGAACTTTTCTCTACGTGTTCCTTCCTTTCTTTTTGTTTGTTTGCTTGTTTAATTTATTGATGTTTATTATATTTGACTTAATAATCTGAAATTAAATTAATTTTAGAACAAATAAAAGTTACTCTTGGAAAGGCAAAATAAAAATTTAAATAAAGGTGAATGTCTTATATGATAAAATACGAATCAAAGAAATTTTGTTCAAACGAGTATTATTTTAATTTCTAAATACTTTTTATGAAAAAAAGTTTTTTAGATAATTAAGGCATTATTAAATAGTGAAAGGCCCGTTACATAAACTAAACCTGCCTTTTCATAACAAGCATATCTTAAAAATTAGTTTTAATCATCCATTTTGTCAGAATTTTTTTGAAGATTTCTTGCAACTTCAATAAAATTATCTTGATAAATAATTTACAAGTTTTTTAAACTGGAATATTTTATTTTAGTAATAGTTGTTACTTTTTAACCTGATGAAATAAATAAAAATTATGCTCTGTTTTTTTAGAATCTAAAAAGGGTCGTTATAAAATATATACCTATACATCTGATAAAAAGAATATATTTATGTAAACTGATGCATTGAACAATCAATAATACCGCACATACAGACATAATAGAGTACAAGTAAAATTTACTGCCGTCTTCCCCCCCCCCCACACACATTTTTTTATTAATCAATATTTTTCTAATGGCATAAGACACAGGGCCCGACCTATGCAGGACATGCGGGGCAATTGCCCCAGGTCTCCCTTTTTAAGGGGGGCCTCATAAGAGTAACCAGAATTTTCATTAAAAGGTGTCAAATGATTATAATTAGCCAAAAGTGACCAAAATTCATATATTTTCGAACATTTAGGAAGGGAGCGCCCCCCCCCCCCTTCTCCTCTCTGTTTCCAGTACTCCTTCTACCTATTGAAAAAACAAACTATATCGATAGAAGACTGGCAGACCTCCTCCTGGAAGAAAAATGTTGATTTTAACCCTAGAGATATAAAAAAAATTATTAACGCACTTAATTTTTACTTACTCTCGTACTAAATGTGGAAAAGAAGTTGATTAAATAACTTATTGTGAAACATTAAATGAATAAAGGTAATACTTAAAAACAAAATTGCTAAAAAGTTATTAAAATTTACAAATTACTTGACCTATTCAAATTTTAAGTATAATTTTCTTATCAGGTATGCACAAAAGTCTATACAACTATGTGTTACAAAAATCAGAAGTTGAAATTTTTTCTCAAAAACAAAACGAATAGAAAGTTATGTTTTTTAAATAATTTATGTATATTTTCTCTATCTTCTCAATAGTAAATACACACACACACACACATGCATATTATAAATTTGTGATGTATCAAATTTTCAAAACAGAAAACTATAATATTCATTTTAATAAAATCATAATCAGTATACTTGTATTTTACTTGTTGCGTACGATTCTATATCATGTAAACCCAAGTACATCTAAACAATAATATTTTTTAATTGTAGATTATCTTAAATAAAACTTCTTTAGAACTTGTTCTTGCTCAGTATATTAATAAAGGGGCTGTGCATATATAACGTTATCACTTTTTTGGCAATTTCGGACCCCCTACCCCCTTACGATATCATCCCCCCCCCCCCCCCCCCCTTCCGTAATGATATCGTTATCAATGACTAAAAATTCTTTTCATTTTTGAATGTTTTTTCTTTTGCTTGGAGTGTTGTACAAATATGGTTACTTTTATTTTTCGCATACTTCATTGATTCAAATGAAGAGAACTCAATAAAATTTCACTTTATATACGAAATAACATTTTGCTACATAATACATTCAACAGTAATAATGTTTTCTTGCACTTGCCCCCGCACGGGGGAGGGAGGGAGGGGAGACGGAGCTTCTTATCACCAAAACAGGTGGACAACATTCTTTCTCTTTTATTTACTAGTAAACACAGGTATCATTTGAAACATACTTCACATATGGTTTCTCGAACAGCGAATTATATATGCATACGCATATGACAGAAGAAATAGGAAATTTGGAATTCAATAATTTTATAATCTTTTAATGATTTTAATAATAACTTTGTATTTTCATAAAAATAGATAACAGACTAAAAAAAGATAACATTCTATTTTGATGAAAAAGCCGAGTTATAAATAAAAAGAGAAAATTTTGGTTGGATCAAAAATGATAACGATATCAAAAGACGAACCCCCCCCCCCCCCTAGAGATATCTAACGATAACATGTGCCAGACTCCCCCTCCCCCTTAAAAATGATAACGTTATATATGCACAGCCCCAAAGGTGAAATATTTATTTATAGAGAGAAAGTACAATTTAAAAAATGAATATTTATTTTGTACGCGATTTTTTTTTCTCTTTTTGTGTTCATCCGGAACCAATTCTAAACGGTGCTTATTTTTTGTACAATACTTTGTTTAATACAGTTACGCTACTCATGGGTTGCAGATTAAGAGGAATTTAGAGATGGGAAATTTCTATTGTCCCTGTGACCCGGGCCCTGTGATACTACGCGCTCAGATCCAAGGGGGAAAAAATTGTATGTGTTATTTTGCTCAAAAATTTTTGAGCCCACCGAATATTTATTTTACGTTGGCGTCACCGAATGTTTTCACTTCCACGTGACACATAACTTAACTAACTGCACGATCTGTTTAAACAAATGTTCGCAATCTTTATGAAAAAAAAAAGGGAACATTCAGTGGTTATATATGCACAGTATTTAAAATAGAAGTATAATGATAACATGCGTCAAACAGCGGTAATATAAAGTTTACTTCATGGATATACGTTTCATTCATATTTTTATATGGATGGTTGAATGAAGATGGAAATATGGTACGCGTGTTTCTATCTATTACCCTTTGCTTTATGCTGTATTTGCATGGAAGAAAAGCATATGGCAAGTTTGAGCATAGCAGTGGATGACCCAGATATGTTCAGAAATGTTGTAAGTACAATTTTTGTTATGCAGTGGTTTTGAAACTAACTTGTGTGCCGCAAAAAAAAAAAAAAAAAAAAAAAAAACATTTAAAGTTTATTTATTGAATTGTTAATTTTCGTTATTTCTGTAAAATGAATTCTAAATGATCTTCAAAATAATCTAAAATTGTTATAACAATAATAAAACTAGTCGGATGTGGCAATCTCAAAATTTTCTTCATATTCCCCAAATTTTCTCATACTTGTTAATAATTCAAAATTCTATATCACAGTGCCAACATTAAATGACAATCTATGCCCTTCGTGAGGATTATGAAATTCCGTGCATTAGTTCTTGAAATAGGGCTATTGCGGATATCGGGAAAAATGCAGCATAAAAGTGCCACATGTTGGGCGGTTTACACCAAAACATAATCAACAATAATATTTATTAAGGTTTACCTGAATCTGAAGTTTGATGAAAATTCGTGCATTAGTTCTTGAAAAATCGTAAAAAATGCAGCATAGCAGCGCCACCTGTTGAGCGATTTACACCAAAAAGTAATCAGCATCAATTTATATCAGGCACTACCTGAATATAAATTTTTATTTAATTCCGTGCATTAGTTCTTGAGATACAGCGCCCACAAAATGTATGTCACATACAGACAGACAGAGTCACAGACAGACATTTCGTAAAAACATGTTTTTTGGACTCTCTGACCCCTGAAATCCGTGATGATCCGCGTATAAATCCGTGAAAAACCTGAATTCAAAAATTTTATCCAATAATTTCTTCTTGTAAATATAGAAGAAAGTAAAAATGGGCTAAACCGATATTTGAATTTTTTTATTTCGTACCATACCCTATCTATCTATCTATATTAACAATTAATTGACGGACAAAGATGTCCGTCCGTAACGCTGACGTCATTTTGATGGTGGCAACACCAGGCGACTAAATTTAGCTTTTACTACATCTTTTTAAACCTCTAAACATAGCACATTTTGAATTTTACACCATCAAATTGGTAAAAAAATTTTTTTCACATGCAATTTGTTTGAAAGCTGTAGCTCAATTTGTTTGAAAACTATATCGCAATTTACTCACTTTTTATGTTTTTAAAAATAAGTTTGAAGTATGAATTTTTTAAAAAATCTATGTCTACCGTGTACAGTCGATTAAGAAAGATAAATCTGTTTGCACTTAAATTAATATAAATATAGCTCATCCTTTGTTTCCAGCTTATATTCCATAACGAAGTTAAAACTTCATCAATAAATAAATAATATATAAATAAAACACAAATTTAAGACATGTAATCGAACTACAGGCGTTAAGACTGGAATGATCAGAATAATAAAGGTTGATGTAAAGCATAATGCTATTTTTCATTTAAAAAAATGGTATTTGGTATTGTTCGTGGGCATTCTAAAAATATACATTAAATATAAAATAAACTATTAGTTAAAAAAAAAAAAATAAAAAAAAATGGTTTTCACCTATATTCTGTAAACCGGGAAATCCGGGTTTATCACCTGGTTTTGATGATTGTCCAATCATCCAGATTTCAGGATATCCAGCTTGAGTCAAAAACACTTTAGTCCAATAATTTCAGTTTTACTGTACAGAAATAAACATAAAAACTAGCAAACAGGAATTTTGCTTTTTCAGAACTCGCTGTCACCCCCGCTGAAAAAAAAAATAAATATATATAAATATAGAGAGAACAAAATTTATTTCAGAATTTATTTCAGCGTGTATTACTTAAAATACACGCTTTTATTTTAGGTAAAATGACGTCATTTGCATCCGCTGAAGAATTCCACATTTATGAAACAGTCTTAAACAACATCTATAGAAAAGTATATGCATAGAACGTCACTATATGCTGAATAATACACAAAACCTGAAGAAAGCGACGTCGCCATTCAAGAAACTCGGCAAAAAAATCGGATATCTAATATCTTCATTTGTTTGTAACATTAAAATGGATACTGAAATTTAAATATAGTTTATAATAGCTCCCTGTTTAATCAGAAATCATTTATTTATATTTTTTCGAAATTAGAAAAATGTTATTACACACGAATTAATAAAATGGTGCTTTTTGATAGGAATTAAGCAAATGCGGAGAAAAATAAGTCACTGAAATATTCTTTAATCCTCTCGCTGCGTAAATAATTCTTCGCGATGAGCGTTTTTTACGGAATTTTTAATCGTTTTTCACCGGCTCTTTAAAGCAGAAATTTTTGACTATCGTAATCGGGCAAAATGTCCTGATTAAATAAGACAAAGTTTTCGCTAAAAAATCACTGGTGGGAATAACCAAGTAGTATTAATTTGACGGAAAAATACATGCCCGGGCATATCTCGGCTGCGCAGCAAGAGGGTTAAAGCCTTCGCGTAGAGCGCCTTTTACAGAATTTTCAATCTTTCATCACTGGTTTTTCAAAACACAAATTTTTGCCTAATTGGATCGAGAAAATGATTTGATTAAATAAGACAAAATTTACAATAAAAATAATTGCTGGGAATAATGAAGGATTCTGAGCACCAGTATACGTGACGCGCGTCCCGAAGGGGTTAAAATACATTTTTATAGCAGACGATATTCTTGGCATAGAATGTATTTTAATTACAATTATTTTTTAAATTGTTATGTGAAAATGGCAAGAAAAAGATATAGTAATCTACTATTTTTCCTTCACTTTCTACAGAAATGGAGTAATTCAGTTGCCACCATTACAGAAATGGCAATAAAAATTACAAAATAAATAAATAAAATAAAATGAAATAAAAATAATAATATTAATATCTCAAAAATAAATTGAGATGCAGTTTTCAAACCAATTGCATTATAAAGTACTTTTTTCCCCAATACGACGCGACGGTGTAAAAATTGAAAATGTGCGATGTTTAGAAGTTTAAAAAAATGCAGTAGATTATCAGTATTTAAGCGTACAATGATACATCTGCTTCGTTGTGGCTTATGGTTAGGTGTAACTTTATTTTTTAGTGACAACATTTTAACTATTGTCTGAAAGAAATAGCAAATCAGGACTAAAAAAATGTTTTATAACACTTTCTAACATAGTTAAAGAGTGTTTATGAATTCGGTTTGTCTGTCTGTCTGCTGCTTGCCATTTGTGATGTGCTCTAAATCTCGCAAATATACCCGGATTGAATGAAAATGTTATACGTTATTGATGTTTACCGTTGAAAATGAAGTATGTAGCATTTATAGCTTTTTTACAGGGACACACGAAAGAATTCCGTTATAATGTAAGGGGAATAATAAGTTTCCGATGCATTTTAATCATGTTAGGGCAATTTCACAGAAAATTCTCTCTTTTTTTTGGGGGGGGGGGGAATAAAATTTCTAATATGTTTAATTTAAGGGTATGATTGTAAAGCGTGATATTTTTATGTTCTATAACAAAATCCTAATAAAAAAGCATTGTAAATTACTGCTTACAAACTAAGTTAACTACCATTATTGTCTTTGTAAAGTCATAATGTTACATTCAGTTACACAATAAAAGTTACGTCAGTTCCATGTGTTAATGCCATTTTTTCTTTTTTATTGTTCAGAAATTAATTAAACAAGTTACTGTTATGATTCGTCATTACTTAGTGTTGTGGAGAACATTAAATCACTTTTTTTAACTGGATAGTTTTGGTAATTTTTACACTTCAATGAAGGCATAAAAAAAATTTGTCTATTTTATGTTACATCAGTTACGGAATTTTGAACTGCAATTTTTGGGACTCAAAGAGAGATTGAAATAATCTGCATGTATTTGGGTATTAAGTCCTTAGTAAGAAATGTTTGAATTGTAAAAATTTGTTCTAGCTTTATTGGTAAATTTTCTACACAGTTTTGAAAACAAAATTCGATGATGAAGTGTTACGCCAGTTACGATGGAATTGACATATATTACTTTAATCATAATTAAATTAAAAAGGATTAATATGAGGTGCACTACAACATATTTTCGATAGATTAAGGAGTGCGTAACAGCTGTCTTCCTTTACAGAGACACACAAAAGTATTCGGTTACATGATCGATTTTATTGTATAAAAAACTAGTTGGATGTGCCAATCCCAAAACTTTCTTCTATCTCTTATATTTTAATATTTCCAAATGTTGTTACAGATCTCAATATTTCATTTTTATTAGGTCAATACTATATCAACGTTGACTTCATCTTTAATTTCTGCTTCAGTCAATTAATCGGAGTAAAAACGAGTTAATCTCGATCACGATATTTATTAAAGTCAATAGTCATTCTGTTGTATACCAGCTGTTCGCGAATAATCGACTTATCAGGATGGGAAGTTCTTGTCGATTCACGAGCAGCCGGTGTACAATAGAACTACAAAAATCAAGAAAATTACACAAAAATCGCTATTATAGTGCCCCCTTTCGGCGGAATATTTCCACATTCAGGGAGGACCTTCTTGCCATGGCCAAAAACATACACAAAAAATTTGGTTCAATTCTATGCATAACTTCATATACTTTTCGATGGTACAATATTGAAAATGGCACAAAAATCACTATTATAGCGCCCCCTTCCGTTGGAATTTTTCCAAATTCAGGGAGGACCTTCTTGCCATAGCCAAAAACATACAAAAAAATTTGGTTCAGTTCTATGCATAACTTCATACACTTTTTGATGGTACAATGGATACAGGCACACGGACAGACGGACAGGCAGACGTTTTCTATAAACATGTTTTTGGGGATCTCTGACCCCTAAAACGTGTAAATCAGTCAAAAACTGGAAGTCGAAAAAAATTTCGATTACAATACTTTCTTCTATTGAAGATAGAAGAAAGTGAAGAGAAAATTTTTAATAATATTACGTTAACATTGGAAAGTGTTTCATAATATATACCTAAGGCATGATTTTTCGTTCTTGTTAACACTTTCCAACGTAGTTGAAAAGTGTTTATGAATAGGGTTTGTCTTTATCTGTTCTAACTGACGCAGATATGCTCAGATTGCCATGCAATTGATATAAGTTAATGAAATTTATAATAGCATTTTCGATATTGAAAATAGTATGTGTAGCGATTACAATTCATTTACAGGGACACTCAAAAGAATTCCGTTGCATTACGGTCTATGGGGAAAAATCGTTTCCAGTGTATGTTAGGGATGTTTCACTATTTCAAAAATATTGAAATTGATATGTATCACTGAGGTGCATTAAAAGGGGTTTATTATAGAATAAGGTGTGCATTCATCGTTCGTTTACAGGGACTCACAAAAGAATTCATTTACAGTATACTGTCTATTAATAATAATTGCTAGAAGTACGTTTAAGTTGTGGTATGCGTTTTTAAATTAAACTTATTTTTTTTTGCCTATTACTCGGTGTGTTTAAATTTTATAGATCATATACATCCACAGTCGGCAACAGGCGGACCGCGGTCCACATCCGGACCGCGGAAGGTCGAAACCTGGGGCTCCAAAAATTTTCTATTTGAATAAATAATTTATTACTATTTACATATAATAACATAGATATTGCACGTGAAGAATTTACTAATTTTCCGACAATTATTGAATATAAAAAGAAGAATTTCGAAATGCACACCGCAATATTCCTAAGTTTTATGTCAAATCTTTTGAAGGAATTTTAAAGCAAGATTCCAAGAGTTTGCAGAGATAGGTAAGTTGTCTCAATTCTTTAAATCGCCTTATGAAGTTGCTTCAGCTGTAAAATGGACTGATGGGGCTACGAAGCTGTTCAGTCTTGAAAAACCTTTACTTCAAGTGGAGATAATTGTCTTGCAGGAAGATATTTCTTTGAAAATGTATAAAACTGCAACCCCTGGAGAATTTTGGGGTAAACATGTCGCAGAAAAGTATGAAAGTTGCAAAAAACTAGTTATTAACCTGGCTACTATGTTTGGCTCCAAATACGTATATGAAACAACTTCCCCCAAAATGAATTTTTTTTTAAGAACAAATATCGTTCGAGATTAACGGACGCCCACCTTGACGACACTCTTCACATTAGCTGTTCACACCCGTGAACCAAACTATAGAAAACTGGCTCAAGACTGTTTTTGCATTAATTTTTTGACGAATACCTGCCTTTTCTATTTTATTATGTGTATGTAAAAATTTACAGAACGTATACCTGTGTAGCTAGTAATTTTTCAGAACGAATACCTGACTTTTCTATTTTATATTATATGCATGTGTATGTAAAAATAAACATTTTAAAGTAATAAGTACTTATATTACTCATGTGCTTTTTTTCTCTGGACCTCGATAAAATTTTTTAAAAGCATTCGGACCCCACTTAAAATTACCTGCCGACCCCTGATATACAGGGTAGCACAAAAGATCTCGAGTACATTTCCGTTTTTTGACGGAAATTGCTGAAGGGGAATTTACAACTGTGCTATGCGTTTCCTAACTGATCTAAATGTTAACATACTTATGTAGAAATATACAAACAGTATATACAAACCTATAGATCATACACTCTGCTGCACAAACGAATACGAATATTTCCCGACTATCGATGGTAATTCCTGAAATTGGGTTTTCAAATATATTATGCGATTTCCGAACTCTTTACTTACGTTAGACTTCATCTTTAACCTTATTAAACGGTGGGAAGTGTTTCATAATATACGCCTGACGGATGATTTTTTGTTCTCATTTTTTCTTTGCCTGGTTCTTATCGCAAAGTAAAACGCACGATTTAATTATTTTCCATTAAAAAAAAAAAAAAAAAAAAAAAAAATCTTCCGCTATTTCTTAAAATCTAGACAGAACTTTACTGAAAATTGTTGAAAACTATTTTGTTAAAAGAAATGTTTGATAAAGTAAGGTCATTGGATGTGTTATTATAATTTTTCCCATTTACATGCTGTCGTAGTGACGGCTCAGTGAGATTCATTTGAGCTATTGTCTGTTTAAACAAATGTTCGTAAGCTTACAAAAAAAGGACATTTATATGCAAAGTTGCTTAACCGCTTCCCTTACAAATTAAAAAAAAAAAAAAAAAAAAACCCTGCAAAAAATTATCACTTTTTTGCAATCACATCATTGCATTTTAATCGTTTGCATTTCATATCACAAAACTTAGAAAACTGCCAATCAAATGTTATACAGTAAAACCTCCCTAAAGCGACCACGTTTCGTTCCAATAAAAATTGGTCGCTCCGAGAGGTGGTCTCTTAATGGAGGTCCTGTTTAAGTCTAGATTTTAATCGTTGAAAAAGGTAACAATTGATGTTACTAAAATTTATTTTTCACATTAGGAAAAAATATGAAAATTTAAGTGTCAAAACAAACATTGACGTTTGCTTTGATTTTACGGTTTTATCTTTTATAACTTTTATTTCCAAGTCCTTTCGAAGTTCAGTAAATAAATGCATTTTTTTGGTGAACAAATAATGATGATTTCATTAATTTATCTATTTCTTTGATAGTTTCCTGGCAGAATAGGGCGCTGGAGTTTATGGACCGTCATTCTTAATTTGTCATCGGAGTTAAATTCCTTGCCTTAAAAGGGGGAAATGGGTTTAAACACTTAAAAGTTACCGGAATAAAAAAATTCTAAACTTAGTTTATAAGTTTGATGAGTAACGCGCTCACCGGAATTATTTTTCTAATAAAACCTTCTTCAAACGACCAGGAAAAAACGGAATTTGTTTAATTTTCTTCAAAGAAATGGGTCGCTCATGGAGGGAGTTCAACTGGGATGGTCTCTGAATGGAGGTAAAATTAGTATTGTGATCTATGGGAATAAATTTCGTTTCATGAAAAAATGGTCGTTCAGGTAGGTGATCGCTTAATGGAGGTGGTCACACAGGGAGGTTTCACTGTATATAATTTATTATATTATATAAGAATACTTTCCTTCTTTTTAAGCTTCAGGTCGAGTAAAAACGAGATAAAACAAATCGTAGTGACATATTATGACCCTCCCGACTTTTCTCGGGATAATAATTAATTGCCATATATACGAATCCGAGATAACTCAGGACAATAAGGGAAGCGGTTAAATCTCTTCTCAAATCCAAATGAGTTTCTTTTTGACATATTTCTGAATTCATTTTTGTTCGTAAAAGCATGAAATAGGCAGGTGGTCTTATTCAGAAACTATGTAATCGAATCGTGTTTTCCATTTTTTAGTAAAGGCAGAGGATCCTTCAGAAAATATTGTCAAATTGGGCGTTTTGAACCGAATTCCAAACTTGGCAGCCCGAGAAAGAGGAAAAAGTTGTAGTCGGCGCGTGGTGTGTGGTACGAAAAATATTTTAATTGCAGTTAACTTAATCGACTTCTTGAATAAGTATAATATCAATATTATGTTTTTTGGGAAAAAAGAACGCATTTCGTTAATTTTATTGGAAAGAGAAGCACAATTCCAGGATAAGACAATAATAGATGAGAGATGAGAACTGCTTATCATCAATAATGACCGGGGCTGCGGAGTCGTTGGGAAAAATGGACGTCTCCGACTCCGGAAATTTTAACAGATCCGACTCCGACTCTTTCGCTCAAAAACGGGCCTGATTCCGATTCCGACTCCGATTCTTTCGCTCAAAAATGGGCCTGACTCCGATTCCGCAGCCCTGCTTGTAAAATGGACGACTCCAACTCCGGCAGTTTTAACAGATCCGACTCCGATTCTTTCGCTCATAAATGGGCCCGATTCCGACTCCGACTCTTTCGCTCAAAAACGGGCCTGATTCCGATTCCGCAGCCCTGCTTGTAAAATGGACGACTCCGACTCCGGGAATTTTAACAGATCCGACTCCGACACTTTCGCTCAAAAATGGGCCCGATTCCGATTCCGACTCCGACTCTTTCGCTCAAAAACGGGCCTGATTCCGATTCCGACTCCAATTCTTTCGCTCAAAAATGGGCCTGACTCCGATTCCGCAGCCCTGCTTGTAAAATGTACGACTCCAACTCCGGGAGTTTTAACAGATCAGACTCCGACTCTTTCGCTCATAAATGGGCCCGATTTCGATTCCGACTCCGACTCTTTCGCTCAAAAACGGGCCTGATTCCGATTCCGACTCCGATTCTTTCGCTCAAAAATGGGCCTGACTCCGATTCCGCAGCCCTGCTTGTAAAATGGACAACTCCGACTCTTTCGCTCGAAAATGGGCCTGACTCCGGCCTCGCAGCCCTGGTAGTGACATCGAACTCAATAGCAAGAGCAATGAAGTCCTTAATTGCACTGTGCAACAATAAAATTGTATTTGAAGTGAAAGTGTACAATTCTGTATGAAATCAAACCACTGAACACGGACAGCACTTTGACAAAACTTTATTGGCTGTTGTTTTGGAAATATAGATGCGAAAAGTTAAGATTTTTCCCCAAAAATATGCATTTTTAAATTAATATTTAAAAAATATATGAAACGTAACCTATAATAATTTTTTTTACAGAAGTCGATTTCTAGAAGCTTCAAATATGTGAATCTAAAATTACAGCTCATTCCATCAAGCAATTTTTAAGTTATATTTAAAAATTAGTTGGATGTGCCAATCCCAAAACTTTCGTCTATCTCATATATTTTAATATTTCAAATGTTGTTACAAATGTCAATATTTCATTTTCATTAGTTCAATACTATATCAACTTTGATTTTCATCTTAAATTTCTGCTTCAGTCAATTAATTAGAGTAAAAACGAGTTAATCTCGATCATGATATTTATTAAAATCACGAATAGTCGGCTTATCAGGATGGGAAGTTCCTGTCGATTCACGAGCCACTGGTGTACAATAGAACTACGAAAAATTAAGAAGATTACACAAAAATCGCTATTACAGCACAGTACCTTCTTACTATGGCCAAAAACATACACAAAAAATTTGATTCAATTCTATGCATAACTTCATACACTTTTCGATGGTATAATATTTAAGATGGCACAAAAATCGCACAAAAATTGCTATTACAGCGCCCCTACCGGCGGATTTTTTCCAAATTTAGGAAGGATCTGCTTACCATAGCCAAGAACTTAAAAAAATATATATGGTTCAATTCTATGCATAACTTCACACGCTTTTCGATGGTACAATATTCAAAATCACTATTACAGCGCCCCCTTCCGACCGATTTTTTTCAAATTATAGGAGGACCTGCGTGCTAAGCCAGAAACGTAAAAAAAAAAAAAAAAAAAAAAAAAAAAAAAAAAAAAAAAAAAAAAAAAAAAAAAAAAAAATGGTTCAATTCTATGCATAACTTTATACAGTTTTCGATGGTACAATATTCAAAATCGCACAAAAATCTCTGTTACAGCGCCCCTTTCCGGCGGATTTTTTCCAAATGAAGGAAGGACCTGCTTGCCATAGCCAATAACTTAAAAAAAAAAATTGTTCAATTCTATACATAACATCATACACTTTTTGATGATACAATGGCGACAGATAGACGGACACACGGACAGAAAGACGTTTTCTGTAAACATGTTTTTTGGGACCTCTAACCACTAATACGTGTAAATCCGTCGAAAAGCGGAAGTCGAAAAAAATGTCGATTACAATACTTTCTTCTATTGAAGATAGAAGAAAATAACAATACTCGAATCGCAGTTTGTTTCGGAACAATATTGAAAAGGCATTTAACGTTAGGAGTTCCAAATGTTACATCTGTATGTATCCAAATTACTTCATTAAATGACTTTTTGTTTGATAGCTAAAAATAAAATTTATTGAAGAATACAAATATGATATAATTTCAATGGGGATTTTGTGGATTTTGGGGCAACAAGAGATCTGTGAACTATGATGGTCTTGTAAACAATCTGCTACAAAAGTATCAGAATTATGGGTTGCAATATTCCTCTAAAAATTCACTTTCATCACTCTCATCCCTATTTTTAGGTGCGTTCGTAATTATATAAATACGTAGCACCTATAGTCGTCGTCCGGTCCGTCTGTCTGTTCGTCAGTCCGCATATAACAGAGCAAAAGCTACCGAACCGAATGGTCTGAAATTTTAAATAATGTATAATTGTTGCAAAATTTTGTCGAGTCATTTCACATTTTATGAAAATCGGATGTATAGTTTAATGACAGAGGCAGTCGAAAGTTTTCCGTTACATGACGTCCAATGGGAAAAAATTATTTCAAGTGCATTTTAATGATGTTACAGCCTTTCGAACAGAATAAAATGGATAGGCACTTATGAAATGCACTAAAATATACATTCAGTACAATATGCGGTGCAAAAAATATTTATGAAACTAGTTATAGTATGAACGCACCTTTATTTGTCACGTTTGACGTGAAATTTCCAACTTGTTTTCCCTTGCAAGATGCGGTGTTGTGAGTAGCGTTTCCAGCTGTCCTGATTTTCGGGAGTTCCAAGACCCGTCCCAACGTAACCACCGCGCGGGACGGCAAAAGTCTCAATTTTTCATGATACACATATTCTTTTAAATTTCTTTTCGTGCAACGCTATTCGCGAATAGTGTTAGTCTGCATCTCGTGGAACTTAATAGAGTCAAACCTGTGAAAACAAAACCTGTCTATAACGCATTTTTTAAATAATTCTGACTAAAGTGATACCGTACAAATCTACGTACTAAGATGGAGCCTGTCTATGAAGGAATATTTTTTCCGCTCTTTCGATTCTGTTTTTATAGATTTTATTGTACTGGCATATCCCCCGACTTACGTAAGTAATGCGTTCCGAAACTTTTGCGTAAGTCGAATTTGTAAATTCCTTAAGCAAAATTTCGTCAGAAACTGCAATATTTATTATATATATATAATATATACATTATTTACACAGTATTATTTTATAAATAAAGTAGCATGCAGCAGTATTTACTTGGATATAAACTATAAAAGTATGAATAAATATAAAAACAAACTGAAAGAACACTTTTTAAATAAAAAGTGTCTTGTGGAATATGGGAATTATAAATTTAACATTTATGAATTATTTTATATCAATTTTGCATCCATATCAAACGAACAGCTCTGAAGTTGGAAGAAAAAATAAACTCGTTCCTCTTCACCGAAACTTTCAAATTAGGTTTCGTTATGGTTTGAATTCAGCTAACAAAATTGTAACGGCTAAACTGAGTTTTTTTTTTTGGCTCATTTTAATCAGATTTGTGTTTCTTTTGTTAAAGATTTGATTGTATATCCCAATAAAAATATAACTATATCTAATATATAAAACTTCATTATTGTTGTGGTTTTTATCTGCATATTTTATTTATAAAACAATTATCAAAAGTATGCAAATGCGGATCAAACGCGCTAGTACGTTCATAAATGTAATTTTCGAAATTTCTTACGTAAGTGCGAATTTACCTAAGTCGAGTATTACGTAAGTCGAGGGATGCCTGTACTTTGTTTAGAAAAACCTTTGAAAACGGAATTGTTTATAACAGAATCCTGTCTTGAACGTCAAAATTTCATAGTCCCTTATAAACCTTTAAGCCCTGACCCGCACAATTTTGCGGGTGATACCAAAGTAAAAGAGAATAACTATTTCCTGTTTTTGTGAGATTTAAAACCAAATCTGCACATTTATATGAATTAATTGGCTTCAGATGTTTTGATAAGACACAACTAGGGGTCACCAACTACAATACAGGGTTAGATTTTCTGCTTTTAAAAAGACTATATCATCTGACAGCAATAGACAAAAAGTATGTACTGTGGTAATTTCTTTTAAATATGATTTTTAGTGTTTGCTTAGATTTAATTTTTCTTTTCGTATTCTTTATTCATGATTTTAATTGATTTTGTCTTTGATAAATTTAATTAGGCTTTACAAATGGCTTTTACAATTAGGCTTTACAAAACAAGTGACCGGCCCAATTGTGCGGGTCCGGCATTTACCATTTCCAAAATGGGTACAATTCCTAATATATAATTTTTTTTTTAATATTTAAGTGATTTTTTTTAACTTATGTTTTTATCACTTTTTTTCATTAATTACATTTTTAAAGCGGATTAATTTTAAATTAATAGGTTTGTACTATTCATAATTTCTGTTTAAAATTGATAGTATTAGATATATTATATGCACACGCAATGAACCGTATGTTTCTGCTCTGAGTTATAGATGCCATATATGATAAGTTTTATATGAGTTATATGCATATCACGAGATAGATTTTTAAGTTTGATAAATTCATTCCATTTTGTCGTCACAGCAAGTAAACCACCAGGAATAAATAATAAATTATGAAAAGTTCAGAAAATGCTCAAGAGATTCCGTAGTTAAAAAGCAGAAAAACCAACGTTTAAAATGCACAAATAATATATGAAAAGCAGCAAACAGCTGTTTCGAATCTACTAGCGAGATTCTTCTTCAGTGCGAAAGGAACAGCGTGCTAGAAAAAGCAAGGCTGAGCAAAATCATAGACAGAGACGCGCTGGCTTTTATACCCTATGCGGGTGGCGAAGGCGCCGAAACAACCAATGAGAGAGAAGCAGTGGGAACGACTGGGTGGACAAGTAGCGACATCTACCGGAGAAGTAGAGAAAAGAAACCAAAAAAGGGGAATTAAATTAATGCTTTCCAAATACTTGGAAAATCTGGAGTACTAGATAAGTCATTGACTAAAGAGTGAGATTCCGTAGTGTCTGCTTGAATTTACCCGGAGATCAGGGAAAATTTTCCATAGATGAGCAGCCGATTCCTTTTTTTAGGACGTGCCTCAGTAAAGCAGTATATAAAAAACAAACCACACTCTGTTGTAACAGTATCAACTGGGATAGTTTTAAATTTTGTAGTATACCAGTGGGAAAGTACAGACCTGGTCCACAAGGATCTGGGCTTTGGTCCCGCTGTAGTCCTTACTCTGGTTCAGACCTAGTTTTATGTACTTCCATCGGTATTTCAACAAAATACCGCTGCTGGAAAAACTAAAAAAAAAAGATATTTGAAGGATCAGGCACAATCCAAATGGATTGAAAGGCGTACCATTTGTCAACGGCTCTTAAGAGGGGTGCGAGCATCGAGCACTTTTCTGAAAATGAAATTGTAGTGGTCTGTCCAAAAACAAAAATTGTTTCAAACATTTCATTGTGGCTGATGAAAATTATCTCAATAAACAACAATTTTTTTTTGCTTAAACTTTTATTTTTAGATATTTGCACACATAATCCCAAACTACACAATTGTGAAGATTTAGCCCAAAAACGGCTGCATTAAAGCCGAACCCACACAATTGCGTGCGGTTCCTCTTTGGCATAAATTGGCATCGGGTATTTTTACTTTCTTCTAACTTCAATAGAAGAAAGTATTGTAATCGAAATTTTTTTCGACTTCCGGTTTTCGACGGATTTACATGTTTTAGGGGTCAGAGATCCCCAAAAACATGTTTATAGAAAATGTCTGTCTGCCCGTGTGTCCGTGTGCCCGTCTGTCTGTCGCCATTCCACCATCGAAAAGTGTATGAAGTTATGCATAGAATTGAACCAAATTTTTATTTTAAGTTTTTGGCTATGGCAAGCAGATCCTCCCTGAATTTGGAAAAAAATCGCCGGTAGGGGGCGCTATAACAACGTCTTATTTTCAAATTTCACGTAGTAGTAAAAATTGACTTTCACTTTCACTCCTTTTGACACCAACTACGTGAAATTTGAAAATAAGACGTTAATAACAGATTTCTGTATTCTCTGACGAAGGCTGTGTTTATAGCTGAAAGTACTAAGAAGTATTAAAGTAATTTGACATCTTTTGAAATATTTTTGTCATCTTTTAAGTATTTTGCACATTGTGTAATTTTAAGTTTAAGAATGGGTTATGTTGTGTTTTGCCTTTTCCAATCCAACTGCAACAATTAAAGAGTTCAAGACCGAAATCTGAGAATTTGATGCCGTATGGATCCAGTGAAATGTCTGGGCAGCAATTCGAAGATTTTTTTTTGCTTGAAAAGAGAATTCGTGTCACTTTTAAAGACACTATGTTTGAAGTTATGTAATTTTAGTTTCGGAATACTGATACTGCATTAAGTAAAAAAATTTGTATTTGTACATGTGGTTACCAGTGTAAGCATGCTCCTCAAAATGTACGTTAGCACGTATTCGGGTAAAGTAGTATGTTTATTTTTTTCGCGGGGGGAGGGGGGGGGAGCGTTGCAAGATCGCGTGTCATCGGACCACATGTTGCCGTGTGGCATGCCTGTTCTGTTGTAAGTCAATATTCCTAAGCTGTTTTAAATGCTGCGTTCTCTTCTTTTTTTTTTCAGAGCGAATTAATCACTAGTAAAGGATATTCTTTAGAAGAACACACGATCCAGACTTCTGATGGCTACCTGTTGTCCGTACAGAGGATAACACATGGAAGAAATAGCAAAGTGGACGGACCTGAGAAAGAAGTGGTTTTATTAGTCCATGGAGTGATGAACGATGCTACTATCTGGGTTCTGAATTATCCGGACAGGAGTCTAGGTATAAGCAAGTGTACTATATCTATAAGGAAAATGCATATTTACAAACAAACCTGCCCTCCAAACAATCTATGTATACATTTTTGCATTAACTGTCATTGGAGGAAGGTCAGGAAGGCCTATACTAGGTTCGGCGAACCTTTCTATTGCCGCGTGCCAAATTTGATCAAAAAATATTTTACGTGACCATGACGTGCCAACTAAAAGACAAATTTAGTAGGTGGAAAATAATGGATTAAAATTGCTTAAAATTTTCTATCAAGATTTTAAAAAATATGAGGAACATACATGTAAGTATTACACTATAATAATTATGGCAACAAATATATTTTAGAAAAAAATTAATGCTGTGTAATTTGATTTCTGTTGGTGCATCTTCATATCAGATTAATTTATTTATCTGACACGTGCTTTCAGTATGAGTTTTGATATTATTCATTTGTGAAAACAGTGGCTCGAAAACATAGATAGGCAGAAAAACTATTAAAATGGCAAACATCAGTTTCTTTGAATAGATCTGAAATAAATTAAAAGCTGCCATAACTTTATCATTAGAGTTTAGTAATGTCTAATAACCAATTCTTGTTGATAGTTTTCAAATATCGTCTTTGTTTGAAACTTTTTTGAGACCATAATTAATCAGTTTGGAATATAATATGCCACAATTAAAATTTTTTAATGTCCATTTAATCGAATTTAGAAAAGATGAGTCGCAATTTTACGTAATCTCATTTTATTTTAATTTAGAGCCATAAGCAATGTCGTGCCAAAATTACTCTTTCGCGTGCCAAAAGTGGCACGTGTTCCATAGGTTCACCGTCCCTGGCCTATACCAATGCGTCGTAGACGAATTATTCATAGACTATTCAGATCGCTCGAATTCTTGTGTACAATAACAGGGTTCGCGCGCTTCAAGCGCTTTCAAGCACCTTTTACCAGAAAATTTGTGAAGTAATATTTGACTAATTTAAGGAAAATAATTCTATCTTCAGATATAGCGACCAGTACTTTACGAAATTTATGATAATAAAACACCTGAAATCACCTGAATAAATTGATGCGTACGAACCCTGAATAAAAACGACCAGGAGAGAGGGAGTCAAAAATACCAAAGTTGAATTCAGATCTCTCCCTTTCCTTACCCAACCTACCAGGCTTGGTGACGACATTGATTGATGATAAAAATTATTTTCTTTCCATTATTTTTCTTGTATAGGGGAGACTAGGGAGGGTTGACCCACTCTTTACCCGACTGAAAAGAAGGGTTATGTGTTTCACGCGTATCTGTGTAGGTGCATTTCTTTATACCCTCGAAACATCCCAACGGCTGGATGGATTTTAATGAATGAGGTCTCTATCGATTCGTCTTAACGGCCCGATGGTTATAGGCTAGGTTTTGTTTTTATAAATTCAAGATGGCGGCCGTAAAATACAAAATGGCGGTAGAGACGAAAAAAAAATTACGCACCCTGTTGAGTGGCATATCATTGGATAGGTCTTTAAAATTAAGACGATATTTCATTGACTATTTTACAGTCAGAAGCTCCGTTAAAATATTATATAACCTAAAAGTTGTGTAGGTAGGATCTCTAGCTTTACTGCAACTCTAACCATCATAGACATCTATAGACCTCATCAAAACGGTGTTTATAGATAGGAACTAACAATTAAACACAACTTAAAAGTCATCAATACAAGTAAATAAAAAGAATAGGTAAGTAATACAAACAAGTAATGTAAAAAAAATATTTTAAGTCAATTCCTACTTAGGTCAATAAGAGAATTTTTTTTCTCCCATTCTTCTTTCCTCTTGAGTGGCGCCTTGATCAAGAAGAGGACTCTCTTGGTCTTAAAATACCTTGATCAAGAAGGGGGCTTTCTCGATTATTGAAAAATAATTAATTAAATTAAATTAATTAATTAATATTTGAAAAAAAAACTGGATTAACATCAAGTGTCATCCATTACAAGTTTAAAAAAAATTATTTGAGCTTGATTGAATGAATAATAAGTATTTTACTAACGATTGAAAATTTGAACAAGATATATATATAGCGAGAGTGTGAGCTAATAGTAGAAATTGAAAAAAAAATAGTTTCACTGATGAGAAACAATTAATTAGTTCGCTTTTGGGTTTTTTGATTTTTTAAATTTAATTGTTTTCTTAGTTCTCAAAATATTTCTAAAATCTATGCTTAATAACAAAATGATTTTTTATTTTTTAAATACTGAACGTAGAATAAAGTTTTATATATTTTTTTATTAGCTATACAATTAGTTATTAAAATAAAATCGCTACATAAGTGTAACATATAAGAAATTTGAAAAATAACTGATTTTAATCATAAAAAAATAATGGGTCAAGGCTCCCCACATATGGGAGGGTTGACCCACTATATGGGAAGCTTCACCACTTTGTTTTATAGTGCAGTATTTGTGAAGAGAAATAAAATCAGTTAAAAAAAAGCAAAATAACTTTATGCTACATGCTTTAATTATTGTAAAAAACTATTTTTTTAAATATGATGCTTAAACAAACCTGCTGAGACGCAATCGCAAGTCAGAGGAGAGAAATTTTGTTTTAAACAGGATTTTGTATGAGCAGGTATAATGGTACAGCAGGGAAAATGAAATTTTAACATTTAAGGCAATATTCTGTTAGAGACAGGTTCCGTTTTCATAGTGTTTCATGTTATTATGTCCGGATTTAGGAGCCACTATCCCGCTTTTTTTGTCTCCTTGTCCTATTTTTTTGTGACACTCGACCTAACCACTCTAGTTGTCATATAGTTTGGCTTCATCTCACTGTATTCACAATGGTAAAATTTGGCTACACACATTCCCAAAGCTTTTCGATCGATGCTATGTTCTTTAGCAGCCGCATGAGCACTTAACTTATCGTTAACATAATTTAAACCTTTAAGGGGCAAAGTACTTTCAGCAAATTTATTTGGAAATAAGACAAAGGCTATATTTCACATACATATTAAATGGAAAAGATTTTACCAAAATTCTGGTGCCTTTGTAACGTTTCGGAATTAAAATTAAATGGTTTTATAAACATACCACAACCCCTGAAAGGGTTAAGAGTGCTGCTTTTACCCTTTCTAGTCCTCCCCATTGTTTCTATTTACCTATTGTAAGTAATATTTAAATGGAAAGAAGTTCTAATCAACTTTCCCATTTTCTAGCAATTTTTAGGGTTCCGTACTTAAAAAGTAAAAACGGAACCATTATAAGACCACTCCTCTGTCTGTCTGTCACAGCCATTTTACTCGTAAACTATGGAACGTGGAAAGTTCAAATTCGGGGAAGTAATAAAGACCATTGATCCACACATTTTCAGATTAATAAACATTCATAAATATATTTAGTAAAAAAGTAGAGGGGCTAATTATGCTACTTGAAAAAAAAAAATCTTTTCTTTGTATATCATGTGGGGTATCCTGTGAAAGCTTCTGTAACGCTGAACTCAAAAATACATTCCTTTTAATTTTAGGTATTATATTTTCGAAGATTTTGTTGAAAATGTAGCGCAAAAATATGTCCCCCCCCCCCCCATCTAATTCCGAATCTACTGAAACTAAAATTATGAAAAAAATAGAGGTAGTAGACGTTAATATAAATCTTGCCGGAAAATCATAGCGATTACCCTAGGTCACATAGTATTTGAGTAATTAGCATTTTCCTGTTATACACAAATTTCGATTTACGGGCATTCAGAAAAATTGTTCAGCATCGCTGAATATACCTATCGTTCCAGAAGAATAAAAGCATTGTTGATAATGATTTTCAAAAAAATCATCGGTAATCAGCCGAGATATTAACCCTTAATGGTACGGTCAGTTTGGACATACACAAGGACAGGGGCGGCGTACTATATGCCTAGTTAACAACTTTTAATGATATATATGTGTAATGTAATGTCCAGTAACAGTATAAAAGCAATAAACGTCAAATTGTTAAAAACATACTAATTTAAGGGGTCTCGGGACTCTAAAAAGTGGAAAAAATGAAAAAAAAGACCATTTTCAACATTTAGTGAATTAAAATGCATATGATTTTAAAACACAATTTTAATTGGGATGAAAGATATAAGTATGTTCTTTCGTTTCATGTATTTAAAAAATTGCAAGATACAGAATTAGTATTTATAGGGGGCTCGAAACTGTTAGACATTTGTCGAACAAAAAATTTGCATAACAGTTTACGCGCAGGATTACAAAATAAATATTGCAACTAACTTGAAATTCAATTTTTCCTAGGAGGGAATCTCCCTCCCAACATTTGTAAATGGAGGGGAGTTGAGCAGTTTGAGAGGGAGAAAAAAATGTTTAAAACCCATTGTTATTTTACATGTTATTTAAAGAATTACATTCATTCAGACATGACAAAGTACCACTGAGTCAATTTAAATCAACAATTCAGAATAATTATGCAAAATGTTCTTTTATTTAGAAAAGGAAGAAAGTCAAGCTTTTATACAGTCTACTTTTCAACTTTCAACCAAATGACATGCGTCGATAACAATGGGGGTTGTTAAATAAATTTCAGAATTTTTATTTTTTTCGAATTTGGTCCCTGAATCCTCTTTTACAAGGTTAAACTTGTGACAGACAGCGCAACCACAACATTTATAACTTTGGAAATTACCGGAAATGTATGGTTATGCTCTCTTAAAAAAATTTCAGAAATTTTTGCAATATCTGACGTGTCTTCATTTTTAATTATTAGCATGAACATATTCGGAGATGTCATCATATTATATTTTTAATGGAATTATAGTCAAAACTTAGCTTCCTGATATTTTCTTTGATTGAACAAGATACTATGCATTCAAATTTTAAACAAAGTCCAAAATTTAAAATGGAAACCGTCGATTCATTTCTTCTATTACAAAAGAAATCTAGGTTAACTTTAAATTGTCAAGTCCTAATTTCTGTGAATTAAAGGGGGGAGGCGCGAGGGGGAAATCCTCTCCCGCTGCTAATTATTCTTGTTGCAGGTTGAGTAAACTTCGTTTTGGTTTGGGTCGATTTCAGACTGAATGTAGATTAATGCAAGTTGGATTCGGGTTAAACCAATTTTTTCAAAAGTTAGTTGAATATATTATTTCAGATTAAAAACTATACCTATAATAATAAACATAGATATTTATATTTGTGATTTTTTCTAAAGGCTTCTGCGTTTTTTCCACGACCCTTTGACGAAATTTGCGTTTTTTCAAGATCTTTTGAAGAAATTTGCGGGTTTTTTTTCAGCAGCCCTTAGACGAAATTCGCGTTTTTACGCGATTGTTTAAAGAAATTCGCGTGTTTTCTGCGATTCTTTGACGAAATTCGCGTTTTTTGGCTATCCTTTGACGAAATTCACGTTTTTTTCGCGATCTTTAGTCAAAATTCGCGTTTTTTCCACGATCATTTGAAGAAATTTGCGTTTTTTCGCCATCTTTTGATGAAATTTGCGTGTTTTTTCGCGATCCTTTGACGAAATTCGCGTTTTTTCGCGATCCTCTGACAAAATTCGCGTTTTATTAGTGGCCATTTGACGAATCTCGCGTTTTTCCTGTGATCCTTTGGCAGAAATTGGGTTTTTTTTTTGGCTATCCTCTGACAAAATTCACGTTTTTTTCGCGATCTTTTCATGAAATTCGCGTCTTTTTCGCGATCCTTTGACGAAATTCGCGTCTTTTTCGCGGTCCTCTGACAAAATTCGCGTCCATTTGACGAAACTCGCGTTTTTCCTGTGATTCTTTGACAAATTGCGCGTTTTTCTTGCGGTCCTTCGGCAGAAATTGGGTTTTTTTTCTCTATCCTCTGACAAAATTTGCGTTTTTCCTGCGATCTTTTTACGAAACTTGAATTTTTTTCGCTACCCTTTGACGAAATTTGTGTTTTTTCTACGATTATTTGACAAAAATTCAGTTTTTCCACGATTTTTTGAAAAAATTTGCGCTTTTCCGCTATCCTTTTGGGAAATTTGCATTTTCTCTGCGATCTTTTGACGAAACGCGCGTTTTTTACTGCGATCCTTTGCCGAAAGTCGCGTTATTTCCGACATAATTGACGAAATTTGCATTTTATTTGCGAACCTTTGACGAAATTAGCGTTTTTTTTCCGCGTCTATTCGCGACGAAATTGATTTTTTCGGCGACCATTTGTCGAAATTCATGATTTTTTCAATTATATTTTTTTATGTCCGAATTTTCGGACTGATGACCGATTTTTGATAAATTTCGGAACCGAATGGTTTAAATTTTCGGAACATTTGGAGCAGAATCGCCCCGAAAATAACGCAAAACTTGACAATCGACCTCGGTAAAAAAATCGTGAAATTTTTCTATTAATCGCGAAATAAAAACCACCCAAAATGTGTCAATCGGTCGCGCGAAAAAATCACAAAATTTGCAAGGCATTCGATGGTGTTGATCGTAAATTCAAAATGGAAATTTTTTCGGAAAAGTGTGAATTTTTTTGGGCGGGAGCCTCCCGCTTACGATATTCTTTTGGGCGGGATTTCGAAGTTTTGGTCGCGAATCCCGCCATCCCGCCCTGAAATTCAAGCCCTGACTAGAATGAAAATTTTGGTGCTTACTTATACTTCAGATTGTAATAATTTCCCTGAACTTAAATAAATTTGTATTTAAAGCATTTTTATATTTTTAATGCAATGTTGCATTTAGCTAATACAAAATTTTGAAAATTTCAACAGTAAAATCACCTAAAAAAATATTTTTTGAACAATAAAAAGGAAATTTTAGGTTCAGTTTATACAGACTAACATGAAATATATGTTTTGAAAATTTCATGAAAAAATATTCAGAAGTTTTTGAGGTATCCTGCGCGTTATGCCCCAAAAACGCCATTTGGAAAATAATGACTTTAAAGTTTCGGAAACGCCGTAAAAGCCAAAACTTCTGTTCTAATGGGAATTTCAAGGAAACAATTATATCAAAATATTCAGAAAAGATAGGAGTTTAACATCTAAAAAAATTAAAATTTCTTACATTTTGAAGCTTTAAGAGTCCTGCGACCACTTAATCCTTTCCCGCACGGAGTAATTCTATTTATAAACTTATGAAATAATGAACTGACACCAGAATTTATAAACGAATTTATTAGAAAATGCGAACTTGCTTATTTTCACGTACATGATAAAAGGAAAATTTTAATTAAATATTCTTGGCGCCGTTTGTCTGTTTTGGAATTAAAATTAGGTGTCCGTTTTTTAAGGGCATCGCCCTCGAAAGATTTAATTAGAATGAATCGCATAAATACTGCGGGATTCGCGATAGTTTGCATTGATTGTATCTCTCAATACGCCTGGAGTGACTTTAAAAGTTAATTAAACACCTATCTGGAAAAACGCGGCACTGACCAAGGCGGCGTTGCAACTTTGAGACCTCAATTCGAAGCACGCTTAGCACAATGCAAAATTTAAACTTTGAACAAAGGTTTTGTTTTGGCTACACTGTAGAAATAAAGGTTATTACTACGCTGAATTTAGTTTCATGAAATGTCAAATGAAGTTTAACTATGCACTGCTTTTATTGTCAGTGCCGAATTAAGTTCATCATAAACAGATTAGGATAATATTAAAAAAAGAGTTATACGAATAGCTATATTGGATATTATTTAGATTCCATATCTCTTTGAACTTTCATGGTATACCCGATTACACTTTTCTAATATATACAGTTATACCCAACCCTACGTTGTATAGTTTTTTACAAAGTCTTAGTATTCTTTTAGCAACTTTTTTTTTTTTTTTAATAATACAATTACAAATTCATATATTTATTCTACGGAACCCTCTGTGCGCGAGTAATGCCCGCACTTGACCGTTTTTCACATCTTTCTTTAGTCAGTTTTAAACATTTTCTTTTCCATCACATCATTTTACTGTAGCTTTACAGAATAAATTTACATTCTTTTATATATATAACCATTAACTTTTCATTATGCACAGTGTATAATAAAAAGATTTCCAAAACCACTTAATTAAGGGAGCCTTGGGTATCTGGTCAACCCTCCCTCGCATTGACTGGGTCAAGCCTCCCTACATAGACCCTTTTTAAAGATTAGCACATCGTTATGTTAAGCCTAACTTACTGCACAATCTTTATGCCTGGAATGAAAGCTCGATATTTTTGCATGACTTTAAAACTACTTACTTAAATTTCTATGATAATTTATCTGAAAAAAGCTTACAAAATATTTCTAAACACATAACTTTTAGGATGAAAACGCCTCACAACTGATTTTTTCCACACCTATTTAGATTATTTCAGTGAAACGAAGACTGTTGTGTGAGCATTCCAGTAGCTTTGGTTGACACTTATTGATAAAACTCTGAAATTATTTTAAATATGAAAATTTATGGGTAGGTCAAGCCTCCCGTATGGTCAACCATCTCTAGTCTCCCCTATGCATTTAATTTAAGCCTCGTACATAAATATATTTTTTATAAAAAAAAATTAATATAAAATTATTATACTTTACTTTATTCGTACAATTACTACCAACAATAAAAAAGTGCTAAATACTGTGAATTGCTTGATGGGCTTCTTAATTGACATCAACTTCATGCCCAGTCGAAGAATGAATTACCTTCCCAATGTGTGTTGCCGTAAGAAGAAAAAAAGTAGAACTGTTGTAAGATTAGAAAAAGTCTATGAAATAAATAAAGAATTAAATTTAAAAAATCAAAAAACCCGACTGCGCAAAAAGCGAACTAATTAATTATGTCTCATCAATGTGAAACTATTTTTTTTTTCAATTCCTACTATTAGCTCACATTCTCGCTATATATATCTTGTTCAAATTTTCAATCGTTAATAAAATGCTTATTATTCATCCAATCAAGCTCAAATAAAAATTTTTAAACTTGTGGATGACACTTGATGTTAATCCAGTTTTTCTCGAATATTAATTCATTAATTAAATTAAATTAATTAATTTTCAATAATCGAGAGAGCCCTCTTCTTGATCAAAGTATTTTAAAGCCGAGAGAGCCCTCTTCTTGATCAAGGCATTTTAAGCGCCACTCAAGAGGAAAGAAGAATGGGAGGAAAAAAATTGTTATTGACCTAAGTAGGAATTGACTTAAAATATTTTTTTTTATATTGCTTGTTTATATTACTTACCTATTTTTTTTATTTGCCTGTATGATGTTAAGTTGTGTTTAATTGTTAGTTCCTATCTAAAAACACTGTTTTGATGAGGTCTATAGATGGGTATGACGGTTAGAGTTGCAGTAAAGCTAGAGATCCTACCTACACAACTTCCAGGTTGTATAATATTTTAACGGAGCTTCTGACTGTTAAATAGTCAATGAAACTTTGTCTTCATTTTGAAAGACCTATCCAATGATATGCCACTCCATAGGGTGCGTAATTTTTTTTTTCTTCGTCTCTACCGCCATTTTGAATTTATAAAAACAAAACCTAACCTATAATCATCGGGCCATTAAGACGAATTGATAGAGACCTCATTCATTAATATCCATCCAGCCGTTGGGATGTTTCGAGGGTATAAAGAAATTCACATACTCAGATACGCGTGAAACACATAACCCTTCTTTTCAGGCGGGTAAAAAGAGCAGGTAATTTCCAATTGGTCGAGACTGTATAGGCCTCTCCCAATTGGGATCTCTGTGGGAAGGAAAGAGAAGTTCAAGGATAGTCGATTAATTTTTATAAAATAGAGTGTAGGAAATTGAAAGTTGGACTAAAAATTGTATAAAAGAAAAAGTTAAGTGAGGCATTAGATTAGCTGGAGATGAATAAGCTGCATTGAGTAAAAGGGGTGCAAGAAGCCATAGGATACAGAAGAAGTCCTTTACAGGTCCAGGGACTTTACAATTAAGATAACAATTAAGTTTTTTTAGAATGGAATTTTTTTTTCTGCATAGAAATGGATAAGAACTAAGAATTATTACCAATATTGGTAGGGTTTGATATTATCTCAATGAATGCGAGAATTTTTGAAAATATATCTCTTTTGGCAGATATTTTCTCCAGGACACTGTTGAGTTTTTCAATAAAAAATGTATGGTTATCATTGAAAAACACCAAAACATTCTCTAGAAAATTGTATAATTTTACAGAATTTTTCCAGCTATCTATTGAAAAGAGCTTTGTATTTCGTATATACACTCTGTAACATCTCGAATGAATTTTTTTTAATTATGGAACAACTTAAGGTTATATATCTAAAACTGACTGGTTTGAACAAATTTAATCTCAAACATATTTGGAATTTCTAAACTAGGTGATACCAATCTTAGAAAATTAATAAATCCTCAAATGGGGTCCATAGAAATAAATAAATTAATAGTAATTTTTTGATTGCAACAGTGTGGTACAGTCGTGGGGAAAAAAAAAAGTAAACACCCCTTACTAACTCTGCAAAAAATTATCGTAGAAGAAAGTTAATGGTACCACAAGATTGGTAATAAAGCCTACTTTTAAATTCTGTATAATGTTCTTAGGGAGCCATATACATATTAAAACGAACCATAACTTTGATTTTTTCAATAGGAGTACACAATTTTGACAGTATAAATGAACTCTACACCCTTCAATTAACCTAAAAACACATTTTTATGCAACTCGTACGATAAGTTTTCGAGAAATTAATTACAGTAGAACCCCGGTTATCCGAAAATCGGCTTAACCGAAAGACCTTAACTTTCCTTAAAGTCCTTTTTAAATGTCAAAAAATTTATTATCAAAACTATTTTTACCGATGTCAAATGACACCTTTCAACCTATTTTGATTTATGATTATTATTTTATTTGTAAGTTTTAGATCAAATCAATTCCGAATCATTTTTAATACACTGAAGAGTTGTTTTAATACTTATTAGCTTTAAAAATTAGAAGCAAAACAAGTAAAAATCAAAACTTTGAAAGGTGTTATTGGACACTGGTAGAAATAGCGTTAAAAAGCATGTTCTTTATGAAATAAATAAACAGAATCAACTTACTCACCGGGTGTCCTAAAAAGGACTGACTGATTTTAAAATTCAATAACTTGCAAACGGTGACAGTTATTTAAAAAAAAATTGCAGGAGGGTTATGCATAAGGTCAAAAGTTTTCTTACAGTGATTTTCGATTTTAGTTCAAATTACAAACAATAGATGGCGCTGTTATCAATAAACACTGATTTCAGGCTCGATTTTTGGTACTTCGGGAATCACTCAATACATTTTTACCTCCTTTTTCCCATGGAAGAAGAGAAAGACCAAAAAATCGAGCCTGTATTTAGCGCCTATTGCTTACAGCGCCATCTATTGTTTGTAATTCGAACTAAAATCGAAAATCACTGTAAAAAAACTTTTGACCTTATGCATAACCCTCCCGCAAGAATTTTTTCACATGCATTATGAAATATATATATATATATTTTATCTGGATATATATGGAAGTCATGCGATTACGTTTCTGTATTAGAACTGGCACGCGCAACATAATTTAGGAAACTCTTTCCGGATATGAACATTAAATGTTCTTTCTATGTTATTCTTGGATGAAAATCCATTATTTACATGATGCTAGGCCCATTGGATTACAAATCAACTGCATAAATTTGATAATATTCGGGAGGGTTTGATAATATTCTTCGTTTTCGGCAGTTATTATAGAAAATAATGATTGAAAAGACATTCTTATGCCAAAAAGTACATTGAGATTATTCACATGTATGTTGACTACGTCGCTCTACCATACTGCCAGGAATTTTGTCCAGGGAAAGAAAAGACCATAAATATTTTATTGTTAATATATAACAAATTGTAAATCTGTAATAATATACTTCTTTTAATTCTAAAAGGTATAAAATAAGAACAAAAAAAGTTTTATTAGACTGTTTACATGTTTCGACTCCATCCAAACCGTCATTATTAAAACAAATAAGAATATTCTTAAATGGACCCTATGCTCATGACGTCATTCTCCAGAGCTGGCAGTATCTTGGTTCGTTATTCTATCCACTGTACCGAAAGAATGTCAATATGCGTAGTTGCCAATACCGCCAGCAGACGACTTTATCCTCGGCTCAGGTAGCGTAGATAAAATTTAGCCGGCAATTTGAAAATTTAGAGAATGCTCTCGGATACAGAACAATATTTTGAATTTATATTACAATATATTAAGTACAGGGTGTCCAGCGAATAAGACCCTGATTTCAAAATTAAATACCTCATAAACAAAGATGAATAGAATTATGCGGTAAACGGTTTGTTTATTAGCTAAGCTGTAAAAATGTTGTACAGAAGTTTCAAAATTTAGTTACAAAAACTGCTAACAGATGGCGCTGTAATCGCAACGCCTATAAATTGTATTTTGAAGTCGAGAGCCCTAGCGTCTCATTCCTAGATGGCTTCCTATGGAAGAACGGAAATTGGGAAAGACCGCTTTTTCGTTGGGGTGATGTGCAGAAGTGGAGGTATCTGGTCACAGAATTGTTGCATCAGCTTCAATTTTAGAGAATTTCAATTAATAGAATTTTCAATAAAAAGTTTAGCAATCATTATATAAGAACTTAAGAAATATTTTATTTGGGTAATGTGCAGAAGCGGAGCCATGTGTTGACAGAATTGAGATTTGTTTCAAATTTTGTTATAAGCTACTTCGGTCCGCTTATATCTCTGTCTCTGGTTTTAAAATTTAATTAAGTTAAAAGAAACCCCTTTTTTAAAAATCATTGAGCATTTATAATAAAATGATTCATAATAATAATCATTTATAATAATGATTCATAAATCAATTTTTTTAATTGTAGAGAATAGTTTGTATGAAAAGATACAATGTTTCTATTTTTAAAAATTTAATTAAGTTAAAAAATAATTTTAATTTTAAAAACTCGTTTTCATTTTTTTTATTATTGAGCACAGAAATATGGTGCAGCTTCTAGCGATAGGATCCGAAGTGTTCGAAAGGAATGCAGCATCCAAAATACTTTTGCTTTGACGTTGATCATATGACTTATCATCAATTCCTTTTAAAAAAGAAATAATTTAATGCATGATTTCTATCTCTAAAACTTTGTTTACAAAGAAAAGAAATATATGTGTTGTGCTAAAACCAAAGTATTATGCTGTGATTTAAAAATAAATTAAAAGTGAAAAATTACTTTTTTATTTATAATAATTCAGGTATAAACATTGATACCAAAATATTATGCCGTGATTTAAAAATATAAAAAATAAATAAAAAGTACAAAAATTATTTTTCTAAATTTTGATTTAAATAATTGTATGGCATTAAAGATTGAATTTAATAAAATATTTAAAAAATTCTTATAATGATTTCTAAACTTTTTATAGAAAATTCTATTAATTGAAATTTTCCAAAATTAAAGCTGAAGCAATAATTCTGTGACCAGATGTCTCCACTTCTGCACATCACCCCAATGAAAAAATGGACTTTCCCAATATTCGTTTTTACGTAGGGAGCCATCTAGGAATGAGACGCCATTGCTCTGGACTTCGAAGCAGTTTACAAGTATTGCGATTACAGCGCCATCTGTTAACGATTTTTGCAACTAAATTTTGAAACTTATGTATAACATTTTTACAGCTTAGCTAATAAACAAACCGTTTACCGCATAATTCTATTGATCTTTGTTTTTGAGATATTTAATTTTGAAATCAGGGTCTTATTCGCTGGACACCCTGTATATACTGGCACAACAATGAGCATATTTGTGGTATTTTTAACAAAAGAAAATTGATAATACATACTCCAGAACGCTATGCTAATATCCAAATGTAAATATTGCCAGCAGACGAATTTTAGCCTCTACCTCACGGCGCGTGCATAAAGTCCATTGCACGATCCACAACGTAATGATTTTGAACGTCATCATTCAGTTTTTTAGGTAACCTTTCAGATTTATTTTATTTATTTTTATTTTTATTTATTTGATACCTTTTGGCAATTAAAAGAATGATTTTGTTGTTGCTTTTATACTCACTAGGGGATCGTACCCGGGCTTCCCGGGTTAAAGAGTTAAGGTGAAAACATTTTTTTTAATTGAAAACTAATAATTTTTTTTATATGCAATAAATTTTTTAGATTGTTCACTTACATTAAAAAAGAATTTTCTTATGGGAAATACAAATTATACAATCAAATAAATTTTTGAAATTTATCAAAAGCGATATTTTCTTATTAGCCGCATGCTAAGAGTTATTTGACCAAGATTTTGCTGCTTATGGCATCCTTTTATATTCTAATAATTTCACAGGTTATAGTACATGTGTTAAATTTGGGTTTTATTTATATTATTTTATTTATTTATTCATAGGGAAGTATTTTTCATACATTGGAAGTCATTTATTCATACATTGAATAATTCCTGGGAAATGTATCTCATCTTTGTTATGCATATTTAATTATAGATTAATTATTATTTACTTGACTTTGAAAGGAGAGTAGGGAGGAATGTGATGTTTTTACAAAAATAAGAAAATCAACTTTGTTTGACACATAAACAAAATTTTGATATATAGAATACAAAATAAAACACTTTCTAATGTCCTTGAACAATATCGAAACATAATTTACATAAACAATTTTATAAAATAATTATAAATTTCAAAATGTGTCCTATGCCTTCGCACTAACAGGGAGGTATGGGACAGCTATAAAACAATGTATGATAAGGGACAAATAGTCTATTGTTGGCTATATATACAGTCTAACAAAGATTGTAGGTTGATGTCTGTGCTACAATATCAAATTTCAGAACCTTCAACACTGGAAGGAAAATTCATGATTGTCAGTCAGAGATAGCATTAAAAAATCATCAGTTCAATTTATTTATGTATTGAGGTAAATGAATATATTTATAATGTTATAATTAATATATTACCTTCTAAAAATATTTGCATATTAGCAATTTACATTCATCTTATTAAAAAGAAGGAATTAAACATGTCCCATTTCTCCCTCTACCTTCTTTTATGTTAAACTTCTTCTATAAAGAAAAGTTCTGCTTTTAGGCATAGTTTAAATTATGAATAATATACAGTATAATGTTCAATAAATAGAGAAACTATTACATCTACGCATAAACAAGCCACTAATATTCAGAAAGCATAAAAGGTATACGAAGCAAATTTACTTCTGATTCTTGAAGTAATGCTTTGTTTAAGTCTTACAGTAAATCGGCATGTCAGACGATGATTAAAAATTAGTTTAATTAAAATCTGTTTGTATGTTCAATAATGAGGAAAAATATTTAATTCAAGGTATGCAACTGATATAAAAGGTTTGATAATTCTCACTTTTATTTTTCAATTTTAGAAATTATATTTAATTATTTTTTTAATATTTTAACCCTTTGCACTCGAAATTTTTTTTCATTCGTGTTACCAGCAACTCGAAGTGATTTTAGTTATATCTTATTATTTTTTAAATTCTTTATGAATACAAATGTTATGATATTAAAAAAAATTATAAAATTATTACATTTTGTAATCGTCCAAAGTATGATACCTCTCGCAGCAATTGCCAATATGTAATCTTGGCTTTTCTAGACAGGTATCACCAAATTTTTGCATTGTCTCCGTAGCGGAGCCCTCGAGTTTGAAGACAAATTTTAAATGGCTCCGCTCCGGAGCCCTCGAGTGCAAAGGGTTAACTTTTTTTGGCAATATATAGTGTATTTTAAACAACCGAAAATGGTAGCAAAATTAAATTTGTGTGATTGCAGCATTGTATTTCTACAGTTAAAGATTTTGCACCTTAGGCGACTACAATTTCGATTATACGCCTTTCTCAGTTATATGTCGTTTTAGAAAGGTTTCCTGAAAGACGTATAATTGATGCTTTACTGTATTTTTTTGAGGGGGGGGGGGCTAAAATTGTCATATTGTCAGAGCAAAAGTTCTTTATCTACAGAACGACAAAATCGAAAAATCCATTTACTGTTGCTCGACTGAAAATATACACAATATTTTGAAAATAAATATCAAACTTCATGATATTTTGAAATTAAATATCGGATATATATCCATTTATATATATCACTTAACCATGCTGTTTGTAGCTATAGTGTTTACTCTTTAGTGTTATACCCTCTGCTGATAGAATATAATCTATTTTTTTTCACCTATTTCACTAATTATTACTCTTTCTCACTCTTCTCTTTCTTTTTTCATCTGAAGATAAATGAAAATGATCTTTTATGAAACCTTTAAACACATAAAGGTTAAATTTTTTATGGTTATTTGTGCTTTTCAATATGTAGGATTTTTTTTTTGTGTGTGTCACAAAATCAAAATGTTCATTTTATGAGTAACAATCCCAGATGAAGATTCTGGCTGTGTCACTCTCTATTGTGTACGGTATAACCTCAAAAATCCGGCATCGTCAGGACCATGACTATGCCGGATTTCTGACTTCAAAAATACTTTCAATAGTCTTAATGGTGACGTTATTCGTAATTTAATTCATAACCAAGTAATAGTTATGTGAGGAAAATAGAAAATTAAATATTTAAAAAAATATTATTAAAAATTAAAAGTTTCTATTCATATTTTCTATGTTACAAAAAAAAAAAAAAAAATCTAATATAAAACATTTCTTCTCGTGTAATTTACTAAACATCGACGTCAATTTTATTTGCTTCAATTCTTTGGACAGTTCTTTAACAAGTTTTTTTTTTTTAATTTTACACAAATGTAGAATATCGATTTTGAAAATAATGTCTTATTTATCTAAAGCAGATGTTAGTTTTCCAGTCAAATTTAAGCATTTTTCCATTGATACCTTTTTTTCTGTACTCAGAAGGGATTCAATTTAGCATAGCATCTGCGATCTCACTGTCAGTTAATCCATCGCTTTCAATCTCGAAATTTTTAATCCTTTAACTAAATTCTTTATTTTTCTTTCTCCTATAAGGTGGAAGTGTAAAAAAAAGCGGCGAAATGACTTTGATGCCGGATTTTCGAGGTCACACTGTACTTTATTTACATTTACTACGTATATGTAATTTGTGTGCTTATATTTATTTATTTTTAGGGTTTCGTACTTAAAAAGTAAAAACGGAACCATTATAAGATCACTCCTGTGTCTGCCTGTCTGTCACAGCCCTTTTACTCGTAAACTATGCAACGTGGAAAGTTCAAATTCGGTGAAGTAATAAAGACTATTGACCCACATATTTACAGATTAATAAATATTCATAAATATATTTAGGAAAAATGTAGAGGGGCTAATTAAGTTTCTTGAAAAAAAAAATCTTTTCTTTGTATATTGTATGGGGTATCGTGTGAAAGCTTTCGTAACGCTGAAATGAAAAATATATGTCATTTAATTTTAGGTATTATATTTTCAAAGTTATGGTGGAAAATACAGTGCAAAAATATGTTCCTCCCCATCTAACTCCGAATCTATTGAAACTAAAATTATGAAAAAATTAGAGGTAGTAGACATTAATTTAAACCTTGCAGGAAAATTATAGCGATTACCCTAGGTCACATAGTTTTTGACAAAATCGCACTTTTCAGTTACACTCAAATTTCGATTTACGGGCTTCAGCAAAAGCGTTGAGCAGAGCTGGAGGTACCTATCGTAGCAGAAGTATAAAAGCATTGTTGATCATGAATTTCGGAAAAAATCGTCGGTAATTAGCCGAGATATTAACCCTTAAAGACACTGACGGTTTGGACATACATAATGACAGGGACGGCGTACTCTATGCTCCATCGGCTTTTAAAGCCTAGATAACAAATTTTAAGGATATATTTATGTAATGCAATGCCCAGTAGCAGTATAAAAGCAATAAACGTCAAATTGTTAAAAACAGACTAATTTAATGAGAATTAATCACATAAATACTATGGGATTCGCGACTAGTTTCCATTGAGTAACACCTACTATGTGTTTAAAGGTTAACTAAAAACCTATATGGAATAACAAATATACAGAATAGCTATATTTGCTATTATTTAGGTTCCATATATCTTTGAACTTTCATGGTATATCCATTTATACTTTTCTAGTATATAGGGTCGAAAGAAAGTCCCTTTAACCTGAAAATACTTGTGAACGCAGAGAGCTACAGCTATAAAAGTGAGGTAACGGTATAGTAAAGCGACTAAGCCCGATTTAATGAAAACGACAGCAGCGCCCCCTAGTGGCGAAATTTGGAAGCTAGCCACTGCAAATCGGAAACGAAAAGAGATAGAGCAAAATTTCCAGTTAGATTGTTTTAGAGCATCAATTAATTAATAGAATACGACATTTGGTTTACATGGATAAGATAAATCTTCGCCTGTTTACCCAAAAATGTCCAAAATCGATGCACTCCTTTTTGTGCAAACGTTTGAATGGAATAGTCAGAAGTATGAAGAAATACGCACAATTTATGCTATAAATACGTACTTATCTCAATACATTTTGATAACACCACACACACACACACACAAAAGACAAACTGTCTCACAGTGAAAAAACGTTAATATTCAGTATGTTCGAAAAGTTCGCCATTGCTGACGATATACGTTTGTATTCGTGAGAGTAATTTTGCATGCACATTTCTCAGCATGGAACGTCTATTGCAAGCCTCTTCAATACGACGACATAGATTTAACCCTTTCAAAGGCGGTGGCTAGACGGTCTAGCCGCCTAATTTTAATTCCAAAACTGACAAATGGCACCAAGAATATTTGAATAAAATTTTTCTTTTGTAATGAAAGTGCAAATTAGCGGGTTTTTGTTTTCAGAGAAATTCGTTTGAATATTCTGGTGTCAATCAATTATTGCATCAGTTTACGAACAGAATTCTTCTTTCCCTGAAAGGGTTATTCTAAAATTTTAAATGCATTGGAAATTGAAGCTTTACTGACATTACATCACAGTACAACATCACAATCTGCAATTGTGCACTGCTACATTTCCGGAATGTGAATAGGCAAAGTATAATCGTCGCTCATCTTCGGACATTTTTGGGTATGCAGGCGACGATTTATCTTATCCGTGTGAACCAAATGTCGTTTCGTACTAATTAATTGATGCTTTAAAATTTCTAATTGGAAAATTTGCTCTACCTCTTTTCGTTTTCGATTTGCATTGGCTATCTTCCAAATTTCGCCACTAGGTGTAATGCTGTCGTTTGCATTAGGTCCGGCGTAGTCGCTTTACTGTACCGTTACCTCACTTGTATAGCTGTAGCACTCTCCGTTCGCAAGTATTTTCAGGTTAAAGGGACTTTCCTTTGCACTCTGTATACTATACAGCCATACCCAGCCCTACGTTGTATAGTTTTTACAAAGTCTTAGTATTCTTTTAGCAACGGTATTTTTTTAATAATACACTTACTAATTCATATATTATTGTACGGAACCCTCTGTGCGCGAGTAATACTCGCACTTGACCGTTTATTTAGTATTATTCTTTTATTTGTTTATAAAGGAAGTGTTAATTTCGTTATGCAAAAATAGTCAGAAACAAATGCTGAAAAATGTTTGCTGCTTTATGCGTAAAATGTTTATTATTATTATGTATTGAAACGGGCACGTGATAAAATAAAATTAAAAAAAATATGCTTAAAAATTATTTTAGAAAATATAATACATCAGTCAATTAAGATAAAGCTTATAAACAAATTGCATTTGAAAGTAATTTTTTTCCCTATGCGAGAAAATTAAAAATGCACGATGGTCAGAAGATTAAAAAATTGCAGTACCGAAAATTTCAAGACCGAAATTTGATCGTGAAGCGTTGTCATTCGCAAAATAACGTCAGCGTTACGCACAGATACGTTTGTTATTTATAATACAGATACTTAATCAGTAAAATATAATAAAGATCAGTTATTAGGATGTGGTTATCAATTGAGACTCTTATACTCGGTATTCCGGAATGATAAACAGCAATTTTCACCTTCTCAAAATTTACATACGTACTTCTCAGATCCATATTCATCATTAAAAAAAAAATTGTATTTTGTTTAATCATTTAAAAATAATTTTAACTCAAAACTTGAAGTCGCGATTGTCAGCAACATCTTTTATGTGAACAGACGCACTCTTAACTTGAGATTCTAATCTCAATTCCGGATAGTAAAAATATCCGTAATTTATGTTTTTAAGACGCATTTGTGTCGCATGTTTAGTTTCATCAAAGAAAATGGTCGTTTTCTTTTAAATATGACTTCATTTTCACTTAAATAAGCATTTCGGCTAGTGTCTGAAACTTAGTATCAGTACACATGCAGAAGGAAAAACAATATAGAAAATTTATGAGGAAAAATGCGTGTTTTCAAAAGCAGTATGTCATTTTCCGTTATTATGCCCCTAATATAATATTCTGCTCCTAATGGGATTTTGCGACACTAAACCTTAAACAACAATTTTTATCAACAATTTTGAATTTGTATCAGAAAATAGCATGAATAAAGATAAAAAATACCTCATTATTTATCTCTTATCTGCAATAATGAAAGCTATCTAATTTTCACCATTTTGAAGAAATTTCATAAAATGCTTTTAAAATTAAAATATAAAAGTGGGGATATTAAAAAACAGATGGTGCGATCACATCTACAAATGAAGAGCTTTCAGTTAAAAAAAATATTAGTTATATTTGTTCAGTGAAAGATCAAGGGCAGATGACTAAAAAACACACTTCTTTGAGAAACTTCTCTTCTTTCAGAGTGCACGAATTGTGGAAGCCAATTGCCCCGTATATTTTAACCGTGTCTCCCTTGAGGGTTGGAGGACTGTTTTAGCTGAATCGCCAATCAACGAAGCAACCCAAGTTCCTGCTGATTATTTAATCCTACTTAGACCGTCATTTTAACTGTTTTTTTGTTTGCTGTGGCTCTTGCTGTTTTGTGACTCTGCTCGTTTACTGATGAAGGCTATGAAAATAGCCGAAACGTTTATATATATTTTTAATTATATTTTAATTGTTTTTAATAAAATTTTAATGTGTGTATGTCTGCAGTTATGCAAATTGTGTTAATTATTATGTAATCCAGACATAGTTATGTATGTATTTTTAAAACACACTTTTGTTTTAAATGTATAGATTATATAAAATTAGGAAAAATTAAATTAAACAAATTATGTTATTTTGATAAAATTATAGTAGAATGTCCTAAAGAATAGTATCAAAATTTTATTATTCGAGAGAATTTTGGACAAAAACTTCAGGAACATATTATTTTAAACCACGAATTATTTGTTTGCTTGTCTAACTCGGCGAAACAAATCCATCCAGGCGAGAATCATCAATTTCTGTAATATAAATCGCTATTATTTGCATGTCACCTCTCTTTTACAAAGACACTCTAAATTTTTGTAAAACATTGCGTTTTATCAGTGTGTTATTTCGATTATATTATTTTCAAAAGTGAAGCATTTTCACCTGTGAAGAATTTCAAAGCAGCTGGGCTGTGAAAATGACGCACTTCTATAAAACATAATTCAGGTTTAAGAATTAAAATACACGCTTTTTTATAAAATTACGTTATTTGCATCCGCTAAAGCAATCCACTTTTACAATCCAGTCTTAGAAAAGTATGCATATGTCGTCATTGTCACGGAATAACAGACAATATTCTTGACGTAGCCCATATTTTAATTTCAACTTTTTTTTCAGGTTTTATGGGAAAATGGCAACAAAAAGATACAGTATCTCCTATTTTCGACTATTTTCCATTTACTTTCAATGACTCTCAATAGAAATGGGGTACTTTTGTTGCCATGATAAAAAAAGTGGTATTAAAAACTACAAAAAAATTAATATCTCGAAAATAAATTGAGGTACAGCTTTCAAACAAATTGCATTTAAAAGAACATTTTTTCCCTTATACGGCGGTGTAAAAATTTAAAATGTGCGATGTTTAGAAGTTTAAAAATTTGCAGTAGAGAAAATTGCAAAACCAAAATTTTATTTCAAATTTCAAAGTGTTGCCATTCGCAAAATGACGTATGCGTTACGCACAGATATGTTTGTCCTTTATAATAAAGACTAGTAGAAAATACCTAAATGTAGTGAACACATTTTGTTTCACAACTTCCGGATGTTTTAAGACTTCACCCATGAATAGGTCTACTGCTCTCAGAGGCTGCTATGTATAAACTTTTATCAGCCATGCATCAGATTTCTTTTCGCAATTTGGTGAATATCATTCGCTAAGACTAGGTCCACCACCCTCGAGGGATATTTTCACAATTTTGGGTGAGAATGAAAAATTTCTTTTTAGAGAATTAATACTTAGACTGCAATACTGCCCCCCCCCCCTTTTTTTTTGTAGTTCTTTTCACAGATCTAAAACTAGATAAAAATAGTGTTAGAAGCGACATTGAACAGGAACAAAAATATTTCCTTGCACCCCTGAGACAATTAAAATCCACTAATATTTACTACTGTTGGAAAAGTACAATATATATTACCATTAAAACCAGCTGCTAGTATTATCTTCGAATATTGGATTGCAGTATCATATTGCACATGACGAACTGATGTCACAACAACCATAACACAGTGTAATTGGGCAATATAACAAAAATTATATAGTCCGTATTACCTGTATAGCAAGTGAGCAGTGCTATACTACAGTACAAGTACGTAAGTAATATAATAATGCAGAATTTCTACGTTCTAAACTTAAAACAACAACAACAAAAAAAAAAAAACACACACACACAAAAAAACCAACAGATTTTTCTTTCATAAATAAGATTTTTTCTCAATTGAAAACTTTTTACTTGCTTAAAATGTAAAAATATAAAGCGCAAATTTAATTAATTTTAAATAATGTTTAATTGGTGGTGGAGATTAAAAAACGTATACGCTCTGTAACGCAAATCGGACTATGTGTAAGAACTTTTCACAAAGCAAATAAGATACTTTAAAATTATAAATAACAGCGGATAGTTTGTTTTTCCATAAAAATAATAGTTATAAAAAATGAAAATCTTAACCCTTTATCTACTGAAGGTACTTATAAGTACCATTAAAATAACTTGTTATAAAATTCATTTAATACATCGATTTGAAGTAATACAGTTTAGAATGAGTTATAAATGCATTACTTTATTTTGTTCCAAAAGCATTATGGGTTACACAAAACAAAAATATTTTTAAAAGAATGATTTCTTTTGCCTTTGCATCTTTTCAGATTTCTTGGCGTTGGGGGAGGGGGGGGGGGGTTCAATTCGAAAATATTTCTATATTTATATTGTAAGAACATTATATTTGTACATTTCCTAATTCTATAAAATACTAAGAAAATATTTAAAAGAAAACATTTGAGTGGGGTTATAAATATTGCACAAAATCTCTCTAAATTCAAATTTAATTAATCCTTCTAAATCCTGCCATACTTCTATGATTATGCAAATTTTCTAATGTAGTTTCAAAAATTCACGAAAAATGCTTTAGAAGATGAAATTTTCATGAATTCATAATTCAATACATAAAGGGTTAAATTCCTTTTATGCGCATCATGGATAAGTATAATTTCTATAAATGTTTGTGATTGTGGGTCTTGAGCAGCTCAAAAATGAATACTGGGTCACATGCGTGCCGCAGGTTTAGTATCGCTGGTTTAGATAATTTATTTTATGTATCTTAGTTTTACACAGTATCTCATGAATGTTTATATATTTATTAGTTTATATGCACATTGCAGGTTTCGTACTTTCTGATGCAGGATATGATGTATGGCTCTTGAATACCAGAGGATGTAATTACTCCAGAAAACATATAAAATACACGCCAAATCAATTCGAGTTTTGGAATTTCAGGTACATTTAATTCTTTGTTAATCATTGCCTGGTGGTGAAAAAAAGGATACCCCCTTTCACCTCTCAGGATTAATTGTGCAGAAAATCACTGTTTAAAAATAAGAATTTTACCAATTGTTATGTAACAACATCTTTACTTTTAATCTACTATAAAATATTATGCATGAATTAAGGTTTGGGAACCGTCTATATTTTAAAAACTGCACGACCTTTTTTTCCTTCAGAATTTGACAGCCAGTTTTGACACTTGTTTTGGAGTTCCTTGTATCAAACAGCTGCGTAAAAGGTATCGTTCATATTCATCTTCTTAAATATTCATAGAGTTATGATAACAGAAAATGTGTTAGAGGTGTATTCATAGATTTAGAAAAGGTAAATTAAGATCTTACAAAGAAAAGTACTGAAAATGTTCACATAATCACTAGTTGATTTACACAGAAATTTTACATATAAAATAAACTTGCTCTATATTATAGTATATTTTAGAAACTTTTTCGATAACTTTCTAAGATTTTTTATATTAGGGATATTTCATGACAGAAGACGGGCCCGTTAAACTTGTGGTTTTCAACGAAGAACGTAGGTCCCAAAGAGGAAAATTTTAAATAATAAATTCTGGGTACTTTTTAGGTGCGTTCGTAATTATATAAATACGTAGCACCTATAGTCGTCGTTCAGTCCGCCTGTCTGTCTGTCTGTCCGCATATAACAGAGCAAAAACTACCCAACCGAATGGTCTGAAATTTTAACTATATAATTGTTGCAAAATGTTGTCGAACTATTTTAAATTTTATGAAAATCGGATGTATAGTTTAATGACAGGGACAGTCAAAAGTTTTCCGTTACATGACGGCCAATGGGAAAAAAATATTGCAAGCGCATTTTAATGATGTTACAGCCTATGCACTTATGGAGTGCACTAAAATATCCATTCAGTGCAATATGCGGTGCAAAAAATATTTATAAAACTAGTTATAGTACTAACGCACCTCATTTGCCACGTTTGACGAGCAATTTCAAACTTGTTAAACAGAATGTACATCTTTGACATACTGTGATAATATGTTGTAAAAACGATCTTCTTGTTTTCTTTAAATTAGCTTTGATCAGGTGGCTCAGCATGATGTACCAGCTACGATCGACTACATTTTAGATACTACTGGAAAAAAAGATCTTTTTATTATTGGTCATTCACAAGGGACTACAGTCATTTTTGCAATGCTTTCAGAGATGCCAGATTACAATGATAAGGTACGTTTTTCCTACAGTAAATTTAATAAATAAGATAACTTATATGTAGTGAAGCTTCCATTCTTATCCGAATTATTGTCGTCACCCACTAGTTGCGTCACACAAATTACATGGGTTTTAGAACCATCCCTCCCACCTATGTAATAAGTTGTCATTAGAGGTGAGATACACCAGCGCGAGCCCGTGAGAACGAGTCCCACTTTTATACCAGTTTTCGGGATCGGGCTCAAATTGAAAATTTTATTTATTCACAAATTGAATAAAAGAAAAATCTTGTTATATGGTAAAAAATGAATGTAATCTAACTCTTTTCAAGTGTTTTATAATCGTTTAACTAGTTGGCTGTGCCAATCCAAAACTTTCTTCTATCTCACAAATCTTGATACTTCAAAAAGTAGTTAGACATGGTAATACTTCAATATTATTAGTTCAATACTATACCAACTTTGATTTTCATTTTAAATTTCTGCTTCGGTCAATTAATCGGAGTGAAACGAGATAATCTGTATCATGTATTTATTAAAATCAATAGATTTTCCTTATTCTGTTGTCATCAACTGTTTGCCGGATTAGCAGGATGCGAGTTCCCGTCGCTGCACGAGCCGCCGATGGACAATAGAAGTACGAAAAGTCGAGAAAATTACACAAAAATCGTTATCACAGAGCCCCTTTCACGCGGAATACTTTCAAATTCAAGGAAGACCTGCTGGTCATAGCCAAAAACATGCACAAAAAATTTGGTTCAATTCTATGCATAAATTTATACAATTTCCGATGGTACAATAAAGAAAGTGGCACAAAAATCGCTATTACAGCGACACCTTCCGGCAGAATATTTTCCAATTCAAGGAGAAACTGCTGGCTATAGCTAAAAACATACACAAAAAATTGGTTTAATTCTATGCATAACTTTATACAGTTTTCGATGGTAGAATAATAAAAATGGCTCAGACATCGCTATTACAGTTCCCCCTTCTAGCACAATTTTTTTTCAAATTCAGGAAGGACCTGCTTGCCATAGCCAAAAGACATACACAAAAAATTTGGTTTAATTCCATGCATAACTTCATACACTTTTCGATGGTATAATAATGAAAATGGCACAGACATCGCTATTACAGCGCCTCCTTTAGGTAGATTTTTTTCAAATTCAGGGAGGAACTGCTTATGTTATGGCCAGAAACATACACAAAAAATTTGGTTCAATTCTATGCATAACTTGATGCACTTTTCGATGGTACAATAATGAAAATGGCACAGACATCGCAATTAATAGCGCCCCCTTCCGGCAGAATTTTTTCAAATTCAGGGAGGAATTGCTGGCCATAGCCAAAAACATACACAAAAAATTTGGTTCAATTCTATGCATAACTGTAAAAAAGTTCCACCAGATTTGTCTGGGATAGCTCAGATGGTAGAGCACTGGCGGCTCCAGCCAGGAGGTCCCTGGTTCGAATCCTGGTCCGGACACTTTTCGCCCAGTTGGAAATTTACATCTAATATAATTTATTTACCAATTAGAATAATTGTGTTTAAATTAATCTAGTGTAATAACGTATCCAGCGATTTCTGGAGTTCCATTACCTGAAATTTATTCTGTTGAGCTGAACCAGATTTCAGACCAGATGCTATAATCATTAAAGTTAGCTGGGTGAAAAAGTTCTACCAGATTCGTCTGGGATAGCTCAGATGGTAGAGCACTGGCGGATCCAGCTAGGGGAGATCCCTGGTTCGAATCCTGGTCCGGACATTTTTCGCCCATTTGGAAATTTACATCTAATATGATTTATTTACCAATTAGAATAATTGTGTTAAAATTAATCTAGTGTAATAACGTATCCAGCGATTTCTGGAGTTCCATTACCTGAGATTTATTCTGTTGAGCTGAACCAGATTTCAGACCAGATGCTATAATCATTAAAGTTAGCTGGGTGAAAAAGTTCTACCATATTCGTCTGGGATAGCTCAGATGGTAGAGCACTGGCGGATCCAGCTAGGGGAGATCCCTGGTTCGAATCCTGGTCCGGACATTTTTCGCCCAGTTGGAAATTTACATCTAATATGATTTATTTACCAATTAGAATAATTGTGTTAAAATTAATCTAGTGTAATAACGTATCCAGCGATTTCTGGAGTTCCATTACCTGAGATTTATTCTGTTGAGCTGAACCAGGTTTAAGATCAGATGCTATAATCATTAAGGTTAGCTGGGTGAAAAAGTTCCACCAGATTCATCTGGGATAGCTCAGATGGTAGAGCACTGGCGGCTTCAGCCAGGAGATCCCTGGTAGGAATCCTGGTCCGGACATTTTTCAGTTGGAAATTTACATCTAATATGATTTATTTACCAATTAGAATAATTGTGTTAAAATTAATCTAGTGTAATAACGTATCCAGCGATTTCTGGAGTTCCATTACCTGAGATTTATTCTGTTGAGCTGAACCAGGTTTAAGATCAGATGCTATAATCATTAAGGTTAGCTGGGTGAAAAAGTTCCACCAGATTCATCTGGGATAGCTCAGATGGTAGAGCACTGGCGGCTTCAGCCAGGAGATCCCTGGTAGGAATCCTGGTCCGGACATTTTTCAGTTGGAAATTTACATCTAATATGATTTATTTACCAATTAGAATAATTGTGTTAAAATTAATCTAGTGTAATAACGTATCCAGCGATTTCTGGAGTTCCATTGCCTGAGATTTATTCTGTTGAGCTGAACCAGGTTTAAGATCAGATGCTATAATCATTAAGGTTAGCTGGGTGAAAAAGTTCCACCAGATTCATCTGGGATAGCTCAGATGGTAGAGCACTGGCGGCTTCAGCCAGGAGATCCCTGGTAGGAATCCTGGTCCGGACATTTTTCAGTTGGAAATTTACATCTAATATGATTTATTTACCAATTAGAATAATTGTGTTAAAATTAACCTAGTTTTAAAATGTATTTCATTGTTTTCTACTGAGCACTTTTGGTGTCGGTTTTGGGCTGTGATGACATAAAATATTTCGGTCTCGGCTCCTAAAAAAGAAACCAAACTCATCTTTAGTAGTGATAACTTCTGAGTATAATCAAACAATTCCTATTTGTGATTCATTTTTATTTTGAAGATTTAAATATGAAAGCTTTAGAGACTGGTGCGGTTGATGATTTTGGATGAAGTGCAATTATTGTTCCAATGATTATTTGCAACGTAATAACACATTAGATTAATTTTAACACAATTATTCTAATTGGTAAACAAATCATATTAGATGTAAATTTCCAACTGGGTGAAAAATCCTGGTCCGGACATTTTTCGCCCAGTTGGAAATTTATATCTAATGTAATAACACATATTTACTTTTCTGTGAAAGCTATTATATTTGCAGCTAAAAAGTTTATTGTCTAATCAAATTTTCCTTTTTATTATACCGATTTTTATGTTCATGTCGCATAAGTGCTATAAGTATTGTCACACGAATTTTTTCAAAAAGGGATTGCGTTACAATGTCCAGAGAGAACTAACTATTTGGGAAAGAAAGGGACTCCCGAAAGTTTTTGCACAGTGTCTTACCTTCGCTCGGAATGGTTCTGGTACAGGGGCGTCATTTAGGGGAGGATAGGGGACGGGGAGCCCCCCCCCCTATAGGAGTTTGAAATTTCGAAATGTATTAGAAGTCTCAGGTCAAACTCAATAAATAAACAAATGAATAAGAATAAATCAGAAGTTTCAGAAAAGGTAAAATAGCTGTCAAATTTGATTAAAATAGAAATATCAGACTTAAATAAACGCTTTAAACACAGAATTGTCAAAGTGAGACATATTTATCATTAATGAGTACACTTGCTAATTTTAAAAATACATGTGAGAATAAACCGTTATTAGCCCTGGTATGCTATTTCTTTCTCCCAGCTTATTTTGTGTTGTCTCCAAAAAATAATGTTAACTTACAGAAGCCAGCCGTAAAACAAAGCATTACAATTAAATATTCTTTAGCAATTCTTTAAATTTCCAAGTATCGCACATTTTCAATTTTTATACCGTCGTATTGGGAAAAAAACGTATTTTTAAATGCAATTTGTTTGAAAACTGCATCTCAATTTATTTTTGAAATATTAATTTTTTTGTAGTTTTTTAGAGCCATTTGCTTAATAATTTTTTGTAGTTTTTTAGAGCCATTTGCTTAATATTGGCAACGGAAGTACTTTTCTGTAGAAAGTAAAGGGAAAATATTAATTATATCCTTTTGTTGCCATTTTCTCGTAACTACTGAAAAAAAAATTGAAACACGTGCTATTTTGAAAAAATATAAGCCAATGATTTCTGTTAAAACATGGAGCTATTATAAACTATATTTAATTTTAACTATCAATATTAATGTTGCAAATAAATGAAGGCATATGAATCATCAGATAGCCTTTTTTTTTTTTTTTTGCCAAGTTTCTTTAATGACGGCATCGTTTTGCTTCATTTGTCTATTATTTCGCGATAGTGACGTCCTGCGCATATTTACTATATCTGTTTAAGAGTGGATCGTAAATGAGTCTTAAGCGGATGCGAATGACGTCATTTTACATAAAATAAAAGCGTGTGCTGTAAGTCTTAAAATTGAAATATGTTTTGTACTATATATATATATATATATATATTTTTTTTTCCTCTTTATCGAGGGCAACATTAAATTCTGAAAAAGCAGAATTCTGTTTTCTAGTTAATTTCTTTTCAGCTGGCACAACAAAATGAAAAGCAATTTTTGACTCCTCAGTAATAAATTATCACACGTGAGTGCAGTGGCGTAGAGAGGGAGGTGAAATGTTAGGGGGATCCCTGGTGCCACAAAAGAAAAGACAATCCCAGCTAGTAGAAATTTTATGCATTTTATGGGGAAAATATTCTTTTCAAACTTTCGAAATTTAAATCTTATTTATATGTAGAATAGGAATTAAAAAACATACTGCTCAATACTGTATGTACATTAAAAAAATATTCTAATTAAAAAAGTTTATTTCAAGATTAATGCTTCATATAAATGTCTCATAGGAACATTCCACGTAAAAATGATATAATACACCACATGTAATATTTTTTTTCTAAGTTAAGATGAAAAACAAGAACAACATTTAGTATTTTCTACAGAAATAAGCAAGTAGTAACAAACCATGAATTAAATGTGAAATTGATTAAAAAAAATCAATTAAAATTATTAATTGAATAATTAAATAAAAAAATGCAATTTAACAAATTACAGCGACCATTTGGAAAATGATTTTTTCAAAGATTAAAATTTAAGACATAAAAAATCGCACGGAGTTGATCATACATTACGTATGGCATGGATTACATTTTTCGGTACTGTAAATTTTTAAACTTCTACGGAGCTGGTCATACATTACGTACGCCATGTATTAAACATTAATATTCCTGGACCAATTTTAAATGAAATTTCATTCTTAAACTTCTAAACATCCCACAATATTACTTTTTACACCGTCGTATAGAGAGAAAAAAATGTACTTTTAAATACAATTTGTTTGAAAGCTGTATCTCAATTTGTTTCTGAGTTATTAATTTTTTTTGTAGTTTTTATTACTTTTTTGTCATAGTGGCAACAGAAGTATCCATCTCTGTTGAAAGTAAAAGGAAAATACAGATTACTCTATAGACCAATCAGAAAACGAATAAAATGCGGATTCAACCAATAAAACGCTTCAGATATGTTTTTGATTTCCTACCCTGATAGAGGGCAACAATAACAATTTTTCCAAATGGTTAATAATAAAAAATACACTTTGATAAAACGCTGGCTACCCAAGAATTAACTTCAAGTTATAAGCTGAAAGTTACTATGCTGATCAAGTAGATGAACCAATTCATTACCCGGCCGTTTCTCCTTCTATCTTGCACGTTCTTTCTGCCTGAATTGAACAATAAAGTAAAATGGACATCATCTAACCATTCCACCACTCACAATTGTATCACGGTAAGCCTCACACATTTGCCGATGTATATGTCACATAGTCCTTGCATTCAAAATCAAAATGTGCTAAGACGGAATCATTAAGAACCAGAAATTTTTCCGTTTTAAAGAGGTTTCCTCCTTAGTAGGCATAATTGTATAATATTCCTTTCGCTGGGACTATGAAATTTTTATATTTCAAAGCCTTTAATGAGCGAGAAATTGTGTTTCTGTAATTTTGAATGCACACCAGAATTTTCGGAAATTTTTATTTAAAAATAAGAAAATTCTATTTTATAGCTTTATTTATTTATTTATTTTTCTTTTTACCAAAAACTCAAAAGTAAAATTTTATTCAAATATTCTGTTCCAAATTTCGATTACAATTAAGCGAGATAAAGTATATTCCACCGCCCTTCAAGTGGTTGAGGTACAATTCCATTATAGACAAGTTCGTTTTCGCAGGTTTTACTGTATGTAATAAAACCGCATTTTTTAACTATATTATTTCATTTTACTAGTAAGATATCTTTATTCCATTTTACTAGCAAGATCTCTTTATTCTAGATAAATGAAAAATAATAATACTAGACCTACGCGGACTTCACGAACATTCGTTGAGGACTCTTTGGTGTCGTGGACCTATACCGATACCCACCGGTTTGAAAAAATGAGCAGAAATGCTATGAACGTGATCAAAACAACCAATAAGACATGCTTTATCCGTTAGAAAAAAATGTTGGGAATTTATTATCCCAATTATCTATAAAACGTTAAACATCATTAGCACGCGATATCACGCATCATCTTTTCATCCCATGAACTGTGCTGTTACGATGCAATCTATAGTCATGGAAGAGACGATAACGCGTGGGCAGCGTAGCACCATCTTCCGGATGCTGAAATTATAACGTTCTGGAACTTACTTTTCGGATAATCCTCGTAATAATTTATCAGAATATCACAATGTATATTCCATACGGAAAAGTCAAAGCATATATTAAAATATTTATTTGCTTAAAAGACGTTACTCAAACACATTAAAAGTATATTAAAAACCTATATTGACATGTTTCAACTACACTGCTCAAAACAATTAAAGGATATTGCAGTTTTAGGTGGATTATGTATCTGGTAAACTGTTTAGCTGATTGATACATGGTCGACAAACATAGTAGGTTATATGAGAATAAATTACACATGTTTGGCAGAAAAAAATGCATTTTATTGCGCATTTGTGTACTAAAGGAAAAAAACACAATTTGTGCATATGAGAAAAAAAGAATAAGAAAAGGTGTTTTCTTCAAAGAAAATCATTTTCAGTAGGGGGTATGGTTTCCACGGGAGGCCAGCAATGTTGAACACCTTTGAGGCATGGACTCAATGAGGCTATTAATGACGAGTTGGGGTATTCTGCCCCACTCTTCCAGAAGAGCTCTTTCCAGTTCTTGGAGAGTTTGTGGGGATTGTTGGCGGCCAGAAACTCGTCTTCCTAGAGCGTCCCAAACGAGCTCGATTGGATTCATGTCTGGAGAACACGCTGGCCATTCCATTCGAACGATTCCTTCCTCGAAAAGGAAATCCTCCACCAGGTTTGCACGATGTGGCCTGCAGTTATCGTCCATTAAAATGAAGTTATCTCCGATTGCTGCAGCGTAAGGGACTACAATAGGTCTGAGGATCTCATCCCTATATCGGCGACCAGTCAGAGCTCCATCTCGAATGATGTAGAGGTCAGTGCGCCCGTCAATGGAGATGCCACCATACACCAACACTCCTCCACCGCCAAATCTGACACTTTCGTGCACGAACGCAGGATTATTCCTACTGCCACGGTCCCTCCAGATGAAAATACGCCTATTATCCGGATGCACAGAAAAACGGGACTCGTCAAAAAACAGAATATTGCCCCATTCATTTCTCCTCCAGTTGACATGCTCGGTTGCCCACTCCCTGCGGTCGCGACGATGCCTTGATGCTAATATAACACATACCATCGGTCGGCGAGCATACAGACCTACAGCATGGAGCCGGTTTCGGACAGTCTGAGTTGAAATCGTGGTGCCTGTAGCCGAGCGAAGGTGTTGTTGGAGAAGAGTAGCGTTCATGGTTCGGTGTCTCCGAGCTGTTAACGCTAAATACCGATCTTCATTGGGCGTTGTTGCCTGTCTACGACCTTGCCCTGGTCTTCGGCCTGCACATCCACTCTCCAAAAAACGGTTCCAGATCCTGGAAATGACACTTTGTGACACTCCAATGGCTTGCGCTACTTCGGCTTGAGTTTGGCCCCCTTCTAACCTACCAACAATTCTCAAAGCTTCTGAATCTGTCAAATGACTTCGCTGAGACATCGTACTCATCGAAAGAAAGCAATCACTGAATGCCGATCATCCTTGTCTTCATTCTCTTTTATCCAGTCGAAAGTCAAATTTCATTCGCTGCCGCTGAAGCGACGTTTTTGACGTCGAACTCAAAATTTGCATACTGCACAGTTTGAAAACCAGAAAAATTTGCATTTGTGATTCTCTTCTTCTATTTTCGGCAAAAAAAATTTCGTTTATATCTTTATTTTATATAAAACTTCAAATATCCTTTATTTGTTTTGAGCAGTGTATTTGACTGAGTCGTCATCAGAATGCATAACAGAAATTACAAATACAATGCATATGAAAACTGGGAAATTTTTTTTTTCTCCCCGTTTGGAATATATATTGTGATATAGTTATTAGTGGACGTAATTAAGATTTATCTACCCTATCTATATTATAAAGGACAAACATATCTGTGCGTAACGCATACGTCATTTTGCGAATGGCAACACTTTCAAATATGAAATAAAATTTTGGTTTTGCAATTTTCTCTACTGCAAATTTTTAAACTTCTAAACATCGCACATTTTAAATTTTTACACGGTCGTATAAGGAAAAAAATGTTCTTTTAAATGCAATTTGTTGGAAAGCTGTATCTCAATTTATTTTTGAGATATTAATTTTTTTGTAGTTTTTAATACCATTTTTCTTATCGTGGCAACAAAAGTACCCCATTTCTATTGAAAGTCACTGAAAGTAAACGGAAAATAGTGAAAAATAGGAGATATTGTATCTTTTTGTTGCCATTTTCTCATAAAACATGAAAAAAAAGTTGAAATTAAAATATGGGCTATGCAAGAATATTGTCTGTTATTCCGTGATAATGACGTCATATGCATACTTTTCTATAGACGAAGTTTAAGATTGGATTGTAAAAAAGAATTGCTTTAGCGGATGCAAATGACGTCATTTTATAAAAGAGCGTGTATTTTAATTCTTACACCTCAATTATGTTTTGTAGAAGTGCGTCATTTTCAGAGCCCAGCTGCTTTGAAATTCTTCACAGGTGAAAATGCTTCACTTTTGAAAAAAATGTAATCGAAATCACACACTGATAAAACGTATTGTTCTCAAACGCAAAGCTCTTCATTTGTAGATGTGATCGCACTATCTGTGTTTTAGGTAGCTTTCTTTACAAAAAAGCTACCTATTGCAGCCGTTCGGAGGAAAGCGATTTCAAAAAATTTTGGTATATTTTCATCGATCATGACCCCAGACCCCGAAACCACCCTCCGTTCAAAATTGATATATATATATATATATATATCTGACCTATGTCACACTGTAACTCCCGTAATTATGAACCGATTTCGATGTAATTCGGTGTGTACATAGTACATACCAATGTCTCGACCGAGTTCGTTGGCCAGCTTCATCCGCCGTTTTGTTTCAAAATGGCGGCCATTTAAAATTTTTAAAAAATTTTTAAACTTGAAATGTGGTACCAAAAAATTAAAAATGGAAAAATATTTTTTTCTTATGTATTTGACCTTTATACAAAGATTCCGGAGCAGTTTTTGCTTCGTCTATATCTTAAAAAATGGCTGAGTTATAGCATTTTGAATTTCTAGCGTGGCTGACATTTTGAAACGTCCTGATTTTTGTCACGCGATAAAAGGCGTATTTATGAACCGATTTGGATGTAACTTCGTTTATACATAGTACATACCAATCTCTCGACCGAGTTCGTTGGCCAGCTTCATCCGCCATTTTGTTTTAAAATGGCGGCCATTTAAAATTTTTTTAAAAATTTAAAATTTGAAATGTGGTACCAAAAAATTGAAAATGGAAAAATATTTTTTCTTATGTATTTGACCTTTATACAAAGATTTCGGAGCAGTTTTTGTTTCGTCTATATCTTAAAAAATGGCTGAGTTATAGCATTTTGAATTTCTAGCGTGGCTGACATTTTGAAACGTCCTGAATTTTGTCACGCGATAAAAGGCGTATTTATGAACCGATTTGGATGTAACTTCGTTTATACATAGTACATACCAATGTCTCGACCGGGTTCGTTGGTCAGCTTCATCCGCCATCTTGTTTAAAAATGGTGGCCATTTAAATTTTTAAGAAAAAATTAAATTTGAAATGTGGTACCAAAAAATTAAAAATTGAAAAAATATTTTCATCTTATGTTTTTGACCTTGATAAAAAGTTTCGGGAGCAGTTTTTGTTTCGTCTATATCTTAAGAAAGTCCTTCCGGCCAGTGCCGGGAGGAAGAGGTAGCTTTCATAATCCTTATTTAAAAAAAGCCAACTTATATCATGCAAACACACGAAGCTCAATTTAGTGGAAACCGAATATAGGAGATTCAATACTAATTTTTATCAATATAATGAATGAGAATTTCGCGAAATTAGTCAGCTTTATCCAAGCTGCTTTTCTTTAAAGTAACTTATATTTGGCTGCCAAATTCGGCAATTTCTTAAAGTGCCTGTCATTTTAAGACAACATGGTGGATGAGGCTAAGCAGTGAACTTGGTCGAGACCTTAGTAATTGCTGTGCACATGCTCACTCACATCGGAATCGGTTAATATATAGGAGTTCTGTCGCATGCAAAAAATCAGATTTTTCAAAATGTCACCCACAATAGCAATTGAAACTGCTATATCTGAGCCATTTTTTAAGGTAAAGACAAACAAAAAATGCTCCTGAATCCTTATATCAAGATCAAATACTTAAGAAAGAAACCTTTTTCAATTTCTAATTTTTTTGCACCTCACTTTAAATATATATATATATTTTAATTTAATGGCCGCCATTTTGAAACAAGCTGGCTGATGAGTCTGGTCAGCGAACTTGGTCGAGGTGTTGATGTATACTATCCACATGCCTTCTTACATCGAAATAGGCGAATACGTGAGTTATCGCGTGACAAATACAAGATCGTTTCAAAATGTTAGCCATGCTAGAAATTCAAATTTCTATAAATCAACCATTTTTTAAGATATCAACAAAAGAACAAATTTTCAGACACAAAAACTGCTCCGGAATCTTTGTATCAAGGCCAAACACATAAAAAAAATCTTTTTCATTTTCCAATTTTTTAATACCTCATTTTGAATTTTAAATTTAATTTTTTTAAATGGCCGCCATTTTGAAACAAGATGGCGGATGAAGCTGGCCAACGAACTCGGTCGAGATATTTGTATGTACTATGTACACACCATGGTACATCCAAGTCGGTTCATAAATACGCCTGTTATTACGTGAGAAAAATCAGGTCGTTTCAAAATGTCAGCCACGCTAGAAATTCAAAATGCTATAACTCAGCCATTTCTTAAGATATAGACGAAACAAAAACTGCTCTCGAATCCTTTTATCAAGGTCAAACACATAAGAAGAAAATATTTTTTCAATTTTCAATTTTTGGTACCACATTTCAAATTTAAATTTTTCTTAAAAATTTAAATGGCCGCCATTTTTAAACAAGATGGCGGGTGAAGCTGGCCAACAAACCCGGTCGAGACATTGGTATGTACTATGTATAAACGAAGTTACATCCAAATCGGTTCATAAATACGCCTTTTATCGCGTGACAAAATTCAGGACGTTTCAAAATGTCAGCCACGCTAGAAATTCAAAATGCTATAACTCAGCCATTTTTTAAGATATAGACGAAACAAAAACTGCTCCGAAAGCTTTGTATAAAGGTCAAATACATAAGAAAAAAATATTTTTCCATTTTCAATTTTTTAGTACCACATTTCAAATTAAAAATTTTTAAAAAAATTTTAAATGGCCGCCATTTTGAAACAAAATGGCGGATGAAGCTGGCCAACGAACTCGGTCGAGAGATTGGTATGTACTATGTACACACCGAATTACATCCAAATCGGTTCATAAATACGCCTTTTATCGCGTGACAAAATTCAGGACGTTTCAAAATGTAGGCCACGCTAGAAATTCAAAATGCTATAACTCAGCCATTTTTTAAGATATAGACGAAACAAAAACTGCTCCGGAATCTTTGTATAAAGGTCAAATACATAAGAAAAAAATATTTTTCCATTTTTAATTTTTTGGTACCACATTTCAAGTTTTAAATTTTTTTAAAATTTTTAAATGGCCGCCATTTTGAAACAAAACGTCGGATGAAGCTGGTTAACGAACTCGATCGAGACATTGGTATGTACTATGTACACACCGAATTACATCGAAATCGGTTCATAATTACGGGAGTTACAGTGTGACATAGGTCATATATATATATATATATATATATATATATATATATCAATTTTGAACGGAGGGTGGTTTCGGGGTCTGGGGGTCATGATCAATGAAAATATACCAAAATTTTTTGAAATCGCTTTCCTCCGAACGGCTGCAATAGGTAGCTTTTTTGTAAAGAAAGCTACCTAAAATGGCTGAGTTATAGCATTTTGAATTTCTAGCGTGGCTGACATTTTGAAACGTCCTGATTTTTCTCACGTAATAACAGGCGTATTTATGAACCGACTTGGATGTACCTTGGTGTGTACATAGTACGTACAAATATCTCTACCGAGTTCGTTGGCCGGCTTCATCCGCCATCTTGTTTCAAAATTGCGGCCATTTAAAAAAATTAAAAAATAAAAAAATTTAAATGAGATACCAAAAAATTGGAAAGTGAAAAAGATTTTTTTTTGTATGTGTTTGACCTTAATACAAAGATTCCGGAACAGTTTTTCTTTCGTCTGATTCTAAAAAAAATGTCTGAGTAATAGCATTTTGAATTTCTCTTGTGGCTGACATTTTAAAACGACCTGATTTTTGTCACGCGATAACAGGCGTAATTATGAACCTATTTGGATGTAACTTGGTCTGTACATAGTACATACCAATGTCTCGACCGAGTTCGTTGGCCAGCTTCATTCGCCATCTTGTTTCAAAAGCGTTGCCATTTAAAAAAAATTAAATTTAAAATTCAAAATGAGGTATTAAACAATTGTAAAATGAAAAAGATTTTTTTATGTGTTTGGCCTTGATACAAAGATTCCGGAGCAGTTTTTGTTTCTGAAAATTTGTTCTTTTGTTTATATCTTAAAAAATGGTTGGTTTATAGCACTTTGAATTTCTAGCATGGCTAACATTTTGAAACGATCTTGGATTTGTCACGCGATAACACACGTATTCGCCTATTTCGATGTAAGAAGGCATGTGGATAGTATACATCAACACCTCGACCAAGTTCGCTGGCCAGAGTCATCAGCCATCTTGTTTCAAAATGACGACAATTAAATTAAAAAATATATATATATTTAAAGTGAGGTGCAAAAAAATTAGAAATTGAAAAAGGTTTCTTTCTTAAGTATTTGACCTTGATATAAGGATTCAGGAGCATTTTTTGTTTGTCTTTATCTTAAAAAATGGCTCAGATATAGCAGTTTCAATTTCTATTGTGGGTGACATTTTGAAAAATCTGATGTTTTGCATGCGACAGCACTTCTATATATTAACCGATTCCGATGTGAGTGAGGTTGTGCACAGCAATTACTAAGATCTCGACCAAGTTCACTGCTTAGCCTCATCCACCATGTAGTCTTAAAATGACAGGCACTTTAAGAAATTGCCGAATTTGGCAGCCAAATATATGTTACTTTAAAGAAAAGCAGCTTGGATAAAGCTGACTAATTTCGCGAAATTCTCATTCATTATATTGATAAAAATTAGTATTGAATCTCCTATATTCGGTTTCCACTAAATTGAGCTTCGTGTGTTTGAGTTATATAATTTGGCTTTTTTTAAATAAGGATTATGAAAGCTACCTCTTCCTCCCGGCACTGGCCGGAAGGACTTTTTTTTAAATATCCTCACTTTTACATTTTAATTTTAAAATCATTTTATGAAATTTCTTCAAAATGGTGAAAATTAGATAGTTTTCATTATTGCAGACAAGAGAGAAATAATGAGGGATTTTTATCTTTTTTCATGCTATTTTCTGATAAAAATTCAAAATTGTTGATAAAAATTGTTGTATAGAGTTTAGTAACGCAAAATCCCATTAGAGACATGATATTTTGAACGGAAAATGACATACTGCATTTGAAAACACGCATTTTTCCTCATAAATTTTCTATATTGTTTTTCCTTCTGCATGTGTACTGATACTAAGTTTCAGGCACTAGGCGAAATGCTTATTTAAGTGAAAATGAAATCATATTTAAAAGAAAACGATCATTTTCTTAGATAAAACTAAACATTTTAACACAAATGCGTCTAAAAAACATAAATTACTGAAATTTTTACTCTCCGGAATTGAGATTAGAATCTCAAGTAAAGGGTGCGTCTGTTCACATAAAAGATGTTGTTGAGAATCGTGACTTCACGTTTTGAGTTAAAATGATTTTTAAATGATCAAACAAAATACAATTTTTTCAAAAATGATGAATATGGATATGAGTAGTGCGTATGCAAATTTTGAGAAGGTGAAAATTGCTGTCAGTCATTCCTGAATACCAAGCATAAGAGCCTCAATTGATAACCAAATCCTAATAACTGATCTTTATTATATTTTACTGATTACGTTTCTTCTATTTTATAAAGAACAAACGTATCTGTGCCTAACGCTGACGTCATTTTGCGAATGGCAACATTTCACGATCAAATTTCGGTCTTGAAATTTTCGCTACTCAAATTGTTTAATCTTCCGACCGTCGTACATTTTCAATTTTCGTGGCATAGGGAAAAAATTTACTTTCAAATGCAGTTTGTTTAAAAACGGTATCTTAATTGACTGGAGTATTATATTTTCTAAAATAATTTTTGAGCATGATTTTTTTTTTTTTAATTTATCTTATCACGTGCCGGTTTCAATACATAATAATAATAAACATTTTGCACATAAAGCAGCAAACATTTTTCAGCATTTGTTTCTGACTATTTTTGCATAACGAAATTAATACGAAATTAATACTAAACAGATAAAAAATAATATTAAAAAAACCGCCAATCTAACATATTTGTGAAAGACAAATTAACGAAATCAATACTTCTTTTATAAACAAATAAAATAATAATATTGTAAAAAGCCCTTCCGGCCAGTGCCAGGAGGAAGAGGTAGCTTTCATATTCCTTATTTTAAAAAAGCCAACTTATATTATTCAAACACAAGAAGCTCAATTTAGTGGAAACCGAATATAGGAGATTCAATACTAATTTTTATCAATACTAAGTCATTATGAATGAGAATTTCGCGAAATTAGTCAGCTTTATCCAAGCTGCTTTTATTTAAAGTAACTTATATTTGGCTGCCAAATTCGGCGATTTCTTAAAGTGCCTGCTATTTTAAGACAACATGGTGGATGAGGCTAACCAGTGAACTTGGTCGAGACCTTAGTAATTGCTGTGCACATGCGCACTCACATCGGAATAGATTGATATATACGAGTGCTTTCGCAGGCAAAAATTATATTTTTCAAAATGTCACCCACATTAGATATTGAAATTGCTATATCTCAGCCATTTTTTAAGATAAAGACAAACAAAAAATGCTCCTGAATCCTTATATCAAGGTCAAATACTTAAGAAAGAAACCTTTTTCAATTTCTAATTTTTTTGCACCTCACTTTAAATATAATTTTTTTTAATTTTATGGCCGCCATTTTGAAACAAGATGGTTGATGAAGCTGGCCAGAGAACTTGGTCGAGATATTTATATATACTATCCACATGCCTTCTTACATCGAAATTGGCGAATACGTGTGTTATCGCGTGACAGATACAAGATCGTTTCAAAATGTTAGCCATGCTAGAAATTCAAAGTGCTATAATTCAACCATTTTTTAAGATATTCACAAAAGAACAAATTTTCAGAAACAAAAACTGCTCCGGAATCTTTATATCAAGGCCAAACACATAAAAAAAATCTTTTTCATTTTCCAATTTTTTAATACCTCATTTTAAATTTTAAATTTAATTTTTTTAAATGGCAACCATTTTGAAACAAGATGGCGAATGAAGCTGGCCAACGAACTCGGTCGAGACATTGGTATGTACTATGTACAGACCAAGTTACATCCAAATCGGTTCATAAATACGCCTGATATCGCGTGACAAAAATCAGGTCGTTTTAAAATGTCAGCTACAATAGAAATTCAAAATGCTATAACTCAGCCATTTTTTTAGATATAGACGAAACAAAAACTGTTCCGGAATCTTTGTATTAAGGTCAAACACATACGAAAAAAATCTTTTTCATTTTCCAATTTTTTGGTATCTCATTTTAAATTAAATTTTTTTTTTAATTTTTTAAATGGCCGCCATTTTGAAACAAGATGGCGGATGAAGCTGGACAACGAACTCGGTCGAGATATTTGTATGTACTATGTACACACCAAGGTACATCCAAATCGGTTCATAAATACGCCCGTTAACACGTGACAAAAATCAGGACGTTTCAAAAAGTCAGCCACGCTAGAAATTCAAAGTGCTATAACTCAGCCATTTTTTAAGATATAGACAAAACAAAAACTGCTCCCGAATCTTTTTATCAAGGTCAAACACATAAGAAAAAAATATTTTTTCAATTTTCAATTTTTTGGTACCACATTTCAAATTTAAATTTTTCTTAAAAATTTAAATGGCTGCCATTTTTAAACAAGATGGCGGATGAAGCTGGCCAACGAACTAGGTCGAGACATTAGTATGTACTATGTATAAACGAAGTTACATTCAAATCGGTTCATAAATACGCCTTTTATCGCGTGACAAAATTCAGGACGTTTCAAAATGTCAGCCACGCTAGAAATTCAAAATGCTATAACTCAGCCATTTTTTAAGATATAGACGAAACAAAAACTGCTCCGGAATCTTTGTATAAAGGTCAAATACATAAGAAAAAAAATATTTTACCATTTTCAGTTTTTTGGTATCACATTTCAAATTAAAAATTTTTTAAAACATTTTAAATGGCCGCAATTTTGAAACAAAATGCCGGATGAAGCTGGCCAACTTTATATCGCGCGGAGCTCGATTACGAAAGATTAATCCGTTTGCCCTTAAAACAAAATAAAAAGTTCCTCATTTTCTTATGGCTAATATCCATAAAAAAAAAACTTCCCTATGAATAAGTAAATAAAATAATATAAATAAAACACAAATTTAACTGGCATGTATAAGCTCTGAAAATATCAGAATATAAAAGGACGCCATAAGTAGCAAAAACTCGGTCAAATAACTCTTAGCATGCGGCTAATAAGAAAATATCGCTTTTTATAAATTTCAAAAATTTATTTGATTGTGTAATTCGTATTTTCCATATGAAAAATGCTTTTTTAATGTAAGTGGGCAATCTAAAAAAATTATTGCATATAAAAAAAGTCCTTCCGGCCAGTGCCGGGAGGAAGAGGTAGCTTTCATATTCCTTATTTTTAAAAAGCCAACTTATATTATTCAAACACACGAAGCTCAATTAAGAGGAAACCGAATGTAGGAGATTCAATACTAATTTTTATCAATACTAAATCATTATGAATGAGAATTTCGCGAAATTAGTCAGCTTTATCCAAGCTGCTTTTATTTAAAGTCACTTATATTTGACTGCCAAATTCGGCGATTTCTTAAAGTGCCTGCCATTTTAAGACAACAAGGTAGATGAGGCTAACCAGTGAACTTGGTCGAGACCTTAGTAATTGCTGTGCACATGCTCACTCATATCGGAATCGGTTGATATATACGAGTGCTGTCGCAGGCAAAAAATCAGATTTTTCAAAATGTCACCCACTTTAGAAATTGAAACCGCTATATCTGAGCCATTTTTTAAGATAAAGACAAACAAAAAATGCTCCTGAATCCTTATATCAAGGTCAAATACTTAAAAAAGAAACCTTTTTCAATTTCTAATTTTTTTGCACCTCACTTTAAATATAATTTTTTTTTAATTTAATGGCCGCCATTTTGAAACAAGATGGCTGATGAAGTTGGCCAGCGAACTTGGTCGAGATATTGATGTATACTATCCACATGCCTTCTTCCATCGAAATAGGCGAATACGTGTGGTATCTCGTGACAAATATAAGATCGTTTCAAATTGTTAGCCATGATTGAAATTCAAAGTGCTATAATTCAACCACTTTTTAAGATATAAACAAAAGAACAAATTTTCAGAAACAAAAACTGCTCCAGAATCTTTGTATCAAGGCCAAACACATAAAAAAAATCTTTTTCATTTTCCAATTTTTTAATACCTCATTTTAAATTTTAAATTACATTTAAAAAAAAATGGCAACCCCTTTGAAACAAGATGGCGAATGAAGCTGACCAACGAACTCGGTCGAGACATTGGTATGTACTATGTACAGACCAAGTTACATTCAAATCGGTTCATAAATACGCCTGTTATCGCGTGACAAAAATCAGGTCGTTTTAAAATGTCAGCCACAATAGAAATTCAAAATGTTATAACTCAGCCATTTTTTTTAGATGTAGACGAAACAAAACCTGTTGCGGAATCTTTGTATTAAGGTCAAACACATACAAAAAAAAATCTTTTTCATTTTCCAATTTTTTGGTATCTCATTTTAAATTTATTTTTTTTTAAATTTTTTTAAATGGCCACCATTTTGAAACAAGATGGCGAATGAAGCTGGTCAACGAACTCGGTTGAGTTATTTGTATGTACTATGTACACACCAAGGTACATCGAGATCGGTTCATAAATACGTCTGTTATCACGTGGCAAAAATGAGGACGTTTCAAAATGTCAGCCACGCTAGAAATTCAAAATGCTATAACTCAGCCATTTTTTAAGATATAGACGAAACAAAAACTGTTCCCGAATCTTTTTATCAAGGTCAAACACATAAGAAAAAAATATTTTTTCAATTTTCAATTTTTTGCTACCACATTTCAAAATTAATTTTTTTCTTAAAATTTTAAATGGCCGCCATTTTTAAACAAGATGGCGGATGAAGCTGGCCAACGAACTCGTTCGAGACATTGGTCTGTACTATGTATAAACGAAGTTACATCCAAATCGGTTCATAAATACGCCTTTTATCGCGTGACAAAATTCAGGACGTTTCAAAATGTCAGCTTCTCTAGAAATTCAAAATGCTATAACTCAGCCATTTTTTAAGATATAGACGAAACAAAAACTGCTACGGAGTCTTTGTATAAAGGTCAAATACATAAGAAAAAAATATTTTTCCATTTTCAATTTTTGGTACCACATTTCAAATTTTAAACTTTTTAAAAATTTTTAAATGGCCGCCATTTTGAAACAAAATGGCGGATGAAGCTGGCCAACGAACTCGGTCGAGACATTGGTATGTACTATGTACACACCGAATTACATCCAAATCGGTTCATAAATACGAGAGTTACAGTGTGACATATGTCAGATATATATATATATATATATATATATATATATATATATCAATTTTGAACGGAGGGTGGTTTCGGGGTCTGGGGGTCATGATCGATGAAAATATACCAAAATGTTTTGAAATCGCTTTCCTCCGAACGGCTGCAATAGGTAGCTTTTTGTAAAGAAAGCTTGAAAAGCTTTTGAAAAGAATTTTAGAAAAGGTTACTATTTTAAACTAATTTGGCGAGAAGTCTGGCCTAACTTAAATGTATGCTAAGAAATGTATCATGTTACTTTTATTCATAATTCAATTTGTATTTCATTATCATTTTATTTCATACAAGCAGAAACATTTAAAATAAATGGCTTTCACTTCTTTATTTTTTTTTAAACGAAATGAAAAGAAAAAAAGTCCTTCCGCCCAGTGCCGGGAGGAAGAGGTAGCTTTCATAATCCTTATTTAAAAAAAGCCAAATTATATCATTCAAACACACGAAGCTCAATTTAGTGGAAACCGAATATAGGAGATTCAATACTAATTTTTATCAATATAATGAATGAGAATTTCACGAAATTAGTCAGCTTTATCCAAGCTGCTTTTCTTTAAAGTAACATATATTTGGCTGCCAAATTCGGCAATTTCTTAAAGTGCCTGTCATTTTAAGACAACATGGTGGATGAGGCTAAGCAGTGAACTTGGTCGAGACCTTAGTAATTGCTGTGCACATGCTCACTCACATCGGAATCGGTTAATATATAGGAGTGCTGTCGCATGCAAAAAATCAGATTTTTCAAAATGTCACCCACAATAGAAATTGAAACTGCTATATCTGAGCCATTTTTTAAGGTAAAGACAAACAAAAAATGCTCCTGAATCCTTATATCAAGGTCAAATACTTAAGAAAGAAACCTTTTTTCAATTTCTAATTTTTTTGCACCTCACTTTAAATTTAATATATTTTTTAATTTAATGGTCGCCATTTTGAAACAAGATGGCTGATGAATCTGGCCGGCGAACTTGGTCGAGGTGTTGATGTATACTATCCACATGCCTTCTTACATCGAAATAGGCGAATACGTGTGTTATCGCGTGACAAATACAAGATCGTTTCAAAATGTTAGCCATGCTAGAAATTCAAAGTGCTATAAATCAACCATTTTTTCAGATATAAACAAAAGAACAAATTTTCAGAAACAAAAACTGCTCCGGAAACTTTGTATCAAGGCCAAACACATAAAAAAATCTTTTTCATTTTCCAATTGTCTAATATCTCATTTTGAATTTTAAATTTAATTTTTTTTAAATGGCAACCCTTTTGAAACAAGATGGCGAATGAAGCTGGCCAACGAACTCGGTCGAGACATTGGTATGTACTATGTACAGACCAAGTTACATCGAAATAGGTTCATAATTACGCCTGTTATCGCGTGACAAAAATCAGGTCGTTTTAAAATGTCAGCCACAAGAGAAATTCAAAATGCTATTACTCAGCCATTTTTTTTAGATATAGACGAAAGAAAAACTGTTCCGGAATCTTTGCATTAAGGTCAAACACATACAAAAAAAATCTTTTTCACTTTCCAATTTTTTGGTATCTCATTTAAATTTTTTTATTTTTTAATTTTTTTAAATGGCCGCCATTTTGAAACAAGATGGCGGATGAAGCCGGCCAACGAACTCGGTCGAGATATTTGTATGTACTATGTACACACCAAGGTACATCCAAGTCGGTTCATAAATACGCCTGTTATTACATGAGAAAAATCAGGACGTTTCAAAATGTCAGCCACAATAGAAATTTAAAATGATATAACTCAGCCATTTCTTAAGATATAGACGAAACAAAAACTGCTCCCGAATCTTTTTATCAAGGTCAAACACATAAGAAGAAAATATTTTTTCAGTTTTTAATTTTTTGGTACCACATTTCAAATTTAAATTTTTCTTAAAAATTTAAATGGCCACCATTTTTAAACAAGATGGCGGATGAAGCTGACCAACGAACCCGGTCGAGACATTGGTATGTAGTATGTATAAACGAAGTTACATCCAAATCGGTTCATAAATACGCCTTTTATCGCGTGACAAATTTCAGGACGCTTCAAAATGTCAGCCACGCTAGAAATTCAAAATGCTATAACTCAGCCATTTTTTAAGATATAGACGAAACAAAAGCTGCTCCGAAATCTTTGTATAAAGGTCAAATACATAAGAAGAAATATTTTTCCATTTTCATTTTTTTGGTACCACATTTCAAATTTTAAATTTTTAAAAAAATTTTAAATGGCCGCCATTTTGAAACAAAATGGCGGACGAAGCTGGCCGACGAACTCGGTCGAGAGATTGGTATGTACTATGTACACACTGAATTACATCCAAATCGGTTCATAAATACGCCTTTTATCGCGTGACAAAATTCAGGACGTTTCAAAATGTCAGCCACGCTAGAAATTCAATATGCTATAACTCAGCCATTTTTTAAGATATAGACGAAACAAAAACTGCTCCGGAATCTTTGTATAAAGGTCAAATACATAAGAAAAAAATATTTTTCCATTTTTAATTTTTTGGTACCACATTTCAAATTTTAAATTTTTTTAAAATTTTTAAATGGCCGCCATTTTGAAACAAAACAGCGGATGAAGCTGGCCAACGAACTCGGTCGAGACATTGGTATGTACTATGTACACACCGAATTACATCGAAATCGGTTCATAATTACGGGAGTTACAGTGTGACATAGGTCAGATATATATATATATATATATATATATATATATATATATCAATTTTGAAAGGAGGGTGGTTTCGGGGTCTGGGGGTCATGATCGATGAAAATATACCAAAATTTTTTGAAATCGCTTTCCTCCGAACGGCTGCAATAGGTAGCTTTTTTGTAAAGAAAGCTACCTAATATTAGGCACAGATGTCATATACGCACCGGGGTACCTAATTGGCGCCAAAATGGCATTATTTTGGTTGACATGGTAACCCGGCTATTGTTGTTTATTTAATAATAAGTGTTTATTTACTTTATTTCTTTTTTTAAATTGCATAAATTGTTTTGTTCTATAGTTTATAAAAAAATAATAGAAAATAATTAAAAAATACGGTACTACTTAGTTATTCCGTCGACCCATTTCGCCAAATTATATAAATCGCCAAACCACTCGCCAAATTATACAAATTGACATAATTTTTATTTTAAATAACGAAAGAACAAAGAAAATAGTATAACATTAATAAATATACAAATAAAACGTCGAAATAAAAATCACTTGATGACGTAAACGCGTGTAACTTGCTTAAAGTCAAGTGAATGTGACATTTATCAACCATTATTGTCATTTAATCTTATAGTTTGGTGATAGATTTTTGGTCGACGGGATAACTAAGTAGTACCAAAAAACTGGTATTCGAAAACGAGGATTTCGCCAAATTTTCGTAAAAAAAATTACGCCAAACCGGGTGCGTATATGGCATCTGGCCAAATATTAAATGATGTTACAAACGATGACCATTTAATTTCAACTTCAAAGCAATGTTTTAATTTACCACTCGAAAAAAAAAAAATGCTAACTGGCGAGTTGAAAAATAGTTATTGGCGAGATTTGCACCCGGCTAGCGTAATAGTACCAAGAATTCTTTGCGACAATGCTTTTATGTAGTATTATTCGAAAAAAAAAATTGATTTTTTAAAATCGAAATGGAAAACTTTCGGCACAGATGCCACATACGGTCCCATATTGGCGCTATTTTTTTCTGATGCCAATGTCATATACGCAACGGGTACTTAACTGGCGCCATAGTATCGTTATTTTGCTTGATTTGATAAGCCGGATGTTGTTGTTCATGCTGTTGATCTTTTCCCCAAATTAGCGTCGGAAAAAAATCGCGCCAATATGGGGCCGTATATGATATCTGGGCCAAACTTTCATATGAAAAGCGAAGGGATCAGAGCGTATTTATTTATGGCAGTTACATGACTTGGACTATTATAATATAGATGAAATGATAGCGATAGAATAATATTTGGCGACTTATCACCTGTACCTGGCTAACATTAAAGTACCAAAATGTCACCAGGAATATAAAAAGCGAAGTGGTTCACCCGGAACTCTTGATGATAGTCACGTGACTTAGGCTATTGTTATAGAAATTGTTTTAAAATACAGGGAGACAAAGACTCTGTACACTTAATTCCTTTTATTTTTAGCTCCTTTTCAAACGTTTAACTGATCCTCTTTAATCAAACACGAAAACAACCATTGGATGTCTTAACAGCAACTGATTCGGCCTTAAATTTTTGAAATCAAAGCAAATTGAATGTAAACCCGTTTACAGGGAGATCTGCACAGCTTTTTTCAGTATTATTCAATTTTCTATAATATTTTTTAAACCGATCAGATTAGCGTGTTTTTAGATCCTGCGGTGTCTGAACGGGGGTTGGCGAGCGTAGCTTGCAGGGGGCAGAGCCCGATAGTTACTCTTATTTATACTTACACTTGCAATTTATAAGAAGTAAAAAATAAGTTTTTAGGGATTTTTTTATTTTATTTTATATGGTCAGATCTGTGTATGATTTGCTTAAGACATGGACCCAGTATTTAGATGATTAGAGAGTATGTTGGATAGATGTGTATGTTATTCTTTTTCTTTTTTTTCTTCTTTTATTTCAAATGTATGTAGTGAAAGTGAAGCAAAAGATAATCTTTAGAGTTTCCTCATTATTTATTTTTCAGGTGAAATTATTTATTGCTTTAGCTCCAGAGACGTTTATGGGATCTATGACTTCCGTTTTAACAAAGCTGATTCCGTTCGCTGACGCAATCATGGTAAGTACGTTGTAAAAAATATCAAATGTTTCTTATTTTACGAAAATATAATATAACGACGAACGAGAATTTGCAATTAACTCTTCCGATGAAAATCAAATTTCAAAGTAATTGCTTAAGAGGCGCAAAGGCCAACCTAGTGAAAAGGATTCCATGCCGGGACTCGAACCCGGGCCATCAGTATAGCGCACTGACGTTCTACCGACTAAACCACATGGAACGGTACCCAGCCTGGAAAATTTCTCACTATTATCTGTTGGTAAGGCTCACGATAAATATTCCATCTTGTGCTGCATTTCTAGCCTTGCCAACAGATAATAGTGAGAAATTTTCCATGCTGGGTATCGTTCCATGTGGTTTAGTCGATAGAACGTCAGTAATACTGATGGCCCGGGTTCGAGTCTCGGCATGGAATCTTTTTCACTATGTTGGCCTCTTAAGCAATTACTTTGAAATTTGATTTTCATTTGAAATATTGTATGCAAGGCGAATGTTTCTCTCTGGAATAATTTCCATGTATTAATAACTCTTCCGAGTTACCCCCGATTCCGAAAAGCCCTCTTTATCTTTAGAAACTTCAGAAAACCACGTATTTTCCGGATTTAAAGAAGCATTTATAAAAACATTTTTTTTTCTTTGATTTTTAGAAACGTTTCCGAATAGTTTCTATAATGCATTAATCAGTTTTCTCAAACCAAAATATCGGTTTTTCGAATACTATTTATTTTCAAGTAAATATTTTCAGATAACTGAAATACCTGAATAACTGAATTTATACATGCTAGAGTAACAAAATAACTGTTAAAGCTGTTAAGGGGACAAGGGACCTTAAAATCCTTAAAAATAATTTTTTCTATTTTTTGTAAATTTCACCTAAATATTATTCAAGGGTACATTATATGCAGTATGGCATGCATTTATCCCCCCCCACCCCCCCCCCAAAAAAAAAGATAAAAAATGGAATTTTACGCGTTGTTTTAGAAATGCCTCCTGCGCGTTCCATATCAATGAAAATCCCCAATATTTTTTATAAAAGTTTGTTTATATATATAAATAAAATAGAGCATCGAATTTTATATATTTAAATTTAAAGGTTAAAAAAAAATTCAAAACTTTGAAATTTTTTCGAAAAAATTTCAAAAATTTTCAATTTTTTCAATTTTAATATTTAAGATGAAATTTACAAAAAAAAAAAAAAAAAAAAAAAAAAAAAAACAATTTGAAATTTTGAAATTTTTTCGAAAAAATTGAAAAAATTTTCAATTTTTTATTATAATATTTAAGATAAAATTTAAAAAATTAAAAAAAAATTTCAAAATTTCAAAATTTTTTCGAAAGAATTTCAAAATTTTTCAATTATTTTTTTTTATTCTTAAATTTAAATATATAAAATTCAATGCTCCATTTTATTTATATATATAAAACAAACTTTTATATTGGGGATTTTCATTGATATGGAAAGCGCAAGAGGTATTTCGAATATTTCTAAGACGGGCGCGTAAAATTCCATTTTTTTTCTCAAAAATAAATTAATTTTTTTTTTCTGATAAATGCATGTCATAATGCATATGATGTACCCTTGAATAATATTTAAGGTGAAATTTACCAAAAAAAATATTTTAAAGGATTTTAAGGTGCTTTGTCCCCTTAATTTATCAGGTTTTCTGTAAAACGCGTTTGTTGAACATCAAAATGTTTATTTAGGAATGGATAACATGCGAAAAACTTCTTTTCCATGTTGAGAAAACTAAATAATGCACTATTAAAAACTACCCGGAGACGTTTGCGATAATTAATGGCAGCGAAAGAAACTTTGTTTTTATAAAGGATTCTTTAAATCTCGAAAGTATATTGGTTTCTGTGGATTCAAAAGATAAAGAACGTTTTTTGGAATCGTGGGTGATTCGGAAGGGGTTATTGTATATTTTCACTCGTGGTTATATTGTATTTTTGTATAGTAAGAGACATTTTGTTTACAGTGTAATTTGTATTATATTCCATTAAGGGAGCATGGGAGTGGTTAAGACACCACTCCACTAATCGCTTGCGAGCGTAAGAGGTGTGCCGGTTCAACTCCTGGCGACTCCGTTGAATACTCTTTGTGGAATTCCCAGATGTCATCTTCAGGTGTTGTCTATTTCCTTGTGTCTATTCTATCCCGTCCTTATATCTATCGACGACGGCTTATAAGCGGGTACTTAATGCCAAGCACACAAGTCGGATGTAGGTGTTCAATAAACAAATAAAGCACGGGAATTTTTCGCCTTGAAAAACAAGAGCCTTTTATGAAGTTTTTTTTAACATCTATCTTGCAGAGAGATAGAAAAAGAAGAGGTTTTAGCAGTCTTTTTTTTTTTTTTTTTTTTTTTTTCATCTAGCAGCGAGATAGAAAAAAGGAGGGTTTTGTTTTCAGTTTTTTTAACATCTAGCAGCGAGATAGAAAAAAGGAGCTTTTTGCTTCAAAACCAAGTTTCGATACATTTTTAAAGAGAAATGCGCCTTTTGGCTTCGTTTTTTTTTCTGCTTTCTTTTCCCTGGTATTGTGCAACATGTAACGTTCCGCGGTGCTAAAGGTTTGTCCAAGTGGTTTCCTCTGAATCCAGTGAAACAAAAATAACGTCAAATGTGCATAATTGTTGAAATTTTTTTGAAATTTTGGATTTTTTAACAGAATGGTGCACTATCAAACTTAATGTATCAGTTCTAAATAAAAGAAAATCAGATTTTGTATTGTTTATATTTACATATGCAGGTGGATTGTCATTAATGCGTCTCCAATTAAGACTGTAGAGACTAGCAACTCTCTTATAAAGGGAGTCTATTTTTTTTTTTTAAATCTGAATGTCTTGTCGACATTAATCTCTGTGCGTAAAAGCGATATATATACTTCATTTAACTTTAATTATCTGAAGTGTGTTTGTAGCTCTCGGAATGTACGGTTAGTGATTTTCACTGTAGTTTTATGCAAATCGGGTTACGCTGGTCAACCTGCTGAGTATAAAAGTGTGATGGAAAGTTTGTATCCGCGGATCTTGGCTCAGGACCTGCCTTCTGTAACGTGTACCACGTACTCTAAAGAATCGAAGTTGTATAATCTAGAGTAGAAGTTGCCAGTAATGGAAAGAGTGAAATTGAATTATGATGCAATAAAGTTAATTGGCAACCATGGGCTGCTAGTCAGATTTATTTAGACATTTATTCAATTTTCGTGACATTTATCTACTTATCGAAAATTGTATGCTAATCTTTATTTGCAGCGATAGTCGTTTTTGATCTCGAAACTGTTAGTGATTGCCATTTCAGCAGCCAATCTTCTATACGTAAATAAGTTTTAGAATTAATAATATTGCCTTTATTGTACAGAGGCTGTTCACACATTTTTTAGACGATATGTATTGTATTCACAAAACTAAATTACATAAAATTCTTGTGTTTTAAATGCTCTATTTGACGGCCCTTATTCTGAACTATCTTTCGACACCGCGATTTTCAGGATAATAATGCCTTTTGAAGTGTCAGAAGAGGTATTCTATCCCATTCCACCTAAACAGCTTTCCAGAGTCCTGTAAGGGTTATGGGACGACGTTTGGATAATGCAGATTTTAAAAGTCCGAAAGCACAAAAATCCATAGGTGATACATCGGGAGATTTAGTATGAGTATCAGTGAAGGGTATGACCTTGATACCGGTTTTTTGTTCCATTTTTTATTAGGAAATTTCCAGTGGATTTTGATGTGTGATTGCTAGCTTTGTCGTGATGGAGTTTCACAGACTGATGGCACTGTGGGTAAAGCGATGGTATTTCATTCAGAAAAATTGGCGATAAAATATATTCCTGATAGTATTTGGAGTTAATCTTGACATTTTTTTCCACTCTCTTTATTTTTAACTTGCCGTTATATGAAAAACCAGCAACAATCATGAATCCCTTAGAAAAACTTTCTTTCGATTCTTTGAACCATGTACTTAATTTTTTTTCTCCTCCTTTTATGATAATAAATAGCTCTTTTTTTCTGCAATCATTTAAATACACTCATGATTTATCTGTTGTGACAATTGTTTTCCATTTTTGTTCATTATCATTGTTTTTGGATAACGGAATATGAATATTTCTCTTCGGAAAGAGCGTAAATATAGCCTTCGAACCACTGCTTCGTTAAAAACGCCATTTTGAATAAAAACAAAAATCTCAAGCCGCAGACGATAATTTTGACTTGTTAAAACATAGTACAATTGCAATTATTTCTTTTGCAGCAAACGATTTCTTATTACCACTAACCAAAATCGTCTATAAAATGTGCGAACAGCCTCTGTATTACTGAGTGTTGATCTAAGGACTAGATTACCGAGAAGTGCAGTTAAAATAAGAAGCCCCATCACAGCTCTTTCCTATTTGATTTAAATAAAGAGTGTTTTAAATAAAAAAAATTGACTATGTCTGTATATCAGTGTGGCGGCGCTGATAGGTATGCGACAATTCGTATATCTGATTAATAAGGAGAATTCCGCATGCCACACCATTTCCTATTCGCAATCGATGTTTAAGACATTGATTACAGCATCGGAAAATATGGACAATTTTCACAAATTGATTGGCAGAATCGAAGCTGCTTTTATACATTTTTTTTCAAAAGAAACTTTCATCTAACGTTGGTTATTGAGAGATTAGTATATAATCCCCGTCAAAAATGACGGAAAGTGATAAATCTTCAAAACAATAGTTAAAAAAATATTTTTCTGACTAAAAAAAAAAAAAAAAAGATGCCTCATGCATTTTGTTAATCAAAAAGTATTATCCTTTTATTTTTTATGATTAGAGCAAAGAAATTATGTAAACTGCAATTTAGTCACCAGCACTTAAACGCGCCATTTCCAGCTACACATTCTATGACGAAAATGCTTGATTAGGTTCCCTCTAACATTAAAAATTTGTTGTTTAGCGGTTTTTTTTTTTTTTTCGCTACAAACTATGTTAAAATTCACAATTTTATCGGCAAGATAATTAAAATATGTTGTACCAATAAGAAATACTCATTTTATTTGCAATGTCTTCAAATCTGATGAAATGCATTGTAAAAAAAAGTACAATTACAACAGAAAGTTGACGGCAAAAGAATTAGCAAGAAACATAAGCTCCTAATATATTGGAAATTAACACGGCCTACAGAGGCGCTGCTCGCAGTCTTCGGTACAGAAAAAATTGTCCCTTTAACCCTTTATCTACTGACAGTACTTATAAGTACTATTAAAATAACTTGTTATAAAATTAATTTAATACATCGATTAGTAGTAATACAATTTAGAATGAGTTATAGATGCATTACTTTATGATGTTCCAAAAGCATTATGGGTTACACAAAACAAAAATATTTTTAAAAGGACGATTTCTTTGGCCTTTGCATCTTTTCAGCTTTCTTGGCGTTGGAGGGGGGGGGGGGAGGGAGGGATTTTTCAATTCAGAAATATTTCTATATTTCTATTGTAAGAACATTATATTTGTAGATTTCCTAATTCTATAAAATACTAAGAAAATATTTAAAAGAAAAGATTTGAGTGGGGTTATAAATATTGCACAAAATCTCTCTAAATTCAAATTTAATGAATCCTTCAATCCTTCTAAAATCCTTCTAGAATTTATTAAATGATTATGTAAATCTTCTAATTTTGTTTCAAAAATTCACGAAAAATACTTTAGAAGATGAAATTTTCATGAATTCATAATTTAGTACATAAAGGGTTAATTTCCCTTTAAACAACGCTAAAGTGCCATTGAAATAATTCTTTATTGTAAATGCATTTGAAAGTTTTAGATATTCAAATTCGGATAATTTTTACTTTGTCATTTAAGACAGAAAACAAATGTCACAGGAAATCTGAAATTGTGGAAAAGATTAATCATTCTGAATAAATTAAAAATACATGTAATGTAATGTGCTTGAACGGACCTTTTAACCTTTTCAGAGTGAAAGTTATATCTTTTATCCACCAGATGGCGATAGTTATCCGTTATTTTTAATTCAGAACTTGTTGTTGTTGATGATGATTTGGCCCTTAAATTTAGAACTTAATTGTTTAGAACTTAATAGTTTTTGAAGGTTTTAAACAAAGTTAAAATATTTAAAGATTTTAATAAACTATTACAAATATTTTAAGACCAGCATCGGCTTTAACCTGTATTTTTTTTAATGAAGCGTTCAAAGAGTCATACATTGGTTTGTAGATTTGCTGGAATTTGAATCAGAATGGCAACAGTATCGCCTGTTTAGATCTGATATCTATGTTTATAATAGCTTAATTTTAATTTAGAACTTAATACATTATAAATTGATATGATACACATGATTTATGTGAAATATGCTGAAAAGACATGATTTCAAATAGAAAAAATTATCATTTAGCCGTCATATGCTAGGATATGTTTTTCATTAAGCCTAACATGGCGTGTAGCTACGGTCGATTCGCAGACCAGAGTGGTTCGCACCGGCATGGTTCTGACGTTTCCTGCACTCAGATTTTATTATAAGTAGATGAGACGTCAACGTCTCATCGAACACTTAACGAACCAGAGTGGACCAACCTCGCCAGCTGCGATTTCGAGAAAAATTCATTCGAAAATTTGGAGCAAAGTTTTGTAAAATTCTTTTAAGGCTCCCCTCCCGTCAGGCTCAGGAGCTAATGCTAAACCCATGGAAAAGTGATTTTCAAATATCTCATTTGCATTTTGATATTTTTAAATACTTTTTTTTTGCATTGGATAGCTGTTGGTCTATCCCTAAATCTAATCTTTCCCGCTTTTTCGATTTTGGTTGCAGATTTTTTTTAAGATGTTACTTTCACTTTCGGAACCGGTTCCGAAAGTGAAAGTAGCATCTTAAAAAAAAAAAAAAACTACAATAAAGATTGAGAAAGTAAAAAAAGAGCAGGTGTAGGGTCACCTCAGCTAACCAATCCAAAAAAAAAAAAAAAAAAAAGATGTTTAAAAATATCGAAATGCAAATGAGATATATGAAAAAAAACCTTTCCATAGGTTTAGTATTAGTTCGCGAATGCCGTCGCTTGACGGACGGGAACCTTAAGCCACTTTTTAAAGTGACCAGAGGAGCTAAATCTTCTTCAGGAAACATTTGGTGATTACGTTGGCAGTGCCGGAGTGACCAAGCTATTTGATCCACTTTTGCACTGGTGGTTTGATATACAAGATACCTTCGACTATTTATCGAACTGGCTATACCACTTGAATAGTTTTGAAATTAATAAAATTCACTATGCAGCCAGTAGATGTCATGGCATTCAATGCTTTGACACTTCAAACCCATTTTTCACAAAAATGTGGGTTTGTCAACTCTGGTTGTCAACGCCTCAGATCAAGACACTGTCAGTGGCAATAAAGAAGAGAAAAAGAACTTCTAACACCACAATTACTGATGACTGTTCACCGATATTCCCAATTAAAATTTGACAAAATATACCTCATTTTCGAGTGTATTGCAGAAATGGAAAATAATATGATAAAAATACCGTTTGTTAAAGTAACTCAAAGGAAAGTAAGAGATTGCTTTCATTAGAGTTGAATTATGTAAATGTATAAATTTCTTTGCATATTTTGTTTCTCCCCCTCAGTAATTCATTCCTTTGTATTAGCAAATTGCCTCCAACTTGTTTTTTAACTAAAATCCCTAAATTAAAGGAAATGTTAAAATAAATGATCATTGTTTAACGTCTGATATACGATTTAAAAGTAAAAAATATATTACAATTAATCAGACATACAAGGAAAAATTACATAAATACATTTAATACAATTAAAAAGCAAATTCGTAATTCGTAAATTTCGTAAGCAAACTTCGCCGATTAATGAATCATGTGCATTTCCACCTGAATACACAGCACTGCTTTGATATTTTTTATACTTTCTTTAATTTTAACTGCTAATAATTATTAACTGTAAACATGATATATAGTTTTCTGGTCATTTGAATGTTATTTATTGCACTGGTGAGAGGCTAAAATTTAGTTCGAAACGTTTGCATTTTTAATTCTATTAAATGTATTTATGAAATTTTTACTTGTATGTCTGGTGAGTTGTAATACAGTTGGACCTCGTTATCCCGACACCCGGTTTTCACGTCACTCCGTTTATCATGTCAGTTTTTCAAAGTCCCGATTTTCTGTATATGATTTTAATGTAAATAAACTCCAGATTTTACGTCGTTGAATAATTTTCAACTCCGGATATCCCGACGGTTTAGGACAATTGTCCATTTTTCATAACCCATCTTATAAGCACGGAAATTAAGCAGTAGGAAATGTCTTAGCCAAATTTTTCACAAAAGTGTATAAAATACCCGTTGAGATAAATGAGAAATTTTACTTCAATCCTTAATCTGAATAAACAAACGCACACACTATGAATAAACCACTTAAGCTCCAAATAGTCGTATCAGTCTACTCGCGGTCTTTTTGTTCTAGTCAGGTGGCGGTTTCTTGTGATTGCACGGCATTTTTCATCCGACTAAAACCGAAGCATTGCATTGCATAATATGGAAAAAATAATTGTGGGAATCATATCTAGGGATAAGTAAACCTTAATTCATCTATATTTTATGTAACAATAAAAAAAAGTCATCATACATCTGATTTTTATTGTTTTCAATTTTGTTATTGTGTTTATTTTGTTTAATAATAATGTTTTATTGCTTAAAACTGCAAGAACATTTATGAATTTAAAACTTTCTTAAATTAATTAAAAATACAGCTTTTTATAAACATATTTCCCTCCAATTCCGGTTACCGCGACACTCCGCTTATGACAACACTTTTATCTGGCCATTAGAGTGTCGGGATAACGGGATTCAACTGTACATTTTTATTTTTAAAGGAAATGTTGTTTATTTCAGTATTAAGTTGGTAACCATTTAATTTCTGTGCGAAACTAAATTAAATTTATTCAACGAAAGGGATTATTTTACTCAATTCAAATGTTTACATTGTTTACTACGGCCAAAAAATGACCTCCGTTGGCAGTGCACACTAACGGGAGTTTACTGTATATATAACAAAAAACAAACAAACAAATAAGCAAAAAGAAACGGAACGAATTAATTAAAAAAAAGAAATCAAAGACTATGGTAATATACAAGTTTTTATTAAAACAAACAAACACAGACAATAAAAAAACAAGGAAATCGGTTCATTCGTTACCGAGATAGTGTGGTTACTGGCTGAATGAAGAAACATTGTTTTGCGAAAATTGCGTTTAAAGTTTTGGATCAAACACTGTTCACTTGTAAACTGTGAGACGAGAGTTGCTCGAATTCTATAAAAGTTTAAATTTTAAAAAACGGATTCTAGAGAATATTTATAAAATGCCTAACTTTCATCAAATGCAGAAAAATAAATAAAGAAGAAAGAAAAACAAAAAAAAAAAACAAAAAAACAAAAAAAAAAAAACAAACAGAAAGCGCTTTTTGAAGTCGAAAAACTTTTATAAAATATCAAGTTTTAAGTAAGATTTTATTCCTGTTTTTATTATGATATAAACCTGTTTTTATTTATTAATATATTATTATTATTAGTATCCTGTTTTTAATTATTGTTTATAACATTTTATTCCTGTTGCAAGTAGAGTCCTGCATCTGATCAAGTAAATTGATTTTACCCAAAACCCGATGCAGGACAATTAATTGAATGGGTTGGTGTATATCGCAAAAACAGGTAGGTTGCTATCGTCAATACGACCCGACCCCGAACAGAGGGTCGAGTTGGGTTGACGCTAATTAATTTTGTTAGGAGTCGGGTTCGGTTCGAGTTGACTTTAATTCTTTCGTTTCTGGGTTGGGATTTGACTCTTGCGGGTCGAGTTCAGGTTGACCTGAATTTTAAAAGAATGTCAGAATATTGTTTGAGATGAAAAATTGCATGCTTGAACATTAATAAATACACATATGTTCATTTTTCGATGTAAAAAAATAAAATTGATATTAGAGACTGTAGATTATTTTACCATTATTGCCTTAAAATATGGATTCATTTTCTTCCACTTCGGTTTCGGATTGAAGCGCGTCAAGTTCGGGGTCGGGTAACGTGTATTTTAAATGGAATTTTCGTGTTCGGGTTGAGTATACCCGACCCGTGCAGGACTCTACTTGCAAGTATTTGAAATATTCTATGTATACTTGAAAAAAATCTTACCCTTAATTTTTTTTGCCTTTTTTGCAGCTAGGGGTTAAATTAATGAATCATGGCGAATTCTTACCAAACAGAAATGTTGTGAAGACTTTGCTGTTTGCATTTTCTGAATTGGACGAAGCGCAACTAAAAGAGGTAATATTAAAATTATACAAAATTGTGTTTTAATTAAGGTATTCTGCCTATATTAAAATGGCCGTTTTGGTGAAAATTTTCGATTTTTTTTATTGATTTATTTGAAAGAGCAGTATTTAGCGATTCCAAATCTGTTTTAACTTTATTTTTACAATTACTAGAAGAGGAGTTATGATCAATTTAATAAACGTTAAGTAGTGAGTCAACTACCGCAAGCGGGCTTAGGAAGGCCAGAAGAAATGTAAACAATGTTTCTATGCATGATTTTGTTACGTGTTTTATTTAAAAACACTAATAAACCTTAATTGACACTACTTTTAGATTAATTTTATAGATAAGAAACAATATAGGTAAGAAATCTTTAAATGCGATTTCTGGAAAATCAATTTTTTTGCTATTTCCATGTTAGATAAACTCCATTACATAAAATGTTTTAAACATATTTCAGAGAAATTTTGTCACAAAGGTTTCCATATTATTCCTATGTTCTGAACTAGAATCTAAGCTGTATGTGAAAGTGTAATTATTTTATAGGAACTCAATTATAAAAAAAAATAAGTATTTTTTTTTACATATTTTGAAATATTTCAGCTAATTTCGAAGTTATTGCAAAACTCCTAGTTCCGTGCACAAGTAAGTGTAATAGTAGTATGTAGTAGAAAAGCAATTGAAGTACATTGCTCAAAACAATTAGGGGAGCACATGGTTTTAACGAAATTACGCAAATATTTATACTGATAAGTAACGTAAAATAAACATCCATAATTTAAAGTGTTGTAGAAAACAGATAAAGAAAACTTCACATGTAAATTAAAGTTTATAACGTCAAAAAAAAAAAAAAAAAAAAAAAACTAAGAAAAGGAGATAAGTGCAGAAATCGGGATTTTCAGAAACGTCTGTTTCACTACCTCAGTTGTAAAATTCAATTGCACAGGTTGTGTTTTGAGAAAAGATGGCTTGAAAATGTCACAACAACATGATTTATCGCAATCCATGGCTTGACATGTTATCGGGACAGTTGAATTTTGGGGAAACACAACGAAGTGTAGTGGATGCTGTTGGAGTCGCAAGAAGTGTCCATGAAAGGCTGTGGAATCGATTCCAAGACACATGGAATGGTAGTCATCGACAAGTGCAAGGTCGAAAATGTGCTAACACAGAAACTGATGACCGATATATCCTGTTAACAGCTCATCGAGGCGGAATGGGCAATGCTACTCAGCTGCAAACACAGTTGTTCTTGGCCACAGGACGAAGGGTGTCCAGTCAAACAAAGGCTGTCCGAAATAGTCTTCATCAGGGTGGTCTCTATGCACGCAAGCCAATGGTCTGTATTCCGTTGACCTCAAGCCGTTGTGTGGCCCAAAAAAAGGTGGGGAACTGAACATCGAGTTTCGAGGGAACGTTGTTGGAGTCAAATTCTGTTTATAGATGAGTCCCGATTCAGTCTGGATGTGACATCTGATGTGTTTTGGCATGGAGAGAAAGAGGCACTCAAAATAATCCCACATTCGTTCGTGAAAGATTACATTACAGACGAGGTGGGTTGATGCTATTGGCGGAATGAGCAATGCTACTCAGCTGCAAACACAGTTGTTCTTGGCCACAGGACGAAGGGTGTCCAGTCAAACAAAGGCTGTCCGAAATAGGCTTCATCAGGGTGGTCTCTATGCACGCAAGCCAATGGTCTGTATTCCGTTGACCTCAAGCCGTTGTGTGGCCCAAAAAAGGTGGGGAACTGAACATCGAGTTTCGAGGGAACGTTGTTGGAGTCAAATTCTGTTTATAGATGAGTCCCGATTCAGTCTGGATGTGACATCTGATATGTTTTGGCATGGAGAGAAAGAGGCACTCAAAATAATCCCACATTCGTTCGTGAAAGATTACATTACAGACGAGGTGGGTTGATGCTATTGGCTGGAATCAGCATAGGTGGACGTACGGGCCTGCATATGATTCGGAATGGCACTTTTCTTTTTTTTCCATGCATGATAATGCCAGACTTCATACAGTTCGTCTTGTGGAAAACATGCTTGAAGCTAAAACAATACAGAGTATGGAATGACCAGCATGCTCTCCTGACCTAAATCCAATCGAGCATGTTTGGGATATACTCAGACGACGCATTGCTGCGAGACCGCGGCCTCCTTTTACTGTCCGGCACTTGGAGATTGCAATTCTTGAGCAGTGGAACAGTATTACCCAAAGCCTTATCGATAACCTCATCGCATTCATGGAAAACAGGTGTGCAGCAGTCTTAGCTGTTCGAGGAGATCACATGCCATATTAAAATCTTGCATCATTTCTAAACAATACTTTATTTTTATCATTTACATGAAACCAAATTGTTACCCTAAACTATCTTTTCATGTTTTTTTCATCTTTTCAAAGAATAAAAGCTCCCTTACAATTTTTTTGCATCTTTTTTTCTGTACTTCGCGTTGATACACGTGTACTATCCATTTTATGCCCATACATGGCTGTCTTGCACTGTTCTCTGCTGTTTTTTGCTTGCTCCCCTAATTTTTTTGAGCAGTGTATATTTAGGTGAATTGAGTGTGTGTCTAGTGTAAGCGCGAAATTTTGCTAAAAAAATGGCACAAATAACCAATTTTTTAAAAGTTCATGAGGATATTATTAAGATTTTATATTTTTTCATTATTCCTAATTCAACTAAAAATATGTCTATTTGTTCAATATTGTACATTAAAAAAAAAGAAAAGCGCTCAGAACGTAGGCCTAAGACTAATGCCAGACGAGCGTCTATTTGCACGCTTTTTGTTTCAACATGAAAAAGAAACACATGCTTGTAAGGTGTAGAAAGGCTGTAGGAAGGAAAAAAGCGTGCAAATAGACGTTCGTATGACATTAGCCTTAGTGTCTTTATACTATTGTACGTTACGAAATAATCGCAGAACAATCCATATAACAAAGCAAAAACACGAGTGCCTCTAACACTGACATCATAACAATGGTGACAAACATTTGCACAATTACTTTCGTTTTTATCACACGTATATTTGCTTATAAATAACGAATAATTTAAATTTTTACATCATCTGATGAAAAAATATCTAAATGAAATTTATTTGAAAACTTCTTCACAATTATCTGATTATGATTTTTTAAAAGTAAATTTTAGACATCAATTAAAAAAAATCTATTTCAACAATGAATATTTTTTTTTCCTACAATGATGTAAAGTAACATGGCAAGGTGACCACAACTGCAGTTAATTTCACGTACTTAACGTGAGTTTATTCTTCATCTTCTTCACATAGACAGAAAGGATTTTCTTTCGTAAGATAGAAAGAGGACTGAACTAATGCCTTTGGGGGTGTCTCGGAACTTTAGGGGCAAACTGTGAGGTAAGATAAAGTGCACATAAAGAAGCAATTTTGGTGTAGCCCTTGGGGTCGGAAGTGAAAAGTGTTTTAGAAAAACACGCGGAGCAAATAAGAACCATTGCAAGACACTCAGTTGCTGCTGAAGCTGTTCGTAAAACACATGGAACCTATAGCAAATAACATCTTATAATTACTTTTTTCTATCTTCAATAGAAGAAAGTATTGTAATCGAAATTTTTTTCGACTTCCGGTTTTCGACGGATTTACACGCTTTAGGGGTCAGAGATCCTAAAAAACATGTTTATAGGAAATGTCTGTCTGTCCGTGTGTCCGTATGTCGCCATTATACCATCAAAAATTGTATGAAGTTATGCATAGAATTGAACCAAATTTTTTTTTAAGTTTTTGGCTATAGCAAGTAGGTCCTCCATTAATTTGGAAAAAATCCGCCTGTAGGGAGCGCTGAGTGATTTTTGTGCGATTTTGAATATTGTACCATCGAAAAGTGTATGACGTTATGCATAGAATTGAACACAATTTTTTGTGTATGTTTTTAGCCATTGCAAGAAGGTCCTTCCTGAATTTGAAAAAATTCCGAGGGTGGGTATTAGCGATTTTTGTACCATTTTCAATATTGTAGCATCGAAAAGTGTATGAAGTTATGCACAGAATTGAATTTTTTGTGTATGCTTTTGACCATGGCAAGAAGGTTCACCCTGATTATTGAAAAATTCCACCGCAAGAGGGCGCTGTAATAGCGATTTTTGTGCAATTTTCCATATTGTACCATCGAAAAGTGTATGAAGTTATGCATAATTCTAATAAAAGTATAAGAAAAAAAATAAAAATGAATTATTGGTATTTGTAACAACATTTTGAAATACTAATATACATGAGATAGAAGAAAGTTTCAGGATTGGCACATCCAACTAGTAATATATTAATTTCAAATGCTAAAAGGTGTAAATTAAAACTGTAAAACCAGTAAAAATACGTTTATTTCGACTGTTGGCATGTTTCGACTCACCCCGAGTCATTTTCAAAAACAAATAAATAAAGCTGTTCTAAATTTGCATGTTCTATGACACGCCATCATTCAGTTTTCCATATATTCTTTCATATTATGCACGTTACATTTTTATTTTATATGGATGCTCTTATTTTTTTCATTTTCATACTCATTGAGTAACTCGAGCCTTATTTTTGGTAAGTGAAATGATACTGCATCGTTACATATTGAGTTTTTGCGTTTGCATATTGGGTTTTATTGACATAACAGTTACAGTAAGTGCTGAAATGTGTCACCATCAACATCACTACAGCCTGGCAGCATCTAGAAAGTGATTGGTGTACCCTTTTGAAGGTTCCATGTGTATTAATTTCAAATGCTAAAAGGTGTAAATAAAAAATTTAAAACCAGCAAAAATACATTTATTTCGACTGTTAACATGTTTCGACTCACCCCGAGTCATTTTCAAAAACAAACAAATAATTAAGATAATAACGGAATAAGGATAAATAAAGAAATTTAAGTATAGAAAAAGGAGCATATAGCTGATATTAAATATAATAGAAAAACCACAGCCCTAGCAAGGTTTTATCAAGAAGAATCCATGCAAGTAAATTTCAATAAAAGTAAAATAATTTCCCCATCCAGTCTATACTATCAATCGATTTTAAGAGAAACTATAGAGATTGTAACTCGCAAAAACTCAATATGTAACGATGCAGTATCATTTCACTTACCAAAAATATGGCTCGAGCTACTCAATGAGTATGAAAATGAAATAAAATAAGCATCCATATAAAATAAAAATGTAACGTGGTATAATATGAAAGAATATATGGAAAACTGAATGATGGCGTGTCATAGACCGTGCAAATTTAGAACAGCTTTATTTATTTGTTTTTGAAAATGACTCGGGGTGAGTCGAAACTTGCCAACAGTCGAAATAAACGTATTTTTACTGGTTTTAAAGTTTTAATTTACACCTTTTAGCATTTGAAATTAATATATTGTTATAAGATGTTATTTGCTATAGGTTCCATGTGTTTCACGAACAGCTTCAGCAGCAACTGAAAGTCTTGCAATGAGTTCTCTTCAGAGTCAATTATTGGTGTCTCGTAAATGAGATACCTGGTATCTTCAAAACGGTTATTTGCTAGACACTGCCAGGCCTGTATCGATGTTAGTGGTGGCACATTTGAGCATTTACTGTAATTGTTATGCCAATAAAATGCTGGTTTTTATTTCCTCCGCATTTCTCGTTTTACACCAATACTTTTCATTTTCGATCCCACATTGCTGTACCAGTTCTTTATGCGTATTTTACCTTTTCTTACAGTTTGACCCATGATTTCAGGGACACCCTTTATATAGTGGTGGGATTGAAACAATTTAAAAATCAAATAACTAAGTTAATGAGAATTATAAAATTAAAAAGACATTTAAAATCAGACGTTTAATAAAGCTAAAAAACGACACATTAATATCACATAATAAAATCAACAGTAGACGTTTGAAGCTGTGTATACAAGTTCCTCATCAGTACAAATGTCAACCGAAAAACAAAGCTATTGTTCACAAGATTACAAAAATGTCCTTTAAACGAAGCATGTACAATTCGACCGCAACAGATGGCCCCATTGTGACATATACTTCTTGGTGGTTTAATATTTTAAATGCGTATAATATTGAACAGGGCGTGAACTTTCAGCCCAATGTCACGTCTGTTTTTCAGCCTCTCGATCAAGGCATCATCTTAAATTTCAAACGCAATTGCATGAAATTACTTTTGAGAAGAATCGTTTCTGCACCGAATAAAGACAAAATTTATAATGTGGATATTCTTTCAGCATTACAGATTTCCAAAGCAGCATGGAATGCAGTTACAGAGAAAGCAATTAAAAGTTGCTTTTGTCATGCTGGTTTCGAAGTGCTATCCGAACCGGTGAAATCGTCCGATGGAATGTTAGGTAATCATCGAATCAATAGCGAAATTTTTGACGAGGAAGAAGGAATACTACAAGAAATTGTGAGAAAATGAATTTGGAGGAAGAAGTAACTTTTAATGATTATGTTATGATTGACTGTGATATCGACTGTTTGGAAAATCTGACGGAAAATGACATTATTTCTTGTCATTCTATACAAGAAGAAATAGAGTCATCGGATGAAGAAAGTATGCAGTCACCGCCGATGCCTAATGTAATTAAATTTAAAAAATCAAAAAACCCGAGCGAATTAATTAATTATTTCTCATCAATGTGAAACTATTTTTTATATTACCCATTTTTTTATTTACTTGTATTGATGACTTTTAAGTTCTGTTTAATTGTTAGTTCCTATCTATAAACACTGTTTTGATGAGGTCTATAGATGTCTATGATTATTAGAGTTGCAGTGAAGCTAGAGATCCTACCTACACAACTTCCAGGTTGTGTAATATTTAAACGGCGCTTCTGGCTGTAAAACAGCAAATGAAACATCGTCTTCATTTTGAAAGTCCTATCCTATGATATGCCACTCAATAGGGTGCGTAAAAAAAATTTTCGTCTCTACCGCCATTTTGTATTTTATGGCCGCCATTTTGAATTTATAAAAGCAAAACCTACCCTATAACCGTCGGGCGGTTAAGACGAATCGATAGAGACCTCATTCATTAAAATCCATCCAGCCGTTGGGATGTTTCGAGGGTATAAAGAAATTCACATACCCAGATACGCGTGAAACACATAACCCTTCTTGGCAGTCGGGTAAAAAGTGTTTCAAATGCTATTGACACTTTAGCAATATTTTTTGAAATATAACAAAACACAGAAAATTACTTTTCATTTCTAACTGAGATTTATTTATTTCTCTATTTACTTTAAGTGAAATAAATAAACTAGGGAAACAGGTACCGATAATACTAAATCCATCCCTCTTTAAACTAATATGAAATGATACAGATAAATGCGATAATCTACAAACAGCCGGAATATATAAAATTTTTTGTTAAAACTAGGGGGCTCTGCCCCCTACGAGCTACGCTCGTCAACCCCCGTTCAGACACCGCAGACTCTAAAAGTACGCTAATTTGATCGGCTTTAAAAAGATTTCGGAAGATTGAATTATAATTTAAAAAACAGTGGCGATCTCCCTATAAACGGATTTCTATTCATTTCTCTTTGATAAGGGAATTTTAAGGCCAAATCCGCTGCGGTACTACTTGATAATCCCGTCGACCAATTTCGCCAAATTATATAAATCGCCAAACCACTCGCCAAATTATACAAATTGACATAATTTTTATTTTAAATAACGAAAGAACAAATAAATTAGTGCAACATTAATAAAGATACAAATAAAACGTCGAAATAAAAATAACTTGATGACGTAGGCACGTGTAACTTGCTTAAAGTCAAAAAATGTTATTTGCGCTTTCCTAACAAAAATAGTTGAAAAGTATCTTCTCAAAATATCAAATAAATCTCTAGTGCAATTTCTAAATTTAAACCATTTTGCAATATTATTTTGTGTTCATTTTATGTAATAACTGTAGTGTGACGTAAATATGACGTAATTTCTCCTATTTAAGACTTCTAACGCATGTTAATAAATTTATTATTTTACAAATTCCTTTCTCTCTTAAAATTCACGTGTAATTATAGTTTTTATGACGTAATTTTTAATAAGTTCCTGCTTTTTGTACATAATTATTTAATTCTAATTCCAAATGTTTTTTTTCTGTTTATAACAGTCACGTGTAAATAAATATTTAATTTATTTACACATATAAATATTTTTTTTTGAAGCAAACATTATTGTTTCCGCTGTTTATACAGTTGGCAACAGTTTAAATTAATATCACTTTCTAAAATCTGTAAAAAATATCTCTAGAAATGCTGAAAATTTGAATTTAAAATAGAAATAAAACCTCAAAAAATTAGTCAAATTAAAAAGAAATACAGTCTGCACTCCGGCAAATTCTAACGCATAAAATGATCTAAAAATGATTACACTGCCATGTATAGTTTTTGCTGCTATAAAACTTTTCTAATGGAACGATTTTGCCCAACTTTAGCATTAAATATCTCTTAAAATAATTGTTCGATTTGAAAACTGTCTGCATCAGCGTGTTTATCAAACATTTCTCTATAATACCACCGATTTTCATATTTTTGTATGCAATATTTTTCTTAATATTAACGAAGAAAGACCCCCGGTCACAAAAAATTCAAAACCTGCGGCGGCGGCGGCGGTGACAGCGGTAGTTACTTTTTTTTTAGAATAGAGAGATAATAAAACCGATGAAATTTTTTATATAGAAATGACTAGAAGAAGAATTGAAGACTAGGGAAAAGGAATTCTGCTTTTTCAGAATTTAGTGTCGCCTCCGACATTTCCATTACTTCATTTTCTTCTGGTGGACTGGTGGTTTCTATTATTATGAAACAGCCATTATAAATGAAGCGATAGGTGAAGATCAAAGAGCAGCCGTAAAAAGTTATAACTCTGATTTCCGGTCAGAATAGAGAAAAAAATGACCATAATATTTTTTTCTCCATCCTGACCAGAAAATCAGAGTTCTAACTTTTTACGGCTGCTCTTTCATCTTCACCTAACGCTTCATTTATAATGGCTGTTTCGTAATAATAGAAACCACCAGCCCACCAGAAAGAAAATAACTCGGTTAAGCGGGACTCAGATAATCGGGAATCTATTGTAGTGCAAAATATATTTCAATTTTAAGACTTAAAGCACACGCTTTTATTTTATGTAAAATGACGTCATTTGCATCAATATAGATACTTAAAATTAAATATTGTTTATAAAAGCTCCATGTTTAATCATAAATCATTCATTTATATTTTTCTCAAAATAGCTCGTATTTTAATTACATTTTTTCAGTTTTTATGGGGAAATGGCAACAAAAACATATAATTGCTATTTTTAAACTATTTTTTTCTTTACTTTCTACACAAATGGAGTACTTGAGTTGCCAAAATGAAACAAATGTCGCTAAAAACTACAAAAAAATTTAATATTTCAAAAATAAATGGAGCTGTAGTTTTCAAACAAATTGCATTAAAAAATACCTTTTTTCCACAATACGAGGGTATGAACATTGAAAATGTGCGATGCTTAGAAGTTTAAAAAAATACTGTAGAGTATTTAATCGCACAAATCCCGTCCAGAATCATAGAATCTCTTTTTAGCCCCTGGTATGCTATTTCTTTCTCCCAGCTTATTTTGTCTACAATAAATAACGTTACCTGGTATACGCCAGCCGTAAAACAAAAGTCGATGTTTGATTGTGCTCCATTTACTCCATTTCTGTAGAAAGTAAAGGAAAAACAGTTGAAAAATAGCAATTATATCTTTTTTTTTGCCCTTTTCTCATATCGAAAAAAAAAATTAATTAAAATACGTGATATTTTGAGAAAAATATAAATGAATGATTTATGATAAAAAATGCAGCTATTATAAACTATATTTAATTTTAAGTATCTATATTAATGCAAATGACGTCATTTTACATAAAATAAAAGCGTGTGCTTTAAGTCATAAAATTGAAATATGTTTTGCAGTAGAGTCCCGATGATCCAAATCCCGCTTAACCGAGTTCTATTACTATGAAACAGCGATTATAAATGAAGCGTTAGGTGAAGATGAAAGAGCAATCGTAAAACAGTTTTTTTTTTAATTGCCATTTTTTCCAATTCTGACCAGAAAATCAGAGTTCTAACTTTTTACGACTGCTTTTTCATCTTCACCTAACGCTTCGTTTATAATCGCTGTTTCATAATAATAGAAACCACCAGTCCACCAGAAGAAAATGAAGTAAGGTTAGTTGGGGCAACTGGGACATGATTTTACAATGTGACTCAGGAGCTTCTGACAATTCAGCTTCAAAAAGCTAATGTTCGTTTCAATTAACGTCTGAACTTCTGTAAATGTGTTCAGTTAGGTTCCCTCTATCAGACAGAAATGCTCAAAATTACATTTTAATATTTAAAAATATAAAAATATGCATATTTCATCTGTCTTTCCTCATGGGGCCAGTTGCCCCAAAAAATGGGGTAACTTGACCAGGGGGGGGGGGGGGGGGTGTCTATGTTCCACACGCGTTTGTATTTTTTCATATCGGATATCAGGTCCTGTTTGAAAAAATATAAACAAATTAAAAAAAATTAAACCAGGCAGATCATGTAAATTATATGTCAATAAACAGCGTTGTAAGGGAAACCTTTGCTGTCAGTGTGCCTAAAAAAAGTACTAAAAGTGAAAATATTAGATTTATTTATACCAAAAATATAAAACTTAAGTAAGTACTTATGTATTTTAGTATAGATAATAAGTATAAAAGTCACATGGGTATTTTAAGGAAAAAATAGCAAGGTAAATCTCTGAACAAAAGGCTATGTAAGTACTTAAGTACTTTATCTTTATCCAAGGGTCGCATTATATAGGGAAAATTTTATTGTTCCTTAAAGAAAGGTGCGATGAAGATATTATTTTCAAAATAGTGGTAGGCACGATAAAAGATTCCTTATAGCATAGCTGCCAACTTTTACGCTTTCCTCTTACCACTAAAATATTATAGTAAATGTTGTCTTATTTAATCGTCGAAATCTTATGATTAAACAAAACGAAAATCTCTATTAAATTTTAGTGGTAGCAAGAAAGCGTAAAAATTGGCAGCTATGCCTATAGAATGAGACCCCTGTGTATAGTACAATTTTAAGGTCTGGCTATCTGGCTTTCAGGGGCAAGGTACTTGCATTCGTAAAATGTTGAAATAATTTAATGACACCGATATTTACAAGAGAATCTATCTGAAAACATGTAAAAGTATATTTTCGCGTACTTAATAAAGGTTAAATTTTAATTATAAAATTCAGGTGCCAATGTGGCAATTAGGAATTAAAATTAAGTGATGCCATAACGGCATCACGGCCTCTCAAGGGGTCAAGAAATTTGATTTGATACCACTCAATATGCTTTTTTTAAATTTCATTACGTTATTTTAATAAGGTATTCTGTCATTTTCTTTATTGTGAGCAAAAACCAATGGAGAAATTTACTTCCCGTAGTAAGAGAAACACAAAAAATTTAGTTATAACTATTGGGGTAACTGGATCCAGCATGGCCCAGTTACCCCGGATACATGTCCCATTTACCCCATTCTTGAAACATTTATAGGGTAACTGGGACACCGGGCTTACATTTAAAACATGAAGTAAATATGTATAGATACCTAATAATATTAATGTAGTTATATGTCTAATCTTTAAAAAAAAAAGATTGTTTAATAAAAGTACTTACAGTATTTTAATAAAAATCCGAGGAAGTTCAACCATATTGACGTTGTTTTTAAAAAAAGAAACGTAAATTTTTGACAACCTATCATAGCAAAGTGAGAGTTATGATTGAGTTGATACACGTTGTTTTAGGAAGTAGAGATAAAGGGGCATTGCTCACAAAAGCTAAAACTTAAAAAAAAAACACCAATAGTTTTTTTATAAACTACCCTATGGCCCAGTTACCTCGTGGTTCCAGTTACCCCAACAAACCTTATTGGAAATGCCGGGGGCGACACTAAATTCTGATAATGCAGAATTCCTGTTCTCTAGTATTTGAACTGAAAATGTCTCAGAGGAGGTGAAAACGTTATACAAATGGAAAAAGGGGGTGAGAATACTGTCTGATAAAGGTGACAGCCAAAGTAAATGTGAATTTTATCGGATTTTTTATGTATAAAGACTTTTTAAAAGTGAACATTTGGATTTCTACATGACTAAACATTAGTAAACTTTATGACGTGAATGTTTTTAAGAAAAATGTATTTTTTGTAGATAATGGAAAAACTTTTGATTTTAATTATGCCAATACGTATAGATACGATATAGATTCGGGTCATGCAAAACCGATCCGCGCAGGCTCTAGTACGAATACATTCTATTTGAAACTGAATAGTTTTTTTCTTTTTCAGACTAGACTCGGTGTCTTTTTTGCACATTTACCTTCAAGTACCTCTGCAAAAAGCTTACATCATTTTGCACAAGTAAGAGATTAATCGTATGCTTATCGTAGTATATTGTTTTATTTATTTTATTTTTACTTATTTTGGATTAAAAGCTTTAAAAAAATTATTAAATGTGTTTGTTCTTTTTAATAGCTGATAAAGTCTAAAAAATTCAGAAAGTACGATTACATGCGTCGTCGTAACTTGGAATTTTACCATCAGGTAAGCTATTAACAAAGAACAATGAATTAAAATGATAGTTAGGGACTGGTTAATTTACTTGGAGATCACAGAGCATTGTCATAAACGAGCAACTTTTACCAAATAAATTAATGAGTAAAATAAATAGATAAATAAAACCGACTCCAAGGGATTTTTCATCACCTTCGTGTTTTGTGCCAACTCTTTTTTTCCACATTAAAGTCTTACACAGGTCGGGACATTCTATTTAAGTCAAACCAAAACGCGAACCGATCCCAACCCACTTCAACCTAAAATCGAACCGAAATCCGAAATAAAAAATATTCTATATTTAAATGCAGTTATGTAAAAAAGCTCTTAAACTATATGATATGAAATTTATCTTCGATGTAGAAAAATTGACACATACACACATACGCACATATATACTCATTTGCACTGAAATATATAGTTTTTTTTTCACCTTCCTTTTGAAAAAAAAAAAGCAGGCTACTATGCAGCCCCAGAACGCCTTCTCAAAGTGGAATGGGCTGCCGCATCGTCTTGGTGAAGGGTCCAGGATGTTGAACATATCATACAAAATCTGAGGAACCACTTTCTTTGTCGATTCTTATGAACTCAGCAACAGCTCGGATACTCAGACGACGATTTTCGCGGATCAAAAGACCAATTTATTAAATGTTTACGTCCGTTTTTGAGGTGCGAGGTCGTCCAGGTCGCGCATCGTCTTCAGTCGTTTCTTGCCCCTCTTTGAATCTTTTTAACCCCTTGGGGACGAGCGACCGGTATTCGTGCCGCGTAAGTTGCTCAGAATAGGTGATTATTCTCACCAGTAAAATATTATTGTAAATTTTGCCTTATTTAATTCGAGCATTTACCTGAATCAATCAGGCAAAAATTTCTGTTTTAAAAATCCGGTGACTAAGATTAAAAAGTCTGTAAAAGACGCTCGTCCCGAAGGCGTTAACCACTCAAAAACTTGATTGTGGGATAAATTTTCATGCCCACACATTTTTATAATATAGAATAAGCTTCTGTGGCAGATTTGAAGGGAAACCTCACAAGAAATTTGAGGTTCACCCATTGCTCCATCTGTTAAAAATCCTTGTTGAAAAGTTTCTGCGTTGAAAGATAAGGCCGTTTTGATCGAACATAGAAGTTTTATTTACAGAGTCAATCACACATGAAAATCAGAGAATACAGTGAGGCACAAAAGAAAGTAACATATATTTATAACATTTTGAAAGGATTCTAGGAAGGCCAATAGGGCCCTTTAATAAGACAGCCAATAGAAATTGCCAATAAGAGAGCCAATCAGTTTTATTTAAGTTAATGACGTGCTAAAACCGAAACCAAATGATTTCATGAAATGTAATGTACAATTACATCATTCTAACACCATCTGAACATTTGTCGTTTTTCCGTCAAGTCACTGGTACCCGTGGCCATGGTTTATTCCCAGAGACACGTGACCTTGAAGATCGAGCAGGAGATGTGGGAGATACCACGTAATAGCGTAAATGAAAGTTCAACCACATCGTGGTCGCTGTTTGTGGGTGGCAGAACCAGTCCGGTTATTTAATAGCCACACGTTGTATATGTCAAGGTTTAACACAATAGTGAGTTTAGAGAAATTCCGTGCATTAGTTCTTGAGATATCGCTATCGCGGAAATCGTGAAAAATGCAGCTTAGCAGCACCATCTGTTAGAAGATTCATACCAAAAACTATTCAGCCCCGATTTATGTGAAGATCTAATTGAATCTGAAGTTTGATTAAATTACATTAATTCTTGAGATAGAGAACCCATGAAATTTGTATCATATACAGAGAGACTCACGAACAGACATTTTCTAAAAACAATCAAATCGTGTTCAGGAACTTCTGAAATGTATAAATCCGTCGAAAATCGGGAGTCGAAACTTTTCACAAATCCAATACTTTCTTTTTGTAAAGATAGAAGACAGTAAAAATGCATAATTTTAATTAATTTTTCAATCAATTTTCAGCAGTGAAATTACCCCTGAAATTATTGAATATATAATCACGTACATACGTGGATCACGTAATCACGTGATAAATCACGTATTATATATTCGAAAGTAAAAATGTTTGTTGAAATATTCTCTATTACCTCTTAAAGTTAATCGCGCTGATGAAGAATAGTTATATAGCTCTGCAGTTATATAATAATATAGCTTCTTTACTTTCTATAGGAAGAGCCTCCTGATTATGATGTTTCTGGGATCACAGCGCCAGTAGCTCTATTCTGGTCCGCGAAAGATGAATTTGCGCATCCCGGGGATGTCGCCCTTCTCCAAAGAAACCTCAAATCCTTAGTTTATGACTGTGTTCCTCTCCCGTACAGCCACGCTGATTATTTTATTGCACAAAGTGTACCCCAGTTAATCAATGAACCTATTGTCAATTTGCTCGCTAACTATTGAAATACGACGAATTTCATTGATGTATTTAATAAATAAATATAAAAACTGCGGAAAAAACTGTTCTCGTTTTTTATGTTTACGAAAGGCTTTCACGTTTAGAAAAGAAAATAAGGTATGCCACTCCCAGCATTTTCAAATTTAATTAACTGAATTTTCTTCTCTTGTAGTTTTGAAAAAAAGATGAAAAACTTATTCTTCCCGAATGATTTAAAATAATTAAATACTAAGAGAAATATAATTTTTTTCGTCAACTAAATGTTGCTAAATGTCGGTTTTTAACACTTTTTTTTACACATTCTTTTTACACTTAATTTATATCCCTTGTAACGATTTCCTTTTAAATGGGAAATTTCTCTGTGCGTGGGAATAACCTTGACCAAAAGCCTTGCATCATGAAACCAGCTGGACCAACTTTACTGCAATATTTTCTCATGTCGGTGACTTTTTAAGTGATCTCAATACAACTGTTCCTTTCTTGTGTTAAGAAGAAACCTGAACAAAAGGATTCCGGTATTGCACCCTGGGAGGAGAAAGACCTCCGTTATAAATGACCACTGTGATCAAAATATCACCTTGGTGAGATGTGCACGACGAATTCGGGTTTCCCCGATAGAGATCCAGGAATGGGTCCGATTATGAGTGACCTTATTTTTGACTACAATTTTAGTGGAGGAGATAAACCCCTCCCGATTTGGAGTGGGATTGAAAAAGAGGTAAGAGGGAGTTGAAAAAAAGTCTCGAGGGAGAGAGGAAGCAAGCTCTCTTGGTGCTAGAGAAATATTTTGTGAATTTAGAATCCTGTTGACGTAACAAGGAAAAAAGTTTCTGAAAGAGGATCACAGGAGCTCAACCCGAGCGTCCGCTGAACAATAGTGAATGGTGTGAAACATCTATCCGAAGAGACAAGAGTGTGTTAGACAATTTCAGCGTTTAAAAACTGTTTGGAATTCATGATCCAATATTATACACAGTGTTTGTGCACTTCTATATTTATAGACATTCCTATCTACAAAGCATTAATCCAGACTCCGTTTTATAACTGGAGATATAATGTCACGACCCAATTTCAACAAAATAATATAAATAGTTTTTTCTTTGTCTATTAATCAATAAAGATTGATCTTAAGATTTAAAAGAAAGGTGTGTCTAACGCTAACATCAAACTCAAAATTTGATTGACGTGCTAAGAACCTTTTACAGATGGTGGCAGCGGTGGGATAAACATAGGATGTTCATCGGTGTATCACCCCCAAAGCAATAGTGTCGAACGATTTCACAGGTCGGTTAAACGACTTCTAAAAGGTGTTCTGTGTAGAAAATGGATCAAATTAGGAGGCGAACTTACCGTACGCATTGCTAGCTTTGAGGACTGCAACGCATGACTCCACAGGTTTCAGCCCACCCGAACTCGTAAATGGGAAAAATTTGAGAACACCTGATACTTTATTATTTGAAAAATGGGAGAGGCAGAGGAACTCGTAACGGAATATGTTTTTAATCTCGTTAACACATTAAAAAGATGTCAGGATCTTGCTATCAAAATATGACTTTAGCACGAGACAAAAGAAAAGTTTGGTATGACAAAAAGACCGTGGAAAGGAAATTCAATGTGGGAGATGAGCTCCTTGTCTCAGTAACTAATAAACCGAATAAGATGTCAGTTAGTTGGATAGGGCCTGGTAAAATAGAAGCACAGGTATCTGAAACAAATTACATTGTTAATATGCAAGGTAGGCGGGAAAAAATCACAGATTTACCATATCAACTTGTTAAAGATTTATAGGAAACGGATGGAATTAGTGAATATTTTGACGCGAGAAATAAATGAGATTGAGGATAATCAAGATCTAGAAATCATATTTCCTAGTGCGAATTCTGAAATTTATAAATTCTATGAAGTCGTAAAAGAGAGTAATTTAGAATCCCGATGCACTTCGGTACAACTACAGCAATTAGAAAATTTGTTGAATCGATTTAGTATAGTTTTTTCAAATGATCCAGGTCGCACAGATTTAATCGAACACGATATTTAATTGTCAGAGCATAAACCTGTTAAATTGAGGCCGTGCAGAATGTCACCCAGACAGATGGAAATACTTCGTAAGGAAATAAAAAGAATGTTAGACATAAATCTCATAGTGGAAGGGGAATTCGATTATAACTCACCAATGTTCTTAGTTGAGGCCCCGGGTAAAGACCCGTGACCCTGTATTGATTATAGGAAGCTAAATGAGATCACGAAGGCAGAATTTTATCCTTTACCGAATATCGAAGAAAGGGCAGAAAATGTAGCTGGGGCAAAGTACATTACGGTCTTGGATTTGACGAAAGGATACTGGCAAATTCCTATGTCTCTGAGAGCTCAAAGATTGGCCGCTTTCGTTACTGATTTTGGTTCTTTTTTACCACGTGTCATGCCTTTCGGATTGTTAAACGCTTCCTACAGGTTCTCGAAGTTTATGGAAAAAGTATTGAGAGGTCTTGAGGAATTTTATTTGCAGTATCTCGATGACATGGCCATCTTTTCAGAAAATTGGGAAGATCACATGAGGCATTTAGAAATAGTACTTAAAAGGGTTAATGAAGCGAAATTGAAAATTAAATTACAAAGTGTAAGTTCGCTCAAAAAACAGTGAAGTATCTTGGATATGTAGTGGGGGAGGGACGCCGTAGCCCGGCAGAAGCAAAAATACAAGCAATAAAAGAATTACCAATTCCTAAGAATAAGACTGAAATTCGCAGATGTTTAAGCATGACGGGGTACTACTCCCGTTACATAAAAGATTATGCTATCATCGTAGAACCGCTAACGCGTGCATTGAAGGGAAAAATAAAAAGAAGCGCAAAGTTTGGAGCGAAGAAATGAGTAAATCATTTGAAACCTTAAAAACAAAGCTTACTGAAAAACCAATATTGTATGCTCCAAACTACCAAAATGAATTTATAGTGCAAACAGATGCTTCCGAAAAAGGGGTTGGAATAATTCTAACGCAAAGAGAAGGTTTCAAAGAACATCCCATAATCTACTTAAGCAGAAAGTTCTCCGAGACCGAAAAAAATTTAAGTGCAACGGAAAAAGAATGTGCCGGAATTATTTTTGCAATAAAAAAATTAAGGCATTATATTGATGGCCAGAAAAGTGAAACGATCACAATCCGTTAGTTTTTTAAAAAGAAATGCTGAGAATAATCCTAGATTACTTAGATGGGCTCTAACTCTGCAACCGTACCATTACGCCATTAAACATCGGCCTGGCAAAGACATTGCTCATGTCGACTGCCTTAGCACGGTAGAATAAACTCATCAAAGAAATTTTTTTGTATATAGTTATTTATTTTTGTAAATTGTTTGTGTATCATGTGTAATTAAAAGTCTGGTCAGGTTTTTTTTATTAAGTATTGAATTATTTAAATATGAGCATGATCAAATAGTGTAAAAAGAGCATCCGTTTTTATCAGAGCGCGAATTAAAATAATGTATCAATGTTTTTAATTATTTTTGCCACTTTGATGTAATAGAGCTTTCAGCTTTGATTTTGCTCTTTGATGATTTTTCGGGCCATGCCCGAAAGAATCGTCTTAAGGAGCGGGTGTTGTAACGATTTCCTTTTAAATGAGAAATTTCTCTGTGCGTGGGAATAACCTTGACCAAAAGCCCTGCATCATAAAACCAGCTGGACCAACTTTGCTAGAATCTTTTCTCATGTCGGTGACTTTTTAAGTAATCTCAATACAACTGTTCCTTTCTTGTGTTAAGAAGAAATCTGAACAAAAGGATTCCGGTATTGCACCCTGGGAGGAGAAAGACCTCGGTTACAAATAACCTCTGTGGTCAAAATATCACCTTGGATAGATGTGCACGACGAATTCGTGTTTCCCCCATAGAGATCCAGGAATGGGTCCGATTATGAGTGACCTCATTTTTGGCTACAATTTGAGTGGAGGAGATAGACCCTCCCGATTTGGAGTGGAATTGAAAAAAGAGGTAAGAGGGAGTTAAAGAAAAGTCTCGAGGGAGAGAGGAAGCAAGCTCTCTTGGTGCTAGAGAAATATTTTGTGGATTTAGAATCCTGTTGACGTAACAAGGAAAAAAGTTTCTGAAAGAGGATCACAGCAGCTCAACCCGAGCGTCCGCTGAAACAATAGTGAATGGTGTGAAACATCTGTCCGGAGAGACAAGAGTGTGTTAGACAATTTCAGCGTTTAAAAACTGCTTGGAATTCATGATCCAATATTATAAACAGTGTTTATGCACTTCTATATTTATAGACATTCCTATTTACAAAGCATTAATCCAGACTCCGTTTCATAACTGGAGATATAATGTCACGAACCCAATTTCAACATAATAATGTAAATAGTTTTTTCTTTGTCCATTAATCAATAAAGATTGATCTTAAGCTTCAAAAGAAAGGTGTGTCTAACGCTAACATCAAACTCAAAATTTGATTGGCATGCTAAGACCTTTTTATAAAAATATCGAAACATTTGGAAGATTAGAAGCATTTAAAAAGATAAAATTTATTCAATATTTGATCAGAACGTGAACACGCGGGTGTCTTTTGTTCAGGGTTTTACAACTAAATATAAATATTTTTGCTAAAAATTATACGAAGGCTTTGGAAACATTATAATTATAATTTATAAAAATTTCAAAGCGTTTGAACAATAAGAACTATGATGCTTTTAATATTAAATGACCTGATGTAAAAAAAAGTGAGAAGAAAACAATTGTTAGAAGCCTTTTTACCACTAACAATCAATATTTTTCACGACATTTTTATTCCGGCATTGGAAATATATAATTCATGAAATTTTGAAAGTGTTTGGATAATAAGAACTTAAAAAAATATTAATGTTCCCATGTGAACAAAAAAGTGTTTATAAAACACGCGGTGGTACGCTACCAAAGGTATTGGGGCCCCCACCCAAACATTCGGTTCGTTTGGAAAGACTTTTATTAACACTGATTTTAGATATACTTAAGGTTATTATAGAGCCCGGGCAATTCCAGGCGGATCAGCTACAGTAGCGCTCAAAAGTATTTTGACAACCTTATATTCTCTCTTATTTTATTTAATATAAAAATGTAAAAGAAAATATATTTCCTATAATTGAAAACACTATGACTGAAGTTATTCAAATGTATCAAGTTTTAACTTGTTTGTTTACAATCGGCGCCACCGAAGAAATATGACTCCTCCTTAGCTCAAAAGTATTTTGACGATTAGTTTGCATTTAATTGTTGAAGGTGTCAGTGGTACTATAGCTTCGATTAGTGTTTATATCGACTTATTGTGATTTATTTTAAATGGCGAAATGTAAAAAATATTGAATTTATTCTAGAAAAGTCGCTATAAATGCACTTAAGAAAGGTAGACTCCAAGCAGAATTAGCTCGTTCTTTTAACGGGTCTCGTCAACTTGTTATTACATATAATAAAGCTTTTAATAAACAGAAATACATCGAAAATAAGCCTCAAAGTGGCTATCCGAGAAAAACAACTTGCAATGTTGACTGTATTCAAAAAATGATATCTACAAGTGATTGTCGTAAGTCCGCTGTAATAATAAAAAATGAATTCAAAGAAAATTACGGCATAGACATACACGTTTCATCAGTCAAAAAACGCCTAAACCTCTATGTTTTACATGACAGAAGACTAGCAAAAACACGTTTGTTATCTACTAAGAATAGGAAGGCTAGATTCGCATTTGTAAAACGGCATAACCCTTTCAGGGGCAAAGCAATTCCATTGCTAAAGTGTTGAATTTAATGACTGACACCGGAATTTGAAAACAAATTTATTTCTAAATATGAAAAAGCTATATTTCACACACATAATAAACCAAAATTTTTAAAACCAAAATTCCGTTGTCAATCATTAATTTAAACACTTTAGCAATGGAAATGCTTTGCCCCTGAAAGGTTATGCCGTTATACAAATGCAACTCTAGCCTTCCTATTCGTAGTAGATAACAAACGTGTTTTTGCTGGTCTTCTGCCATGTAAACGATAGAAGTTTAGGCGTCGTTTGACTGATGAAACGTGTATTTCTATGCCGTAATTTTTTTTCACTTCATTTTTCATTATTAAAGCGGACTTACGACAATCACTTGTAGATATCATTTTTAGAATACAGTCAACATTGCAAGTTGCTTTTTTCGGAGGGCCACTTTGAGGCTTATTTTCGATGTATTTCTGTTTATGAAAAACTTTATTCCATGTAATAACAAGTTGACGAGACCCGTTAAAAGAACGCGCTAATTCTGCTTGCAGCCTACCTTTCTTAAGGGCATTTACAGCGGCTTTTCTAGAATCACTTCAATATTTTTACATTTCGGCATTTAAAAATAATCACAATAAGTCGATATAAACACTAATCGAAGCTACAGCGTCACTGACACCTTCAACAATTAAATGCAAACTAATTGTCAAAATACTTTTGAGCTAAGGAGGAGTCATATTTCTTCGGTGGCGCCGAATGTAAACAAACAAGCTGAAACTTGATACATTTGAATAACTGCAGTCACATTTGAATAACCGCCGCGACGAGCGGCCCATCTTCGTCCGCAGCCCTTTATTCTTCTACTCTAGTCCGACTCTTTTGCGAAAGCAAGATTCCTAGGTCCCCAGCCACGTCCCGAGTGAAAGACTCTCTAGCGAAAGCAACATAAAAAAAAAAAATCAAAAATTGAAACCGGACAAATTTAAAAGGGAAATTACACAAATTAAAGACACCGAAAAGCGGGAAGGGAGGACTTAAGGCGATGAAGCTACCGAAAGACTCCTACTGCTTCTAACTTATTATTAGTCTCGGCGACGGTTGGGGGAGGGCGGGTGGGTCAACCGCCGCGGCGAGCGGCCCATCTTCGTCCGCAGCCCTTTATTTTTCTACTCTAGTCCGACTCTTTTGCGGAAGCAAGATTCGTAGATCCCCAGCCACGTCTCGAGTGAAAGACTCTCTAGCGAAAGCCAGATTGAAAAAAAATCAATTATAGGGAATATATTTTCTTTTGCATTTTTATATTAAATAAAATAAGAGAGAATAAAAGGTTGTCAAAATACTTTTGAGCGCTACTGTAGTTTGAAGTTAAAATTACCGTCTGATACTCTCAATTTATTATTCTTTCAATATATTAGATTGGGAGCCGGCAGCACAGACAATCACCTCATCGAGTTCACGGATGAAATTCTAGGATTAGTTAAATCTTGATTCGCATATTAAAACGCAATCGGTCTGCCAAGTCCTATCTTGGTGGAAAACACCGAAGAACCGATTTTAGCGGCTGACTTGTAGGTTTACCATTGTGTTTTCCTGCTCCCAGTCGTCATGTTTTCATACCTTTTGGTGCAGGAAAACACAATGGTAAACCTTCGAGTCAGCCGCTAAAATAGGGTTTTCAGGTGTTTTCCACCAAGATATAACTTGGCAGACCTATTGCGTTTTAATATGCGAATCTAGATTTAACTAATCCTAGAATTTCATCCGTGAACTCGATGAGGCGATTGTCTGTGCTGCTGGTTCCCGGTCTGTATAGTACATATAAACAACCTGAGGATCAGATGAAGCTTTTTTGCGCTTTCCCTATAAAAATAATGTTATTCCGTAGTAAAAAAAAATCCCTGCCGGCTCGGGCCTACAGGCGGAGGTAGATTTCGATGTTAAGTACTAAATTCTCCAACAAAACTTAAATCAAGATTAGAGATAAAACCCAGCTTCTTCACAAAGAGCGAGCTGTAGGGAGCTAAACTTTTTGTGAAAATTGTAATATACACGAATACACACACACATATATATGGAATAGGTTTAAAAAATGGCTACAAAAAAATCAGAGAACCTTAAAGTGTTAAAATATGTTAATATTTCCATAGTCGGGTTTTTATCATGTTTTAATACGTTTCTTCAAACTTACATGGCGTTACATGTTCACCTGCTGAGGTCCATTATATTTCCAATATGACGCAATATACATATTTTTTTAATTCGTCAAACTATTTATTTTGAGTTTTCATGCTGAAATCTTGCTCTAGGAAACTTATGACGTAATATTCAATTTGTTTTCAATTTGTCAAACTATTTAATTTTACACGTGAAAATTTTGCAAAAGAAAAGTAATTGTTGTGGTGAGAATTTTATTATTTGTTTTTTTTTTTAAATTGTTGGCAACTGCTATAACGAAAAACTTTTATTTTTTTCCTGCCATTGTTGTGTAAGAGCTGGTTTAATCAGAATCATGTTAAGGCAGTATTCAAAATTTTGAACCCTCCCCATTTCCACCCTCTTGGGCCGATTTCGCCCATTTTCAATCCCCGCCGAGATATTAGCCATCTCAAAGTTGTTGGCGAGTTTGAAGATGATTCGTGCATAATTGCGACTTTTATCGTGCGGACAAAATTTAGTACATACATACATACATATATATATATATATATATAAACTTTTTAGGTGGGGGTGGTTTTGGGTTCCTGGGGTCCTATAATGAAAAGTTATGAAGGAATTTTTCAAAAGTCGCACCATGGTAACGACTGCAATAGGTAGTATTTCTTACGAAATCTACCTAAAAATGTGAAACGCATGGTATAAATTCTTTAAAAATCAAAATAAGCAACATTATTATCCGGAAAGAGAAATCCCTTTCATGGGGAAAAAATGATTACCCTAATGAGTTTTGTACTGTTTCTAATGTTTCTAAAGTGAAATCCACAACAACACGACAAAATCATGTACCGTTGTTCATCTAACACATCTTTTGTTCATTTAACAAGAGAAAATCCACCAACGGAGAAATCAATTCGAAGATAATACATCTGTCGCAACAAAAACCAAATAAATAAATCAAGATTTACAGCTTAAAAAAAGGAAGAAAGAAACCCCCCATATTTATCGTTTTTTGTCGAGGCTCAGCGAAGACATTTTGTAGAACTCTGAATGAAAATCATTTAGCAGGAGGTAAACTTAAACATATTGTCACCCTTGATGAAGCATTGGTTTAGCTAACTGAATTGAACAAAAAAAAAAAGAGGTTTATTTAGTGTCGAAAACGTAGAGGAAAATATGTCCAATCCTGGTTCTAAAAATGCAAAGAAAGTTTCAGTAAAGGATTATTGTAGGTTTCTCTTTCAGTGGAAAATCAAAGATAAAAAGAGTGGGCGGAAAATGGTAAAATCAACTCACCATAACTAGTATAATGAGTTTCGTCCGATATTTACAGAAGAAATCCCACTTCTTTATCCCAACCACGGTAAGTAGAACAGATAAGTAGAATCTGTTCTACTTACCGTGATCCCAACGACTTCCAAGGAGTGAAACTGTACTTGTACTAAAACAAAGCCACCGGCCAGGTTTCAAAAACTACCGCTGTATTCCTTGAAAAGATTAAAACTCAAAGAAGTATGGCATATGTACAGCCGTGGAAAAAAAAAGTAAACACCCCTACGAGTACTAACTCTGCAACTATAATTATAATAGAAGAAAGTTACTGGTGCCAAACGATTGGAAATAAAGTCTCCTTTTAAATGACGTATATGAAATTTTCTTTTGGGTCATCTACAAATCAAACATAGACAAAACTGTGTTTTTTTCAATAGCAACACCAAATTTTGACAAAATATTTTAAATATTCGCTTCAAATTATGCACAGAAACGAAATTTCAAGTCATTTGGATGATAAGTTTCTGAATAATAAACATTCAAAATTTAAAGATTCTAATGTTAAATTACAATTTCATATTTTTATTAATAACTCCAGAAATTTCAAACCTAATGTGACAATTTTTTGTGTAGTCATAATACTAAAAAACCCAAACATAAATACATCGAATTTGTAATTTTAAAAATTTTATGATATGAATTATGAAATTAATATTCGAAAAAAATATGAATTGCAATCTAAATTTTTTTTGATAGATTTCTATTTATTATGCCTTGCTTTATGAGACTTCTCAGTTTAAAATTTTTCTTCCAAGTAGTTTTCGAATTATGCTTAAAAAACGTGGAAATGGTGGTTTAAGGGGCCTTGATGCGCAGAAAAGCATAATTTGAAAAAAAATATTTTACCCATTTTATTGAAACGTTTGGACTGGCAACAGTCGAAACAGTTTTAAGTGAGTGAAATGGTCCTATTGACAAGAAATAATGCATTAATAGAAGTGACATGGTCATTCTGTAGCATTTCAGCAATCGAGTACACTGAACTTTAATTTGGATACAGCCTCTAAGATAGGTTCATTTTAAAATAATTGATTTCTCGGAAACTAATCGTACGAATTTAATGAAAATTTAAATTTAGGCTCATTGAAGGGTGTATAATTTATTTATGGTGTCAAACTTGGAAATTGCTATTAAAAAAAAGAAAGTTTGGGTTCGTTTTGATATGTAGATAGCCCAAGAAGCAAATTTTATATACATCTTTTAAAAGTAGACTTTATTTCCAATCGTTTGGTATCGGTAACTTTCTTCTACAATAATTTGTTGTAGAGTTAGTAGAGGTGTTTACTTTTTTTTCCACGACTGTACTTCCTTAACATATTTCTGAGAAATCACCTGACGTTTCACTTATGGATTATTGTGCCTTTGGTCTGTTGAAATGAGTTCTTACAAAGTAGAAATCCACCACAATTTATGGACTGTGGAAAGTAGTGAAAGAGAAATGGCAAGCAATACCCAATGAAATTTTATGATAAGTACTTCTATCATGGAAAGCACGATACAAAGCAGAAATCCACCACGGTTTATGGACTCTGGAAAGTAGTGAAAGAAAAATGGCAAGCAGTACCCAATGAAATTTTACGATAAGTCCTTCTATCATGGAAAGCACGATACAAAGCAGAAATCCACCACGATTTATGGACTCTGGAAAGTAGTGAAAGAAAAATGGCAAGCAGTACCCAATGAAATTTTACGATAAGTCCTTCTATCATGGAAAGCACGATACAAAGCAGAAATCCACCACGATTTATGGACTCTGGAAAGTAATGAAAGAGAAATGGCAAGCAATATCCAATGAAATTTTATGATAAGTCCTTCTATCATGGAAAGCACCATACAAAGCAGAAATCCACCACGATTTATGGACTCTGGAAAGTAGTGAAAGAAAAATGGCAAGCAGTACCCAATGAAATTTTACAATAAGTCCTTCTAATGGAAAGCACGATACAAAGCAGAAATCCACCACGATTTATGGACTCTGGAAAGTAATGAAAGAGAAATGGCAAGCAATACCCAATGAAATTTTATGATAAGTCCTTCTATCATGGAAAGCACGATACAAAGCAGAAATCCACCACGATTTATGCACTCTAGAAAGTAGTGAAAGAGAAATGGCAAGCAATACCCAAGAAAATTTTACGAAAAGCTCTTCTATCATGGAAAGCACGATACAGATTTATAATCCAGACACAATGTTATCAGACTGTACATTTAAAAACTTAGCCTTATATTTTAAATATTTAAAAAAATCGTTCTAAAATCAGGTCTGCCACCGGCGACTATTTTTGTAACCTGTTCGCACCAATATTTTTCTAATACAAATTTTGAAGTATATTTCTCTTGCAAACGTTGTCAAAGTGTGTGTTAAGGATTTCTGTTTTAAGAAACAATGCAATTTAGAATAAAACAATAGTTGCTTGTGTCAGCCCTATAAAATGTGTAAAAAAACTGAATTGTATCATCGTTTTGTTCAATGCACGGAAGAGCTGATTTCAATATTTTTGTAGCTTCACCGTGAGTAATAGTATACTACATCGAGATATTGATTATGTAAAATAACCACATAATTCAAATAAATAGCACTGGGTAAGGCCCATTAATATATGAAGAGCTAAGATGATAAAGGTGGTAAGTGACAAATCATCATTTTGAGAAAACATATTTTGAACCACTTTTATCAACTAAAATTGCAATTTTTTATTGTCAAATCCCTCCTTTGTCATTTAAAATCTCTATGGGTATTAGATTTTTTCAAATAGTAATTTAACAGATGGTATAGGATCATTGATTATCTTCAATCTTAGGATTAACTCACATGTCATTTGAGCTCTTCATATGTTTATTTACAGAACATTAACAAGGGACGAAACAAACAATCAACACATTTTCTAAAAACTTATTACATCTACAAGAAAAGCAGATCTTCTAAATGTATGGCGTAGGATTATTTATGTTTAAGTTTGGTGTTACCATCTTCAGACTTTTAACCCAAACAAAAAACACTACAAATAGTTTTCGCCATCACTTCGAATTTCTCTCCAACTAAAGAATTTTCTTTCTTTACTGCTTGAACTATGACATTTCGCCATTTGTTTAAATACTGCTGATCTTTGATTGGGTCATACCAGGCTTTAACCTTTTCGTCTCCTATTACATTCGCCAGCAAAATGAGTTGAACACCAGTACGCCCCCAGAAATTTTCAAAACGTTCTTTAAAAAAAAGTTTTTTACTATAGTGTATCCAATATACGTGTGTGGTTCAATAATGATTGTCCCTAGTGTATATAAAATATTTGTATTGCGATGGTTGTTGTGGAATATCAAAGCCTAATGTCTTAGATGCCTATATGCTTAATTTCAGAAACTCGGGATCATAGTGATGTAGCCACATCTCATCCACTGTCACAAATGTAGCCTCATAAGCTCCAAACCAGCATTTCACCTCAACCCCTTCCTTAAAAACTCCCTCAAAAATAGGTCTTTAAAACTTCACCCTCCAAAACTATATTAATATAGCAGCTACGGTTTTGAAATTGAGCATATAAGCATTTAAGACATTAGGCTTCGATATTCCACATCAACCATCGCAGTAGAAATATTTTATATACATTAGGGACAATCATTATTGAACCACCCACGTACTATCAAGAAATGTGTTCAAAGGTAATGATCAAATCAACAGTATTTTTGAATGCTTAATACATTAAGTAAATACTTTAAACAAACCAATTTATCTGTCTTTAAAAACAGTATTTAAAAGTTTCTAAGAGTTTTAATGTGTTTTTCTTAATTTATTTTAAAATGTGTACACTTTTCTTTTTTTATCGAAGTCAATGCCAAAATTGTATAACTATCGCCCATGAGATAGAATGGAATAACAGTTTTGATTTTTTGATAAAGGCAAACGTTTTTATGTAAGGTAAAGTTCCCCTAAATGCTGCGTAATTTCACAGTTTATCGTAAACAAAAGAGCTTTATAAAAAATAGAAGGATAAACCTACAATATGACATTTAAGACTTAAACTGCCTTAAACAGAATATTTTCTAGTTCCTAGAAACTTCTATTTATCAAAAAAAAAAAAAAAAAAAAAAAAAAAAAGAAAAAAAACTGTTGAAATTGGCCTCATAAAAATTGAATTCATAAACTTTTAAACTATGTTGTAGACCGTTTCTTTTACAGGGCACCCGCAACAACTTCGTTTTTGTACCCCTGTATAAATGAAATAAATACGCCTTTCAAAATACAGTTTAAGAATCATTTACTATTCACCATTTATGTAAAAATATTTAACAAGGGAAGCTGTCCCTGAACAGATCTCAGCCATTTTTTAAGATAAACCCAAAACAAAAACAAAAAAAAAAAAAAAAAAAAAAAAAAAAAAATACCCCGAAATTCTTTTATCATGGTCGAACAATTAAGGGTAAACGTTTCGAATTTCTAATTTTTTGTATATCATTTTTGAATTTGAAATCTTTAAGTGGCCGCTATTTTGAAGCAAAATAGCGGACGAAGCTGGCCAACGAATTCGGTCTGTCCTGTATACATGTTCAGTCGCATGCAAATCGGAGAGGTATCGCACGACAAAGAAATCCGATATATACATATATCAACATTTCAGCCGGGAATGGTTTTGGAGTCTGGAGATCATGATCGCAAATTGTCCGGAATTAATGTCCTCGGAAAGGCTGAAATAGACAACCTCTTTATTTGTGTAATGGGAGCTACCTAATAAAGTCCGTCTCGAAAGTTTAAGCACAAGCGTAAAATGTCGATTTTTAAAGGATAATAAAAAGTTAGAATAAGTAGCATTTTTTATTTTGCGGATTTCGCAACTTCATTTAAATAAATGATATTTTAGAGAATAGATTTAAGGAGATTATAAAATATCTCGGTGACTGGAATAATCAGAAGGTTTTTGTAGAAAAATAACTTTATTAGACAGAACAATACACAGTCAAATATTCGCCAACGTCACTGGCGGAATAATCTGCGGCTGCTGGAGAGCTCGAATTTTGGTGTCACGTGACTTCAAAAGCGCTCCGAGGAAACAAGGGGGGGAAGGAAAATGCGCCTCAGCGCTATTGGCTGAAATAAAAAAGTTCTCCTTGAGAGAGAGAGAAAAATAGCAGACTGCTACAGAGTATGCCCCCAGTGACGTAGTCACGATTACAAAGTGGTAGCAATTAATAAGATGCATAAGAAAGATCTGGAGTAAAATTAAAGTACATATGAGCAAAACAAACAATAGAAAATATATTATGTATTACAGGAAAAACAATATTTTTGAGAAAGAAATAATATGCACACTATATACATCAAATGTTTTAAACAATATAATACGTAACGAGATGCTTCGGAAAATGAACTTTACGACCAGATTTGGTGGTAGTGTGTTCAACAGGAGTAGTTGGAAATTTTATGGGCTCATTTTGTTTTTGAGTTTGGGAAGGTGAAATAGAATCTGCTAATTGATATGCAGGATTGATGCGGTCAATATATACAGTACAGCGCTTCCCTTTTAATTCCAAGTCAAACGTTTTCTCAGACCTGGCAATCACTCGATGAGGTCCTGTATAAGGGGTGATAAGGGAGGATTGACTTTATCTGATCTAAGAAACATGTGTGAACAGGTTATTAATGAGGGATTGATATAGATTTTAGGATTGCCGTACATTGCAGTGGCAATAGGATTTAACTTTCTCATTTTTCAGTTAACTCAGTCACGTATGTAAGAGTAAGTGGTTGATTTATAGTCTCAGTGTTAATGAGATCAGAGAGTAGTCTGATATTTGTGTCATATACAAGTTGAGCACAGGTCGCTTGGATATCATTTTTAACAGCAGTGCGTAAACCAAGTAAGACAATGGGGAGGATTTCAGTCCATTGAATTTGATTGTGAGCTTTAAGCGAGCTCTTAAGATGGTGATGGAATCTTTCAATAAAACCGTTAGACTGTGGATGGTATGCTGTAGTTCTGATGCGTCTACAGCCTAATCTATTAGTAAGCTCTTTGAAATGAGTGGACTCAAAATTTCTACCCTGATCAGTAGTGATGGTAACAAGGGATCCAAATTTGGAGATCCAACTGTGTATCAATGTACGAGAAGTTGTTTCTACAGTCATATAAGATATGGGTATAACTTCGGGCCATCTTGTGAACCTATCAATGATGGTTATGCAGTACTGATTGCCGTCGGAGGATGGTAAAGGTCCGATAAAATCAACGTGAATATTGGCAAAACGAGCATCAGGTTCAGAGAATGTACCAATTGGGGATTTGGTGTGCTGAAAGATTTTAGTTTTTTGAAATTTCGTACAGCTTCGAACCATAGATTTTATGTCCTTACGCATGCCAGACCATACAAATCGTTTGGAAATTAAATCTAATGAAGCTGAGATACCTGGATGAGAGAAATAATGTAACGTTGAAAAAACTGATTGTCGCATACTTTTAGGAAGAAATGGTCGAGGAAGTTTTTGTGACATATCGCAATATAAATGTACATCTTCGAGTGGAAAATAGTGTTTTTCTAATTTTAATAAAGTAGTGTCAAGTTCGAGAAGTTGTTTTAGCTCTTCATCATTGGTCTGAGCAGTGGCAAACTCTTTAAGATCTAACACATTAGGAGAAATTGAATCTATATCAATTCGAGAGAATGCATCGGCCACAATGTTGCCAGAGCCTTTGATATATCGAATATCAGTAGAAAACTGCGAAATATAGTCTAAATGTCTCAATTGACGTGGAATACATTTATTAGGGTTTTGTTGAAATGCGAATGTAAGGGGGTTTTGGTCTGTATAAATAATGAAATTTCGACCTTCTAGCATGTGTCTGAATTTTTTTATAGAACAATAAACAGCAAATAATTCACGATCATAAGTAGACCAATTTCTTTCAGATTTATTTAATTTACAGGAGTAAAATGCTATTGGTTCTCAATGGCTTTAGGAGAGTTGCATTAAAGATCCACCAATTGCAACATTGCTAGCATCGACCCATAAACTTAACTGGGCACCAGAAATTGGATGTCGTAATAATGTAACTCGAGCTATAGCTTCTTTTGAAGTAGTGAAGGAAAGAACGGCTTCATCGTTCCATTTTAATTGCTCAGTTTTGTTAGCATTGGAACGGGGATCTTTTTTCTTATTTTTGTGTCCTTCTAAAAATTTAACGAGTGGAGCTAAAATATCGGCAGCTTTGGGAATGCAACGTCGATAAAAATTGAAAAGACCTAAGTAACGTCTTAGTTGAGTTAAGGTCGAGGGCTGGGGAAAATCTAGGATGCATTTTACGCGATGAGGTAAGGGTTCAATTCCTGCAGCTGAAAGCTTGAATCCTAAAAAATCGATAGTGGATTGACCAAATTTACATTTATCAACATTAATATTCAGACCATACTCTTTAAGTCTAGAAAACAACAACTCAAGATGTTCTAAATGTTCAGTTTCATTATCTGATGCAATTAGCAAATCATCAAGAAATGCGTAAACAAATCCTAAGTCACGAATTACGTCTTCAATAAATCGCTGAAAAGTTGGAGAAGCGTTACAAAGGCCGAATTGCATTCGAGTGCTTTCGAAAAGTCCAAATGGAGTGCAAATCGCAGTTTTATGTACATCATCAGGATTTATGAGAATTTGATGGTAGGCCTTTACAGGATCAATGTGACTGAAGATTTGTTTACCATGTAATTCAGCAGTGAAATCTGCGATACAAGGGATAGGATATTTCTCTTTAACAGTTTCAGCATTTAGAGCACGATAATCACCAACAGGTCTCCAATCTACAGATCCTTTCTTCGGCACCAGGTGCTAAGGCGAAGAGTAATTACTTTTAGAAGGTCTCATATGACCGAGTTGTAGCATGTGCTGAAATTCAGCTTTGGCAATTTTTAACCGATCTTGAGCTAGCCGTCTAGGCTTAGCAGCAACTGGAGGCCCCTTAGTGTTTACATTATGCACAGTATTATACTTAACCGGTTGGTTAGGATCCGGTAATTTTGTGATTTCAGGAAATTTAAATAATAATTTACCATATACACTGCTCAAAACAATTAAAGGATATTTGAAGTTTTATATAAAATAAAGATATAAACGAAATTTTTTTTGCCGAAAATAGAAGAAGAGAATCACAAATGCAAATTTTTCTGGTTTTCAAACTGTGGAGTATGCAAATTTTGAGTTTGACGTCAAAAACGTCGCTTCAGCGGCAGCGAATGAAATTTGACTCTCAACTGGATAAAAGAGAATGAAGACAAGGATGATCGGCATTCAGTGATTGCTTTGTTTCGATGAGTACGATGTCTCAGCAAAGTCATTTGACAGATTCAGAAGCTTTGAGAATTGTTGGTAGGTTAGAAGGGGGCCAAACTCAAGCCGAAGTAGCGCAAGTCATTGGAGTGTCACAAAGTGTCATTTCCAGGATCTGGAACCGTTTTTTGGAGAGTGGATGTGCAGGCCGAAGACCAGGGCAAGGTCGTAGACGGGCAACAACGCCCAATGAAGATCGGTATTTAGCGTTAAATGCTCGGAGATACCGAACCATGAACGCTACTCTTCTCCAACAACACCTTCGTTCGGCTACAGGCACCACGATTTCAACTCAGACTGTCCGAAACCGGCTCCATGCTGTAGGTCTGTATGCTCGCCGACCGATGGTATGTGTTAGATTAACATCAAGGCATCGTCGCGACCGCAGGGAGTGGGCAACCGAGCATGTCAACTGGAGGAGAAATGAATGGAGCAATATTGTCCCGTTTTTCTGTGCATCTGCATAATAGGCGTATTTTCATCTGGAGGGACCGTGGCAGTAGGAATAATCCTGCGTTCGTCCACGAAAGTGTCAGATTTGGCGGTGGAGGAGTGTTGGTGCATGGTGGCATCTCCATTGACGGGCGCACTGTCCTCTACATCATTCGAGATGGAGCTCTGACTGGTCGCCGATATAGGGATGAGATCTTCAGACCTATTGTAGTCCCTTACGCTGCAATCCCTTACGCAATCGGAGATAACTTCATTTTAATGGACGATAACTGCAGGCCACATCGTGCAAACCTGGTGGAGGATTTCCTTTTCGAGGAAGGAATCGTTCAAATGGAATGACCAGCGTGTTCTCCAGACATGAATCCAATCGAGCACGTTTGGGACGCTCTAGGAAGACGAGTTTCTGGCCGCCAACAACCCCCACAAACTCTCCAAGAACTGTAAAGAGCTCTTCTGGAAGAGTGGGGCAGAATACCCCAACTCGTCATTAATAGCCTCATTGAGTCCATGCCTCAAAGGTGTTCAACGTTTCTGGCCGCCCGTGGAAACCATACCCCCTACTGAAAATGATTTTCTTTGAAGAAAACACCTTTTCTTATTCTTTTTTTCTCATATGCACAAATTGTGTTTTTTTCCTTTAGTACACAAATGCGCAATAAAATGCATTTTTTTCTGCCAAACATGTGTAATGTATTCTCATATAACCTACTATGTCTGTCGACCATGTATCAATCAGCTAAACAGTTTACCAGATACAAAATCCACCTAAAACTGCAATATCCTTTAATTGTTTTGAGCAGTGTATATCATTTACAAAATTGGGTTTCACAGAAAATATATTACAAACACTTAATATAGCAGGAGCTTTTAAATTAGTGGTAGAATCAATAAGACGACGATTCCGTAAATCAAGTTTTAAATTAAAATTATGCAAAAAATCAGCTCCTAAAATAGCACATGAAACATCACAAATATAAAATGAGTAAGTAAAATTTCGGCGTAGGCCTAAGTTGATATTAATACATTTGCGACCATACACATTAATTTTGGTGCCATTAGCAGCACGAAAAGTTTGAAGAACAGGCTTAGCTTTATCATTTTTATTCGCGGCCACAAGTGAGGCATCAGATCCAAAGTCAACTAAGAAACACATACCTGAATTTCTGTCTCTAACGAAAAGGCGACGAGAAGGTGCTGGGGAGAAGTCCGTCGCTGCTACTCTTCTCGCTTCTGGTTTTCCGAATATGAACAAGGCGCTAGGCCCTTTTTTGCTTTTTCCTGAAATTTTTGATGATACCAACACAATTTTGCATCCCTATGGTGGGATTGAGAACGATTACGCTGATGATTATCACCTCTAGATACACTCCTTGAACGTCGAAGCTGAACGACTTCTTGGTGTAATGCTTGGATTTCTTTTACGAGCATATCTATGGCTGGCGGTGTTTGAGATTCAGTTGCAGGTGTTCGAACCGAAACAGAACTATTGTTGGAAGGCGTTAATTCGAGTATTCTATCAGCAATATCCGCCGCTTTATCAGGAGTAATTTGTTCTATGGAAGCTAGAATCTTTTGTACGGTGGTTGGCATTTGTTGAGTAGACAGCTTTAAAAGAAGATAGTCACCGATACTATGGCTTTCTGCCCGTCTTTTCATAAGTCGAAGTAATTCAGTTGGTTTTCAATCACCCAGGTTTTCTCCAGCTAGCAGTTTCCGAATTTCTAGAGTACGACTTTTTTTACAACGTTCGATAACTTTTGATTTCAAAATCTGATAAGGATCAGTGGGATCAGGACTCATTATTACGTCTCGAACCATAGTAGCAGTAGCAGGCGGTAGATGCGCTACAACATAATTATATTTTGTTTTCGACTCAGTAATAGCTTTAGGAGTAGCTAATTCGAAAGTACTTTCCTGCATATGAAACCATAAAGTAGGGTCCACAGGAATATAGGGCGGAATGACTACGGCAGATGTTTCAGAAGTTGCCATTTTGCTAGTGAAACAAAACGTTCTATGAAACAGTTGAATAGTTCAACGTTCTATGAAATAGTTGAATAGTTCAAAGATCCAGGGTCACCATTTTAGAAAATAGATTTAAGGAGATGATAAAATATCTCGGTGACTGGAATAATCAGAAGGTTTTTGTAGAAAATAACTTTATTAGACAGAACAACACATAGTCAAATATTCGCCAACGTCACTGACGGAATAATCCGCGGCTTCTGGAGAGCTCTAATTTTTACTGTGTCACGTGACTTCAAAAGCGGTCCGAAGAAACAAGGAGGGAAGGAAAATGCGCCTCAGCGCTATTGGCCGAAATAAAAAGGTTGAGTGTCATCAGAAGGTTGCGTGTTCAAATCACGTCCGGGTCACCATTTTAGAGAATAGATTTAAAGAGATGATAAAATATCTCGGTGACTGGAATAATCAGAAGGTTTTTGTAGAAAAGTAACTTTGCTAGACAGAACAACACATAGTCAAATATTCGCCAACATCACTGACGGAATAATCTGCGGCTTCTGGAGAACTCGACTTTTTACTGCGTCACGTGACTTCAAAAGCGCTCCGAAGAAACAAGGAGGGAAGGAAAATGCCCCTCAGCGCTAATGGCTGAAATAAAAAAGTTCTCCTTGAGAGAGAGAGAGAAATAGCAGACTGCTACAATATCAAAAGTAGAAATAAATAAATTACATAATTGTGAAAAATATAATTTAAAATATGTCCAAACAAAACTGTTTCAAAAGTTTATACACAATGGCAAAAACAACTGCATTTATCATTTTTACAAAACTGTTACACATAAATTATTTTTCTGAGTTTTCGGATTAGTTCAAATAAACGCACGTCCATCGAAATGATTAGTTTCTGTATGGTTTCTGGTGGCAAAGAGTACCATGCTTTCTCTACGAGCTCTTGGAATTCGTCTAGACAGTCATACTGTTTTCCATTGCGGTAAACCTGATGTGTTGATGATGGACATAAATCATCAAGATGAATAACTGTGCTAAAAATAAACTAATTTCTTCAGTTACATAAACATTATAACGTTTCAACTTAACCATAAATCTCTGTATAGTGCTAATGAATTTAACCTTGAAATTCCTGCAAAGATAATGACTTGTTAAGTGGCTAAATTATACACATAAACTACAGTGAACAGATTTATTGTTATTATTATGCATCTTGTAATGTAAACATTTTCCTTCATGCTGAAAAATGTAGCTAACCAGGAAAGAGCATATAAAAAAGCTGTCTTATTTACAATCTAAATAGTGCGAATTAAAGAACTTAAAATGTTACTGCTTCTTTATTCGAAAATATACAAACAATCTATAATTCCTTTACTTAAGGGAGGCATGAAAAGTCATGGAAAATATAAATATATCTCCAAATATAAAGTGAATAATATCTTCAACTAATACATTTTGGATAAAGGTAAAACGTGGATTTACACCATTAATGGATAAGTATCCTGGAAAAGGGTAAGTCCCAATTTACATTTCTTACTCACGCCTATTTATTGACATTCAAATCCTATCAAGATTATGAGACTGATTAACTGATTATAAATAAATAAATTAAATAGCCTCCACTGAAATCTTCAATATCAGATATTTGATAAATAAAGTCATATAAACTTTTAAACTTTCAATAGGAAAAGTTGAAAGAACTTTTTACGATAACAAGTAAATAATTAAAAGTTAAGAAAATGGCAGCTTCTTAAGACAGTTTTGATATTGAAAACTAACAGCTACGAATTATTCGATGTGGAAATTTAAGGCCGAAATGATCTTAACTAAAGAAGATTTATTTCATGTAATTACGGAAGGCCCGCCTAATCCAATTACGGACGCTTGGTCCAAAAGTGATAAGAAAGCCCGTGCACTCATCAATCTAACAATTGATGATAATCAGATTACTCATGTTAAAAATTTACAGACAGCCAGACAAACTTGGCAAGCTTTGCGCGAAATCCATGAACGACATAATTTGTCTAACAAACTTTATCTTTTAAGAAAACTTTATGGCATTAAATTAGTGGAAAGGGGCAACGTTATTAATCATATTACAAAAATAACGGAAATAGTAGATAAATTGGCGGCTATAGGAAAAGTTATAAATGATAACCACATTTCTGCACTGTTATTAAGCTTTCTATCCCAATCTTATGATACTCTTATTACTGCTTTTGAATCAAGAGAAGAAAATCAGCTTACACCGTCATTTATTAAGTCTAAACTTATTGACGATTATAACCGAAAATATGATAACGAAAAGAGACCAGAAAATCCTGCCAGAGCATTTAAAGCACAGAAAAATTACAACAACAAAACAACTAATAAATACTGCTCCAGTTGTCGGATGAGAAACCATTATACCCAGGAATGTTGGCATAACAAAGCCAAAACACAAAACACACCACAAAATCAACATATTAGAACAAACAAAAAACATCACTCTACACCACTAGTTTTTCAACAGAGTGAAAACAATTTTAGAAGTGAACAAATACCGAAAATAATACATGGAGGCCAGCGAAAATAAAAATTATGACTTTATAACGCAAGGAATAGAAATCAAAACATTTATAGTAGACAGTGGTAGCTCAAGCCATATTGTATGTTCAGAATCAATGTTTACAGAAACAAAATCACGCGAAAAAACAAATGTAACCATCGCAAACGGAAAAAACAACTTATCAGATACAGGTCAGGTGACGTAAATATAAATACGCGAACATCAGATGACAAAGTTCATGAAATAACACTTAAAGATGTATTACTAGTATCTGAAATCAAAACAAATTTATTATCGGTTATCAAAGCGACTCAAAAGCAAAATGGATGTGAAATTATATTCAGAAATGACAGATGTATGTTCAAGCTTAATAGTCCAGGCAATAGGGAATTTTACCTAGCAAAATTAATAATAGTACTGGAAATCGGCTTTCTAGATGTTTTTTGGGTCGCTGAATCCGAATTTGTAACTTCCCACCAAAATTTTCCCCGGCAACCTCCCCAAATTTTGGTAAAAAGCACCCCAAAAAAGGTTTTTATTAAAAAAATCCATTTTTTTTTTGTTTTAGAGAAAAAGTATCTAGAAATTCAGAAAGTAGACAAAATTTACAACAAATTAGATATATGACATTATGACTTAGGATGAAGGGGAAGGGGGATCTGCCTCGGAACATGCGCGCGGTGCTGCGTAAACTAAGTTGCGCAATTCCACTTAACCACTCACACGTTTACATTCGCCCTCCCATCTCCCCTCCGAACTTTCTCTATAAGGTTTACTTTAAGATTTTTGGATCGCTGAATCCGAATTTTTAACTTCCCCCCAAAATTTCCCCCCCGAAACCCCGCAAATAGTTGTTTTTAACTTAAATTTCTTATTGTTTTAGGGGAAAAGCATTACGAAATTCAGAAATTAGACAAAACTTGCAACAAATAGGATATATGACATTATGAATTAGGATGAACGGGGAGGGTGAGGGCTGCCTCGGAACATGCATTGCGGCGATACGTGCACTAAATGATGAAGTCCAGGCAATAGGGGATTTTATCTGGCAAAATTAATGGTAGTACTGGAAATCGGCTTTCTAGATGTTTTTTGGGTCGCTGAATCCGAATTTATAACTTCCCACCAAAATTTCACCCGGCAACCCCCCCCAAAAATTGATTTTTTGAAAAAATTTGGTTTTTGAGAAAAGCGCGTGGGGAATGTTCCGAGGCAACCCCCTCTCTCCCCGTTTATCCTACGTCATAATGTCATATATCCTATTTGTTGCAAATTTTGTCTAGTTTCTGAATTTTGTAATGCTTTTCCCCTAAAACAATAAGAAATTTAAGTTAAAAACAACTATTTGGGGGAGGGGTTTCGGGGGGAAATTTTTGGGTGGAAGTTAAAAATTCGGATTCAGCGACCCAAAAAACTTAAAGTAAACCTTATAGAGAAAGTTCGGTAGTAAGATGGGAGAGCTAATGTAAACGTGTGAGTGGTTAAGTGGAATTGCGCAACTTAGTCCACACAGCACTGCGGCGCATGTTCCGAGGCCGATCCCCCTTCCCCTTCATCCTAAGTCATAATGTCATACATCTAATTTGTTGCAAATTTTGTCTACTTTCTGAATTTCTAGCTACTTTTCCCCTAAAACAATAAAAAAATGGAATTTTATAATAAAAATCTTTTTTTTGTGGGGGGGGGGGAGGGGTTGCCGGGGGAAATTTCGGTGGGAAGTGACAAATTCGGATTCAGCGACCCAAAAAACATCTAGAAAGCCGATTTCCAGTACTACCATTAATTTTGCTAGGTAGAGTCCCTATACGGTCTCTATTACCTGGGCTATAATGGAGAAATATGTTTAGAAGCGCGAAAAGTAAATAACCTATATGAAGTTCAGTTAGCATTCGAAAACTACACAAACGTAGCACAAAGCTGTAACAACAAAAATTGCCTAGAATTATGGCACCGTAGGTTAGGACATAGAAATCTAACATCAATTAAAGAAGTTATGCAAAAGGAATTAGCTAGAGGAATCCAAATAAACAACTGTAAGCATAACACAGATTGCGAACCGTGCATTAAGGCAAAATTAACTGAGGAACCCTATCCAAAAATTGCAGAGTATAAAGTAACTAATAGACTCCAGCTCATTCACTCAGACGTGTGCGGATCTTTTCAAACACCGACAATAGGGAGAAAATCATATTTTTTTACTTTTATTGATGACTAATCACGATTTACGATCATATACCTATTGTCCAGAAAAAGTGAAGTTTGCGAAAAATTTAAAGAATTCATCGCGTTAATTAGCAACAAATTTGGAGAAAAACCGAAAGCTATTAGAACGGATAACGGAAAGGAATTCACAATAGATGAAATAGAAAATTACCTGAGGGTTAATGGATCAACACACAGTCCCATGTTGTGCAAGCCATAACGGTGTGGCAGAGAGGTAAATAGGTCGTTAGTTGAGATGGCAAGGACAATGTTAAGTGAATCAAATTAACCATTAAAGTTCTGGGGGAAGCAATTTGCACAGCAGATCATGTGCAAAACAGACTACCGACAAAAGCAAATGAAAAAACGCCATACGAGTTATGGACAGACAGCCAAACTTAAGTTATGTTAGGGTATTTGGCTGCAAAGCCTTCGCATACATCAGTAAAACCAGAAGACAAAAATTAGATGATAAAGCTATAGAGGGAATTTTCGTCGGATATGATAATGAATTCAAAGGATACAGAATATACGTAGGAGGAAATGAAATAAAGGTCACGAGAACCGTTAAATTTCTCGAAAACAAATTTAAATATAGAAACGAGAAAGTAGAAATCAAACCAAAACAAGATGAAAATAAAAATCGGGTTAATGAAAACCTTGCAGAAATAGAAATTTCAAATATCAACGAGATATCATCCACGTCTAATCAACCAGTAGCAGAAACTAGACGATGAAATAGAATTAATAAAAGGTTGAAAATGGATCTACAAACTAAACTGCGAGAACACAGGAAAAATCCAAAACTATAAAGCACGTTCAGTTACAAAAGTATATTCACAAAAATTCGGGGACGATTATGATGAAACTTACGCACCAGTCGTGTCATATACAACAATAAGAGCATTATTAATAGCAGCATTGCATCAAAATTTAAATGTAAAATGACCTGATAGATTAATATACATGGTTAAGAGCGAAAACGCTACTGAACCAAAAAATTATAAGGAAATCAAAAACATGGAAAATTTTAAGGATAAACAAAATTGGATAGATGCAATGAAAAGCGAAATGAACTCCCATAGGAAAAATGAAACTTGGTCAATTGTAGAACCTCCACCAAACAAGAGAATAATAGGTTGAAAATGGACCTACAAACTAAAATGCGACAACACAGGAAAAATCCAAAACTATAAAGCACGTTCAGTTGCAAAAGTATATTCACAAAAATTGGGGGAGGATTATGATGAAACTTACGCACCAGTCGTGTCATATACAACAATAAGAGCATTATTAATAGCAGCACTGCATCAAAATTTAAATGTAAAACCTGTTGATATTAACACCGCGTTCTTACATGGAGTGCTTGAGGAGGAGATATACATGCCACAACCAGAAGGTTTCGTTGAACCAAATCAGGAAAACAAAGTATGTAAGCTAAACAAAGCCATATATGGACTTAAACAAGCGGCGAAAGCATGGTATAGTAAAATTTCAGAAACACTAAAAAAGATGAATTTCAGTCAGAGCAAATTTGACTCATGCCTTTTTACGCGACAAAGGGGCGATAACACAACATACATAATAGCATACGTAGATGACATTTTAATTGCCGGAAAAGACGAAATAATAGAGGAAGTAATCGCGAGCTTAAATAAAGAATACGAACTAAAGAATTTAGGTGACATCAGTAACTACCTATCCATAAACATAAAAAAAGTAAATAAAAGCTACATGATAAATCAAACTCAGAAAATAGAGAAATTAATCAATAAATTTAATTTGCAAGACGCAGAACCGTGTAGTACACCCATGGAGACAAATTACACATGCTTTAATGATGAGGATAACATTTTACCAAATAACACATATTATAGGCAAGCCATAGGAGCACTTCTGTATCTAGCAACCATAAAAAGACTAGACATCTGTGCAGCAGTGAACATTCTTAGTAGAAGAAATGAATTACCAAAAATGAAAGACTGGAATGCAGTAAAAAGAGTAATAAGATATTTAAAGACAAAGACTACAAAAAATTATAGTCTAGTTCTAAGCGGAGAAAAGAAACCGATACTTGAAGTTTATGCACATGCAGATTGTGGAGGAGATGTAGATTCACGAAAATCAACGAGTGGGAACCTATATATATTAGGGGAAATCCCATACAGTGATCGACCAAGAAACAATCCTGCATTGCATTATCATTGGCAGAGGCCGAGTATGTGTCAGCAGCAAATGCAGCAATTGAAATAAAATGGCTAGTCAATTTACTGGAAGAATTAAACCTACAACAAACCTTACCTATAAACCTATATGAAGACAACCAGCCCACGATTAAGATGATATAATTAGAAAAGCACTCTAGTTAAACTAAACATATTGAAATAAGGTTCCACCTGATAAAACTTCTAAAGCAAGAAGGGACTATCAACTTAAAGTACTGCCTAACCAAATTGATGATAGCAGTTCTGTTTACTAAACCAGTTCCCAAACCTGTTTTTCAAACCAAAAGAAGAAACTTAAATTTGTGTGACAGGGAAAACTTCAGAAATTAAGGAGGAGTTGATGGACATAAATCATCAAGATGAATAACTGTGCTAAAAATAAACTAATTTCTTCAGTTACATAAACATTATAAAGTTTCAACATAGCCATAAATCTCTTTATAGTGCTAATGAATTTAACCTTAAAATTCCTGTAAAGATAATGACTTGTTAAGTGGCTAAATTATACTCATAAACTACAGTGAACTGATTTATTGTTATTATTATGTATCTTGTAATGTAAACATTTTCCTTCATTCTGAAAAATGTAGCTAACCAGGAAAGAGCATATTAAAAAGGTCCCTTATTTACAATCTAAAAAGTGCGAATTAAATAACTTAAAATATTACTGCTTCTTCATTTGAAAATATACAGAAAATCTACAATTTCTTTACTTAAGGGAGGCATGAAAAGTCATGGAAAATATAAATATATCTCCAAATATAAAGTGAATAATATCTTCAACTAATACATTTTGGATAAAGGTAAAACGTGGATTTACACCATTAATGGATAAATATCCTGAAAAAGGGTAAGTCCCAATTTACATTTCTTACTCACGCCTATTTATTGGGATTCAAATCCTATCAGAAATGCCTCAGACATTCTCAATCGGGTTTATGTCTGGACTTAAAGCTGGCCAGTCAAAAATTTTAATATTTTTCTGTGAAAACCACAATTTTCTAGAATGTGATATATGGAATAAGCCATTATCTTGTTAAAAGATTCATTCAGGATTCCCAAAATGTCGTTGAATGAAAGCAAATGTTGGTTCAGCGTCTTAATATTTTTGGTTATTTTGTCTTCCTTTTAGAAAAGTCAGAGTGGTTTGGCCGTTAAATCCAAATGTCCCCCAAACCATAACAGACTTACCACCTTGCCGCCTGCTAAAAAAATGCCCTTGATTTCTATCGTAGATCGTGCGTGAATACGTATCGAATACGTGTTCCACCTATCAGGACCATCTAAGTTCCATTTTTTCTCATAACTGAATGAAACAGTAAGCCACTTGTCGCCGTAGGACATGTGTTTTAGGTAGATTTCGTATGAAATACTACCTATTGGGATCGTTCCTATGTTGGAATTTCTGAAACATTTTTGCAGATCTACACCGATCATGATCCCTAGAACCCAAAACCACCCTCAGTAAAAAACTTTATCTATCTATCTATCTATCTATGTATCTATCTATCTATATATATCACTTTCTTCTGGACACGATAACTTTCGTAATTCTGCACCAATCTCTTCCAAACTGATACAAAAAATCAATGGGCATAAAATCTCGGTCAAGTTCGTTAATGGGCAAAATCGGACCAAGGGGATCGAAATAGGGAGGGGTTTTGTGAAAACCGAAAACCCCCAATAACTTCTTAATTTTTATACTTATCAAATCAGTTTAAAGTTTTTATTACTTCTAAAAATAGGGCCAAAATTTTATGTATCACAGATTTTTGGTAAAGTTAAAAATGGGCTCAAGGGGCGCAAAAAATAGGGTTTTTGGGAGAAAAAAATTCATAACTTTGACAATTCTCAAGATATCAATTCCAATTAATTTTATTATAAATCTCCTTAATATTATCTACAACTTTTATATTCACAAGTTTTTGATAGGACCAATTCGTACTGCAAAAAAAAAAAAAAAAAAATTAAAAACGAAAACAAAAAGGGGGTTTGAAGAAGAAAAAAATCCATAACTCCGTCAATTCAAAAGATATAAAATCCCCATGAGTTTCTCATATATATTCTTAATATTGTCTACAACATCTATATAGACAAGTTTTGGATAGGACCAATTCTTACAGCAAAAACAAATTAAAAATACATAGCGGTTGAAGAAAAAAATCATCTTATTAAGGGTGTATTCAAATCCAAACTGCGTATTTTCTGACTCATTTTACAATTCATTTTTGCTCTCAAATGCATCCAATTGTTACGTTTTCTTACTCAGAAACTATATAATGTACCGTAATGGTCTATTTTTTGATAGAGGCAGAATATATTTAAAAAACTGCTGTTAAAGTGGGCATTTTGAACCGAATTTCCCGAAGCGGATTGTGTTGGAAAAATCATTGCATTAAGGATGCACTCAAAATCCAAACTGCTTATTTTCTGACTCATTTTTAAATTCATTTTTGCTCTCAAACGCATTTAATTGGTAGATTCGCTTATTCAGAAACTATGTAATGTACCGATAGGATCGATTTTTTGATACAGGCAGAATATATTTCAAAAAATGATGTTAAAGTGGGCATTTTGAACGGAATTTCCGAAGCAATTGTGTTATCACTTTCTTCTGGACACGATAACTTCCGCAATTCTGCACAAACCTCTTTCAAACTGATACATAAAATCAAGGGACATAAAATCTCGGTCAAATTCGTTAATGGGCAAAAGCGGACAAGGGGGACAGAAATAGGGAGGGGTTTTGTGAAAACCGAAAAAAACCCCATAACTTCTTAATTTTTGTACATATCAAATCAGTTTAAAGTTTTTATTAATTCTAAAAATAGCGCCAAAAATTCATGCATCACAGATTTTTGATAAAATTTAAAATAGGCTCAAGGGGCGCAAAAAATAGGGTTTTTGGGAGAAAAAAATTCCTTACTTCGTCAATTCTCAAGATATCAAATCCAATAATTTTATTATACATCTCCTTAATATTATCTACAACTTTTATAGTCACAAGTTTTTGATAGGACCAATTCGTACCGCAAAAAAAAAAAAAAAAAAAAAAAAAAAAAAAAAAAAAAAAAATTAAAAACGAAAACAAAAAAGTCCTTCCGGCCAGTGCCGGGAGGAAGAGGTAGCTTTCAAATTCCTTATTTTTAAAAAGCCAACTTATATTATTCAAACACACGAAGCTCAATTAAGTGGAAACCGAATGTAGGAGATTCAATACTAATTTCTATCAATACTAAATGATTATGAATGAGATTTTCGCGAAATTAGTCAGCTTTATCCAAGCTGCTTTTATTTAAAGTCACTTATATTTGGCTGCCAAATTCAGCGATTTCTTAAAGTGCCTGCCATTTTAAGACAACATGATAGATGAGGCTAACCAGTGAACTTGGTCAAGACCTCAGTAATAGCTGTGCACATGCTCACTCATATCGGAATCGGTTGATATATACGAGTGCTGTCGCAGGCAAAAAATCAGATTTTTCAAAATGTCACCCACTTTGGAAATTGAAACTGCTATATCTGAGCCATTTTTTAAGATAAAGACAAACAAAAAATGCTCCTGAATCCTTATATCAAGGTCAAATACTTAAGAAAGAAACCTTTTTCAATTTCTAATTTTTTTGCACCTCACTTTAAATATAATTTTTTTTAAATTTAATGGCCGCCATTTTGAAACAAGATGGCTGATGAAGCTGGCCAGCGAACTTGGTCGAGGTATTGATGTATACTATCCACATGCCTTCTTCCATCGAAATAGGCGAATAAGTGTGGTATCGCGTGACAAATACAAGATCGTTTCAAAGTGTTAGGCATGATAGAAATTCAAAGTGCTATAATTCAACCACTTTTTAAGATATAAACAAAAGAACAAATTTTCAGAAACAAAAACTGCTCCAGAATCTTTGTATCAAGGCCAAACACATAAAAAAATTTTTTTTCATTTTCCAATTTTTTAATACCTCATTTTAAATTTTAAATTAAATTTTTTTTTTTAAATGGCAACCCTTTTGAAACAAGATGGCGAATGAAGCTGGTCGAGACACACGAACTCGGTCGAGACATTGGTATGTACTATGTACAGACCAAGTTACATTCAAATCGGTTCATAAATACGCCTGTTATCGCGTGACAAAAATCAGGTCGTTTTAAAATGTCAGCCACAATAGAAATTCAAAATGTTATAACTCAGCCATTTTTTTAGATGTAGACGAAACAAAACCTGTTCCGGAATCTTTGTATTAAGGTCAAACACATACAAAAAAAAAATCTTTTTCATTTTCCAATTTTTTGGTATCTCATTTTAAATTTATTTTTTTAAAATTTTTTTAAATGGCCACCATTTTGAAACAAGATGGCGAATGAAGCTGGTCAACGAACTCGGTTGAGTTATTTGTATGTACTATGTACACACCAAGGTACATCCAAATCGGTTCATAAATACGTCTGTTATCACGTGGCAAAAATCAGGACGTTTCAAAATGTCAGCCACGCTAGAAATTCAAAATGCTATAACTCAGCCATTTTTTCAGATATAGACGAAACAAAAACTGCTCCCGAATCTTTCACTCAAGGTCAAACACATAAGAAAAAAATATTTTTTCAATTTTCAATTTTTTGCTACCACATTTCAAATTTAAATTTTTCTTAAAATTTTAAATGGCCGCCATTTTTAAACAAGATGGCGGATGAAGCTGGCCAACGAACTCGTTCGAGACACTGGTCTGTACTATGTATAAACGAAGTTACATCCAAATCGGTTCATAAATACGCCTTTTATCGCGTGACAAAATTCAGGACGTTTCAAAATGTCAGCTTCGCTAGAAATTCAAAATGCTATAATTCAGCTATTTTTTAAGATATAGACGAAACAAAAACTGCTACTGAGTCTTTGTATAAAGGTCAAATACATAAGAAAAAAATATTTTTCCATTTTCAATTTTTTGGTACCACATTTCAAATTTTAAATTTTTTTAAAAATTTTAAATGGCCGCCATTTTGAAACAAAATGGCGGATGAAGCTGACCAACGAACTCGGTCGAGACATTGGTATGTACTAAGTACACACCGAATTACATCCAAATCGGTTCATAAATACGAGAGTTACAGTGTGACATAGGTCAGATATATATATATATATATATATATATATATATATATATATATCAATTTTGAACGGAGGGTGGTTTCGGGGTCTGGGGGTCATGATCGATGAAAATATAGCAAAATTTTTTGAAATCGCTTTCCTCCGAACGGCTGCAATAGGTAGCTTTTAGGTAGCTTTCTTTACAAAAAAGCTACCTATTGCAGCCGTTCGGAGGAAAGCGATTTCAAAAAATTTTGGTATATTTTCATCGATCATGACCCCCAGACCCCGAAACCACCCTCCGTTCAAAATTGATATATATATATATATATATATATATATATCTGGCCTATGTCACACTGTAACTCCCGTAATTATGAACCGATTTCGATGAAATTTGGTGTGTACATAGTACATACCAATGTCTCGACCGAGTTCGTTGGCCAGCTTCATCCGCCATTTTGTTTCAAAATGGCGGCCATTTAAAATTTTTAAAAAATTTTAAAACTTGAAATGTGGTACCAAAAAATTAAAAATGGAAAAATATTTTTTTCTTATGTATTTGACCTTTATACAAAGATTCCGAAGCAGTTTTTGTTTCGTCTATATCTTAAAAAATGGCTGAGTTATAGCATTTTGAATTTCTAGCGTGGCTGACATTTTGAAACGTCCTGAACTTTGTCACGCGATAAAAGGCGTATTTATGAACCGATTTGGATGTAATTCAGTGTGTACATAGTACATACCAATGTCTCGACCGAGTTCGTTGGCCAGCTTCATCCGCCATTTTGTTTCAAAATGGCGGCCATTTAAAATTTTTAAAAAATTTTAAAACTTGAAATGTGGTACCAAAAAATTAAAAATGGAAAAATATTTTTTTCTTATGTATTTGACCTTTATACAAAGATTCCGAAGCAGTTTTTGTTTCGTCTATATCTTAAAAAATGGCTGAGTTATAGCATTTTGAATTTCTAGCGTGGCTGACATTTTGAAACGTCCTGAACTTTGTCACGCGATAAAAGGCGTATTTATGAACCGATTTGGATGTAATTCAGTGTGTACATAGTACATACCAATCTCTCGACCGGGTTCGTTGGTCAGCTTCATCTGCCATCTTGTTTAAAAATGGTGGCCATTTAAATTTTTAAGAAAACTTTAAATTTGAAATGTGGTACCGAAAAATTAAAAATTGAAAAAATATTTTCTTTTTATGTGTTTGACCTTGATAAAAAGATTCGGGAGCAGTTTTTGTTTCGTCTATATCTTAAGAAATGGCTGAGTTATAGCATTTTGAATTTCTAGCGTGGCTGACATTTTGAAACGTCCTGATTTTTCTCACGTAATAACAGGCGTATTTATGAACCGACTTGGATGTACCTTGGTGTGTACATAGTACATACAAATATCTCGACCGAGTTCGTCGTCCGGCTTCATCCGCCATCTTGTTTCAAAATGGCGGCCATTAAAAAAATTAAAAAATTAAAAAATTTAAATGAGATACCAAAAAAATTGGAAAGTGAAAAAGATTTTTTTTGTATGTGTTTTACCTTAATACAAAGATTCCGGAACAGTTTTTCTTTCGTCTATATCTAATAAAAATGGCTGAGTAATAGCATTTTGAATTTATCTTGTGGCTGACATTTTAAAACGACCTGATTTTTGTCACGCGACAACAGGCGTAATTATGAACCTATTTGGATGTAACTTGGTCTGTACATAGTACATACCAATGTCTCGACCGAGTTCGTTGGCCAGCTTCATTCGCCATCTTGTTTCAAAAGGGTTGCCATTTAAAAAAAATTAAATTTAAAATTCAAAATGAGGTATTAAACAATTGGAAAATGAAAAAGATTTTTTTATGTGTTTGACCTTGATACAAAGATTCCGGAGCAGTTTTTGTTTCTGAAAATTTGTTCTTTTGTTTATATCTTAAAAAATGGTTGATTTATAGCACTTTGAATTTCTAGCATGGCTAACATTTTGAAACGATCTTGTATTTGTCACGCGATAACACACGTATTCGCCTATTTCGATGTAAGAAGGCATGTGGATAGTATACATCAACACCTCGACCAAGTTCGCTGGCCAGATTCATCAGCCATCTTGTTTCAAAATGGCGACCATTAAATTAAAATATATATATATATATTTAAAGTGAGGTGCAAAAAAATTAGAAATTGAAAAGGGTTTCTTTCTTAAGTATTTGACCTTGATATAAGGATTCAGGAGCATTTTTTGTTTGTCTTTACCTTAAAAAATGGCTCAGATACAGCAGTTTCAATTTCTATTGTGGGTGACATTTTGAAAAATCTGATTTTTTGCATGCGACAGCACTCCTATATATTAACCGATTCCGATGTGAGTGAGCATGTGCACAGCAATTACTAAGGTCTCGACCGAGTTCACTGCTTAGCCTCATCCACCATGTTGTCTTAAAATGACAGGCACTTTAAGAAATTGCCGAATTTGGCAGCCAAATATATGTTACTTCAAAGAAAAGCAGCTTGGATAAAGCTGACTAATTTCGCGAAATTCTCGTTCATTATATTGATAAAAATTAGTATTGAATCTCCTATATTCGGTTTCCACTAAATTGAGCTTCGTGTGTTTGAATGATATAATTTGGCTTTTTTTAAATAAGGATTATGAAAGCTACCTCTTCCTCCCGGCACTGGCCGGAAGGACTTTTTGTAAAGAAAGCTACCTAAAAGGGGGGTTGAAGAAGAAAAATTTTCATAACTCCGTCAATTCACAAGATATAACATTTCCATGAATTTATCATACATCTTCTTAATATTGTCTTCAACATTTATATAGACAAGTTTTTGATAGGGCCAATTCTTACAGCAAAAACAAATTAAAAATACATAGCGGTTGAAGAAAAAAATCATCTTATTAAGGATGCATTCAAATCCAAACTGTCTATTTTCTTACTCATTTTTAAATTCATTTTTGCTTTCAAACGCATCCAATTGCTAGATTCTCTTATTCAGAAACTATATAATGTACAGTAATGATCGATTTTTTGATAGATGCAGAATATATTTCAAAAAATGATGTCAAAGTGGGCATTTTGAACAGAATTTCCCGAAGCGATTGTGTTAGAAAAGAAAAATATTGCCCTACTGAGAAAATAATTGTTTATTAAAGTTTTAATTAATTGAAAGAAAAATAAAAACACAGGTCGCTTATAAATCTTTTCAAAAATCACGTCAGCATGTTTCATATTTTTTTTTTATTAAAAATGAATCTGAAAATGTGCCAGAAAATTTCGAGTTGTTGAGTATGGAAAAATATATATATTTTTAATATCGCCTTAACATGATTCTGATAAAACCAGCTATTTTATAAAAAGGAAATAAAAACTCGTCAAAAGCAGACAGATAAAACTGTTAAAGTGGATTTATATCTAATAATGATTTAGTTTTTGTTGGTGAAATTAGTATACTTAACTTCGAAATCTATCTCTGCCTGTAGGCCGGGCCGGCAGGGATTTTTTTAGTCCAGTTCATTCTTGACTGTTTGTGGTGTAGTTTGAGACACGGTTTGCGAGCCATTTTCTTTTGTATGATGTAATCACATTCTTTAATACGTCTGTCTACAGTGTCTTTGGACCACCTGCACACAGAGATAATTTTTAATTTGCCGCATGGACATATTTTGTTCAGACACTAGTCTTCGTATTCTCCAATTCGTTTGAAAAGTCATCATATGGGGTAGTCCGAATCTTGGTTTCTGGCTAAAAGTATCATTTCTAGAGAGTACTTGATATATACATAGCTTTGATCGATTTAAAAATTTTCCAGTTTCAGAAACAGTTTTATCTTGTGATTTCAATTTAAAAACTTTTAAAATTTCACTTTTTGGGAATTCGGTGTTTTTAAGACGAATGGAAATGATTTTTCAACTTTTATACTTTTATAAAACTGGAACGACATCACAACGCCATTACACCCTCCAATCCCGTGTTTCTAAAAAGAAATGCATAAAGTACCAAAACTTTTGAGACGGTCTTCCAGAAAAAAAGTTAAATAAATAAAAATTGATGTAATTGTTATTTTAATCAACAAAAATTATTTATTTTATTTGATTTTGATTAAATATAGAGATAATATTGTAAATTGGCTTCAGATTTTCTTCTTCATTTTTATAATCAGATTTGCACAGTGTTTAAACTTTTGAGACAGACTATAGAGTTTAAGGGGTTGTCCATAAATCATATCACACTTTTTTCAATATTTTTGACCCCTCCCCCCTTTGTCACAAAGTGTCACACTTCACCATACCCCCTCCCCCTCTCCTTGTCACATGTCACGCTACATTACATAAACATATACTTGCAGTTCAGAATCAAAGCACTACGCTATAGATCATATTTCAAATTTTATTTTTAAACTTTAACTATATGTTTTAATCACATTTGTGAGCATTAGGGCTAGACGATATCAGAAATTTAATCCATTTTCGGCCAAACGTGCATAAAAGCACCATTTCAATAAATATATTTTTATTAACACTGTGACGAATATTTTTCACTAACTTCATTTTTCTGCTATTTTTAAGTGTTCTGGAGACATCTATAAAATATCAGTAATTCAATTGGAGTAAACACTTTCTGTGGAGAAATTTTCAAAATACGCTAGTTTTTTTTTTTTTTTTTTTTTTTTTTTTATATATAAATTGAAGCGGTTATTGACAAATTTGACTTTTTGAAAATGTATAATTATTCCACTTGAGATTAATCATATGTTTTTATAATGGATTAAAGTTGAAAGTTCTGTAAATAAAATAATAATAAAACAAATGCCATAAAAGATTTAAAAAATGACTAATTTTAAATTTAATGATGCGTTAGCGCATCATTGACCGAATGCATGAAAATGCGGAATGCATTTTATTTCTCAAATAAAATATTATTTTCCATGCGCGAAACTTTTTTTTTGTCTTAATGAATGTAATTTAAGCATATTTCAACGAAAATAATACCACATTTTATAAAATTTCTATGCTTGGCCTAAAATGGGCTAATATCGCAATATATCAAGGATTTAATATTGATATTGGTGATATATCGCAATAACTACCTTAAACTGTGCAAAAACAGAAATATTTGGAATTTCGAAACATAAATGGTATAATATCAGAAATTTAAGTAAAAACAGATGTATAGAGCACGAATCAATGTCTCATACCTATATGTTCACAAAACATCATTAAAATAAGTATATATATCATATTTATACAAAAAATATTTTAGAAAAGAAACCAATATCTGATATCTGTTTACACTTATACTATTTGTTTCAAAGTATTTTCCCTATGTTTCCCATTCTTCCTACTCAATTCAATATTTATCAGTAACAATTTAACTATTTAATTACATTGCGAATAATTGAGAAAATTATAAAATACAAACTAAAATAAAATATTCTCAAATTTAGGACGTTGACGATCTTATTTTAATTAGCACAGGAAAAGAGGGAGCTCGGGAAAAACTAAAATTAATTTAATGCCACATGTCACGCTAATATACTTGTTACTAAATAGGTTTCAGTGGATAATAGATGCTACAGAAATGTTGCTTTTCAATCTCTCTCTAAGGAATCCATTCTTAATAGAAAAAAAATCACTGTAGTTATATATTCCTACCTATTTACTACAAGAAAACAACATTGAAACCTTTTTTTAAAAATGTAAATACTCAAATCACATTTCGGAATAGTTTTATGCTAATTTAAATTTTGTTTTTTAATAAATATTCATTCATAGCTGAAAAATATCAAGACAGGATATATTAAATTCACCCCAGAAAACTTCGCTCTAACGAAAGTACGACAAACCACAAAGAAGAAAGAACAAAGTACAATATGAATCAGCATTACTGACTAAGAAGCTGTTCTTAAAAGCAGTCAATCATCGATGTGAATGACTGCTTTGACCTTGAGCTTTTCATGAACTTGGTCGTAAAACAAAAGGCGAAACTTTCCCATTAGCAGATACTGATTGGTTGCTCGTAAGCCGAGCATTTCAGCTGCTCAGGTATAGATTCGATGATAACCAGCTATCTTCTCTATCAAACGCGACAACGAATAACCAGTACTCATTTGATTATTCATAAGGTATCAATATCTGGAGTTATTGCAATACGTGTTGGGCAATTACAGTTAGGAGAGAAGAACGGACGATAAGTGTTATTCAGTATTTTACGCAGACAGTCGAACGAAATGTAGGTTTACAGTATAGGTGCAGTTTCACGGTCACCAGTCGCCATGTGGCGACAAAATTTTTTGCTTTGGCGACTAACTTTCGGCGTCTAAGTCGCCATGCTTCTGATAGGGATGCCCCTTTTTCGCCGAATGATTTTCGGATAATTTTTTTTCTTATCAATCGCGGGATTATGTCTCCTCCATAACCCCGCGATATTTTCCGCTTTCCCTTTTTTCAACATGGACGCCACATTTCCGCGGAATCGTAAACTTATTGTTTTCTTCTAAAAAACTGCGATGTTCGCGGGATCGGGGGAAAAATGACATTTGATGTGCGCCGCGAATTAATTCAAGAGCAGGGGCATACCACAGTTACCTTCCGACGGAGAAAAATTTGAACTGAGAAAAGAATACGTTAGAGCCCCATTCAGTAAATTTCTAGCTCTGGGATTATTCAGGTATGTTCTTACATGTAGACACTAGATATTGGCATGCGATTCTTCCACGAATTAGTAGAATTTCTCGAATTATCATTTATTTATTTAGCAGATTTCCGCAAAATCAATTTGTCAATCGGTCATGAAAAGAAATCGGGAATTTCCTCGATCGGTGATGAACTTTGTAAATATCGTCATGGTAAAATCAGGCAGATTTCGTAGATCGGTAGCCAAATAAAACCACGAATTTCATCAATCGTTCACGAAATAAAACCGCAAATTTCGCCAATCTGTCATGAAATAAACCCTAATTTTTGTCAATCGGTCGATAGAAAAAAACGCGAATTTTGTCAATCGGTCGAAGGAAAAAAGATAAAGGAGGTAAATTCCATTATTCCATCCCGAAAAAATCCGCAAATATCAACAATAGAAAGAATTGAATTTCGCCAACAGGTCGGAGAAAAAACGGGAATATTGTCCATTTTTTTCGGGATCATTTGACGAAATTTGTGGGAGATTTTTACCATTCTTTGATAAAGTTCACGTTTTACTGCAATCTTTTGACGAAATTCGCCTTGTTTTTGCGATCCTTTGACAAAAAAAGCGTTTTTTCCGCAGTTCTTTGATGAAATCAGTATGGGTTTTTTTTCATGATCATTTGAAGAAATTTGCGGGTTTTTTTCGGGATTCCTTGATGAAATTCACATTTTTTCTGCGATCCTCTGACGAAATTCCGGTTTTTCGCGTTTCTTTGTTTTCTTCACGATTCTTTGACGAAATTTTCGGGTGTTTTTTGCGATCCTTTGACGAAATTTTTGGGTGTTTTTTGCGATTCTTTGACGAAATTCGCATTTTTTTCTCTGTCCTTTGGCGAAATTGACGATTTTTTGAGCGAACGATTGACGAAATTGATTTTTTCGGGAACCATTTGTCGAAATTCGCGATATTTTTTTAATGTCCGAATTTTCAGAACCGAATACCTTAAATATTCGGAAAATTCGGAACAGAATCACCCCTGTAATAGTCTGTGATAAGATTTTCTTATATATAATTTTTCTTGTGTGTTCTACAAAAACAAGTGTTTGAATAGCATTTTCATTTTTATAGTGTAAAATAATAATACTCACACATTCTGATTTTTTTTATATGTACTCTCGTAGGACAAAATGAAAATGAAAAATACTGTTTTCATAATATTCTCCACCACAGTGATTGCTTAGCTTATGCATATTTTTTAACCTGTATCTTGCCCAACTTTATATTCTGCACTGTGCATAGTTTAAAATTTATATTACACTTAATTTATACCCAAATTGAAAGAATTTTGTGATTAAATTAAATGTACACATTTGATATATGTAGTCTATGTTTTGTTGTACTAGAGTACACATTAAACAAATTATATTTCACTTTAAATTCCTGAGTTTTTTCCAATATAAACGTTATTGCTTTTATACAATTTTTTCACAATGTGGCGGCTGGATGTTTTGGGTTTAGGAGCCACTGGATCCTTAAAAATTTTGGGAATCTGCACCTATAGTTTACACTGAAGGAAAGTATTGCGATGATTGGGACATTGTTGAATTCAGACACTTTTCTCCGGGAGGGATTTCTGTGACTCCGGGGGGCGGATTATAGAGTTCCGGGGAAATTGCACTATTTGACCATTGACAACGCAAAATTTAAAATTTTCAGGGCGGGACATCTCATTGCTCCGGGGGGGGATGTCCCCTTCCCGGGCCACCCCCTGGATTCAACACTGGATTGGGATAATTTCTAACGTAGATAATGAGCAGAAAGAAAGATTATCGAGGTAGATTTTCTGTTATGGATGAAGCAAAAGGTTGAAGCAAAATGTTGAAGACATTGGAATTTTTTTTTTTCCCGGGGTTCTGGCGGTGAGATATTTGGCGATATTTTTTTTGGGGACTCGTGCTCGTAATTGTAGTGTTTGCTAAACACTGCAATAGAATATATATCAATATATCAATAGAGTCAAAGTTTAGATATTGTTATTGCGATAATTAAGAAATATCAATATCTGTCGATACATTGATAAATAATCCAAGCCCTAGTGAGCATAACAATAAAAATGATTCGTGTACTTATTTTGTATGAAATACGATTAAGGTTTAGAACAAAAATTAATTAATATGCAATAATAATAAAATATTAATATGAAAGAGCAATTGAAAACAGTCGTATTTTGGAATTGAAATGGAATTTAATATATTTGGCTTAAATCTTATCTTTACTTTATGAACACAAAATACTTTCATTTCAAAATTTAATCTGCTGATTTTTAATGTTTTATTTTAAGCAAAATGTGTGATGTTACACTTCTTTTTAACCCCTCCTACCCCCTTGTCATAATTTCAAGAGCCCCCTCCCCCTTTCAACCGTGACATCATTTGTGGATGGTCTCTAATGGCGTTTCTTATAAACGCATAGGAGTTTTCATAAAATGAAATTAAAATAAGGTACTTTTAAAGGCCCGACATTCACGGGAAGGATGATTCAAGCTGGAGTGAGTAAAAATGGATTTTAAGGTCAGAAATCGGGATCCCAAAATTCCAGGATTCACAGGAAAATGAAAAAAAAAAGTTCAGAAAGTTTTATTTTGTTGATTGATATATATATGTTGTAGGCTAATTGAGAAATCAGGCTCTTTGCAATGAGCCTAGGCTGTTTGCAAAGAGACGGGCTAATTGGAGAATCGCCTTTCTTTTTCCAATTAGCCTGATATTTTTCAGGCTTATTGCAAAGAGCCTATACACCGTTAGGCTAATTGAAAAATGACCACTTATATCTCAGTCCCGATGATTTTTTACGCTTATTAACCCATAACCCGACCCGAACCCGAAAAATAAATTACAACAGACCGTATCTCGATCTGAGCAAGACAAAATAATTTCAGTCTGCACGCAACCCGACCCGAACCTAAAAATTCTATTTAAAAAAAAACCCGGAATCTGAACCGAACCAAATCTGAACCCGATAACAATATTCCAATGAACCGTAACCGATCCGAGCAAGACAAATTGATTTCTGAGGACATGCAACCCGATCCGAACCTAAAAATTCTATTCGAAAAAAAAACCGGAATCTGAACCCGACAAAAATATACCAATGAACCATAACCGATCCGAGCAAGACAAAATAATTTCTGAGGGCATGCAACACAACCAGAACCTAAAAATTCAGTTTGAAAAAAAACCGAAATCTGTCGCGAACCAAATCTGAACCCGACAAAATTATTCCAAAGAACCATTACCGGATCCGAGCAAGGCAGAATTATTTTCGTGGACACGCACCCGACTCGAACCTAAAAATTCAATTTTAAAAAAAACCGAAATCTGACGCGAACCAAATTTGAACCCAACAAAATTATTCCAAAGAACCATAAACAGATCCGAGTAAGGCAAAATAATTTCCGTGGTCATGCAACCCGACTCGAACCTAAAAATTCTATTTGAAAAAAAACCCGAAATCTGACGCAAATCAAATCTGAACCCGACAAAAATAATCCAAAGAACCATAACCCGATCGGAGAAAGACAAAATAACTTCCATGGACACGCAACCCGATCTGAACCTAAAAATTTTGTTTAAAAAAGCGCGAAATATTACCCGAACCAAATATGATAACAGACAAAAATATTCTAATGAACCATAACCCGATCCGAGCAAGACAGTAATTTCCGTGGACATGCAACCGGACCCGAACCTAAAAATTCCATTTGAAAAAACCCTGAAATCTGACCCGAACCAAATCTGAATCCGACAAAAATATCCCCCAAAACCATAAGCAGATCCGAGAAAGAAAAAATAATTTTCGTGGACACGCAACCCGACCCGAACCTAAAAATCCCATTAGAAAACCCCCGAAATCTGAACCGAACCAAATCTGAATCCGTCAAAAATATTCCAAAAACCATAACCGGATCCGAGCAAGACAAAATAATTTCAGTCGGCATGAAACTCGATCCGAACCTGAAAGTTCTACTTGAAGTTAACCCGAAACCTGACCAGAACCCGAAATTAAAATACATCAGGCCGTATACCCCGATCCGAGCAATGTAAATTATTTTTCGCGTACACGCAGTACGACCAGAATCTAAAAATTCCATTGGAAGTCAACCTGAAACCTGACATGAACCCGATCGGAACACGACAAACATATTTCAAAGAACCCTAACTCGATCCGAGAAAGACAATATAATTTCCTTCGACATACAACCGGATTCGAACCTAAAAGTTTCATTTGAAGTCAACCCGAAAACCTTCCATAACCTGCGTTCGGGTCAAATTTCGGATTGAGTTTAACTAGAACGTTCAGGTTCGAATCGGGTTGCCTGTCGACAGAAATTATTTTGTATTGCTCGGATCGAGTTATGGTTCTTTGGAATATTTTTGACGGATTCAGATTTGGCTCGGTTCAGATTTCGGGGTTTTTCTAATGGGATTTTCAGGTTCGGGTCGGGTTGCGTGTCCACGAAAATTATTTTTTCTTTCTCGGATCTCGTTATGGTTTTGGGGGATATTTTTGTCGGATTTAGATTTGGTTCTTCTCTCTATTTTCAGGGTTTTTTCAAATGGAATTTTTAGGTTCGGGTCCGGTTGCGTGTCCACGGAAATTACTGTCTTGCTCGTATAGGATTATTGATCTTTGGAATATTTTTGACGGGTTCAAATGTCGGGTTTTTTTTTCAAATGAAATTTTAGGTCCCGGTTGGGGTGCGTGTCCATGGACATAGTTTTGTCTTGCTCGGTTTGCGTTGTCTGTTGACAGAAATTATTTTGTCTTGCTCGGATCGGGTTATGGTTCATTGGAAAATTTTTGGCGGGTCCAGATCTGGTTCGGGTCAGATTTCGATTTATTTTCAAATGGAATTTTTAGGTTCACGTCGGGTAACATGTCCATGGAAATTATTTTGTTTTGCTCGGATCCGTTTATGTTTCTTTGGAATAATTTATCGGGTTCAGATTTGGTTCAAGTCAGATTTAGAGGTTTTTCAAATTGAATTTTTAGGTTCTGGTTTGGTTGTATGTCCTCAGAAATTATTTTTTCTTCCTCGGATCGGTTATGGTTCATTGGAATATTTTTGTCAGGTTCAGATTCCGGGTTTTTTTCAATTAGAATTTTTAGGTTCGGGTCGGGTTGCATGTCCTCAGAAATTAATTTCTCTTGCTCGGATCGGTTATGGTTCATTGGAATATTTTTATCGGGTTCAGATTTGGTTCGGTTCAGATTCTGAGTTTTTTTTTCAAATGGAAATTTTAGGTTCGTGTCGGGTAACATGTCCACAGAAATTAATTTGTGTTGCTCGTATCCGTTTATGTTTCTTTGGAATAATTTTTTCGGGTTCAGATTTGGTTCAAGTCAGATTTAGGGGTTTTTCAAATAGAAATTTTAGGTTCTGGTTTGGTTGTATGTCCTAAGAAATTAATTTGTCTTGCTCGAATCGGTTATGGTTCATTGGAATATTTTTGTCGGGTTCAGATTCTGGGTTTTTTTCAATTATAATTTTCAGGTTCGGGTCGGGTTGCATGTCCTCAGAAATTATTTTGTCTTGCTGGGATCGATTATGGTTTATTAGAATATTTTTGTCGGGTTCAGATTTGGTTCGGTTCAGATTCCGAGTTTTCTTCAAATGGAATTTTTAGGTTCGTGTTGGGTAACATGTCCACGGAAATTATTTTGCGTTGCTCGGATCCGTTTATGGTTCTTTGGAATAATTTTTTCGGGTTCAGATTTGGTTCGCGTCAGATTTTGGAGTTTTTCTCAAATTGAATTTTTAGGTTCTGGTTGGTCGCATGTCTTCAGAAATGATTTTGTTTTGGTTATGGTTCATTGGAATATTTTTGTCGGGTTCAGATTCCGGCTTTTTTTCAAATAGAATTTTTAGGTTTGGGTCGGCTTGTATATACTCAGAAATTATTTTGACTTGCTCGGATCGGTTATGGTTCATTGGAATATTTTTATCGGGTTCAGATTTGGTTCGGTTCAGATTCCGGTTTTTTTAAATGGAATTTTTAGGTTCGGGTCGGGTTGCGTGTAGACTGAAATTATTTTGTCTTGCTCGGATCGGAGTACGGTCTGTTGTAATTTATTTTTCGGGTTCGGGTCGGGTTATCGGTAATTAAGCCTAAAAAAAGCATTCTGATTGGGAAATAAGTGGTCATTTTTCAATTAGCCTAACTGTGTCTAGGCTGTTTGCAATAAGCCTGAAAAATATCAGGCTAATTGGAAAAAGAGAGATGTTTCTCCAATTAGCCCGGCTCTTTGCAAATAGCCTTTATAGAATATTTTCCTTTATTAAATTTACCTGATAACATTTATACTGACTACTTCACATCTTTGACTAACTTTCTACTATTTCATAATTTTATTTTCCAAGACAATGCTTTTTTTATACAAATACAGGGCATACCTCAAGGAGCTGCTTCATCAAGTATGTTATCTGATTTATATTTTTACTTTTATGAACGCAAATTTATTAACAATAATAGATTGCTATACAGATACATAGATGATATAATTATTCTTTCTGTTAAAGATAATAATTCTATATCTCTTCCTGTAAAGTACCCTTCTAATCTAGGACTTAGTACTACTTTTCCACATAATTCTAGTATCAATTTTATGGATGTTAAAATTAATATTCTCCCTAATAACACCCTAACATTCAATATTTATGATAAACGCAATGAATTTTCATTTAATGTAATTAATTTTACGAACTTCATTTCCTGCTTACATATTTCAGTATATAGAAATATTCTACTTAATCATTGTCTTCGTATCAAACGTTTATGTTCCTCCCAATTCTCACAGCGTAACATTTTTAAATTAAAGCAATTAGCATTGTCTTATAATCATCCCATCTCTTTTATATCTGCTTGGCTCAAATCTTAATATTCATTTTTTTTCTACTTTTTACCAGTATAGGCATATAATATGTATATAAAAAAAACTAAAAAATAGAAAACACTATTATGGAGGGTGTTTTGTGGATTGCTGAAAAAATTATAAAAACATACACAACCAAAAATTATTTACATCTATATATATAATATATGTATATGTAGATTGATATATAATAATAAAAAAAAAGTATGTGTGTGTGCGTATGTTTTTCCCACACATTATACAGCATTAAAAAAAAAAAAAAAAAAAAAAAAAACATATGAAAATACTATTACGGAGGGTTGAGGTCTGGAATGCTAAAAAAAGTTTAAAACCTTATATGTTTATATATGTGTGAGCCTGTATATGTGTATTCATATATGCTTATATATTGTATGGATATATTTAAAAAAAAATTAAATAAAAAAACACGGGGTATCATGCATTTAACATAATAAATTTCTCAACAATTTTCACATATTGCTTCATAATACAAGGATATATTTCTCTATCGCAATATTCCTCATCGTTTTTTTTTAATTTTCACATTTAGTTACATAATACAAGGCTATATTTTACTATCTCAAAATATTCCTCACTGTTTTTTAAATGTTATTTATATTCTCATTTTTTATATTATAATATTTTGTCTTTAAATTAGTTAATTTAATCAATTGCCCTTCTATTTATTTATTTTTATATAATTCTTCATTTTATTTTTTGTTAATCTATTCCTATTCTTTATTTTATTTTTGTATTTACTCAGTAATTATCAAGTTTATTCCTATTTTTTCATTCTACTTTAACTAAATGTTAATCAAAGTCATTTCTTTATTTCTTCAATCAATTTCATTCATTTTTATTTTTTTTCTTTGGGTAAAGATGGCAGCACCAAACATTATTGTTAATAAACCAGTTCCAATTTACATTTTTCCTTTCTCACACCAGATGGCAGCAAAGTTATGGGTTTCAGTCAGATAATCAACTGTAGGCCCACATGTTAAAATAGTCCTAACTTTGTTTTATCATCCAGACATGCTGCAGTTATGCTTCCTAGTATGTAATTTAGATATTTTGCTCTATTAATTTTTAATATCCTGTGTGAGGTGTATCTTTTTTAGATCTCTTGGATTTTTATTATCTATTTTCTGTTATTTTTGCGTTATAAGGAGCTAAATTTTGTCATTTTAGGCTTAATGCCGACAAAATTGGATGAAATAACGCATCTTCTATGAATGAACTCACAAACTCCTCTGAAGATTCTGTGGGTTATTCATAGGTTCTTATTTTACATACTGGTTTCCAATGTTCATTTCTAATTCATCTTTAGAACTTTACCAATTTATTCATATATTTGTGATTTCAAATTTATTATATATATATATATATATATATATATATATATATATATATATCCACACACACACACACACACACATACATATATACCTACATACATATATTATATATCTGATTTTTGTCATGCTGCAACTCTAGTATTTATTAACCGATTTGGATGATATTAAGTGTGTGCATAGTACATATCAATGTCTCGATCGAGTTCATTGGCCAGCTTCATCCGCCGTCTTGTTTCAAAAGGGCGGACATTTAAATTTTTTTTAAATTTTTAAAAGAGGCGCGAATAAATTAAAAAATGAAAAATATATATTTTTAGGCGTTTGACCTTAATACAAGGATTCCGGAGCATATTTTGTTTCGTCTTTATCTTAAACAAGAAAGAAAAATCATGCGTTAAGCATAGATTATGAAACACTTTACAACACTTCCTGAAGGCTTTAACAAAACTTCGTTATTTAGCGAAACAAGGTAAATAAGATAACTAAGTAAACATTTTAGAAAACGCCTAAAAAATTGATTTCAGCAGTTACCGTCCATTGTCAATAGTACCTTTATTAAACGCCACTATTTAGCTAAAATTTAATTTTAACTAAAACACTCTTAAAACTACTGAAATGATATTCCGAGATATTATCATCATAGACGGTTATGTATCCAGTTCTTTGCATGACCAGGTATATCATTTTATCTATATTCTACAAACATTTCTTAGTAAACTAAATGCAGTTCAGCGTAAAAATGCATAATTCCTTTAAAAACCACCTTTAAGCAATTTAGGCTCATACTCAGTAACCTTTAAGAATTCATTTGTGTAGCCCTGTATATAAACTATAGCATTTATACACACCGTATAGTATGCATAAATATAGTGAAACATAAAAGCGCATATCTTAATTAAAAATGCATTTGCAGCAATCCTCGCTTATGTACAGTTCTTCGGACACAATATAGCATCTGAAATATCTTGTGTGTCCCTGTAAATGCTATGCACCTCTTATTATGCATGAAATAACTTATAGTAAACCTCAGCGACGTATATCAATTTCATTACCTATAAAATAGTTTAACAAAATTAAAATACGCCGCAAACAAACCTCCTACCATATCATTATGTAACGGAATTCTTTTATGTATATTCTTTTATTTATAAATTATTTTATGCTTGAAAGCGTGTAACATCATTAAAAATCATTTGAAACGATTTTTCCCCATTAACTGTAATGTAACGAAATACTTTTGACTGTTCCTGTAAATGAACTAAACATGCTACAAACTTCATTTGAAATAGGGATTGTGCTATGGTGAACCTTAATAACATCCTAAAATTTCAGGGCAATCCGAGTATATTTACGAGAGTTAGAGCGCGGACAGACAGCCAGACGGACAGACAAACCGAAATCAACTTTGGTGAAAAGTGCTAAAATGGCTGAGATATACCAGTTTGAATTTCTATGGTGGCTGACATTTTGAATCAATCTGATATTCGTCATCCTGTAACTCCCGTATTTATTAACCAATTTTGATAAGATTAAGTATGTGCATAGTACATATGAATGTCTCGACCGAGTTCGTTGGCCAGCTTAAACCGCGATCTTGTTTCAAAATGGCGATCATTTAGAAATGTTTAAAAATTTAAAAAGCGGAACAAACATATTAGAAATTGAAAATTTTTTCCTTTAAGTGTTTGAACTTGAAGAAAGGATTCCTGTGCATTTTTATTTTGTCTTTATCATAAAAAATTGCACAGCAATTTGAATTTCTAGGTTGTTTAACATTTTGAAATAATCTGATTTTTGTTATGCGATAGCAAGCGTATTTTTTAACCGTTTTGGATGTGACTAAGCATGTGTACAGAACATACTAAGGTCTAGATAAATTTCATTGGTTAGCTTCATCCATCTTGTTGTTTAAAAAAGGCGGGCACGTTAAGATACGGCCAAATTTAACGACAATACATAAATCACTCTAACTGAAGCCTCAATTTAGATTTAGCTGACTAATTTGGCGAAATTCTTATTCATATTCAGTATTGAAGAAATTTTTTATTGAATCAAGTTCCACTAATTTTAGCTTCGTGTGTTTCCGTAAAATAAGCTATATATATATATATACTAGTGGGCTCTGCCCCTTGCAAGCTACGCTCGCCAACCCCCGTTCAGACACCGCAGGATCTAAAAACACGGTAATCTGATCGGTTTTAAAAATATTATAGAAGATTGAATTATACTGAAAAAAGCTGTGCAGATCTCCCTGTAAACGGGTTTCCATTCAATTTCCTTTGATTTCAAAAATTTAAGGCCGAATCAGTTGCTGTTAAGACATCCAATGGTCGTTTTCGTGTTTGATTAAAGAGGATCAGTTAAACGTTTGTAAAGAAGCTAAAATAAAATGAATTAAGTGTACAGAGTCTTTGTCTCCCGGTATTTTAAAACAATTTCTATAACAATAGCCTAAGTCATGTGACTATCCTCAACAGTTCCGGGCGAACCACTTTGCTTTTTATATTCCTGGTGCCATTTTGGTACTTTAATGTTAGCCAGGTACAGGTGATAAGTCGCCAAATATTATTCTATCGCCATCATTTCATCTAAGTTACAATAGTCCAAGTCATGTAACTACCATAAATAAATACGCTCTGATCGCTTCGCTTTTCATATGAAAGTTTGGCCCAGATATCATATACGGCCCCATATTGGCGCCATTTTTTTCCGACGCTATTTTTGGGGATAACATCAACAGCATAAACAACAACATCCGGCTTATCAAATCAAGCAAAATAACGATACTATGGCGCCAGTTAAGTACCCGTTGCGTATATGACATTGGCGTCAGAAAAAAAATCGCGCCAATATCGGTCCGTATATGACATCTGTGCCGAAAGTTTGCCCTTTTGATTAAAAAATCAAAAATTTCTTTTTCGAATAAAACTACATAAAAGTTTCCATGGTCGCAAAGAATTCTTGGTACTGTTACGCTAGCCGGGGGCAAATCTCGCCATTAGCTATTTTTCAACTCGCCAGTTAGCATTTTTTTTATTTTTCGAGTGATAAATTAAAACATTGCTTTGAAGTTGAAATTAAATGTCATCGTCTGTTACATCATTTAATATTTGGCCAGATGCCATATACGCACCGGGTTTGGCGTGATTTTTTTTACGAAAATTTGGCGAAAACTTCGTTTTCGAATACCAGTTACATATGTATTTTTGGTACTACTTAGTTATCCCGTCGACCAAAAATCTATCACCAAACTATAAGATTAAATGCCAATAATGGTTGATCATAAATGCCACATTCACTTGACTTTAAGCAAGTTACACGTCTTTACGTCATCAAGTGATTTTTATTTCGACGTTTTATTTGTATATTTATTAATGTTATACTATTTTCTTTGTTCTTTCGTTATCTATCTATACTTCCTATTATAAAGAGGAAAAAATTGTTTATTTGTCGGAGGTAAGCTCAGGAACTACCGAACCGATTCCAAAAGTAATGGTATCAAAATGATGGTGTTAGTCCAACTTAGAACATAGGCTATATCTTATGTCGGTGCGACAACCCCAAAGGGGGTGCAGGAGCAAAAAACGTTCTAAAAATGCGATTTTTGCGTTACTGAAGGGCCTAGAAATATGAAATTTGGAATATTAGTTACTTATAAGATATAAATTATGTCTAAGAACAGTTCTTAAACAAATCCAAATTTAAAAGGGGTGAAAATGCACAAAAAGCGTTCTAAAAAACGTTCTAAATGGTAGTTTCTACATAATCTCAGGAAATACCAAACTGATTTAAAAAGTAAGGGTATCAAAATGATGGTGTTAGTCCAACTTAGAACATGGGCTATACTTTATGTCGGTGCCACTACCCCAAAGGGGGTGCAGGAGCAAAAAAGTTCTAAAAATGCGATTTTTGTGTTACTGAAGGGGCTAGAAATATGAAATTTGGAATATTAGTTACTTATAAAATATAAATGATGTCTAAGAACAGTTCTTAAGCAATTCGAAATTTAAAAGGGGTGAAAATGCACAAAAAGCGTTCTAAAAAACGTTCTAAATGGTAGTTTCTACATAATCTCAGGAAATACCAAACCGATTTAAAAAGTAATGGTATCAAAATGATGGTGTTAGTCCAACTTAGAACATAGGCTATATTTTATGTCGGTGCCACAGGGCTCCCAAATGGTTTTGCCAACTGAATACCAATAACTTTTAACAGAAAATTTTATGGTAGGTTTGCGCTAGAATTAACTTTCAAAGGTGGTTTCGAGGTGGTTTATAGGAAAAATATAAAAAGATAATTTTTCTAAAATAATATTGGTATTCAGTTGGCGGACCATTTGGGAGCCCTGGTGCCACTACCCCAAAGTGGGTGCAGGAGCAAAAAAAGTTCTAAAAATGCGATTTTTGCCTTACTGAAGGGGCTAGAAATATGAAATTTGGAATATTAGTTACTTATAAAATATAAATGATGTCTAAGAACAGTTCTTAAACAATTCGAAATTTAAAAGGAGTGAAAATGCACAAAAAACGTTCTAAATGGTAGTTTCTACAGAATCTCAGGAAATACCAAACCTATTTCAAAAATATTGGTGTCAAAATGATAGTGACAACGTTTGCTCCAAGATTGGCTATGTTTTATGTCGGTGCCACTACCCCAAAGGGGGTGTAGGAGCAAAAAACGTTCTAAAAATGCGATTTATGTGTTACTGAAGGGCCTAGAAATATGAAATTTGAAGTATCAGCTACTTATTAGATATAAAGGATTTCTAAGGACAGTTCTTAAACAATTCGAAATTTAAAAGGAGTGAAAATGTGTGAAAAGCGTTCTAAAATACGTTCTAAATGGTGATTTCTACACAATCTCAGGAAATACCAAACCGATTAAAAAAATAATGGCGTCAAAATGATGGTGAAAACCATTGCTCCAACATAGGCTATGTTTTATGTCGGTGCCACTATCCCAAAGGGGGTGCAGGAGAAAAACGTTCTAAATTGCGGTTTTTGCGTGACGGAAGGGCCTTGAATCGTGAAATTTAGAATGTAGTTAGTTATAAGATATCAATGATCTCTAAGGACATTTCCCAAAAAAGTCGAAATTTAAAAGGGGAGTCAAAAAGCGTTGTAAAAAACGTTCTAAATTGCGATTTGATACCAATATCTCAGGAAGAATCAAACTGATTTCAAAAGTAATGGTAAGAAATTGATGCTGACGGCCTCTGCTCTCAAGAAATACTGAACCGATTTCAAATATAATGGTGTAAAAATGATGGGGACAGATCTTGCTCCAAGATAGGCTATATTTTATATCTGTTTCCACTACCCCAGAGGAGATGCAGGAGCAAAATGAGCGAAAAGCGTTCTAAAAATGTTCTAAATGCCGATTTGTCACCAATATCTCAGGAAGAATCACACTGATTTCAAAAGTAGTGGTAAGAAATTGATGCTGACAGCCTCTGCTCTAACATAGATGCTATTTCAAGTCGGTATCACTATCACCTAGACGTTGCAGGAGCAAAAAGCGTTTCAAATTTCGATTTTTGTGATCGGTAGGGGCTAGCAACTTAAAATTAGGCAAGATACAAATTTATTACAAATAAATGATCTTTAAGAACAGTTTCGAAAAAAATTGGAAATTTAAAAAGGGGTGAAATGCGCGAAAAGCGTTCTAAAAACGTTCTAAATTGCGATTTCTACTCAATCTCGGGAAATTCCAAAGCTATTTCAAAAGTAATGGTAGCAAATCAATGGTGACAGTCCCTGCTATAACAAAGGTTATATTTTATAGGTTATATATTTTTATATTTTTCTGTCACTACCATCTGAGGGTTGCAAAAGCAAAACATGTTCTAATTTGCGTTTATTGCATAAGTGAAGGGTCTAACACTTTGAAGTATGGCATGGTATTTACTTACAAGTTGCAACTGATTTCTAAGAACTGTCGAAAGAAAATTTCAAATTTAAAAAGATGAAGTGAGCGAAAAGCGTTATAAATTACATTTTTTATGTAATTTTATCAAATACCAAACCGATTAAAAAAATAATGATGAAAAATTGTTGGTGATAGAACCTGCTCAAACATAAGCTATATTTTATGTTTGTGCCACTACCACCAGAGGGTTGCAGTAGCTAAAAACTTTCTAAATTGCGATTTCTGTGATACTGAAAAGGCTAGAAACTTTAAATATGGCATGGTATTATTTATAAAATATAAATGCCCTGGAAGGACTGTGGAAAATAAATTCGAATTAAAAAGGGGTGAAGTGAAGGGGAGGTGCGAAAATCATTCTAAAAAAGTCCTAAATTACGATTTCTACGCATTTTCAGGGAACATAAACCAAATATAAAAGTAATAGTTGCGAATCAATGGTAACAGTCTCTGGTCCTACACAGGGTATATTTTATGCCGATAATTCTACCACCTGGGGTTCACAGGAACAACAAACGCTCTACAAAAAGGCCTTTAAAAGCTTTCTAAATTACGTTTCTGTGGAATATTAGGAAATAACAAACCAATTTCAAAATTAAGGTTGGCAAATTAATGGTGACAGTTCCTATTTCAACATAGCCCTTTATGTTGAGAGAGGTGGTAGGACTTGGAATTTGACATGATGGTTAATTTTAAGATGTAACAAGATGGTTTCTAAAAAATTCAAAACTTCAAATGAATACTGAAATGAGCGTATTAATTGAGCATGAAAGTTTCAAAATATTTTCTAAATTATTATTTATTTAGTTTTATTTCGTTTTATTAATTTAAGTCTCATTTCTGCCTTATTCAGTGTAACAATGATGTTTAATCAAACTGTGTTTTAAATAGTAATTTTTTTAATTATTCCTAAAAGTAATAAGTACCTTTTAATAAAATAAATATTAAATTTTAATAAAATAAAAATTTAGTTAGTACCTTTTAATAAAAATTAGACATATAAATATGACTTGGCATATTTCAAATATTACGCGAGCAAAGCCGCGGGGTTTGCTAGTTTAAAATAAAAATTATGTCAATTTGTATAATTTGGAGAGTGGTTTGGCGATTTATATAATTTGGCGAAATGGGTCGATGGAATAACTAAGTAGTACCGTATTTTTTAATTGTTTTCTACTATTTTTTATTTTTAAAGGAAAATAACCAAAAAAATAATCAACTATAGAACAAAACAATTTATGTAATTAAAAAAAAGAAAAGAAAGTAAATAAACATTTATTATTAAATAAACAACAATAGCCGGGTTACTATGCCAACCAAAATAATGCTATTTTGGCGCCAATTAGGTACCCCGGTGCGTATATGACATCTGTGCCTAATATTTTTCTTTTCATTTCGTTTAAAAAAATAAAGAAGTGAAAGCCATTTATTTTAAATGTTTCAGTTTGTATTAAATAAAATGATAATGGAATACAAATTGAATTATGAATAAAAGTAACATAATACATTTCTTAGCATACATTTAAGGGAGGCCCAACTTCTCGCCAAATTAGTTTAAAATAGTAACCTTTTCTAAAATCTGAAAAAAAAAAAACTGTTATGATTAAAATTTGAGTTGCCATCATTAGAGAAAAGTATATAAAATTAGCAAAAAATTTATATTTCGAAAAGTAATTCGAATTTAAAAATTCTAGTACCAGTTTTGAAATCTGCAGATCAATACGGATTTTTGGTGTTAATTTCATCGCAAAGTATTCCGTATTTTAGGAAAAATAGTCGTGAAACATAATGAGTTGTTTAATCAGTCGTTTCATAGAATCGTTACATAAATTCGTTTCATAATATCCGTTTCATTAGGATTATATATATGTATATATATATATATATATATATATATATATGTTGCATTCTAGCAACATTGAATTGGCTTTATCGTTGAAAATGCCGTACCGGCTGTCACGATAGCAGTTGTGGATCACATCCAGCGATAATGGCGTAAAAGAAGTGGTCAGAACAGATAATTCGAATCTGTTATATTAGTAGCACAAATTGTTGAACTGCAGTTGTCGAGTGAAGACAATGGAATATATCCTTCCGTGAAGTTTCCCCAGAAGAAATTGAAACAACTCATAATATCAGCTAAGCACTTTATTAGAACATCTTGCAAAAGGTTCAGTTTCCACCAAGTTAATTAGCCATCTCTCCGTAGTAGTAATTAGGTTTAAACAAAGTTCCAGATAATCGAATAAAAGGACGGTGACCAGGGGATGGATGTAAACTGGAAAATCGACTCAAATCTTTCAAAATCTGCTGAAACACAGCGAGTATCAACTTTTTGTTCCTCACGTGTAAGAATACAAATATGACATAGGTCGCGCTCTCAACCAATGAATAATTAAATGTCATGTGATATAAAGAGTGCGGATAGAGCACGCGGATGAATTTGAAGGGAAAAAGGATAATCTCAGAAATGCGCGGGAAAGTAAAAATGGAAGCTAAAGAAATATTCTCGAAAGAAAAAAGCGCGGGAATGGAACAATTAATTTAAGAATACTAAAAGCGTAATAGTTAAACGATTAAGACAAGTGAGACATTAAATTAAAGGGAATTTAACAGAGTTAACGATAGAGATTATTTAATAATAAAGATTTAGTGAATATAATGTAGTAATTTAGAATAAGATAAGGAAATCGCGGAATTAGATCTAATAATGTAATATATATATATATATATATACCCTATAAACAACAACAAAAAAAGAAAAAAAAACAAGAAATGTGAAAGCTACCTTTTCCTCCCGGTATATGCCGAAAGGACTTTTTAGGTTTTTGTTTCTCTTCATGAGCATTTTCGCATAATAAATAAGCATTAGACATAATTAAATACAAAAAGTGGTAGTACATGTAAATTGGGCTATCTTTTGCTTCTCAATCTGTTATAGTCAGATACAACAACAGGTCAGTCAATATCGTTTTTGTAGCTCTGTCATACCTTCGAACTGTTGATTTAGGTTCTTCAGATACAAAGGATGATCCCAAATGAACAATTTTGCTGTCTTTCCACGATATGTTGAAAAATCCACCCCCTCAACTGTTGCACAGTATTCAAGAGATGACTCAAGCTCTTTTTACCCGACTGCCAAGAAGGGTTATGTGTTTCACGCGTATCTGGGTATGTGGATTTCTTTATACCCTCAAAACATCCCAATGGCTAGGTGGATATTAAGGAATGAGGTCTCTATCGATTCATCTTAACCGTCCGATGGTTATAGGTTAGTTTTTGTTTTTATAAATTCAAAATGGCGGCCGTAAAATACAAAACGGCGGTAGAGACGAAAAAAAAATTTACGCACCCTATTGAGTAGCATATCATTGGATAGGTCTTTCAAAATAAAGACGATATTTCATTGACTATTTTACAGTCAGAAGCTCCGTTTAAATATTACACAACCTGGAAGTTGTGTAAGCAGGATCTCTAGCTTTACTGCAACTCTAACTTTCATAGACATCTATAGGCTTTATCAAAACTGTGTTTATAGATAGGAACTAACAATTAAACACAACTTAAAAGTCATCAATACAAGAAAAAAAATAGGTAAGTAATATAAAAAATCGTTTCACATTGATGAGAAATAATTAGTTCGCTTTTTACGCAGTCGGGTTTTTTGATTTTTTAAATTTAATTTTTACTTATTTAATCACATCTTTCTAGTTAGGTAACTTGCTGTTAGGTATACTTTTTCTTCTTATTGCTTCTAAGTTTCGAATACCTTCCCTTATTAGTATTTTCCATTTTTTTATTACCATTACGGCTTTTTCATATTTATAATAAAATAAAATAAAATTGTATCGAAATTTAATTATAGAAATTAAATAATATATAAGGAATGCAATAAAAACAGACTAATATTTCCCGTTTTAAATAATTTTGCTCAGCAGAAATAAATATAATTCAAGTAATCCTTAGAAGAAATTGCATATATTGCTTTTACAATATTTTGAAAACTCCGTTATAAGAGTAGAAATTAAACTTTTTTGCATATCTGCATCACACAAAAATTTAAACTTTTTCATACATTTTTAAATTTTCTAGCTTAAAAATTATCTTGGAATAAAGAATTTGAACTTACCTTTGTATACAATCTACTTCTAGAAGTCTCCAGTCTTTAATAATTCCCTTATTTCAAAGTTTAATTTATTAAATTTATGTGCATCTGATCAAGTGATAAATCATGCTTTGGTATGAAAAATAAAGTTAGCTTCGCTATCTGCTGCAGTTTCTGTAAAATAATTGTGTTAATAATAGTATTACAGAATAGCAACAGTGAATAAAATTGTTTTTTGAATCTCACTGTGGAAATAACATTGACTTTTTGGATATGGCGCAGATTTGCAATGCGGTGATACAGGGCGACAAGTATTGAACTATATGAAATAAAACGTAAATTATTTAAAAACTACTGAGTGCACAAACTTTATTTAAAATGTAAACGTCACTACAGATATTCGGATTTAGGTTATGACATGTTCGATATGGCTGCCATCAATGGCTGTGATGGGGCGCAGACGAATAGCAAAATTCTGCATGACCCGCTGAAGTATCGGAACATCGATGCTGTCGATATGGTTTTGGGGTTATTTCTGTACACATTGTTTTTAAGTAACCTTACAAAAATGAGTCACATGTGTTCAAATCCAGAGAATATTGCGGCCAAGCGAGTCCCATTCCAGTGGCCTCTGGGTACCCCAGAGCCAGAATGCGGTCCCCAAGGTGCTCCTCCAGGACATCAAACACTTTCTTGGTCCGATGCGGTCGAGCTCCGTCTTGCATGAAACACACATCTTGTCGAAATCAAGGTCAGTTTGGATAATGAGAATGAAATCATTTTAAAAACCTTCATGTATCGCTCAGTAGTCACCGTGCCGTCAATGAATATCGGACCGATTATTCCGTGACTGGACATTGCACACCACAGATTCATCCGTTGACGGTGGAGAGACTTCTCGATCGCTAAATGCAAATTCTCAGTCCCCCAAATGCGCCAATTTTGCTTATTGACGAAGTTGCGTACAAGTTGCATGCGCACGCGCATACTAATTCCCATCATGCCCTGCGGTCAAGCACGAAGTTTGAACTTCACCATGCAAACAGTTCAGAAGTTATGACGGTTTAATTTCATATAGTTCAATAATTGTCACCCTGTACGAAGGGTTAATAGATTTTTTATATTTAATATATTTCTTTAGATTGTCCACTAATAACACCGAAAAGCTTTTCTATATGTAAAATATAACTAATGAATTCAAATATAGTTTTGAAATTTATTAAAAGCGATATTAGCCACATAACAGAAATTAATAACCGAAGGTTTCGCTACTTATAGCACCCTAAAATGGACGATCAGAAATAAAGTATTCTGAATCATATCGCTTTATCAGAGTTAAAGTTTCTGATAATTTCAGTGGTTTAAGTGCGTTTTTCAATTAAAATTGGTTGGGGTAAGTGGGTCATCCCCCTCAAACTAAAATATGTACGGGATATTTCACACATATTTGCATTGATCATAACACATTTCTTCACACTGATGGATTTTGCATATATTTGAGCTTTGTTTCATTTATTATTCAGTTCATAGAACTAATATAAAAAAGAATTCCAGAAAATTCTGTTTGAAGAGTTCAACCTACATTTTCCCAAGAAGGGGTTTTCAGGTTAGTTTTCATTATCTTTTAATGTTTATTAAACTGCTGTGTAAAGTTTAACCTAAAATACTTACTGTAATTTGAATTTTTACAAAAACTGTTATTAAGAAGTAGTTAAGAGGAAGGGTCCCACTTACCCCGTAATTTTAGCCTACTAGGGTTAAGTGGGACCCCACATTATGAGGTAAGTGGGCATAGTGTGTCCCACTTAACCCACTAAGTAAATTTAAATAAATTTCTACATTAAGAATTAAACAAGTTGCCTTAAATTGCTATAGTACTCATCGTTATGTTTATTCTTTCAAAATGAATATGGGGGGGGGGGTGTCACTTTTAAAAATCTAAACTTAAGCGTAAATGCTTAACTATATTGTTTATAAATATTGTAATGTACTTATAAACAAATTTTTGATTTTTGAAATAAAAGACAATTATGAAGACCTGGAAGGAATTAATAGTTCAGTTAAAAAAAAAAAAAAAAAAAAAAAAAAAAAACAGCTAAAGCTGTTGACTATGTATTTGTGAAACTTGCATCCAAAAAACCCATAAAGAATTGTAGAGCTAAGTGGAAGAACATGTTAAGTAACAAAAATTACATTTCAAGAAATTTGAGGTGAAAGTTTTTGCTGTAAATTTTAATGATATATTTTCTGTTTGATACCATGTGTTTAAAATATTAACAGGTATGGTAGACTTATTCATATTTAATTTTCAAATATTAAAAATTATTAATATTATTGATATTATTAAATATTAAAATATTAAATATTAATAAATAATGCCTTAAATCTTCAAGACTAAATAGAATCTTAGTATTTTAGCTTCACCATGTGATAGGATACCTCATAACGCTTTTATCCAAAAGAAAAAAAAAATTAGAAAATGTAGCTTAACATGTTCATCCACTCAGCTCTTTAATTATCGGAGCTGCCACGGCTACTATTTTTTACTTCTATCTCGTACCACTTTTTTAAAACAAAATTCTTTCACATACACTTTGACAAAATTTGCAAGAGAAATATACTACAAAATTTATTTCTGAAAAATAATGGTGTGAGTAGAACATAAAAATAGTCGCCTGTGGTAATCCTGTATTATGTAGCTCTAATTTGAAAAGGTGATACAAATGAAAAAAATAATTGCTAAATTTGCAAGAAAGGATAGAGATGGTGACACGTATTATTGGCTGGATGCATATGATGTTGGAATTAATACTGAGGATGGAGTAATAATGTTTCTCCATCAGCCAATTTTAAATAGACACTGCCATTTAGTGTTTCCAATTTCTTTTCAATTTACAATGTTTCATAATGTGTCAAAATTAATCTTAACCAACCTTCTTATGTTTCTTCAACACTGTTTTATACGGTTAAAGTAAAACATATGCCTTTAGACTTTGAAAAAAATTCATAGATGTACTTGTTTTGTTTTTCATTCTATAATTACCTGTCATACTGATCCTAATGCGAGTAGATATCTCGTACATGGATACATTTATAATAAAACATTTCATATTGAAAATTTCTATACTTTATCCAATAACACCCAATTATCTCTTCTTTAGTTATGCTTGCTTTAAATTTAAATAAACAGCACTTACCCCTTCTTATGGGGTAAGTGCGACAGCTACCTGATTTCTTGCTTAGGGGTCTAAGTCAATTCAATGATAAGTTTTGAATTATAAACACTCGAAATTTAGAGCTTCTAATGTTAAATTATATTTTCATATTTCTATTAATATAAATTTCTATTGAAATTATAATTCTAATGTGATATTTTTGTGTGTGTTATAATACTGAAAACCCCAAACATAAACACATTGAATTCGTAATTAAAAATTTTTTATAATTAGAATTAAGAAATTAATATTCGAAAAAAATATGAATTACAACTCAGTTAAATTGGGTTAGATAATTTTTCAGGCATGGTTTTAGTCCAGTCCCGGAAAAAAAAGTAAACACCCCCTGCTAACTCTGCAGTAAATTATTGTAGAAGAAAGTTACCGGTACGAAACTGGTGGAAATAAGTCTACTTTTAAATAATGTATATAAAATTTGCTTGGGAGTCTACAAATCCAAAACGGGCCAAACTTTGTTTTTTTCAATGGCAACACCCAATTTTGACACTATATTTTAAATCTTCGATTCAAATTATGCCTAGATACGAAATTTCAAGTCATTTCGATAATAAATTTTGAATTATAAACATTCACAATGTAGAGCTTCTAATGTTAAATTAAAATTTAATATTTTTATTAATATCTCATGAAATTGTAATCCTAACGTGATATCTTTTTGTCTGGTTATAATACTAAAAAAGCGCAAACATACATACATACATTGAATTTGTTATTTTAAAATATGAATTATGAAATTAATATTCGAAAAAAAATATGAATTGCAACCTACAATTTTTTGATAGATTTCTATTTATTATGTTCTGCTTTATGCGAATTCTCAATTTCAAATTTTTCTTCAAAATAGTTTTCAAATTATGATTACAAAACGTCAAAATGGTTTAAGGGGCCATCTATGATATGAAGAAAAGCATATTTTGAAAAAATATGTATATATTTAACTCATTTTATTGAAGCATTTGGGCTGGCAATAGTCGGAACATATTAAGTAAATGAAATGGTCATATTGGCAGTAAATAATACATTAATAGAAGTGACTTACAGTCATTCAGGGTAACTTTGAACCATGGGGTGTAACTTTGCACCACCTCCTAATTTTCAATATTTTTGACTCCAAAAGACTAAATAAACTCCAAAACTGTGCTCTGTTGCAAGGTTCTAAACTGGTATTTCTACTCTTTATTTTAGAAAATAAATTAGCACCATTATGCGCAATTAATTGCATCATCTAACTATTTTTCACTATTTTTGTGAAGTACTGTTTTCAAGTTAATTTTGAATGCTGTTTTGAAGTTGTTGTAATCCGATTAAATTTTCATAGTAAGTAACAATATACTCATTTATCAGACATATTATTATCTAAATGTTGTAAATGTGTTAATATTTTATGATTATTTATTTATTAATAGTTAATAAAATGTAAAATAAGAAGGCACTAACATTTTACCACATTTTCAGGGTAAGTTTGAGCCGGCTCAAAGTTATATTGATGTTTATAATTTACTGATTATAGGTGCTACTGTCAAAAATTTCTCATATTTGCACGTATATTTTATATAAATGCTGAAAGTGTGCATTAGATATAACATGTAAATATTTTTACAAATATGTGTAAAATACACAAAATTCATTTAAAGGCGTTATTCGGGGCGGAGCTTTTCAAATTTGACATTTCATACATTCGACATTTTTTATTCTTGTTCGAATAATACTAGTACTAGTATGTATTACTGTAACTATGGCTATATTATTGAGTTAAAACATTGAAAATTGTTTTTCACTGCATTTTTATGTTTTATATGAACAATAAACATGTTTTTTTTATTTCTAAATATTCATGGTTCTCCTCTTCCCCTTTTCTTATACCTAATATTTGTTGTAATATCGTAAATTATACAAATCTTGTGATGTTCGGAAATGTAAATTCGGACTCTTTACTCTTTACGTATCTGAAAACATTTTTTAGTGTTCAAAGTTGTCCTAACTATAATATATTTTTTTATAATGAATTATTTAGATAATATTTCTCATATGGTGCAAAGTTACCCTAAATGGCTGCGTAACTTTGAACCAGGTTAAAAATTCCCTATTTATTGCTTTTATCATTATTATTCCTTAATTTTTGATAGTCATATAATAATTTAGGATCATTTCTTTTGTTTTATGTCCCTAGTTGCAACAATATTTTTATAATAACAGTGTGGCATATGAAAATAGAGAAAATGCGGATCAAAGTTACCCTGAATGACTGTATTCATTCTGTAGCATCTCGTGGGCTCTCTCGGTCAACAATCGAGTAACGAGCTTCAATTTGGAGACAGCCTCTAAAATAGGTTCAATTATAGGTTTAAAATAATTAATTTCTCTGAAACTAATCGCACGAATTTCGCGAAATTTTTTATTTATGCTAATTGAAAGGTGTAAAATTTGTGGTGTTTGTTTCGATATGTAGATGACTCCCTAAGCAAATTTTACAGCATTTAAAAGTAGGCTTTATTTCCAATCGTTTGTTACTAGTAACTTTCTTCTACAATAATTTGTTGCAGAATCAGTAGGGGGTGTTTACTTTCCCTCCCATGAGTGTATGTTGCATATCGTTCTATCATTCTTTATCAAATACTACTGTAAATGATCGACTAAAAGAGTTGGTCCTAAACAGCCCAATTTTTGTATGACAGATCAGAAAATTTAATAAAGCAATAGAGTTCGTATCTTTTTCATTAATATGGAAAGACCTTCTAGGTATCCATATAGCTTTAAAACACAGGGTTAATTCACCGATATATTTCGTTTGATTCAAGGTTCGTTTGGATAAACCGACCAGCACAGTGGGCGAAGCCTGCAAATTAAAATATAAAATAAGTTTAGATTTTTTTTTTTTTTTTTTTTTTTTTTTTTTTTTTAGCTGATCATGTTTTCTGATAGTTTATTCTCTTTAGTTTAACCCTTTATGTACTGAATTATGAATTCATGAAAATTTTATATTCTAAAGCATTTTTCATGAAACTACATTAGAAGATTTACATATCATTTAATACATTTCAGAAGAATAGAAGGATTAATTAAATTTGAATTTATAGGGATTTTGTGCAATATTTATAACCCCACTAAAATCTTTTATTTTAAATATTTTTCTTAGTATTTTGTAGAAGTAGGAAATGTACAAATATAATGTTCTTACAATAGAAATATAGAAATATTTCCGAATTGAAAATCCCCTCCCCCTCCCCCCTCCCCCCCCCCCCCGAACGCCAAGAAAGCTGAAAAGATGCAAAGGCAAAAGAAATCATCCTTTTAAAAATATTTTTGTTTTGTGCAACCAATCAATAATGCTTTTGGAACAAGATAAAGTAATGTATCTATAACTCATTCTAAACTGTATTACAACTGACCGATGTATTAAATGAATTTTATAACAAATTATTTTAAGGAGACGGTTGACGTTAATTATTTTTTTGTTTAATTTTCATCATAGAGATATGAAATTTTGTGGAAATATACAGTTCACCGTAAGTATATACAGTGTTCTCGCTGGCTTTTGACCAACGTTAGCAATTTGGCGAATAAGAAATGATAAACAGTAGCCAAATGAACAGAAATGTTAGCAAAATAGATTCGGCTTGAAACACTGAAAAATCTATTCTTAACCTTTTATTGTATCCCTTTTTATCAATATGTTTTAAAATAACCTAACTTTTTGTAATTCCTTATACAATAGAAAATTGAGTATCCGTTACAGAAACTATTAACTATAAGTACAATGTAAATGTCTCCTAAATGTGTAAATGTTTCAAGCATTCTTTTAGTTGTCTAAATAAAAATTAAATTCTTTGATTTACCGTTGTGAAAATATACACTAAAAACGTCTATCAGATTTCGACTCTTAACCGATTGAAAAAAATTGACCGGGCAATGATACTTTTAATACATTTAATAAATACTCTGGTAAATGGCTAATTTGAACACCACATTCCAGGAAAAATTTTCTCTATTTGGCGCTTAATGCGAGTATTTTTGTTTGCGTTTTTACTGCCGCGATGTTGGAGCGTAGATAGTGATTAACTGACAATAGAGAAATACCTATAGCATAATCCTTTCTGTCTTTGCCTGTTTTTAAACTGAACTGGTGTTGAGTCATATCTCTGTAAATAGAGCAGTGTAAATGGCACGGTGCAAGGCTACATCAATACTTCAGTAACGCGCCTAAAAATCTTTACTGTATTGACACACCACTCACACAAACTAAGCACTCGCAATTTGGCGAATTTGACTGCTGGTTTACTCGCCAAATGAAGAATTTTGTCATGATTTGGCGCAATGGCGAGCGGCAGCGAGAACCCTGAGTATATAGAAAACTTTAAAATAAATTTCCAGTCTTATGATTTTATGATTTTTTTTTTTACATTTAAAAGTTAAAAACGAAATTTTAAAATGCTCCATGCACCTTAATTTTTGAGATATTTCCTCGATTTTTCATTTTAATCACTTAAAACTCTATTGCAAACAAATCTGTGTATCGATTTTTTAATCCCTTGAATAGTTAAATTTTTAGAGATTTTTTTTCTGAATTCCATATCGATTTTCATCAAAATTTTACCTTTTAATACGTTAAAAATCAAAATTAATTACCTTAATAAAGTCGAATTTTAAAATGCATACACAGTTTCTTTGTAAGCGATATCAGGATTATTTCTTATCAATTTCATGAATTTTTATAAAAAATTAAGACGCATGCAGCATTTCAAAAATCTAAAAACGTTGAGAAAGCAGTTTTGAGAAAAACAGATTTAAAGTATATTAAATGGCCGTAAAACTGTTTGTGTACAAAATTCAAACGCTTGTAACTTTGTGAAAAATCATTGTATCTGCATGCGGTTTTCCGCACATGTCTCAGAACAATCTGGAGAATGATAATATGCACAAAAACAATTTTTGATTTTTTTGTGCCGATTTTTGCTCAAATAAAGCTCCACGGTCCACTTAAAGGGGTTCGGGACACATTTTAAAATAATTTTTATTTATTGAGTTAAAATTCTGAATTTTTTTGTGATGGTTAACCTTATCATTTGTAAACAAAATCACATGATAAAACTTCTCAGATTTTTTTTAATTTAAATTAAAAATTTATTAAAAAAGTGGGGTAATTTAAAATCGTTATAACTCGAAATATTATTCATAGAATTTCAATTTTTTTTTTCATTTAAATAAACAGAAATATATAAGTTTTAATTTTGATTCAGCATTTTTAAAAATATTAATTTATAAAAAAACTAAAAATATTTAACGAAAAAATTTCAAAAAAAGTGGTGCAACTTTAAAAAAAAAAAAAATCATATTTTCAAAAGTAAATATTTTTTTCAAATATGCTGAATCAAAATTAAAGTAAAACAATTGAAAAAGATATGTTCCAAGTTTGAACCCTGTATCTTTAACGGTTCTCGAGTTATAAGAATTTAAATATGAGAAATGGTGAAAAACCTATCATGAAGAAAAACGCATTTTTACAAGAAGTCGTTTCCATGACAGCCATTGCTTGAAAGCTAGATTTTGAAAACAAACCAAAACGAAAAAATTAATATTTTTTGTTCTAATTCAGATAGAAACATGATTTAAATGTCATTTTAAGCACGAAAAAACAGATAAAGTTTTTATGAAATAAAATGTTTTTGCAAAATTTGAAAATTTTTGTGTCCCGGGCTCCCTTAATGGTACTTATAAGTACCGTCAGTAGATAAAGGGTTAATAGATTTTGCAAGATTTTTTTTCTGAAAATAGCGCGTGACAGAACTCTGTTCAAATACACAGACTGGTGTTTAAACAGTTTTACTTCATTTTCCATTTTTTATTATTCATAGTGAGCATGCTTCTTTTTTAACAAAGACGGTTGCCAAATATTTTCTTTTCTTACTTTCAAAGAGGCAGAAGTACCAACGTTATCTATTGTCTGTTCAAACAGATAGGTGATTAAGAACGTGTAAAATATTTCGATGAATTGATTAATGCAATTATTTCCATAAATGAAACTCGAAAGCATTCTTCAGGCTGCTGCGCTGTATAGCAGATCACATACGTGAATGCATCATAAGTACTGTTCATTCGATTGATATTTTAAATTATTTTAACCCTAGACTTCATTTCTTTTTTAATCATGATACACTGGGTTCTGCTTTTTATTTTTTGTTTTCCACTATGTCAGTATGGCAGAATAAGAGCTGAAGCATCTGCGGATGATCCAGATGTGAATAGAAATGTAGTAAGTACAAATATGTGTTCTGCTCATGTTTTTTTAGCCCCCGGTATGCTATTTTTTTTCTCCCACCTATTAATGTGTCGTCTTCAAGAAATAACGTTACGTTGTATAAGCCAGCCGTAAAACAGAGCAGATGTATCATTGCATGGAATAATGTCTACTGCAATTTTTTAAACTTCTAAGCATCGCACATTTTCAATTTTTATACCGTCGTATTAAGAAACAAAAGTATTTTTAAATGCAATTTGTTTGAAAACTGCATCTCCATTTATTTTTGTGATATTATTTTTTTTTGTAGTTTTTAGCACAATTTCTTTAGTTTTGGCAACTCAATTGCTCCATTTCTGTAGACAATAAAGGGAAAATAGTTGAAAAATAACAATTATACAGTGTGTCCACGTATAACCTGACCGACCTTTATTTCCGCAACCTTTGGTACTAGATGGATACTTCCAATTACAAAAATGGTCAAAATTAGGTGCAAGGTTAGGATAAAAAAAGTTTGAAGCGAAAAAACAATTTAGTGAAGAATTACAGAATCTAAATTTTTATACGGTCCCCCGGTCCTATAAGTTATATTTAGTAAAATTTCCCTGTTACACTGGCAAGTAAGGCAAAAAAAGTCCCGTTATTCTACGATTAAAATTGACGGAGTAATAGCTGTTTAAAGTTGGATATATTTTTTGCTGCATATTAGGGGTCATTCACAAATTTAGTAGAAATATAATTTCGTCAGATATATTAAAGAAATGGTTGAAAGTAAAATTAGCATTGCAATATAAATTTGAAATCTTTAATCATTCTGACATATTACTGCAAAACATACAATTTTTACTGAACGTTATAAGAGGATGAAAATAACACATCTTTTGTTAAATAAAAGGATGAAAAACAATAGCCTCAATTCTTTACAAAATGATACATATTTTAAAATGCTGTTAGATTACACTGTCTTTCAAATTTTGGGTTGTGGCATGTTTTTTAGCTTTTGAAAATTGATTCTTATGTATTTTTTAGCACTGAATTCGAAAATGACCTTCATTTTAAACCATCACGTCAGGAATTTTCTCAAATCGCTGATTCCAAAGTTAAAAAGCTAAAAGTTAAAATTGATCCCCCCTCCCCTCCCAACCTCATCGGACCCCCGAGCTGTTTAGCTGTAAGAAACCAAGTATAAGCCAAAAAATCTAATAAATTATTGAATTACATATTAAACTGAATAAAAAAGTCTTACATTTATTTTATAGTATCAGATTTTTCGCTATTTTTTAACCTGGAAATTTACGATTTGCGAAAAATCTTGACATGATGGTTAAAAGTGAAGGTAATTTTTTGATTTAGCGTTAAAAAATACATAAAATGTAACTTTAAAAGTTAAACAAGTAAGAAAAATCATGCGTACAGCATAGATTATGAGACACTTTCCAACACTCCCTGAATGCTTTAACGAAACTTCGTGACTTAGGGAAATAAAGTAAATAAGATAACTAAGTAAACATTTAAAAATCTGATTTCAGTAGTTACCGCCAATGTATGTAGCCAAATATGTATTAAAATTCTTTTGAACAGCCCTGTATTCGATCTGTATGTTGATATATATACTATATAATGGGAAAATTTAGTTTTGCAAGAAAATGCATAACAGGTTGAAATTCATCTTTCAGCAATTTATACTAATAGATGGAAACATACTTGAATACTTTTGTGCAGCCCTATTTAGCTAAAATTTAATACAAACTAAAACACGCTTAAAACTACTGAAATTACATTTCCAGAAATTATCACCCATAGACGGCTATGTATCCAACTCTTTGCGTGGCCCTGAATATCATTTTATCTATATTCTACAAATATTTCTTAGTACACAAAATTCAGTTCAGCGTAAAAATGCATAACTCCTTTGAAACCCACCTTTAAGCAATTTATGCTCATACTCAGTCACCCCCCCCCCCCCCCCACCCCCACCCCCGCTTGCGCAGACTCAAGCACAATTATTTAAAAAAATAGAAATCTACAAAAGAAAAAAAGAAATGAAAGCAGAGTTTAATTAGTTTAGCAAATTAGCTTAGTTCAGAAAACTAACAGCCTAAGTTTAGAAATGTGATAAAAAAAGAAACCCACGTTCTTTTATTTTTCTTTCTTTTTTTTAAAAATTATGTTGTTTACCTTTTTTTACACTAGAATATTTACATGAATTTGTATTAGTCATAGTAAGTCAAAAAGGTGGCTATATAATCCCACTTTGAAGTCTTTTGTTTGGGGGAGATTTTTTGTAACATCGTTCTTTCTATTTCATGTTTCTGCAATTTCATGAGAAATTAAGGCTGTTCTCAACTGCTCTGCTCAACAAGCACAAAACGTTCTGACACATTTACAAATTCATTTTTTAACGGAAAGATATAAAATTAGAAAGCCTGACAAGGGAAGCGATTTGGAATCGAACTGTGTTTTCCATTTTTTGATCAATCAATTATATATTGAGTTATAAGCGATTTGGATCACGTGACAAGCACGTTTTTCGCCCTTTCTCCTTTCGCGCGGAAATTCGGTTCAAAATGCCCACTTTGACACTATTTTCTGAAAGATCTATTGCGTTTGCAAAAAAAAAAAAAAAAAAAAAAAAGAAAAAGAAAAAAAAACCAGCTCGATGACATAGTTTCTGAACAACAACACAAGCTAGATTCATGCGTTTCCGAACAAAAATAAATTAAAACTTATGTCACAAAGTTACCCTTTTGGATTTGAGAACAGCCTTAACGCAAGTTTTTGACGAGGTTAGAAACTATTTGTCTCTTTGTTTTCCTGTATGTTTTTGTATGGTTGCAGTCTTTCAAGTCAATATAGTAATTTTTTTCCTCTGAAAATTTTTATACGATTTTTAAAGTTTCTTCTCGTTTCGCGGCGTTCTTTAGAAAGTAAAAAAAGGGAACCCGGTTTCAATCTTTTAGTCCAGTGCAGTAAATTTTGACTAAATTCGCGATTTTATTTTGCGATCATTTCATGATATTTACAATTTTTTCAGAAAATCGTTTGACGAAATCTACGCGATTTTTTGTAGAAATGCGCACTTTTCACCACTAACCTTTGACAAAATTCGTATTTTTTACCGCAATCCTTTGACGAAATTCGCATTTTTTACCGCGATATTTTAACGAAATTGGCATTTTTCTTTAGCACCATCCTTTGATGAAATTCGCGTTCTCTTTCTACTATCTTTTCACGAAATTCGTTTTTTCTTTCTGCGATCCTTTAACGAAATTCTCGCTTTTACCGCGATCCTTTGGTGAAATTTATTTTCTGTTGCGGCCGATTGACGAAACTGATTTTTTTACAGGGATCATTTGTCGAAATTCACGATAGTTTTGCACGACCAATCGGTAAAATTCTCGATATCTTTCCGTACCAATTAACAAAATTCTGTACTCTTTTCCGCGACATTTTGACGAAATTTGCGAAAAATTTTCGTCAATCGTTTATCGAAATTCGTAATTTTTTTGCGCAATCTTTTGACGAAATTCGCGATTATTTTCTGCACTCTTTTATCGAAATTCCTTATATTTTTCCACGATCGTTTGAAGAAATTCTCAATTTTTTCCGGGGCCGATTCACGAATTGACTTTAAAAAATTCCATAAAAGAAATAAAAATCGCGGATTTCAAATTTTTTTTTAAATACTCACTGAAGAATCACTGGTCTGTGAAAGAATTTGGAGGAGGGAAATACTGCACAGCATTTTTTTTTATTATGCGGGACTTTACTTTTCTGTGTGTCTTTCCTTTTTCTCGCGCGATCCCGTTCGTTATTTCAAACCCTATCCCCCAAAGAAAAGTTCATGACTAGTGGAATTTCGTTTTTTTTTTTTTTTTTTTTTTTTTTTTTTTTTTTTTTTTAACGAACGTAGAATTAAACTATTCTAGGATTCAGGTGGAGATTGCCTTCGGCAACTTACTCCCGCGTAAGCTACGACCTCTTCTGTCTCGAAAGAAGAGAATCTTGAATTATTGCGTTTTTTATTTCGAGTCAAATTATATTTTCAGCTTCCTTATAAGAACTGATTCGACATCCTCCCAATTTGAATTTAATCAAGGCAATTACAAAAATTGCCGGAGAGTTTTTCTGTTTAAAAAAAAGTAAAAAAATCGCCTCAAAGCACGAAAACCACTGCTGAAAATCGCATTAAAAATTCGGAAAAGTTTAAAAACTACTGGGAACGAAATTAACTAATTGGGTAAAATATTTAAACCGGATTCCTTTTAGGAATGCAAAAAAAAAAAAAAAAAAAAAAAAAAAAAAAAAAAATAAATCACCACGAAATGAAAAAAAAAAAAAAAACTCTAAAAATAACATTAAACAATTGTTAAAAATTGAAAAATCGCTGTAAGAATCTCGAAAACACTTTATTGAAAGGAAGACAAAGTTTATACTGGATAAAATATTGAAACAGGATTGTTTTTTACTAATTTGGAAAAAAAAAATGCCGCAAAATGCGAAAAAAATCGCATAAAACATTAATTGAAAAATTCCAGAAATTGTCTTCGATATGCACAACTTCAGGCATACAGGTCCTGTTAAATCTTACGACTGCGCGGGTTGCATTGTTTTTACAGAGTTCAGCGCTCGCACATACACACACACATAGACAGACAAGCACCCATCTTTATTATTACAGTCGCATCATGATAGTATAATTTTTATCTTGATAAAATTTAGTGTATATTATCATGATCTACTTAATATATTCGACACATTTTGTGGTAAAAACATGAATTACCGTAATTCCCGGTCTATAATCCACGGATCAAACAATTACGTTCGAACCCAGAAATCTTGTTCCATAAAACGCAACTTGTTAAATCGTAATAAATATTTAACTTCGATAATGAAATAAAATTTGTGGATCGAAACATGATTGTTTGATCCACGGATTATAGGCAGGAAATTACGATATTAATGAATATTATAATTATTTATAATAATAAAATAATTATTTGTATAGACTTTCCTCCAAAATTTCTTGGGTCCCTCCGGTGATCCCTAAGAAGTCATGGAGTCACATTCTGAAAAACTTTCGTGCGTATGTACTGGTGTACCGCATGTATTATCTGAGATTTATCATCCCGCAAAATTTCATCTACAACACTTTGACTGAGATAATTTTAGATCTCATGCAGTATTCCCCTGTGCCTATAGAAGTTTCCAGCATGATTAAAGCCCTTTTTTAATCTTTATAAGAAGTTTAGAGTGCCAAAAGATTTTACACTTGTGACTGTTCTTAGTCACTGTCTTATGTCGCTGCTGCAAGGAGATTTACATATTCTTTTTTTTCTTCTTCTTTTTTTTCTTTTTTACCATTAGATCTAGTTTTGATGGTTTGAATCCCTTCTCATCCCTCCTCACGCAAACAAAAATCGCGTTTGAGCCCTTTTTAAAAGAAATGCCACACAACTATACCTTCTAAAATGAAAACCTGTCTAAAGCGTAAATTTGACTGGTTTTATGAGGTACCGTTTTAGCAGGTTTTACCATATAAGATATTGTTTGTATCCAACATGTTCAGGTTAAGATGTCTGGGCACCCCTCCGTTCAGAAGGCTGGTTACGCCTATGCTCAGTAACCTTTACGAATTCATTTCTGTAGCTCTGTATATGAACTATAGTATTTATACGCACTTTATAGTATGCATAAATATAGTGAACAAATAGGTAAGTGTGATCACAGATCAAAACACTTTATCCTTTTGAAAAATCTGTTAGTTCCACATTTCGCAACCAGCAACCAGGGGCGCACTCTATTCTAAATAAACCTCTATCCGAACGAAACTCCGTTTTATAGACTATCTGTAGATATATTAGTCGAGGGAATTGAGCCGATAGCACCCGATATAAATAGGCGCCCCTGCCGGTAAAAAGTGGAACTAAAATTTGTAAGGCTATGGTGCATAATATGAAAGAATGGTCAAAGAGGTGTCGGAAAAAGTTGGAAAAATGCTCCCCGGGTGAAAAGGGTGGAGGTTAGAAAAATTGCTTAAAATACATAAGTTAGAGCCCGGAGGAGTAAATAATATAAGACTTTTTGAAAATTTTATGATTTGCCGTGTGGTCTGAGGTATTCAGCTATACGTATGCGTATGCAAAAATTCATGTCTCAAACTTAATAAGGGGCTCTCTTAGAAAGAATTGCTTAAAATACATATGTGATAGCTGAAACGGTTAAACGTAAGACTTTTTCAAGATTTTATGATTTGTCGCCTGGCCTCAGGTGTTCTGCTATAAGTATGCAAAATTTCAAATCTCCAATTTAATAAGGGGCTCAGTTAGAAAGAATTGCTTAAAATACGCATGTGGGAGCCCAAAGGGTTAAATGTACGATTTTTTCAAAATTTTATGATTTGTCGTATGATATGTGGTGTTCAGCTATAAGTATGCAAAATTTTACGCCTCCAACCTAAATAGGGGCTCACTTAGAAAGAATTGTTTAAAATACACATGTGGGAGCTCAAAGGGTTAAATGTGCGGCTTTTCAAAATTTTAGGGTTTGTCATTTGATGCGAGGTGTTCAGCTATAAGTATGCAAATTTTCACGCCTCCAACCTAATTAGGGACTCACTTAGTAAGAATTGTTTAAAATACACATATGGGAGCCCAAAGGGTTAAATGTACGACTTTTTCAAAATTTTATGATTTGTCGTTTGATGTGAGGTGTTCAGCTATAAGTATGCCAAATTTCATGCCTCCAACCTAATTAGGGACTCACTTAGAAAGAATTGTTTAAAATACACGTGTGTTAGCCCAAACAGTTAAATGTACGACTTTTTCAAAATTTTATGATTTGTCGTATGATGTGTGGTGTTCAGCTATAAGTATGCAAAATTTCAAGTCTCCAACATGTATAGTTTCTGAGAACGGACTCTGTGACAGACGGACAAAAGCGAGACGAATAGGGTTTCGTCAGATGAACGAAACCCTAAAAAAGTGCTTATCATATTAAAAATGCATTTCCAGCAATCATTACTAATATACAGTAATTCGGATACAATATATTATCTGAAATCTTTTTAAATACACCGCAAACAATTTCCCCTATGCCATTATGAACGGAATTCTTTTGTGTGGCCCTGTAAATGAACAATAACTGTTCTTTGCACCGCATATTCAATAGAATGCATATTTTAGTGGTCTTCATAAATGAATATCAATTTTACTATGTTTGAAAGAGTGTAACACCATTAAAAATCATTCGAAACGATTTTTTCCCATTGGCCGTAATGTAACGGAAAATTTTGACTGTCCCTGTAAATGAACTAAACATGCTACAAACTTCATTTGAAATAGGGAACGTTCTATGGTAGAGGGCACTAACGTCCAAAAATTTCAGAACGATCCGAGCATATTTATGAGAGTTAGAGCGTGGACAGACGGACAGACAAACCGAAGTATAAACACTTTTCAACTTTGTTGGAAAGTGTTAAAAACACAACCATCGCAGGCTTATGTTATCTAATCTAAAACTCTTTCTTAAACTTCTTGACGGTAATCTATCCGATTTTTTTTTGTGTTATCCTCTAATATAAGTATGTGTAAGATGGTAAGAGTCGAAAATCATAATAATATTTCATTGTCATCGGACTTAAGTCAGTATGCAAAATTTAACTTCGATCGGACATTTGAAAGTAAGTTAGAGTACAAATTTTAAACTGGAAAGACGATCGTTGCAAGTTAAATAAAACTTTATGACAATAACATAATTTTAGTTAAAAGAAATCATGGCTTCAAATCCTTACAAAATATAACATATGTTAAAATACAATTATTTTAACTAATCTGAAACTAAACTAATAAAAATTAATCGTAATATTTGTACGATTTCTTTCAAAGCGCAGATACCTTGAAATAAGTTTAAGTACTTTATACACGACCCCTGAAAGCATGGTCTAAATCAGGATTGGCGAACCTATGGCACGCGTGCCAAACTTGGCACGTAAGAAAACTTCTCTGGCACGCGAAAAAACTTAGATATATTCAATTTATAGAGAATTATCTATTTTACGTTTTATTACAAAAAGTATAGTTGTGTAACAGGCATGTAATTTTCTTTAAAATAATCCGTTACTCTTGAATAAATTAAAGTATTATAAATATCAGTGAAAGCTGCCCTGTAGCGTCATTTTTTTCGCCAAACCATTCAACATATAGTATTTTTCAAACCATGTTGCTTCTCTATTAAATTTCAAAAGGCTTTATTCTTGAAAATTGAATTTTTGACACGCTTCTACTTTAGATTAGGTTTTATTTAGGTTTTGGATTTTAGGTTACTTTAGTTTTTATTTAGATTTTATTTTTGAAAATTTAATTTTAACTGATAGTGTAAATATTTATGCATCTATTGAACCTGCTTCTACCTCACGAACTAAAAATTATCTGATTCGGAAGTATACAATAAAAGAAAAACATTTTTATAGATAATTGATACGGAATTTGATGCAGCATGGTTATTATTATTGAGTAAACACAGCATAATATATATAAGTTAGGAATAGAATTTAGTATAAGTGTAAAAATATTTAACCTCTTGAGGGGCAGCGCTACGATTAATGAAAATTTGCACCAGTAAAATTTTATTAAATTTTACTTTTCTAACTTTGGTGGAAAAAAGTCGTAAAATTGCTTTTCCTTATTTTGAAATAAAATTTTTGGGATATTCCGGTGTGCAATTCACATTACAGAAACACAACTACTTGCCCCTGAAAGGGTTAGGTAAAAATTCTATAAAAAATATTCATTTATCTAAATTAAAATGTTTCTGACACGTTAGAATGTTGGTACAGTCATGGAAAAAAAAAAGTAAACACCCCTTACTAACTCTATCGTAGACGAAAGTTACTGGTACCGAACGATTGGAAATAAAGTCTACTTTTAAATGACGTATATAAAATTTGCTTAAGGGGCCATCTACATATTAAAACGAATCCAAACTTAATTTTTTTCAATGGCAATACCCAATTTTAATGAGATATTTCAAATCTTTGGTTCAAACTATGCCCAGACACCAAATTTCAAATCATTTGAATGAAAAGTTTTTGAATTATAAACATTCAAAATTTAGTGCTTCTAATGTTAAATTACATTTTCATATTTTTATTTATAACTTTTGAAATTATGATCCAAATGTTCTAATTTTTTGTGTAGCAATAATACTAATATACCCAAACATAAATACGTTGAATTTGCAATTTTTATAATTTTCTGATATGAATTATGAAATTAATATTAAAAAAATTATGAATTGCAACCTACAATTTTTTGATGGATACAGATTTATTAAGTCCTGCTTTATGGAAATCCAAAATTTCAAAATTTTCTACCAAGTAGTTTTCAAATTATGCTTAAAAAACGGCAAAATGATGTTTAAAGGGGCCGTCTATGATAGAAATGACTAAATATTTTGAAATTTCTTACGCTATCCTGTAATCTAACAGGCTTATTGACTGCTTAAGGTGCCTTGATCAAGAAGGGAGCTCTCTCGGTCAACAATCGAATACCGAACTTCAATTTGGATACAGCCCTTAAAATACGCTCGTTTTAAAATAATTATTTTCTCGTAAACTTATGGTACGAATTGCGTAAAAATTTGTTTGTTGACCTAGAGAGACGATTTCTTGATCTTAAGGCATCTTAAGCGCCACTCAAGCAGTCATTGAAGACTGCTAGAGATTACAGGATAGCATAAGAAATTTCAAATTATCTAGTCACGTCTAACATAGAGGGCCCCTTAAACCATCATTTTGTCATTTTTTAAGCATAATTTGAAAACTACTTGGACGAAAAATTTGAAATTTTGGATTTCCATGAAGCAGGACTTAATAAATCTAAATCCATCAAAAAAAATTGTAGTTGCAATTTATAATTTTTTCGAATATTAATTTCATAATTCATAAATCATATCCTAAAATTATAAAAATTGCAAATTCAACGTATTTATGTTTGGGTATTTTAGTATTATTGCTACACAAAAAATTAGTACATTAGGAGTATAATTTCAGGAGATATTAATGAAATTTGAAAATGTAATTTAATATTAGAAGCACAAAATTTTGAATGTCTATAATTCAAAAACTTATCATTCAAATGACTTGAAATTTTGTGTCTAGGCATAGTTTGAACCGAAGATTTGAAATATCTCGTCAAAATTGCGTATTGCCATTAAAAAAATATAGTTTGTGTTCTTTTTATTATGTAGATGGCCCCCTAAGCAAATTTTATATACATCATTTAAAATTAGACTTTATTTCCAATCGTTCGGTATCAGTAATTTTCTTCTACGATAATTTGTTGAGAAGTTAGTAGGGGATGTTTACTTTTTTAGGGTTTCGTTCATCTGACGAAACCCTATTCGTCTCGCTCCTCTGTCTGTCTGTCCGTCTGTCCGTCACAGAGCCCGTTCTCAGAAACTATACATGTTAGAGACTTGGAATTTTGGGTACTTATAGCTGAACACTTCACATCAAACAACAAATCATAAAATTTTGAAAAAGTTGGTAATTAACCTAATTACGGGCTAATTAAATTCTAAAATTAACCAATCAACCTTTTGAATGCAGGTGAAAATGCACGTTATCGAAATCCTCCCCAGTTTCTCCTAATGGTTGCCAGTAAACTCGGCGGATGCTCCGTCAAATCAGCCGGTGCAGGGTTACCACGGAGTACTTTAAGCAATAAATGAAGTGGACCTTTAAAAAGCAAAATTGGATCTGCCAAAATATCGGTCGTACAAATTCGTAACAGGTGTAGAAATACGCGGAAAAAATTCTACTTTATTTTGGTATAAATTTCAAATTTCTGCGTAGGATAGAACGCAAAAAATCCACTAAAAATCGATCGATAAAAATTTAATTTCTGTGTTTTTAAAGACAATGAAAACAGATTTCCGTTTACCGGAAGGCAGCTGTCGTCATTTCTCGACATATCGGCGCGGGAGAAATTTAAGGGGAGGAAAGTTTAATACGAAATTTAAACTTTTTAAATATTAAATTTTTCGATTAATTTTTTTGACACCCGGGCTGGAAATTTCTCGCAGATTCCATACATACCCGGTTCAAAGAGATTGCTTCATTACGAGCTGAGATATTAATTATTATTTTATTAATTCCTTTTATTTCCATCAAATGCCAGATTAAGATGGAGGCACGTGCTTTTTTAACGGAGATTTCATTTAAATTAGGAAATCTAACAATTTGCGTGTGGTGTTTCGACGGCGCGCTATGAGATAAGTATTAATTATTCAATATGAAAAAGTTTATAGGTTTATAAGTGTTCATCCCACTATTTCCGAATAGCAATTTCAGGAAATATCTTAAATTATTGTTTAAGACCGCCACTCGATGTGTTCGAAACTTTAAGATACTTTATAACACATAAGAAAAAGTGTAAAAAAGAATGGAGTGTGATATTTCGAGGAGTGGAGGGGGACAGGGGACTAGATTTATTTATTAAATCTTAGCGTTTGTTATCGCAGAAAATGTTTTAAATTGTTGGTTAATACTGCACCGCCACCCTCCCGATCATGTATCTACGGAGAGATTGCGCAAAGGAGTTTCGTTCAGATATGCTTTTGTTAAGAATAGAGTGCGCTCCCTGGTGGTGGAATGCGGAACTAACGTAACGCGATTTTGTTAAAATTAGGAAATATAACAAGGCGATCCGTTTGCAACTTTAAGATACTTCATGACACATAATAAAAAGCTTATAAAATAATGGTGCATGCAATTTCCTGTGAAGGGAGAGCGGGGGAGGGGCGCTGGATTTCATTTTTTAAAAATTAGCGTTTACGACCTTTTTAGGTGTCGTTTTTTGAGCACTATGATATACTCAGACACGTGCTGCTTATGAGATATAAAAATGTCAAAATTTTAGTTACCACTATTTCCGAATAGTACTTTCAGCAAATTTCTTAATTTCTCGCTTAAGACCGCCACCAACTCGAGTAACACATCCACTGATAGGTTGTTTAACAGAGTTTCGATCTGATACACTTTTGTTATGAAGTTGTTACACAATGTATACACGTTTGTTATGACAGTGACGTCGTTGTGACGTCACTGTGAGTCACTGTGGTCACGTCACATCTGTGACCAAAATGCCACCTCTCAGTGATGTCACATTGTGCCTGAGATGTGAACTTCTTAGAAAACTTTAAAAAATTACAAAAAATATTCAAAACATGTTATTTATGTAAAATTATATTTTCTGGCAATAAAAAAAAAAAAAAAATTGTGACGTCACTGTTATGTCACTGCATGTAACGTACGTCACGTCACGTATGTGACGAAAAAAACCACCATATTGTAAGTCACAGTTTGACAAAAATATGAACATAAAAAATCTTTGAAAATGAACAGAAATATTTTAAACATGCCCGAGTTACAGCAACATAAGGAATGAAAACATATTAGTGGATAGGAAATAGTAAATTCGGACACGAAAAGAGGTGGGGGGGGGGGGGAGACATAAAAAGGAAAATGCACGGTACAAGTATCAACAAACTAGATTTTCATGCTATATTTTATCAATTTGTTATCTAAGACAGTGAAAGTATACTTTTTTATGATTTCAATTTTATCTACCATTGCAATTTAATCCTTCACTGATTGTTATTATTATAAAAGTGTTTCTCGGAAAAATGGTACGTACTGGAGCAATTTGGATAACATATTTAGAATTAGGAATATTAAATCTGTACACTTTACGTATTTAGTTTGCAGCGAGGAAGTTTTTTTTTTTCCGACAAGTGGTATTTGAAACACTTCTGTGGTTTTAAACTAAAATTTTCTATTACAGTTAAGTCTGTAGCTTTTAATGAGCACGTAGAAAGAGTATTCAGAGTTTAGTCATATATGCATTTCTTGCTTTAGAATTTGCTTTCAAGTCATATTTTTTCCTGGTAGTGTTTAACTATTTTAAATAACTATTTTTTTTTAAATTCTACTTCTTTCAGACTTTTTAAATAAAATTAGCATTTTCCGAAAAAATATTTATACAAATTTTATACAAAACCCATGATATAACTATTCGTATTTTAAATTCGTGTTTTAGAGATACGACTTTAAAAAAAGCTATTTTACAAATTGTTTTATTCTATAGAAAATGAATATAAAAAAATGACAGATTGACAAAGAAAATTGTTTTATCCTGTATACTCTCTTTTCATTTATTAAGAAGATGCTTAATTTGTATTTATTAAGTGTAAAACAAACTTTACTTAAAAAAAAAGAAAGAAAAAAGGCAGATGTTTCATTCAAACAGAAAATTTTCATTACAGACACTCCACATAAAGATAAAATGATTGCGCATTTAAACTCTAAATCTGTTGTCTGCAAAAAAAAAAAAAAAAAAAAAAAAAAAATTATAATAATAGAGTATAAGCACCTGCTTGCTGCTTTAATATCGTCTGCGCTCGATTAAACCGCAGAATAAAATAAGGATCAGAACTTTTGACGCGGGAAGTATGTCTGACAATGTTGTCATTTTGTCAGAAATATGTCTGACAATTTAGGATAAAACACGGATATTATTAAACTATTTATGGAACTTAAAAGGTACGTCTTATTTAATTTAAAATTTTTTTCCCGTTTGATAGATTATTATGAGTTAAATAGTTGTAGTATGTTATATGCAATGAGACTGATCTGGGATTCTTTTCCGATTCGATGCTGTAAAATATCTTAATCTGCCATCGCTAGAAGAAAAAAAAAGCTGATGCAGAGACTGATTCTAACACAGTATTTATCGTCATTAATATTTTGGAGTTAAATATGATATTCGATTATAATGATATTAGGAAACTGTTTCAATTTTGAAATTAACATTATACTGGGAAAATGTCTTTTTACATATTGTAGTAGCTAAACTTATGAAAGATTTTTTTTTCATTGCTAATAATATTTAAAATTAGTATTTAAAATCTTAAATCTTCATACCAATGTTTTCAGATTTAACAGTTGCCAAAATTATAAAATAATACGAATTCCTTATAACATATGGAAAGATTTTTGAGAAATTGTTAAATGCATTTAATTCATCTACTGTAGTTTGTTGTTGTTTAATAGTACAATTATAAATACTAATTATTTAGTGTTTTTCAAATTGATGTATTTATTTTTTTAATTGTATTTAAGCCTTTTTTTTGCTGTTTGTGATTTTAATCAAACATTTAATTGTAGACATTCAGAATCAGTTATTAAATTTTCTTTGATTGTAAACTCATTTTCTACGTTTTCGATACATTTATTTTAGAGGCATTAAAAAATAAAAAATAATATTTAAGCATTGAAATAAAGTGTTTTTCAGGCCCGATAAAGTTCAAAAGTGTTTATGACTTCGGTTTGTCTGGCCGTCTGTCCGCGCTCTAACTCGCGTAAATATACTCGGATTGACCTGAAATTTTTGGATGTTATTGACGTTTACCATAGCAAGGTCCCTATTTGTAATGAAGTTTGTAGCATGTTTAGTTCATTTACAGGGACAGGCAAAAGTATTCCATTACATTACGGCCTGTGGGGAAAAAATCGTTTCAAATGATTTTTAATGATTTTACACGCTTTCAAACAGAATAAAATTGATATGCATTTATGAAGCGCACTAAAATGTGCATTCCGTAGAATATGCAATGCAGAGAATAGTTATTGTTTATTTACAGGGCTAAAAAAGAAATTCCAATACATAATGATATAGGGGTGGAGGGAATTGTTTGTGGCGTACTATATTTATGTTAATCTATTTGATATGTAATGAAATTGATATACGTCTTTGAGGTTTATAAACTATGAATTATTTCATGTATAATACGAAGTGTATATAGCATTTACAGGGACACACAAAATATTTCAGATACTACATTGTATCCGAAGTACTGTTCATTAGCGATGATTGCTGGAAATGCATTTTTAATTATGATATGCGCTTTTATGATTCACTACATTTATGCATAGTATATGGTGTATACAGGGTGTTCCGTTAAAGGGGTCCAATATTAATAGGGGTAATAGAGGAGATCACACGGAGCATAAATCAGTATATAATGCCTGGCCGGATCTCAATAATTTTCAAGTTACAGCAAATAGAATGAAAAATCGGAAATTTGTAAAAAAAACCCTCATTGCTAAACTATCGATAATGCTACATAAAAACGAAGCACATATTTAGAAAGAGCAGAAAAAATCCTACGAAATGACATAAGTTGTTTTAGAATATTGAGAATTAATGGCGAGTTACAAGCTCTGAAACAGTGAAAAAATACAAAATCAAATATTTAGCAAAATAGTTAATCGTTAATTCCAAAAATGCAACTCTACCTACATCAAGGAAAATGTTATAAAATTTGGTCCATTCCGAAAGCTTTCGAAGAAGCTGACAATAAACCATATCAGTTTAATTGTATGGGAGAAATCAAGCAGTTCCCTAGTTACAACTCTGTACTGTTGCACGCGCGGAAAGGGCGAAACTCCGCCCATGACGATTGTAAACACCTCGTTTTAATATCTTTCAATTATACATTTCTGATCAACCTCTATCAATACCCTTTCATTATTCAGTCTGGTCAAGTGAATGACATATTGTGCAGCTCTCGCCTTGTCTTAAAGCAAACTCCGTGACTGCTGCGTTTCCTCCATGAACTTTCAGGATGATGAAGAAGAAGTACTTCTTATGCAAATTTTCTATGTGTATAGGAAGAAAAGTGTAATAAAACAGCAGTCATCAGTGGGCGTTATGTTAAAGGGAGGCTGTTGTAAGTGGGATTGTAGTAAGTTGATGTATAATAATTATGCCGGAATACTCTAACGAAGAATATGCGGACATGCATCTGATGTACGGGCAAGCTCATGGAAATGCATGTCTAGCACAGCGCATGTACCGTGAGCAATTATCAAGGAGACGTTGCCCAAGTTCGAAACTCTTCATAAAAATCGATAGACGATTACGGGAGACTGGATCGTTTAATACAGCAAGCATTGATGCAGGGAAACCTCGACATGTACGAACACTTGCAATGGAAGAAGATGCACTGAATATTTTTAAAGATAACCCCTCCACGAGTACACGAGCTGCTGCGTCTGAAGTCGGTGTTTCTCACCAAAGTGTGTGGCGTGTTCTGCGTGCAGAAAACATGCACCCCTTTCATGTGCAGCGGGTACAACTGTTATCAGTAACAGATTGTGCTCAGCGGACAGAATTCGTACGCTGGTTGCTTAATGTAACAGAAAATAATCCACAATTTCTGGAAAATATTTTATTTACTGATGAAGCAACATTTACGAGAGAGGGCGTGGTAAACACGCACAATATGCACACATGGTCATATACAAATCCGCACACTGTTTTCCCGTCGAACGCACAACAAAAGTTCAGTGTGAACATATGGGCAGGTGTCCTCGGCGATTATCTCATAGGACCATATTTACTCCCAGATGTACTCAATGGCAGTACGTACTTGGTTTTCCTACGGGATATCTTACCGCAGTTACTGCAAAATGTGCCAGCAACATTGCGCCACAATATGTGGTTTATGCACGATGGCGCACCGGCACATTTTTTCATAGGTGTTCGCAATCACCTCAATTCAACATATCCTGGGAAATGGATTGGACGCAGTGGACCTGTTGCTTGGCCTGCACGCTCTCCAGACCTCAATCCGTTAGACTTTTTTGTTTGGGGACACCTTAAATCGCTGGTGTATGAAACGCCTGTGTATACACCGGAGTATTTACTAGCGCGAATCGTTGTCGCTGCAGGAGACATTCCCAACTCCGTCGGAGTTTTTCGGCGTGTTCGCCAATCTTTACGACGTCGCTGTCGGCTGTGCGATTCTGTTAATGGGCGCAACTTCGAACACCTATTATAATAATGTCTGTTCGTCTGCCTTCCGACATTGAACTGTGCAGCGCAGGCCAGAAGACTATGCTTCACATATGTCATAAAGTACGTGGAATGTAATTCTTTATTTGTCATTTTTCTTTTATTTTCAACACTTTTTGGCACAGTATTTTGTAAGTCACAGACTGTGGTGTACTCAAATTGTAAATTACAAAGTTTGTATGAATTAATTTAAAATTTAGTGTCTTTTTTAAATTTATAATTAATAAAATTATTATGCTATTTGTTATTATTATTTCCTATCATAAATTATGATGCACATATACATACAATAATTGTCCATGTAAAACATGTACTGAAACTTCTTGCATAGTTACAAATTGCAATATTTTTAATTATTTCCGAATTTTCACCACCAGTTTAATTTTAAAGAATTTAACTTAAGCTTTATATCAATAAAAGACCACTTTAAAATGTAGACTATTATTGTAAAGTTATTTTGGTTCATTCAACTCTTGAATAATTAAAAATGTTGCATCTCAGAAGAAGCATGATCGAAAATGTATAGTTGAGAGTAATTAAAAAGGCGGTGTTTCCAATCGTGATGGGCGGAGTTTAACCTTTGCTAGTGTCAAAGAAAGCGGAGTTGTAACTAAGAAACTGATTAATTTCTCTCACACAATTAAACCGATATGGTTCATTGTAAGCTTTTTCGAAAGTTTTCGGAATGGACCAAATTTTACTACATTTTCCTTGTTGTAGCTAGAGTTGTCTTTTTGGAATTAACGATTAACTATTTTGATGTATATTGGATTTCGTACTTTTTTCACTGTTTCAGGGCTTGTAACTCGTCAATAAATATTGCTATTTTAATACAATTGATGTCATTTTGTAGGTTTTTTTCTGCTCTTTCTAAATATATGCTTCGTTTTTATGTAGCATTATCGATAGTTTAGCAATGAGGGTTCTTTTACAATTTTCCGAATTTTTATTCTATTTGCTGTAACTTGAAAACTATTGAGATCCGACCAGGCTTTATATACTGATTTATGCTCCATGTGATCTCCTCTATTACCCCTATTAATATTGGACCCCTTTAACGGAACACCCTGTATATATATATGCTATAATTCATATACATGACTATACAAAAGTATTTGTAAGGGTTACTGGGTATTGCTTAAAGGTGGTTTTTAAATAAGTTATGCATTTTTACGCTGCATTGTATTTAATTTACTAAGAAATGTTTGTAAAATATAGATAAAATGATATACAAGGTCACGCAAAGAATTGGATACGTTGCCGTCTATAAATTATAATTTCTGGAAATGTGATTTCAGCAGTTTTAAGAGTGTTTTAGTTTGAATTAAATTTTAACTAAATAGTGGCGTGTAATAAAGGTTCTAGGTAAACTACAGGGTTGTACAAAATTACTTATGTTTCCATATATTAGTATAAATTGCTGAAAGAGAATTTCAACCTTTTATGCGTTTCCTTGATAAACTAAATTTTTCCATTATATAGTATATATATCAATCTACAGATCAAATACAGGACTGTTTTAAAAGAATTGGATTAACATATTTGGCTATGGATGGTAACTGCTGAAATCAGTTTTTCAAATGTTTTATGCGTTTTCATGTTTAGTTAGTTATCTTGTTTACGTTATTTCCCCGATGTCTTGTTAAAACATTCAGGAAGAGTTGGAAAGTGTTTTATAATCTATGCTTTACGCATGATATATCTTACTTGTTGTTTCTATTTCCCAGATCAGTCTTTTCCTATAAAACATACTGAATCTAATTAGCTCATATTCACAAAATACAATATATACGGGAATAAAAAATTTAAATAAATAGGGCTTATCATGTTCTATAAATAACAATTGTATTAATGTCCGTTAGACTCCATGTTCGTATTTAGTAAAGCAATGACAAATCACAAAAAATTAAAAAGCTTACACATTCTTAATATTAAGCTTGAATTCAAGATCAAGCTTAGAACTTAATAAAAAAAGATGTCAGTTGATAGCATTGTTTTTTAAATGGAAAATTAAAAATATTTTAGAAGAATAGGACTCCAAAATAAGGATATCTTGCTAAAAAGACGGTAAAAAGATAAGATTTTATATTTCAAACAAAACTTTACTTTAAAATTATCATAGTGTTTATGACAAGAATCATCACAATATTCAATATTAATACTTGGAATTTTTTCCAGACAGAAACATTCGCCTTGCATACAATATTTCAAATGAAAATCAAATTTCAAATTAATTGCTTAAAAGCCGCAAAGGCCAACATAGTGAAAAATATTTCACGCCGGGACTCGATCCCGGGTCATTAGTATAGCGCACTGACATTCTACTGACTAAACCACATGGAACGATACCCAGCCTGGAAAATTTCTCCCTATTACATGTTGGCAAGGCTACAAACGCAGCACAAGAAGGAATATGCATCGTGAGCCACCGTCATGGGGCAAACACGAAACTTAATTAAGTCCAACATCGATTGAAACTATATTAATACTTGGAAATTTTTTCAGAGAGAAACATTCGCCTTGCATACAGTATTTCAAATGAAAATCAAATTTCAAATTAAAATTGCCTTTTAAGCAATTAATTTGAAATTTGATTTTCATTTGAAATATTGTATGCAATGCGAATGGTTCTCTCAGGAAAAATTTCTAAGTATTAATATAGTTTCAATCGATGCTCGATTTAATTAAGTTTCGTGTTTGCCCCATGTCGGTGGCTCACGATAAATATTTCATCTTGTGCTGCGTTTGTAGCCTTGCCAACATGTAATAGTGCGAAATTTTCCAGGCCGGGTATCGTTCCATGTGCTTTAGTCGGTAGAATGTCAGTGTGCTATACTGATGGCCCGGGTTCGATTCCAAGCATGGAATCTTTTTCACTATGTTCGCCTTTGCGCCTTTTAAGCAATTAATTTGAAATTTGATTTTCATTTGAAATCATCACAGTGTTTATGACAAGTTCGTCACAAATGACACATATTTCACAAATTGGTCACAATGTGACTTCAAAGCATTGTCACTTTCGTCACAGGTTCGTCACAAAGTTAATGCCAAAATAGTCCCAAATGACACACTTTTCACAAATTTGTCACACCGTGACTTCACAGAGTGGTCACAATGTAACGTCACAAACGACCTCTAAAACGGCCATAACAACCTCGCATTCTAGTCACTATGACGTCACATCGACGGTCACAAAATCACAGTGTGACTTCACAACGACGTCGCCGTGATGTCACCATGCCTTACGGGTACATCATTTAAAAGAAGATTTTATTTCCAATGGTTTGGTACCAGTAACTTTCTTCTGTTACAGTTAGTTGCTGAGTTAGTAGGGGTAAAAAGTTAGTGTTTACCTTTTTTCTTTTCCCACGACTGTACTTCTTACAGTTTTTATCCCCTAGTTTTTTGATGACTTGAAAAGTTATAGAATATGATAATAGTGTTAAGAATTTTTTTTTTCATTCCTTTTATTTTTCAGACAGAATTAATTAAAAGTAAAGGATATCCCGAGGAAGAACATACTGTGCAGACTACTGATGGTTATCTATTGTCCGTACAAAGGATACCGCATGGGAGAATCGGAAGATCGGATGAAGAGGACAAATTTGTCGTTCTATTGGTTCATGGAATACTGGGAGACGCTACGAGCTGGGTTCTCAATTTTCCGGATCAAAGTCTAGGTAGCGTTGCTAACAGACAACATTTAAATTATTATTATTTATTTGTTTGTTACTAGCAGACTCGCCCGGCGTTTGTAAATAATAACCTGAAACAAAACTTAAGTTTGTATGATTTTATATCTTTGGAAATTCTTTTAAATGAACCTAATTTCGGACGCCCCATTGCCTTCGGCAACGTCTAATGTGTTCCCATCAATCTTCTTTCCGAACGAACCTGTAATCTAGATCCCCACTACCTATGGCAGCATTTATCGGTGCCCGCACGTGCCGGAGACAATCGAAAACCAAGTTGAGTGAGCCAAACCTCGTAGGAATGAAGCCCACAAAAAAGAAAAAAAAATGCACCATTAATGTTAGAAAATGTTGGTAACTAAAGTCTAAGATAAAATTTCATAATACAGAAAGCAGCTGAATTGTAATCTAAGTTGAGGAAGCAAATCCCGTTGAAATTGGGCCTTAAACCAGAGGAAATAACGCGCCACCAAGCGGTGGAAGATGCCTCCTCACGTTCTAAATTTCATGAATTACTGTTAGCATTAACACGATATTTAAGAAACGGATGAAATCCCTTATCTAAAGTTACCTTTAACGTAAGTCGATTTTTAATTTACGGCTGGAGTGATTAGACGTAAGTTGATGCTGAAAAAGAGATTAATGTTCGATAAAGGTGGTAGCTGAGGTATAAAGAAAGACCGGACTCTGGAGGCCGGTCTTAACTGGAAAATAGTTGGGTATAAAAAAATTTTTTAGGGGTTTTAAAGCAGCTGGAAGAAGCTAGAACTATGTAAAAGAAAATTGGAATAGAATAGGATAGTTTTTAAAGAAGCTGCAACAAAGGCCTCAAGAAGACGATAAATATTCAAAATTGGTGCTAGCTGAAGTCTGCAAATTTTTTTTTCAATCATGTAGTAGCTGGAGAACCTAAGATTCTGTTAGAAAAAAAAGCTAGTGAATCGGACTATTTTTAAGGGAGTTATAATAGGGGGCCCAAAAGGGGTCAAGTGATAGTTGAGAACAGGGTCCTAACATGAAAACAGGTTACAGCGTTTTAGATCTTCGATTAGTCGATATTAAACATAGGGTATGAATTAATCATTAGCATATAATTTAAAAGAAATGTGCAAAAAATTGGGGAAATGCTTAAAAAGGGCCCTAGGGCCCCATTAAAAATATGTGAGTGTTGGTCTAAGGAGAAGAGTTCAAGACTCAACTTTAAGGGGGAAGGGACTTCAGTAGCATGTAGTTTGGTATAAATACACTTTTTAGTAGTTTTTAATGTAATCAGAGGACACTAGAACAATGGTAAAGAAAATTGCATGGAATTCGGACCATTTTTAAAGAAGATGCACCAAGAGCCCCATGAAGACGATTTATATTCAAAATTGGTGGTAGTTGAAGTCTGAAATATATTTGTCGTTCATGTAATAGCTGGACAACCTAAGATTCTGTTAGAAAAAAAAGCTAGTGAATCGGACTGTTTTTAAGGGAGTTATAATAGGGGTCCCAAAAGGGACCAACTGATAGTTGAGAACAGGGCCCTAACATGAAAACAGGTTACAGCGTTTTAGATCTTCGATTACTCGAGATTAAACATAGTGTATGAATTAATCATTAGCATATAATTTAAAAGAAATGAGCCAAAAACTGGGGAAATGCTTAAAAAAAAGCCCTAGGGCCCCAATAAAAATATGTGAGTGTTGGTCTAAGGAGAAGAGTTCAAGACTCAACTTTAAAATGACACACTGCGAAGGTGAGAAATTTAGGGTGTGAAAAACGCATGGCACACAAAAAATTTAAGGGGCCCTGGACCGGGCCCTATGGGACCCTAAACGGGCCCATGGTCTTAACTAGAATGTAGAAACGGGAGAATAACTAAATGGAGAAAGTATCCCAAAAATGAAGATCTGATAAAAAGGAAGCAATTTATTAAAAATTTAGTGCACTAAAACTTCAAGGGGCCCTGTACCGGGCCTCTTGCAAGGGTGCCAGGATCTTAACCCTCTATTGCATGATTTTTTATTTTTTCTTTAAAAAAATATATTTGTTTCCTTGACGGCCATAAATTACAGGAAAAATATTGAACAAATTTTCACTCTTATATTTTTTAGTATTTTGAAGTTTTTTAAATTGTTGCCAAATGGCAACACCATGCATTAAGACAAAAAAAAAAAAAAAAAAAATGTTTTTGAACTTTGCCAACTAGCAAAACTGTGCTGTTTTACTGCATTTTTTTTTTTTTTTTTTGTAAATTATAAGATTTTAAATGCATATAATACTTTACATACACTTAGGAGAATAAAATTATATATACATATATATATATATATGTATGCATATACGTATATACATACATATACTATATATATATATACTATATATATATAATAATTTTAAATCAAAATTTAACTTATAAGTCACATAACAATATTAACCAAAATCCTAAATAGAGACGGCATGTAATAATATTATGCATTAATTGTTATCTATCAACAAAATAATAATGGTACAAATTATAGTTCTAAGATATTAAATGAACATATGAAGTTAGATGCTACAATAGAATTATTTTTAATTTATAAATGAATAAGAAGATATGCTGTACTGATACAGAACACAATAGAAGTATTGTAAAAAATATAATTAAATACAATACATGATAAAATGTGGAAAAGCAGCCATATTAATCCTGTATTTGAAACCAATTGAAATCATTTAGATTTTAAAAACCAAAATGGGCTTATAAAGTGTAATATCACATGCAAAATACAATGAAAAAATCATAGGCTAATAAAATATACTCCATAAATATACGGGCAATGCAGCAGAATACTGTAGAATTTTATATCAATAATATTTATCAAAGTTAAGAATGGTAACCAATAGAACATTTATTGTTTTTATTTAAACATAGAGGTACCAAACATTTAATGCATTTTACTCTAGTGTAACCTATACAGCCCAGAACTTTACACCGTTGTTTTTTATCTATGTGTTGTGGCCAGTGATAAATTTTATCCTTCCTGACATCTTTAGAAGTTTCATAAAGCTGAAAACAATGGACTACTATGTTGTTACCATAAAATTTTAATCATTGGCTTTTTTGATGATGTAACTGGTACCTTCAGGGGGGCATGGACAAGGAAGCACAAGGGAAGGAGAATAGAGCCCCTTTAAATCTGAAAAAGAAGTATTTTGGCCATTTTTTATCATTTCGCTCCGGTTTAACAAAAAACTTATATCTGCCATTAGGGGGGACCCTCAAATCGGAGTCCCGGGGCAGCTGCCCGCATGCCCCTGCGTTAGTCAGACCCTGGTTTTACAGTAAACTGATATGGTGATAAAAGTGAAAAAAATTAAATATCATGTGAACCAGTTGTGAAACAAACAATGCTCAAAATGTTTACAAAAGCGGAACTCAATTCATGGTGTTGACAAATGGTAACAAATGCATATTCATGTGCATGCAATTTTTATTCCAATAAATATTACTAAAAATTATTTAAAATAACTTTTAAAAGTATATTCTTTTCAGAAATATTTTTTTCAAATGAAATTTTGCATGTTAAATATTTTTTATATGAGTTAGAAATCCAACTATGGCTAAGAAAATGGAAGGTATCAAAAGTTGCTTTTTATTTGCAATTTATAAACAACTATTGCCAACTATGATACTTTTTATGAACTAAACCTAAATATAGGACCAACATGAATACGTAAAGCATAAAGTTTTCAAGAGACAACGGTAAATAAACAATTAGGAGGGAAAATTTAATATGTTGCCAATTGGCAACAGTATGAACTAGAGGGTTAACTGAAATGTTGAAATGGGGTAGAAACTGAAAGGAGAATTTGCTCCAAAAGCGAAGAAGATCGGATAGAAAAGAGGCATGTTATTAACAATTTAGTGCACTAAAACTTCATGGAGCCCTGTACCGGGCCCCTTGCAAGGGTGCCAGGGTCTTAACTGAAATGTAGAAATGGTGCAGAAACTGAAAGAAGAATTCACCCCAAAAACGAAGATCGGATGGAAAAGAGGCATGTTATTAACAATTTAGTGCACTAAAACTTCATGGAGCCCTGTACCGGGCCCCTTGCAAGGGTGCCAGGGTCTTAACTGAAATGTAGAAATGGTGCAGAAACTGAAAGAAGAATTCACCCCAAAAACGAAGATCGGATGGAAAAGAGGCATGTTATTAACAATTTAGTGCACTAAAACTTCATGGAGCCTTGTACCGGGCCCCTTGCAAGGGTGCCAGGGTCTTAACTGAAATGTAGAAATGGTGCAGAAATTGAAAGAAGAATTCACCCCAAAAACGAAGATCGGATGGAAAAGAGGCATGTTATTAACAATTTAGTGCACTAAAACTTCATGGAGCCCTGTACCGGGCCCCTTGCAAGGGTGCCAGGGTCTTAACTGAAATGTAGAAATGGTGCAGAAACTGAAAGAAGAATTCACCCCAAAAACGAAGATCGGATGGAAAAGAGGCATGTTATTAACAATTTAGTGCACTAAAACTTCATGGAGCCCTGTACCGGGCCCCTTGCAAGGGTGCCAGGGTCTTAACTGAAATGTAGAAATGGTGCAGAAACTGAAAGAAGAATTCACCCCAAAAACGAAGATCGGATGGAAAAGAGGCATGTTATTAACAATTTAGTGCACTAAAACTTCATGGAGCCCTGTACCGGGCCCCTTGCAAGGGTGCCAGGGTCTTAACTGAAATGTAGAAATGGTGCAGAAACTGAAAGAAGAATTCACCCCAAAAACGAAGATCGGATGGAAAAGAGGCATGTTATTAACAATTTAGTGCACTAAAACTTCATGGAGCCCTGTACCGGGCCCCTTGCAAGGGTGCCAGGGTCTTAACTGAAATGTAGAAATGGTGCAGAAACTGAAAGAAGAATTCACCCCAAAAACGATGATCGGATGGAAAAGAGGCATGTTATTAACAATTTAGTGCACTAAAACTTCATGGAGCCCTGTACCGGGCCCCTTGCAAGGGTGCCAGGGTCTTAACTGAAATGTAGAAATGGTGCAGAAACTGAAAGAAGAATTCACCCCAAAAACGAAGATCGGATGGAAAAGAGGCATGTTATTAACAATTTAGTGCACTAAAACTTCATGGAGCCCTGTACCGGGCCCCTTGCAAGGGTGCCAGGGTCTTAACTGAAATGTAGAAATGGTGCAGAAACTGAAAGAAGAATTCACCCCAAAAACGAAGATCGGATGGAAAAGAGGCATGTTATTAACAATTTAGTGCACTAAAACTTCATGGAGCCCTGTACCGGGCCCCTTGCAAGGGTGCCAGGGTCTTAACTGAAATGTAGAAATGGTGCAGAAACTGAAAGAAGAATTCACCCCAAAAACGAAGATCGGATAGAAAAGAGGCATGTTATTAACAATTTAGTGCACTAAAACTTCATGGAGCCCTGTACCGGGCCCCTTGCAAGGGTGCCAGGGTCTTAACTGAAATGTAGAAATGGTGCAGAAACTGAAAGAAGAATTCACCCCAAAAACGAAGATCGGATGGAAAAGAGGCATGTTATTAACAATTTAGTGCACTAAAACTTCATGGAGCCCTGTACCGGGCCCCTTGCAAGGGTGCCAGGGTCTTAACTGAAATGTAGAAATGGTGCAGAAACTGAAAGAAGAATTCACCCCAAAAACGAAGATCGGATGGAAAAGAGGCATGTTATTAACAATTTAGTGCACTAAAACTTCATGGAGCCCTGTACCGGGCCCCTTGCAAGGGTGCCAGGGTCTTAACTGAAATGTAGAAATGGTGCAGAAACTGAAAGAAGAATTCACCCCAAAAACGAAGATCGGATGGAAAAGAGGCATGTTATTAACAATTTAGTGCACTAAAACTTCAAGGGGCCCTGTACCGGCGCTTGCAAAGGTGCCAGGGTCTTAACTGAAATGCAGAAATGGGGCAGAAACTAAAAGGAGAATTCACCCCCAAAACGAAGAAGATCAGATAGAGAAGAGGCATGTTATTAACAATTTAGTACACTAAAACTTCAAGGGGCCCGGTACTGGGCCCCTTGCAAGGGTACCAGGGTCTTAACTGAAATGTAGAAATGGGGCAGAAACTGAAAGGAGAATTCACCCCAAAAATGAAGACGATCGGATTGAAAAGAGGCATGTTATTAACAATTTTGTGCATAAAAACTTAAAGGGTTCCAGGGGCCCTGGCCCTTAAAAAATTAAAAATGTGAGCCTCAGGTGCATCAGGACCTGTTTTGAACGCTTCACATCTAAATTTTCAGACTTCTACGTGCAGTAGTTTTCGCTAGCCATCGCACACAGACAGACAGACAGAGGGAGCGATTTGCTATTTTATTAGTATAGATTATTATATACTTGCAGACCCGCCCGTCGTTGCCCGGGGTCCGTAAATAATAACCTTAAACAAAACTCAAGTTTGTATGATTTTATATCTTTTGGAATTCTTTTAAATGAACCTAATTTCGGAAGCACCCATTGCCTTCCGCATCGTCTAGTGCGTACCCAACAAACTTCTTTCCGAACGAACCTGTAACCTGGGTCCACGCTACATAAGGCAGCATATACCGGAAGTGCGCTGCACGTGCCGGAGACAATCGAAAACCAAGTTGAGTAAGCCAAACCTCGTAATAATCAAGCGCACAGAATCGAAAAAAAAGAATGCATCATGAATGTTAGAAAATGTTGGTAACTGAAGTCTAAGATAAAATTTCATAATACAGAAAGTAGTTGTAGTTGTAATATAAGTTGAATGAACCAAATCCCGTTGAAATTAGGTCCTTAGAATTGGAGGAAAGAATGCGCCCCCAAGCGGTAGAAGATTACAGTGAAACCTCCCTGTGCAACCACCTCCATTGAGCGACCACCTCCCTGAACGACCATTTTTTCATGGAACGAAATTTATTCCCATAGGTTCTATACTAATTATACTTCCATTCAGCAACCATCCCAGTTGAGCTCCCTCCATGAGCGACCCATTTCTTTGAAGAAAATGAAACAAATTCCTTTTTTTCCCTGGTCACTTGAAGAAGGTTTTATTAGAAAAATAACTCCGGAGAGCGCATTATTCAGCAAACTTCTAAACTAAGTTTAGATTATTTTAGATTAGAGTAAAATTTTCTTTTCTTTTTTTTTATTCCGGTAACTTTTAAGTGTTTAAACCCCTTTGTGCTTTTTTAGGCAATCAATTTAACTCTGATGACAAATTAAGACTACCAGACAACATTTAAATTATAATTATTTATTTGTTATAAATATAGTAATTATAGCAGGCTCGAAATGTACCGGAGCAAACCGGAACGATGTTCTTGTTCGTGAAATTGTGACAAATATTGTTCCGGTTTATGAAAGTATGGAAAATATTGTTCCGGTTCGTGGAATTATTTAAAAATATTATTACAATTTCATACATATAGCTTACTATTGCTCTCTGTAACAATTTTTTTTCTAATTGTGTTTAGAATCTTGAATGAATTTTTTAAAATTGGTTTTTCTACGGTTAAATATAAATTTGCTATACAGTAAAGTCCCTATTATCCGAGTTAATATAGACCAAGCTCACCTCGGCTAAACAAAAAAAAAAAAACTCGTATAAATCGGATTTACAAAAATTATCGCCAACTAAGGTGATGAAATACAAATTTTAACTGAATTCATTAGTTTTTACGGTACTAGTAACATTTCTTTGATGTACATTTCCGTTACTTTTAAGAAAAACGGGGAGTGAAACTGTTTATTTGAAACAGCCCTTGATAGTTTTTTGTTTGTTGAATGTCAATTTTGCTGCAGTATTACGGTACAGTATAGCTACCAATTCCTAAGATTTTTTTTCTTACCTCTAAAACTGTGGAATATTTTGCAACTCTCGAGCGGGCCTCTCTTAGCCAGACAGAAGGCGCCGCGCGGATCACGTGACCTTCGAGAGAATTGATATCTGAAAACATTTTTTACTCTTTTCCTTTTTAGTTTAGTTTTTACTGTGAATGTGAATCTTGAACGCAGCAGGTCGATTGCGTATATATATGTTTTTTGTCATGGTCTTCAAATTAGAAGAAATGGTGTTTTGATTTTAATAAGGGAAATTTATTTTCGAATATGAAATCATGCTATTTTCTTGGCTTCTTTATAGAAGAACGTAATTGCTGAAATTTTAATATGATTATCTTGGATTCCCAGTGAGGAATAACAAATATTATTCAAATGTTTTCGTTGTATATACTGTATATACACTGGTTATCAAAAATTAAGGAAAAGTTACAAAATGCTAATTTTCAAATACGCGAACACTCAAAAGGAAATAATATAATTCGAATAATTACTATCTCTACAACACAGCTAGCCCATATAACATCTCATTCAGGTCACACATGGTCATAAGTGTCACAGTCACTACGGTGAAGTAAAAAAAAATAGGAAATTCCATACATCTCATTATGAGTCTCAAATGATCACTATATGTGACTCCACCGAGAAGTCAATGTGACTGCTGCTTTGTGACGAGTCACAATGTGACTTTACAATGTAGATACATTGTGACTCTCATGTGACTGTCATTTGTAGACTCAAATTCAAAGTCATCGTGAACGCTGCATTGAGATAAGTCACCAAATAATGTCACATTAAAGTCACATGATGACTTTTCCCAAAAGAGCACAATGGTGACTTCACAGTTGTCTCTTTGTCACCTGAAAGTCATCATGTGACTTTAATGTGACATTATTTGGTAACTTATCACAATGCAGCATTACGATGACTTTGAAATTGAGTCTACAAACGACAGTCACATGAGAGTCACAATGTAACTACATTGTAAAGTCACATAGTGACTCGTCACAAAACAGCAGTCACACTGACTTCTCGGTGGAGTCACATATAGTGATCATTTGAGACTCATAATGAGATGTATGGAATTTCCTATTTTTTTGCTTCACCGTAGTGACTGTGACACTTGTGACCATGTGTGACCTGAATGAGATGTTATATGGGCTAGCTGTGTTGTAGAGATAGTAATTACTCGAATTATATTATTTCCTTTTGAGTGTTCGCGTATTTGAAAATTAGCATTTTGTGACTTTTCCTTAATTTTTGGTAACCAGTGTATTTAAAAGTGTAAATAGAATAATCAAAGTTTTTAATCTTCCTGTGATTACTTATACTGAACAACACCTGCGCCATTTTCAGTTGTGAAATATGCTGGATTACTTTAATATGATTTAAAACAGATCGTGAATTTTTCATCTAAGCTCTCCCAACTTGGATTTAAATTAAGAATAACGTGAAACTAGTGAAAAACATGAAGATTATTCTTTATTCTTTGGTGCCTCAAGAACCCGGAAAAAAGGTAAGAAATACCTTTATTATTCTGCATGACTACTGACTCTTGATTTATTGAAAATAACGCTTTCTCAAGATCATTTATTTCGAAAATTGAATTTAAATTTAAACATGGATAAACCAGAAAAACTTAAAAGTAAAAGAGCTACTGTTCGCGCAACTATTACGAAATTAATTACAAAATGTGATACATTTTTATCTGTTGATATTGATAAGACTGATTTGCGATTCTTTAATGGAATTATTAGAGCTCGTAAATGAAAAGAAAGCTCTACTCAGGGAATTAGATTCCAAAATAGATGAGCTAATTCAGGAAAAAACTGAATATGAAAAAGAACTAAAGTCGGTAGAAGAATATTCTGAAAAAATATCAAGTTTGAAATTTAAAATTAAGATGAGGCTTAAAAAATGTAAAATCGAAACTGAACCAAAAGTTTTACTGAAATCAAGTAACGGTTCAGAAATCGGTAGTAAACCAGTTTCGGCAGTGAAGCTGCCTAAACTAAACATAGAAAAATTTTCTGGTGATGCAAGCCAGTTCTTAGAATTTTTTAATTTATTTACTAGTGCGATAGATTCAAACGAATCGGTGTCAAAAATTGAAAAATTCCAATATCTTAAATCCTTATTGTCTGGACCTGCATATAATATTGTAGCTGGTTTTGAGCTGACAGATCAAAATTATTCAACGTGTTTAAAATTGTTAGAAGAAAGGTATGGTAAGCGGGAAAATATCATAAACTGTTACATGAACAAAATCCTGAATCTTGAGCCAGTAAAATCCTCTAATAATGTTACTTCTTTAAGGAAGCTGTATGATAATATTGAAACTTCTATAAGAAATCTTGATGCGTTAGGAGTAACATCAGGCTCCTACGGCCATTTATTACTACCCATATTATTAAGATTATTACCCGAAAATTTGATACTAGATTTCCATCGAAAACGTGACCCCGATAAGGACTGTGAAGTCACCGATTTAATAAATTTTATTAAAACGGAACTAAGATGCCGGAAGCTACTAATTTCGTATATAATTCCCAAAGCAAAGCTAATGAAAATTCTAAAACCAAATATGAAAATTCTTCAAGTAAATATCAAAATTTTCCTCAAAAGAAAAATATACCTTCGGCTGCTGCTTCTACAAAACAGTTTTGCATATTTTGCAAGTCTTCTGATCATGTAGGACTAAATTGTTCGAAATTCACTGATGAACAAAAACGATATAAATTAAAGAAAGAAGGCCGCTGTTACAAATGCTTTTATAAGTCGCATTTATCTGTAAATTGTAGAACAAAAATTAATTCTTGTTCCAAATGTGGTAACAACACCCATAGTCATTTGTTTTGTTTTAAAGAAACAACAAAAGAAAATCCTGAAAAAGAAAAGAAAGGTGCAATTGTATTGTATCTATGATGTCAGAATAAAAATATAAACAAAATAAAGCAACATTATTGCAGACTTGTACAGTTTCTGTGTCTGCTGGTAAACAATGCTTGTTGGCTTGCGTTTTATGTGATAGTGGTTCAGGAAAATGCTTCATGAAGAGATCTCTAGTACAAAAATTAAAATTGAAGCCATTGCGAAGAGAAAATTTATTAGTTTATCCTTTTGGGCGGAGACGCCCTTATGAATCTTGTTATGAAGTTGTTTCTCTTGAATTATCCAGTATTGTGCAACCTATTAGCTCGATAAAGATCGAAGCACTAGTGGTTGATAATATAACTGGAGCTTCTGTGAAAACCCTAGAACCAGAACTTCTAGACATAATGAGAACAAGAGGCTTTAAGCCTGCTGATACAGGTCTTGAACAGGAAATAAATATTTTGCTATGGTCTGACTTTTTGTGGAAAATATTAAAGGGAATCGAGGAAAAATTGACAAAAGAAGTATACGTTGCAGAAACTATTTTCGGTCATACGGTGCAAGGGCAGATAGAGTCGAATAAAAAAGAAGTAGCTTGTTTGCGTGTTTCAGTTGAAAATATAAATACTCAACTGAAAGCATTTTGGGAGCTGGAAGCTATTGGCATTGCTGAAAGCAATGAAAAGAACATTACCGATCATGAGGTAATAAAAGAATTTAAAGAAAATTTAAAATTCGTAAATGGGCGTTATGAAGCAAAATTATTGTTGAAAAATTCTCGTGAATTGCTTAGAAATAATCTTGAAGTAGCAGAGAAGCGGTTTTCTAGTTTAGAAAATAAATTCTTGAAAAACGACTCTTTATTTAACGAATATAACTCCATTTTGCTAGAGCAGTTTAATGAGGGTGTAATAGAATTGTGCACCGAGAAACATTCTAATAATTCCTATTACATGCCACACAGACCTGTTATCCGTGACGATAAAACTACAACAAAAATGCGCATAGTCAATGATGCTTCTTCCAAATATGGTGATTCTCTATTATTAAACGAACGTTTGAATTATGCCCCTAACTCTAATCCTAATGTTTTAGATGATGAAAACATGCCTATTTCGAGTTCCGAACCCCCAAATACTTTCTTGAAAATTTTAGGATTGATCTGGAACAATACAGAAGATAAATTAGGACTAGAATTACGACCCTTGTTAGAAAAATTAAATAATGATTCTTCTACTAAATGCAATGTTTTGAAAATTGCAACTATGTTCTTTGATTCAGCCCGATTTATTGCCCCTTTTGTTATTCGCTTCAAATGCCTCTTTCAATATTTATGGGTAATGAGAATACCACGTGGTGAAAGTTTTTGTGGTGAACTAGAAAATAATTGGCAAAATTGGCTTTCAGAAATCCTGTATCTCGCACACTTGAAAATTCCCTGGCAGTATTTTAGCAACCTGATCATGGAAAAAGAGTATCTCCAATTCTATATTTTTCCTGATACTAATCCTAATGTGTATGTTCCTGAATTTCTTTCCTTGCCTGAAGATCAGTGGCCTAGGGTTAAAATAGCTGCATCTCGATTACCTGATGTTTCTGAAGAGAAGTCTCGAAAGGCAGTAACCATTTCTTGTGTTGTTCAAACAAACAAAGCTGATAAAATTCCCACTTTTAATCTTGAAAAATATAGCTCTCAAAAGAAATTGTATCGAGTAACTGCATGGGTATTTAGATTTATTTCTAATATAAAATTAAAGGTAGAAAAAAGAGATTTTTCAGAATTATCAGCTGAAAAAATGTTACATGCTGAAAATTTTTGGTTAAAACTAGTGCAAGAAGAAAGTTTCCCTGAAGTTATTAAAAGCTTGAAATGTAACAAGAGTATCCCTAAAGATTCGAATCTTCTACAGTTAAATCCTATGTTGTCAGATGAATGTTTGCTGTTGGTACGAGGACGGTTACAAAAGTCTGACTCCTCATTTTATGAAAAACATCCTGCAAAACATCAATTGACTGAATTAATCGTGAAAGATGCACATGAAAAAGTTTTTCATTCAGGAGTGCCCAGTACATTGGTACAAACTCGTGAAAAGTTTTGGATTTTAAGATCCAGACAGTGCATAAAATCAATCCTAAACAAACGTGCAATCTCCAAGAAATTTAGCGTTCGCCCTGGTCAGCTAGTTATAGCAACTCTAAAGCATATCTTGTGTTTATCTGCAACCAAGGAATCCTTAGTGAAACACTTCCGTTTGCGCGAGACTCTTCTGGATCATTTTTGGAAGCGCTTGAAAAATGAGTATCTTCTCAACTTACAATCTCCTCACTACACGGACCAGAATAAAATTTCTGACTTATATGATGTGATTTTTATGCATATGAACATGTATCAAGAACTTTCTGGAAGTTGGGTATTTGTGGACAGAGATTTTTTTTAAAAAAAGGTCTTATGAACTGAAGACAAATAATTCCATCATTAAAAGACCTATTAATTTTTTGCATAGCTTAGAACAAACAAACTGAGAAAAAAAAAATCTCCGAACTGATTTTAAGAGACTCAAAAAAACTCTCATTGACATTTGACTTTAATAAAAAAATCTTGAACTCTTTTTGTTATTGACTTTAAAAAACTTTTTTATTTATTTTCACTTTAAAAAAAAATGTTTCTTGTTTGATAATATTTCTAATTTTTAGTTTAATTTTTTTGTACTGAATATTCCAGAAAAATTTGTATAGATTTAAAGACTTCTTTCTATTTTTAGTAGCAGAAACCTATTCGCAAATCTTTTAAATTGTTTTAGTTAGTTTTTATTTGAAGTCCAGTATGTAAGTATATATTTTGATTTGTATTGTATTTATGTATAGTGTAACTGATGATTTTTTAGAATAATTTTATTTCTACTTTAATTTTTGAATCCCCATTTTGATGAACCCTTGTTCATCGGGAGGGAGTTTGTGGAATATTTTGCAACTCTCGAGCGGGCCTCTCTTAGCCAGACAGAAGGCGCCGCGCGGATCACGTGACATTCGAGAGAATTGATATTTGAAAACATTTTTTACTCTTTTCCTTTTTAGTTTAGTTTTTACTGTGAATGTGAATCTTGAACGCAGCAGGTCGACTGCGTATATATATGTTTTTCGTCATGGTCTTCAAATTAGAAGAAATGGTGTTTTGATTTTAAAAAGTGAAATTTATTTTCGAATATGAAATCATGCTATTTTCTTGGCTTCTTTATAGAAGAACATAATTGCTGAAATTTTAATATGATTATCTTGGATTCCCAGTGAGGAATAGCAAATATTATTCAAATGTTTTCGTTGTATATACTGTATATATTTAAAAGTGTAAATAGAATAATCAAAGTTTTTAATCTTCCTGTGATTACTTATACTGAACAACACCTGCGCCATTTTCAGTTGTGAAATATGCTCGATTACTTTAATATGCTTTAAAACAGATCGTGAATTTTTCATCTAAGCTCTCCCAACTTGGATTTAAATTAAGAATAACGTGAAACTAGTGAAAAACATGAAGATTATTCTTTAAAAACTTACCAGTAAATTTTGCCTAATTCAATCGTTGAAATCTAACAATTGTCAACGATTAAATATGGCAAAAATTTTTATTCAATTTTAGAGGTAACAAAACCGTACAAATTGGTAGCTATATGATTCTATTAGTGTCATGAAAATTGCAGGTGTAGCCTATTCTTTCTGCCCAAAGTATTAAATTCTTTTTTTAATCGAACGTATAACCTTTGAAATGGATCATTTTTTTTCTAATGGATTGATGGCTTCCATTATTATGAAACAGCCATTATAAATGAAGTGTTAGGGGAAGATGAAAGAGCAGCCGTAAAAAGTTAGAACTCTGACTTTCTGGTCAGAATGGGAAAAAAAGGCCATTATGGCCATTTTTTCAGCCATTTATGGCCATTATTGCTATTTTTTCTTCATCATTCAGTGTAGTGTATTTTCTAGTGTTTTTGGCTAACTATCGTTGAGTTTTCCTATAATAATCGCCATTTTTACAGTGTATGACAAGGCGCTCGCTTTTAAGAGCCATTTTGCGTTTTTCAGCGTTAATCTCTGTTAGTTTTCGGGTTAGAGTCGTCCAATTTGCGTTAATTTCGATGTAGAAGGGGTTAACACTTGGTTTTGAGTTACCAGAGTTTTTGCCATTATTTTCTGTAGTAGGGGATTGTTTCATAGTAGCATTTTCGCTAAGATTAATTTCGGTTGTAAGATTTTTATATTTATTGTTTAGGGGGACAGAAGAACTTTCCTCAATTAGGTGACGTTTAACATCCTTTTAAACAGTAGTAAAAGGCTCGTTTTTAAGGTTAGAGTTAGTAATTATAGCATGAGAAGTTTTGTTAAACGCTACAGAGCAGAAGAAGCAGAAAATGTCTGAGTTTAACAAGTTATCACAATTTGGCTCCCTACGCAAATAAAAAGCCCCTAGGCAAGTAGCTCTTACCTTGTCTTGATCTTTAGTTGATTCAGCATAGTTCTGTGTAGATCTTATATCCAGGATATCTTTAACAACGAAAGTGAAAAAGTCACTATGTATATTTCCAGCATAATCCTCAAAATTACGAGGAAATGTTGTCAAACTGATATTTGAAATGGGATTTTAGTGTTCCATTAGCTATATTTGCCAGGATATTTTCCATAAACATAGGAACATCCATCGATGACATACTGCAGCATCAAGTAGCGATGATAGCTATTCATACAACCACGCATATCCGCCGATCAATACCGTAAATATCCTATCTTACGATACAGAGCAAAACGACACACGTCCTACTGATACCAATTTACTCACCGGTGAAAAAAAGTCTGAATATAAATCACAGAAATGTTCCGATTAAATGAAATAACATTTTCTCTGACAAAATACTGGTGTGGAAAAAAGCGGAAACCTCATCCCTCTAAAACTACTTTTAATTTCACGGTACACTTCTTTCAGCCACTTTCTTTTTGCCATTTTAGAGAATTATTTTAAAAATATTTAAAAAAGGGAAAATGCCTAATGACACATCAACACAATTTGTAAAATATTATTTCGAATTCTACGTATCTCCGAAGCTTGTCGACTTAATATAAGATCAGTAGGGTTCTTTGCTTAGGCAGAAGCAAACATAAGACTGGAACGGTAAAAAAAAGCTCTTGTGGCTGAGGATAGACATAAGATCGCAAAGAATTAATACACTATAAAAACTACTTGGAAACGTTTCCGAAAATCATAGTGGCGGTCAAAAGAACTTTGTTTTTGTAAATGCTTCTTAAAATCATTAAAATTTATTAGATTCTGAGCTTTCTAAAGATACAAAACACTTTTCGAATCGTGAATAACTCGGAAGAGGTTATTGCATATTTTGTTTGTATATTTTATATATCCTACTATATATATAAAAAAAGTAACGATTTGGAAATGGACCAATGAAAATTTGCTTAGATACCAAGAAACGCATCTCATTGGTCAGAGCTTTCTGACGTTATAAGGGGCTTACTAAGGGGGGGGGGATCCGGCTTTGTCACAAACGTCGCCAACAAAGTGATGTAAGTAAGCGTACAATGTCAATACTAGAATCTGGAGTATATTGACACAGCTGCGCCATCTGGTGGACGGGGTGAATAATGCAAATACGCTGGTTTTCAGTATGACGTCATATATGACAGAATATCTACTATCTGCGCATCTCTTGCGCATATTTTCTGAATCTTTACACACTTATGGAAGATGAATCTTGTTTACCAGATTTATTGCAAAATATTTTTATTACAGCTTGTTTTGATAAAAATATGTACATTTAAAAAAAATAGTTGCAATATCATTTTAATTTCGAAAGAAAAGCACTAATGCTACGGAAGCATTACTGCCTTTTGCCCTTAAACTAAAATGGCGACTTTTTTCAAAATACACATATTTTTACCAAAACAAGCTGTAACAAAAATATTTTGCAATAAATCTGGCAAACAAGATTCATCTTCTGTGAGTCAGTAACAATCTGAAATTCGTAATTGAATTTTTAACAGGGATTCTCTAAATGGCTTTGTCTGTTTCAAAAAAAAAAAAAAAAAATCTGGTGATTTTAGGAAAATTATTGAAGTTATTGCCTAGACTCTCAAAATGTTTAAACAAATAAATGAACAACACTTGCTCGTTTAATAGTACAACATTTAATGCAAGCATTTTAAATTAAAGTGATTCGGAATATAAAATGAAATGAGAAATTAAATGAATGAAATATTTATTAGTTAAATAAGATGATTGCAATGCGATTAAGAGAATATTGGAAATTTATCGTTTGCGCATGATAAGCGAACAAAAGGACTTAAAATTGAATATTTTATTTATAATTAAATTCTTTACATATTCTAAACATTCATAATTCATAAACGTTGTATTCTCATTGGAAATACAACCGTGTATATCATTTTTTTATAACTTTAGCACATCAAGAATTGAGTAAAAAATAAGACTACAAAATTCAATCTTTACACATTAACTACTTACTAATTTTTATGAGTCATTTTTCATTTCATTAAAAGAAAATAATTAAAATCGAGCGTATTTAAATCAACAACATTTGATAATATATATGAAATAAAATTTTATCTTTTTTTAATAAATTAAAGTTAAAATACGTAACTAACTTATTTTACTCTTTGGCAAAGGACAGATATGAATTCTATAAGATAAAGAATTTTCTTACAATTTCGAAAACTACAGTTATTCGATGGCCAACATTTTGCCATTTTAACAAATAATATTAGTTCTAAAAAGAACTGTTTTTATTTAAATAATTAACTATAATAAATAAGTCAAAAAATACGAATAAAAATTAATGGAATATTCTATTACTGTCAGAATATAAATGCTACAAACAAATGAAAACACGACATTTGCGCTTGCGCAGTCACTTCATAGATGTGCAATCAATAGATTATCCATAAAGAAGAAAACAGTTAGGTATCTTTCTGTAGTTCACCCCGTCCGCTACGTGGCGTGCGACCTTGATTGAGGTGACCTCGCCTTTAATCTTACGGTTACCTCTCCCATTTAAGATAGAACGCTTACTTATATCTCTTTGGTCGTCAAGTTTGTCACCAACTTGCCGATATTTCCAGTATTTCGCCAAATTTCCATAGAATCCCATTGAAATCCAATAGGGTTTACTTGCTTGCAGAAAATCAACAAATTGAGATATTTCAATGCAACAAAAACTAATATTAGCTTATGAATAGAGCTTAATTGAACTATTTACATTATTTTTTAAGCACAAATCCTAACTATTTACAATATTCGTAACACTATAAATATAATTTTACACATATATGTTGTCGGAGAAGAGGCGGTGAAGTGAAAATTTCAGAAGAGAGGAGATTTATATGACAAGATTATTTATTGTAACTACTCGTATAAAATTAGGGACTTCATTACAAAGATAAGGAAAAAAAAATTCCAAATAACTTTAATAAATTTCTTACTTTTTAAATTTAACATATTTTTTTAAATTTACAATACTTTTAATTTTCTAATAATTTATAATTTTATTTAATTATAAATTTATTTAATTTGTAATTATTCAAATAAATTATAAATTTTACCTTTTTTTAATGATTTTATATTTAATAATTCTTATAATTATGAACCTCTGTAAGCTCTAATGATTATGTGCTTGGAGATAAGGAAATAAAATTGTCAAGAGTTGGGGGGAGCGCATTTTTACCTAGTGGAATCTAAAAATTGAATGCATAGAAAATAAGGGATCGCGAAGCGATCCAGAATGGAAACGCGAAACAGTTACGTCTGGGGTTGACTAGAAAACAGGGATTGCTTTGCGAAGCGATTACGCGGGGGTGGGTGAGCGTAGCAAGCAGGGGGGTCGGAGCCCCCTAGTTTTAATTTCATGGATTAAGAAAACTTTATTTTTTTTAATTTGATTGGCCACATCGTATTTGTTATATTCCGTATATTTTCTAAGTTAAACATGCCTGTTTTTATTAAGAACCATTTTTATGACTTTGTGTGTTTTGTTTAACTTCTATGTCCTTTACAGGTTTTATGCTAGCTGACGCAGGTTACGATGTATGGCTTTTAAACACTAGAGGATGTACTTATTCGAAAAACCACGTAGAATACTCGACAAAACAATACCGGTTTTGGAACTTCAGGTACATTTAGCTCTATGCAGATCATTATGAACTAATTACTTTGTTATCATGTATGATATTTTTGAATTGAAGATTTATTTAGGATTTGTAAGATGTCGAAAAATACTATAAACGTTAAAATTTCACAAGCTATTTTTAACACTTTCCAAGACAGTTGAAAAGTGTTTATGAATTCGGTTTGTCTGGCCGTTTGTTTGCTCATGTACACACGCGTAAATGTTCTCGGATTATTTCAGTAATTGATATAAGTTATTGAAGCGTATTTTGATATGTTCGGTATTGAAATGAAGTGTGTGGAATTTATAGGTCGTTTACAGGGACACTCAAAATAAATCCTTTCCATTGTGGTCTATGGGGAAAAATCGTTTACTGTGTATTGCGCTATTTCGAAAATATTGAAATTAATATGCATGGTTGACGTGCACTACTTGATGCTTACTATAGAACAGGGTTGTCCAATCTTTCAGTATTCGCGGGAGCACCTCATCTAGTGTCAAACAGTGAAGGACGCCTTTATTCACATTTCTGTAAACATAGAATAATATTGTCTTACTATAAGGCAGGGTACCGGTTTGGCCTCCTGTTTTATTCAGAAATTCTGAATTCATATCGGAAATTCTGATTTTTTTTAAAAAACTTTAATTCTAAAAGGTTCCTCATTATAATCCGGTAGGCGGCTACACAAACCCTAATCTCATCGAGTTGACGGCTGAAATTCCACGATTAGATGGAACTCTAGTAGCATATCAAAATGCAATTGGTCTTCCAAGTCATATCTTATAGTGGAAACCACCTGTAGACCCGATTTTAGTGGTTGATCAGTAGGTTTATCATTGTGTTTTTCTGCTACCCAAAGGTATAAAAGTATGGAGGATTGAGAGTAGGAAAACACAATGACAAACCTACCTAAAATAAGGTTTGTACGTGTTTTTCACCAAGATATAACATACCAGACAAGCCCATATCTTATCAAATTTTCAGCGTATTTATATTTTAATTGCAGTATACTGTTTCTACTCTTCTTTTACATATTTTCGGAAAGTGGTGTTAAATTTGTTTCAAAACTCCGTATGTATGCTATAAAGAAAAACATTTCATTTTTTTACAGAAACATTAACATCTTCTCGAATATGCGTGCTATGCTTTTACCCAAATGCACACAAACATTAAACAGGACTGTGCGTGTACACAGTCATTTTCTACACTGTTAAAAGTTTGCAGCAAACTGCCCAGTCATTTGACCGTTTTTATAGAAAACGGTTACATATCCGTAAATTAACTCTATTCTGGAAGTAATTGAGCTATAATATGGTAAAAATACAGTTAAATTACGTTTATGTAACCATTTTGTATAAAAAAAGGTCAAATGACTAGACTGTTTGCTGCAAAGTTTTAACAGTGCACAATTACAGACCATTTTGAGCATTTTATGTTACATGAGTGATCGGAAACATTATTTTATTATAAAATTTATTATTGGCCCCCTAATTGTTCCCGCGACTAAATCTTCACTAAAAAAATATGAAGTAAAACATGTTCTTTACATTCTCAAAGTTCGTGACAATTCGTGAAGAATTTTTGTAGATATTCGACAAACCGTGTATAATCGAAAGCATCAGGTCACTGTCCCTTAACTTTTGAAGACCAGTGTATATAGACATCCGTAGTACTATATTCTGGAGAAGTTACGTAAAGATCCAAAAATTAAAAATATGCGAAGAAGGTATTTTACTGAATCCATTTCCTTTTAAATGTTTTAGAGTTTCAATCTTTAAATTTTTTTTTCTCAGTTTGTGTTTTATCAAGATATCGGTATAATTAAACCGCTTTAACTTCAACATATATTTTCAATTAACATGATATTATATGAGCGATCTTTATGATGCATTGCATAAATGAAAGATCGGAATTTGAATGATTAAAATAGTGTTTTCTTTTAAGTAAAAGTGTTAAATATTCTTGGTTTTTTTTTTAAACATATATCGTTACATTTTATTAATCATTTGGAAAAATGGTTATTGTTCTCTGTCAGGGTAGGAAATCAAAAGCATATCTGAAGGTTTTTATTGGTTTAATCCGCATTTTATTCGTTTTGTGATTGGTCTATACAGTAATCTGTATTTCCCTTTAGTTTTAACAGAGATGGATACCTTCTGTTGCCACTATGGCAAAAAAATAATAAAAACTACAAAAAAAAAATTAACTCAGAAACAAATTGAGATACAGCTTTCAAACAAATTGCATTTAAAAGTACATTTTTTTCTCTATCCGATGGTGTAAAAAGTAATATTGTCGGATGTTTAGAAGTTTACGAATGAAATTTCCTTTAAAATTGGTAGTCTTATTCAGAGTCTTATTCAGTCCATAGTCAGATTTCTTGGAAATCTGACTATGAAAATGCCTTTTCCCGAACAGCCAATGAAATGCTTGGATAATACGTAAGTTTCAGGTGGATAATAACTAATGAAAATGAAAGAAAATGAATAACAATTTCTGCCAAAGAGTTAATTTTAATTTGTAAGATTTTCACGTGCAAAAGAAAAATGGAATAAGCCAATTAAAAAGAAAAAGATAAATAGGACAGGAATGAATACATATAAATATTTCACACCAAATACGAGTCGCAGACGATTTTTGTCGCTTGGAATTTTTACGTGTAATAACACTATTAATGTTTAATCCATGGCATACGTAATGTATGATCAACTCCGTGGGATTTTTTATGCCTTAAATTTTAGTCTTTGAAAAAATCATTTTCCAAATGGTCGTTGTAATTTGTTAAATTGCCTTTTTTTAGTTTTTGTTTTTGTCCACCTAAATTGACATTTTTTTTCATGTGTATAGGTTATAGAGCATGCATAGCTCATGTACAAGTTCGCGCGAAAGAATTTTGATATATTACGGTTTATCAGTTATTATTGTTTAAAGTGTGTTTTCAAATTGTTACGCGTTTTATGCTAAACCGACTTTGATCAAAGCATTTTGATACATTAGTCTATGAGTTATTATTGTTTAAAGTGTGTTTTCAAATTGTAATGTGTTTTATGCTAAACAGATTTTGATAAAAGAATTTTACTGCATTGCGGTCTATGAGCTATTATTGTTTAAAGTGTGTTTTCAAATTGTTATGTGTTTTATGCTAAACAGATTTTGATAAAAGTATTTTGATACATTACGGTCTATGAGTTATTATTGTTTAAAGTCCCTCATAGCATGCATGGTCACAGTGACGTCATTGTGACGTCACTGTAAGTCACTGTGGTCACGTCACATCTGTGACCAAAATGCCACCACTCAGTGATGTCACGTTGTGACTGAGATGTGAACTTCTTAGAAAACTTTAAAAAATTACGAAAATTCTTTAAAACATGTTATTTACTGTAAAATTATATTTTTCTGGCAATTAAGAAAAAATGTGACGTCACTGTTATGTCACTGCTATGTAACGTACGTCACGTCACATATGTGACAAAAAAAACCACTATATTGTAAGTCACAGTGTGACAAAAATATGAACTTCAAAAATCTTTGAAAATGAAGAGAAATATTTTGAGCAGTCACGAGTTATAGCGGCATAAGGAATGAAAATATATTAGTGGATAGCAAATGGTAAATTCTGTCACTAAAGGGGAGAGGGGGGGGGGCATAATAAATAAAGTGCACGATACAAGCATTAATAAACTAAATTTTCAGGCTATATTTTATCCATTTGATATCTAAGACAGTGAATGTATACTTTTTCATGATTTCAATTTTATCTAGCATTTGGATAATATATTTAGAATTAGGATTATTAAATTTATACACTTTACATATTTAGTTTGCTGGGAGGAAATTTCTTTCTTTCTTTCTTTTTTTACCGACCAGCATTATTCGAAACACTTCTGTGGTTTCAAACTAAAAATTTTCTATTACAGTTAAATCTGCACCTTTTAATGAGCACGTAGAAAGAGTCTTCAGAGTTTAGTCATCTATGCATTTCTTGCTTTAGAATATTTTTATAATTTGTATTCAAGTCATAAATTCTACTTCTTTCAGACTTTTTAAATAAAATTAGCATTTTCCGAAAATAAAAGTAATATACAAAATTTGTGCAAAACAAACTTTACTTTAAAAAAAAGAAGAAGAAAAAGGGGGGGGGGGTGTCGTTAATACCATTAAATTTATTTTTACACCTTTTAAAAATTTAAACAATGTTTTATCTAATAAACTCTAATTAAGAATATTATTATTATGATTATTTAGAAAAAAGGAACTTTACAATACATTTAACTTGAATTATTTGGTACGGATAAAAAGAAAAGGTTAAATATATAGGACATGTCTTCAAATACAAAATTTTAATTAACGATACTTTCAGAAAATTACTGCGCATTCAAGTTCAATATTTCTTGTATACAAAAACAAATAATCTGTAACAGAACACCTGCTTGAAAATCGTCTGCCCACAGAAAAATAAATATGAGAAGACGCGGGAAATTGTTCACTGTTTTTAGAACATCACCAAGTCTACAACACTTTAAGATAAGGAAATGACCATTTTAGGATACACGGATATTAATGGAACGTATATGTAAGTGTTATTTAATTTAAATATTTTGTTCCTGATTTGTATATTATGAGTTAAATAGTTTTATGTTATATTTGTAAGAGACTGATCTTTATGTCAGAAGCGATATTTTTCAATTCGATAACTGTAAAGAAAAATATCTTAATCTGCCATCGCTTGAAAAAAAAAAAAAATCTGCGCAGAGACTGATTCAGGCTTAAGTTCATACTGGAATTAATATAAACATTAATTTACTCTTACTTGAGATTGAAAATGTATGGAACGACAATGATTTGGAATTATTTTATCGGCTTCTTACTATTTTTTGATTACTAACACTTATAGTTATTATTATTTTGGGGTTAAATATGATGTTCGATTATCATGAGATTACGAAACTGTTTCAGATTAGAAATTAACATTATACTGGGAAAATATATTTTTACATATTACAGTAGTGAAACATTTGAAAGAATTTTCTTTTAGTGCTAATAATATTTTAAATTATCTTTTTAAATCCTAAATCTTCAAACCAATGTTTTCAGATTTAACATTTGCCAAAATTATGAAATAATAGTAATTTCTTATACCATACGGAAATATTTTTGAGATATTGTTAAATCTAATAGTGCATTTAATTTATTTATTGTATTTTGCTGTTGTTTAATAGTACAATTATAAATACTAATTATTATTTTTAGTGTTTTTCAAATTGGTATATTTATTTTTTTAAATTGTATGTAAGAATTTTTGTGCTTGTGATTTTAATCAAACATTTAATTATAGACATTCTGAATCGGTTATTAAATTTTCTTCTATTGTAAATTCATTTTCTACGTTTATGATACACGTAATTATTGGCACTAAAAAGTAAAATATGATATTTAAGCATTGAAATAAAGTGTTTTTCATGCCTGATAGGAAGTTATAGATTAAACTGCTTTAGTATAAATTTTTTAAAAGTTCATATAATACAGGATACATAAGGACATAAGTTGAAAAGTGCTTATGACTTAGGTTTGTCTCTGCGTCTAGCAGTCTGTCCGCACTCTAACTCCCGAAAATATACTCGGATTGCCCTGAAATTTTTGGATGTTATTGACGTTTACTATAGCACGGTACCTATTTGTAATGAAGTTTGTAGCATGCTTTGTTCATTTACAGGGCCAGCCAAAAGTTTTCCGTTACATTACGGCCTATGGAAAAAAATCGTTTCAAATGATTTTTAATGATTTTACGCACGCTTTCAAACATAATAAAATTTATATGCATTTATGAAGGGCACTAAAATATGCATTCTGTTGACTATGCGATGCACAGAATAGCTATTGTTCATTTACAGGGCTAAAAAAGGAATTCAAATACATAATGATATAGGGGTGGAGGGAATTGTTTGCAGCATACTTTAATTATGTTAATCTATTTCATATATAATGAAATTGATGTATGTCGCTTAGGTTTACATACTATAAATTATTTCATTTATAATACGAATAATACGTATATAGCATTTACAGGGACACCCAAAATATTTCAGATACTATATTGTATCCGAAGTACTGTTCATTAGCGATGTTTGCTGGAAATGTATTTTTAATTATGATATGCGCTTTTATGATTCGCTATATTTATGCATAGTATCGTGTATATAAATGCTATAATTCCTATACAAGGCTACACAAAAGTATTCGTAAGGATTACTGGGTATGGGCGCAAATTGCTTAAAGGTGGTTTTTAAATGAGTTATGTTTTTTTTTCGCTGAACTGCATTTAATTTACCAATAAATGTTTGTAGAATATGGATAAAATGATACACAGGGTCACGCAAGGAAATGGATACAAGGCCGTCTATAAATGATAATTTCTGGAAATGTGATTTCAGCAGTTTTAAGAGTGTCTTGGTTTGAATTAAATTTTAACTAAATAGTAGCGTGTAATAAAGATTCTAGGTAAACTACAGGGTTGTACAAAAGTATTCAAGTATCTTTCCTTACATTAGTATAAATTGCTGAAAAAGAATTTCAACCTGTTAGGCGTTTTCTTGCTAAACTAAATTTTCCCATTATATAGTATATATACACTTAAAAAATGGGTACTCAAAATTGAGTAAGAAGTACCCAATTTTAAATGCGTCGCATACTCAAAATAGCTCCGATCCAAATGTACTCAAAGTTGAGAAACACATGTATTCATTTTTTATTCCATGGTTGTGATGAAATATGAATCGTTATGCACTCCCCCCCCCCCCCCCCAAAAAAAAACCCTAAAATTTAAAGTAAAAATGTACTGACATTTATTTCCCGTTCAAAGTTCTTAACAAGAAATGTTTAATTGATTATTTATTAAGAAAAATAGCAAAATTCTTAGCAAGATACTCAAATCGAATATTTTTATGACAAGAGCATTATTGCCAAGTACTTTTAAATTATTTTTAAAATGCTGTGCATAATTTAATATTTACATTAATAAACATCATTTATGCCGCTATGCCGCTATAAATGAAATGAACCATTACAGGGTACAAAACTATTCGTTTGTTTGGGTTTTATAACATGTGATGTTTCAAAATTGAGAAAGCATAGGTTCATTTTTGATCCAAAAATATTCAATTCGATATGAGTACGTCGGATTACTCATTTTTGAGTACTTCATTTTTTTTTTTCAGTGTATCAACCTACAGATCAAATACAGGGCTGTTCAAAAGAATTGGAAAACATATTTGGCTATGGACGGTAACTGTTGAAATCAGTTTTTCAAATGTTTTATGCGTTTTCTGAAATGTTTACTTAGTTATCTTATTTACGTCATTTCCCTAAATTACGATGTCTTGTTAAAGCATTCAGAAAGTGTTGGAAAGTATTTTATAATCTATGCTTAACGCATGATTTTTCTTAATCGTTATTTTTTTTCTATTTCCTAGATCAGTCTTTTCCTATAAAACATACCAAATCTATTTAGCTCATATTCACAAAATACAATATACACGGGAATAAAAAATTTAAATAAATATCGCTTATCATGCCGCTCTATAAATAATAGTTGTATTAATATCCGTTAGTCTCCATGTTCATATTTAATAAAGCAATGACAAATAACAACAAATTAAAAAAACTTGCACATTCTAAATATCAAGCTTGAACTCAATATCAAGCATAGAACTTAATAAAAAAATATGGCAGTTGATAAGCATTGTTTTTTAAGTGGAAAAATTTAAAATGTTTTAGAAGAATAGGACTCCAAAATAGCGATATTTTGCTAAAAAGTACGGTAAAAAGATAAGATTTTATATTTACAGCAAAAGTTTATTTTAAAATTCATCGCTGTATTAATACTTAGAAATTTTTCCAGAGAGAATCATTCGCCTTATATACAATATTTCAAATGAAAATCAAATATCAAATTAATTGCTTAAAAGGCGCAAAGGAGTGAAAAAGATTCCATGCCGGGACTCGAACCCGGGCCATCAGTATAGCACACTGACATTCTACCGACTAAACCACATGGAACGACGCCCAGCCTGTAAAATTTCTCACTATTACATGTTGGCAAGGCTACAAACGCAGCACAAGATGGAATATTTATCGTGAGCCACCGACATGGGGTAAACACGAAACTTAATTAAATCCAGCATCGATTGAAACTATATTAATAATTGGAAATTTTTCCAGGGAGAAACATTCGCCTTGCATACAACATTTCAAATTAAAATTGACTTTTAAGCAATTAATTTGAAATTTGATTTTCATTTGAAATATTGTATGCAAAGCGAATGGTTCTCGCTGGAAAAATTTCCAAGTATTAATATAATTTCAATCGATGCTGGATTTAATTAAGTTTCGTGTTTGCATCATGTTGGTGGCTCACGCTAAATATTCCATCTTGTGCTGGGTTTGTAGCCTTGCCAACATGTAATAGTGAGAAATTTTTCAGCCTGGGTATCGTTCCATGTGATTTAGTCGGTAGAATGTCAGTGCACTGTACTGATGGCCCGGGTTCGAGTCCCAGCATGGAATCATTTTCACTATTTGCGTCTTTTAAGCAATTAATTTGAAATTTGATTTTCATTTGAAATCACAGTGTTTATGACAAGTTCGTCACAAATGACACATATTTCACAAATTGGTCACAGTGTGACTTCAAAGCATTGTCGCTTTCGTCACAGGTTCGTCACAAAGGTAATGCCAAAATAGTCACAAATGACACACTTTTCACAAATTTGTCACAACGTGACTTCACAGAGTGGTCACAATGTGACGTCACAAACGACCTCTAAAACGGCCATAACGACCTCGCATTCTAGTCACTATGACGTCACATCGACGTCACGTGACGTCACATCGACGGTCACAAAGTCACAGTGTGACTTCACAACGACGTCGCCGTGACGTCACCATGCCTTACGGGGTGTGCTTTCAAATTGTTATATGCTTTATGCTAAACATTCCTATATCACTGTGAGTTTTTAAATATTAATAATTAGTAAACTATACAGTCATTCAGGGTAACTTTGAACCATGGGGTGTAACTTTGCACCACGTCTTAATTTTCAATATTTTTGACTCTAAAAGACTAAATAAACTCCAGAACTGTGCTCTGTTGGCAAAGTTCTAAACTGGGATTTCTACTCTTTTTTTAGAAAATAAATTAGCAACATTATGCACAATTAATTGCATCATCTAACTATTTTTGTGAAGTACTGTTTTCAAGTTAATTTTGAATGGTGTTTTGAAGTTATTGTAATCCAATTATATTTTCATAGTAAGTAACAATATACTCATTTATCAGACGTATTATTATCTAAATGTTGTAAATGTGTTAATATTTTGTGATTATTTATTTATTAATAGTTAATAAAATGTAAAATAAGAAGGCACTAGCATTTTACCGCATTTTTAGGGTAACTTTGAGCCGGCTGAAAGGTATACTGATGTTTATAATTTACTTATTACTGTCATGCTACTGTCAAAAATTTCCCATATTTGCACGTATATTTTATATAAATGCCGAAAGTGTACATTAGATATAATATGTAAATATTTTCACAAATATGTGTAAAATACATAAAATTCATTTAGAGGCGTGATTCGGGGCGGAGCTACTCAAATGTCACAATTCATACGTTCGACGTTTTTTATTCTTGTTTGAATAATACTAGTACTAGTATGTATTACTGTAACTATGGATATATCATTGAGTTAAAACATTGAAAATCGTTTTTCACTGCATTTTAATGTTTTATATGAACAATAAACAGGTTTTTTTTATTTCTAAATATTCATGGTTCTCTTCTTCCACTTTTCTTATGCATAATATTTGTTGTAATGTCATAAATTATACAAATCTTGTGATGCTGGGAAATGTAAATTCGGAGTCTTTACATACCTGAAAACATTTTTTGGGGTTCAAAGTTGGCCTAACTATAATATACTTTTTTAATAATGAATTATTTTAGATAATATTTATCATATGGTGCAAAGTTACCCTAAATGGCTGGGTAACTTTGAACCAGGTCAAAAGTTCATTTTTTATTGCTTTTATCATTAATATGCCTTAATTTTTTATAGTCATACAATAATTTAGGATCATTTCTTCTCTTTTATGCCTCTAGTTGCAACAATATTCTTAAAATAAGAGTGTGGCATCTGAAAATAAAGAAAATGCGGATCAAAGTTACCGTGAATGACTGTATACAATAGAAAGATGCGGTTTGCACAGAAATGCTTAGAAACATGTGGGATTTGTTTTTTTTTTTAAATGAAAAAATGTATGTTAATTAGTTACACTTTTTGCCAACAGGTGGCTCTGAAATTGATAATATAATATTGCTATGGTATAATAAAGCGGACTGAGTATTGGCATAATGTTCTACCTCGTTTACGTCTGCAAGAGATGTTTGGGGGGTCTCCCAGCGATCTACCAATTTTTTGACGATCTTCCAATGAACCCATTTCCTCAAACCTTTTTATCATAGCCTTCAGATTTGTAACGGTCATCCGTCCTTTTCCAGCTTTAAACCCACGCATTGTACGATAAGAAAGCAAAGCTAAACTTGCCGATTCATCCTTATCATGCAATGAAAGTATGTCTAAGCATAGGAGTTATACATCAAATTTTGTATCAAAATTCCTTTTAAATGCAATTTCTCTAATCTTCGAAAAAGCGTTTGAATATAAACCATCCTTAAAGCGAAATAAAACAATATCTTAGGAAGGGTCTTACGCAATGAACTGATTTGCTTATGTAACACATGGTACAGATAATTTCGATGTTCTGCAGCAGCGCCATCTGCTGCCAAAACATTTAACTATTTATTTTAAAAAATTGATTATAAACAAAAATCCCACATGTTTCTGAGCATATATGTGAAAACCGCACCTTTCTATTGTACATAGTTTTCTAATTATTAACATTTCAAAACTCTTGAAACTTCTGGATCACCCGGTAAATATGTCACATTATTATCCGGGCCAATATTGTTTGAAATTTGTTTTAATGATTTTATAGCTTAGCAAAATTTGAGAACACTATGTGGTGTTGCAATATATATAGCAGTATTTATAATTTTTATACAGGGTCACACACACACACAAACTGAATACATATGCAAATTGTGAAACTTCATATTCAAGTCTGGAGTAGCACACTTGAAGTTTATTCCAACAGAGAGAAAAATGTCCCAACCAGGAATCGAACCTGGATACTTGGCGTGCCGTGCCAATGCTTTACCTGTTAAGCTATTTGGACGATACCTGGCTGACATAATTCACTCTTATTTGTTGGACATGGCTGCGAACTGCAGTACTAGTTTCATTAATCCGAGCTACAATTCTAGTATTTACATGATGAAAGTGTGTTTTAACACGGAAACTCCCGTATACCATGTAATTAGGTTATACAGGAGTTTTCGTTCTGTTGGAATAAACTTCAACCGTGCTATTCAAGACTTTGAATATGATTTAATCCAGTTGGAAAAAATATTCGCTATTTTCATTATTATTGTGAAACTTCATTTGTAATTTTATAATAGGATGGCGACAAGTCAGGAAAAAAAGCAGTAAAATATCAGCGTTTTCCTACAGAAAAATTCGCCTAATTTAACCACGTGATTAAATTAGTCGTTGGGGGCCACCGTAATACTTACCCATCATGGATATACATTATATAAAATGAAAATAAAACATGTGGTATATGCTAAGCATTGTATCATATTACTTTTATTCATAATTTAATTTACTTGAACACCCTTACATATAATTAATATAATCCCTTAAGCTAATATTACTTTTTGTTGCATTAAAATGTCTCAATTTGTTGATTTTCTGTAAGCAAATAAGCACTATTCGTTTACAATAGAAGTCTATGGGCATTTGGCGAAATATTAGAGATACCGCCAATTTGGCGTGAAAATTTGGCGACCAATTTTGTTCGCCAAATTTGGCGATATACCGCCAATTTGGCGACAAACTTGGCGGCATTTGGCGACAGAGCAGGGTCACCCCTATGGTAACCCCCCCTTAGATATAGAGATGCATTAAATGCTTGACATTTACGATAAGTCATTATTGGCATTTAATCTTATAGTTTAGCGATAGTTTTTGGTCGGCGGGATAATCGAGTAGTACCGAATTGCGTAAAAGAAACATCTTTATAACTCGAAAAATTATAATCGTATTAACTAACAGTTTACTGCGTCGGATTAAGCGTCTCATTTCCAATTAAAATATATCTTTGAATTGAAATTTGAATGAAATACAGGGTCATGAAAAATCGAAGAGTGTGAAAAATAGGATTACAAATATCTCGGCAACTCATTATCCGATCGACTTCATTCATGATGCAAAATTTATGTTTTTTTTATTATCTTTTATATTCACTCCTTAAAATAAACAATTTCGAAAATTTTTGTATACCTTTTATCACAACGAATATTTTGAGAGTCTGAAAAAAATAGTTCCGGATAATCGAGGTTACTGATATTCAATAGTATTCTTCCCATTATTACTCTCTAAGTACACACCGAATTTCAAGTCTCTATCTCAATTTGTTTGGGAGATAGAGCGTTTACAGACACACACATACCCAGACGGACGGCCAATTTTTTTTTCTAAAAATATGTTTTTCGGAATCTCCAGTGTCTGAAATGTGTAAATCCGTCAATTTTTTTTTTCGATTTTCAAAACGATTACAAGACTTAATAAGGAGAATTTTTCTATAAGAAAATACTGCTATTTCCCTGTTTTGGACTGCTTTTTCCCCTGATCTGTCGCTACCCTGCATACTGTTTGAGAAGTATTTTGTAATCTATACATGATGCATAATTTTCTATCTTAATATTGTTATTATTATTTTATTAGTTTCGAACAAGTGGGTCAGTACGATGTACCAGCCACGATCGACTATATTCTAGATGCTACAGGAAAAAAAGATCTTTTTGTTATAGGTCATTCCCAAGGAACTTCAGCAACATTTGCAATGCTCTGTGATAGGCCAGATTACAATGATAAAGTAAGTTTCTTCTGCATGTTTACTTAAATTATGTATAATTATCAACAGACTCAATTATACCTGTCTGATTAAAAAAAATATTTACGCTTAATCAGTTGATGAAAAAGGTTTCGCTTCCAAGAAATGTTAAAGGAAGACCCGTTTGAAAGGCAATGATATTATACTCAAGCCACTTAATTTTAGTCATAATTTGTATCTGAATTTTTGAATAAAATTTGGCTTTTATAATGTGCATGAAAAAAAGGTAAAAATTGCATTTATTTTTAAATGAAACTGTTCGTAAATTCTGGAGAACTTTTAATTCTACAGTAACAAGTTACTTCTTTAAGAAATGATCTTAATGACCAGTTAAGAATCTAAATTCTTCAGCATACAACATTCAAAAGCTAATGTTAAACCAACGAAAACGTTCCTCACAAATTTCTCGTTTGCATTTCAATATTTTTGAATGATACTTTTTGTATAATATATCTGAGGTCGCAGTCTAATGTGGAAGTTCTGTATTTTCGATTTCTGTTGCAGTTCTGAGTAGACATTCAATTCCCGCAATGAGGATCGCAGTCTCACAAAGAAACTGCATTAGACATCGAAAACACACAACTGTCCAATTAGACTAGGGGTGCACAACCTTTTTAAGAGAAGGGACACTTTACAAAAATTTTTGGGTTGTAGAGGGCCACATCAGTAACACGGAGAGAATTCTATTTCGGGAAGGCGATCTGTGGCCTATAATCAGATAAAAAATATGATTTCAGAGGGAGGGGGGAGAGTTTCACCCCTCTAGGTTCCCCTACCCAGTCAACATATCGAATTCAGTTGGCAAGGATATATCAACAGTTTACGTTTGTATATGTAACAGAGATATAGCAAGGATTTAGGAGTGATAATATTCCTTGACATTATACAGGGGAGTAAATTTTGCTTTAAAAAAAGTGCTAAAAAACAAACATGAGCATGAAAGTGGCTAGTGCAAAAAGAAAATTTGAACTTTATGAACAAAGGGGGGAGGAGGAGCCGATCAATGAAATTTGCCATTTTTTCGCTCCCGATCGATAATTTACCATTTTTCCGCGCTTGGTCGACAAAATTCGCGATTTTTTCGTGCCCGACCAACGAAATTTGCGATTTTTCAGAGCTCGTTCGACGAAACGCACGATTTTTCCGTGCCTGATCGGCGAAATTTTCAAATTTTCCTCGCCTGATGACAAATTTCGCGATTTTTCTTAGTCTCATTGACATAACGCTATTTTCCGCACTCGATCAATGAAATTCGCGATTCTTAACTGACTGACGAGACGAAATTCACGATTTTTTCCTGCGACCTACGGACAAAAATTGCAATTTTTTCCAGTTATAAATTGACGAAATTCGCGGGCCACACGTGAACCTATCGCGGGCCACAGCTCGTGCATCCCTAAATTAGACTAAGGCAGAGTCGGCGAACCATTTCACACCCGCGTGCCATTTTTTTTCCCCAAAATTTTTTTTACATGATCATGACGTGACGACAAATTTAGTGGATCAAAATAGCAAAATTAATTAAAATACTGAATTTAGGATTTAAAATGTATGGGTAACATTTTGTAATATACATATAAGTAGTAAAAAATATATCCTATTTCTCTTGTTGCGTTTTAGATGCCAATTAATTCAGATCAGCTTCTATTTTTGGGTTTTTCTTTAAAAGATTACGAGCGGAATTGCAGCCACCTGACAACAAGTTTTTACTTGAGTTTTTCATATTTTTTATTTCCGAAAAAAAAAAAAAAACTATCATAAAATAAATATCAAAATAGCTTCTTTGAAAAAAGTTCTTATATGGAACTGAATTCGAAATTCGAAGTTATCATTATTTTACCATCGGCAGTTTTGTTTATCATCATTATATATACGGCATTTGTTTTTGTCTATTTTCCGATAATCTCTTAATTCCCTTTTAATCTCAAAATTTTTGAAGCCATTTGTATAATAGCGACAACCAATGTAATTTAGAAAAACTCAGCAAGTCTAAATTCAAAATAGTGCAATTTGTGCATTTTCGCTTTATGAGAGGCTGTGGTGTAAAGCATGGCAACTGACATTTTTTAAATTTTTTTCCGATTAATTTTTTTTTTGTAAAATTGTTTAACTGCATCGTGAAAAATTTTTTTAAAGTACAGAGATTTTAATCAATGTACATTATATTTAGCCAATAACTTTTACATCTGAATTTACAAAATAAAAACGATTTGCACAAAAGTCCATTAAAATAAAATTTATCAGGCAAGAAATGTTGCACATAAGTTAACAGAAGTTCCATTCTTAACAAATCAGCAATTTTTCAGGGAGCAATTACCTTATTTTACACGCGAGCCTTTCAATATTTTAGTTTAGAACATGATTCTACTCCGTGCCGAAAATAATCTCTAGCGTGCGTGCCATAGTTCACCGTCCCTGGACTAGGGTCTCAGTAGATACCTTATGTAAAAAGCAATCATTTAAAAGTATTGAAATGCAAATGAGAAATCTGTAGTGAAAATTTCCATTGGTTTAAACTTAACTTGGGAATGCCATAGAAACATTATTAACCAAATATATTTTTAATATAAGTTTTTTTTTTTCTCTAAAAGTAATTTCTTTTGCCTAATAAGACAATCTGCTACTTTGCAAGAAGAGATTCTCGTATGAAAAGATCGCGTCGACGGCCTAGGGCGGGTGCGGCGAACCTATATTACGAGTGCCTTCGTTGCCACGTGCGACAATTGTCTAGAACGCGAGAAATTTAAATTTGATAATTACTAAATAAACAAAATTAATTTTTATTTTTGTTATAATGAATAAAACTTTTATTTAACCCATTAAAAGTCGGTGGGATATAATATATCCTATTTACTTTTAATATATTGAAGAGTAGTAGTCAGAGGCACTACTGTTAAATAGTTTAACCAATTTATGGTGCTAGAAATGGTTACAAAGGCAGTGAAATGAGTTTTAGAAAGTAATGCGAGCAGCTCCTGGCACTAAATTAATTGGCTAAGTGGATTCCACAAAGTGAGAATACACTAAGATTTCCATGGCATTGCATACTGGCACTAAAAAAATGTAGTTGTTTGTATATGAACAGTGAAACTATTACGTAATTCCTGGATTACGTGAAAATATGTGTAAGAAAAAAAGTATAAATTTTTTCTCAGATGTGCACAACAAGATCAAAATAAATATTTGCCCACGCGGTGGCAGCGATTTTTGAGCAATTTCCTCGATTTTTCGTACTTCTGATGCACGTTGTCCCCGCGTGCAGCAACGAGCACTTCGCTTCCAGCTAATTCGGCGATCTGCAAGCAGCTGATGTACAATAGAATAACGATAATATTGATTTTATTATGTTTGAGGTTAACTCGTTTTTACTCTGATTAAATAATGAAGCAGAAATTTAAGATGAAAATCAATGTTGGTGTAGTGTTGAAGCAATAACATTAAGTATTAACAAGTGTAGAAACTGTTTGAAATATTAACATGTATGAGATGGAAGAAAGTTTTGGGGATTGGCCCATCTGACTAGTCTCTTAATTTATAAAAGCTAATATTAAAAATATTTTAACTTTTCTTCATGCCTTTAAATCCAAAGTTTAAAAATTCTTTTACGTATCTATTTTTTAAAGTACGCCTGTCAACTATAAACAATGTACAGTGTAAAAATACTGTTTAAAAATGCTTCGTTCTTCATTGTTGCAGGTGAAATTATTCGTCGCCTTAGCTCCAGTGGCTAAACTTAAGCACATCACTTCCAGTGGTAGAGTGCTGGTTCCAGTTGCTGAACCGATTGCTGTAAGTGTCAAATTTTATATTCCACTAGTATATAACTCTCGTCAAAAATGACGGAATGTTAATCATATATCTTCATAACAATATTTAAAAAAATATTTTTCTTACTTAAAAAAAAAATGATGCCTCATGCATTTTCTTAATCAAAAAGCTTTATCTTTTGATTTTTGATGATTAAAAGAAAGAAATTATGTAAACTACAGTTTAGTCATCAGCGCTTAAACGCTTCATTTACAGCTATACATTCTATGGCGAAATTGCTTGTTTAGGTTCCCTCTACACTGTGTTGCCAGGTTGGGGACTTTTTTAATTCAGATTATTTGACTATCACCATATTTTTTAAATAGTATAATTCGCCTTATCTTTCAGAATTTTTAATCTATTTTTAAATAGGCCGAATATTTCTATTTCAAACAAGTTGGAAATTGCTCGTCAAACGTGGCAAATGAGGTGCGTTCCTACTATAACTAGTTTTATAATTATTTTTTGCACCCCATATTGTACTGAATGTATATATTTTTGCGCTTCATAAGTGCATAGTCTGTAACATCATTAAAATGCACTTACAATAATTTTTTCCCCATTCCCCGTAATGTAACGGAAAACTTTTGACTGTCCCTGTAATTAAACTATACATTCGATTTTCATAAAATTTGAAATGGCTCGACAAATTTTTGCAGCAATTATATATTTAAAATTTTAGACCATTCGGAAGGCTGTAAAATCATTAAAATGCATTTGCAATAATTTTTTCCCATTGGCCGTAATGTAACGGAAAACTTTTGGGTGTCCCTGTAATTAAACTATACATCCGATTTTCATAAAATTGGAAATGGCTCGACAAAATTTTGCAGCAATTATATATTAAAAATTTCAGACCATTCGGAAGTCTGTAACATCATTAAAATTCACTTGCAATAATTTTTCCCATTGGCCGTAATGTAAAGAAAAACTTTTGACTGTCCCTGTAATTAAACTATACATCCGATTTTCATAAAATTGGAAATGGCTCGACAAAATTTTGCAGCAATTATATATGAAAAATTTCAGATCATTCGGTCGGGTAGTTTTTGCTCTGTTATATGCGGACGGACAGACAGACGGACTGAACGACGACTATAGGTGCTACGTATTTATATAATTACGAACGCACCTAAAAAGCGGTGACAATCAACAATCTGGGGACAAAAAAAGTCCCCAATTGCTGAAAGATGACGCCAAAACGATTAGCAAGAAACATAAGCTTCTGATTTATTGGGAATTAAAATGGCCTGCAGAAGCGCTGCTTGCAGCCTTCGGTACAGAAAAAATTGTCCCTTTAATTTCCCTTTAACAAATGCTAAAGTGCCATTGAAATAATTCTTTATTGTAAATGCATTCGAAAGTTTTCGATATTTAAAACCGGATAATTGTTACTTTGTCATATAAGACAGAACACAAATGTCACAGGAAATCTGAAATTGTGCAAACGAACAATCATTATGAACAAATTAAAAATACATGTAATGCAATGTGCTTGCACGATTGCGAAAGTTATATCTTTTCTCCACCAGATGACGATAGTTATCCGTTATTTTTAATCTAGAACTTGTTGTTGTTGTTCTTTGTTGATTTGGCCCTTAAATTTAGAACTTATGGATAGTCTTTGAAGGTTTTAAACAAAGTTAAAATATTTAAAGGTTTTAATATACTTTAAAGAATATTTTAAGAGCAGCATCGACATTAACCTGTATTTTTTTTTCCTTTAATGAAGCGTTCAAAGAGTCATTCATTTGTTTGTAGATTTGCTGGAATTTGATTCTGAATGGTAACGGTATCGTTTGTTTAGACCTAATTTCTATGATTATAATAGCTTAATTTTAATTTAGAACTTAATACATTATAAACTGATATGATACGCATGTTTTATGTGAAAATATGCTGAACAGACATGATTTCAAGCAGAACAAATCATCATTTAGCAAGCATATGTTTTTCATTAAGCCTAACATGGCGTTTAGCTACGGTCGATTCGCAGACCAGAGTGGTTCGCACCGGCATGGTTTCGACACTTTCCTGCACTCGGATTTTATTATAAGTAGATAGATAGGTTTGTTGCCTTCTAATCTCCGATGAACGGAACGTTTCCGGAAGCTGAAATGTCGTCATGTTTCAGAGAAAATGAGCGTTTTAAGGATAGAACTGAAAATAATTTACAACAAGAACGAAAAATCATGCGCGTGACATAGATTATGGAACACTTTCCAACACATTGTTAAATACTATAAAAAACTTCACAGTTTACAAAGGTGAAAAATGACGTCGAAATGAACAATTTGAAAAACGCATAATGCATTTGAAGACCCAATTTCTGCTATTACCATGAATAGTCGGGAAAATATACAAATTTTTTGTGCAGTCCTGTATATGATTTATTGGTGTGTATGCATACTACACAGCATGCTAAAAGTTAGTTCATTTAAACGCATATCAGATTTGAAAATTTTCATTCAGCAATTTTCGCCAATAAACGGGTGTTGCCAAGAGCTTTTGTGCAGACCTGTATATGATCTACAGAATTTATACACACCATGTAACATTTATGAAATAATTAAATTTACAAGCGCATACCACAACTGAAAACGCACTTCCAGCAATTATTGATCGTAGGCTTCAACGGTTCAATTATTTTTTATTTTCTTCTGTTTCCAAATGCTTTTGGGCGTCCCTGTAAATAAACGATGAATTCTATGCTCACCATGCTCTATAGTAGGAACTTTGTAGTACACTTCAGTGTACTACAAATATATCAATTTCAATATGTTTAAAATAGTGTAATATCATTAAAATACACCGCAAACGATTTTTCCGCATAGACCAAAATGTAACGGAATTCTTTTGAGTTGCCCTGTAAATGAACCGAAAATGCCACACACTTCATTTTCAATACCGAACACAATACCGCCATAGTGATATTAAATAACATACATCCATTTTATGGCAATCGGATTACATTTACGCGAGTTAGAGTATGGACAGACAGACGGAATTCATAAACACTTTTCAACTATGCTAGAAAGCGTTAAAGATCGCTACAAACTAATGTCAAGTTAAAAAACAAACATGCATTTTCAGCGATAAAACTGAGATAATTTATTACTCTTGCGGAAAAATGACATAATTTCCAATTCATTTTCCCGTTTCTCAAAATCTGGAAAAACCTGGATCATTCTAGAAAGTTTGAAACTTTCTAGAAAATTCCGAATACATCCCTGTCTTTCATTGATGCAGGAAACGCCTATCAAAACATTTTAGACTCTACTCATACATTCAATGTGTGAGAAAAAGAGAGATATACCTCATTTCACATTTTTGCTACCCACACTCACCCACCCACTTGACAAAAGTGTGTCTTTATGTACACAAATTTGCCTTATTTATATAGATTACTAATTTCTCTCCTTCATTAAGATGCGTTTTTCGCCGTTATATGTTTCTTTACTGTTTAAAACTTTTCTCGCTTTCCCAGGCACCTCAACATCCCTACTGGGCCAAACCCCAATATATCTTAGTTTGGTGTGGGCGCCAACTCGATTATGGAAAAATACCGCTTCTTTTACTCTTGGTAGAAAGCGCGAGCTAGTGAATTTATTTTTAAAAAAATTGCCCTGTTTTTTAAATATATGGAATAAGAAGAAAAAACGAAACATTATTCAAACTATCTTTTAAAGATTTCTAAATTGATTTCTGAACGTATAATAATAAATTAATTAATATGAAAGTATTAATTGATTAAAGAGTATTTTTTCAAAAATATATTACACTATTTACTTTTTATTTATAATATTTTTTACTTTTTGGTGTTAAAAGTATTTTGTTATTGTAGTTTCACAACGAGTTGACTTTTTTTTTTTTTGGCGCGCGAGATTTGGGGCATTATTAAGTTTATTGTTGTTGTAGCTCATATTAAATTGTAGCCATGAAGAATGTTGGGCAATTTATCACCTGTGGCGGGCTAACGAAAAAATACCTTAATATTAATTTTTGAATTTATAATCTATATAATAAAAGCCCAAGTCACGTGACTCATCAACAGTTCCGGGTTGACCGCTTCACTTTTTATGCCAAGCAGCCAATTTGGTAATTTAATGTTAGCCGGGAGCAAATGATAAATCGCGAAATATTGTTCCTTTGCCAAATATTGGAAATATCATGTCATCAATACTATAATAGTCCATTTCATGCGACTGTCATAAACAATTTTTCACGTGGTAACTTAAAACAAAGCTTTGGTGCTGAAATTAAATGTCATGGTTTATGGTATTATTTACTTTTTTTCTCTTTTCTTTTTTTTTAAAGCAATAATTGCGAGTCATAAATTTTAAATATTTCAGTTTTATATTAAAGTTACACATTTTAAATTAAATGAGTGAAAGTACTATATTTTAAATGACATACGAAAAAATACGGCGGGAACAATGTTTGGCGATTTATCACCTTCGCACGTCTAACATAAAAATGCCGAGTTCAGGAATTCTGTATCAGAAACTTCGGATTTCGCGAAGGATTGAGCAAGTAAATTAAATTATCTCTCTATTCTAAAAAAAAGTAACTACCGCTGTCACCGCCGCCGCCGCCGCCGGTTTTGAATTTTTTGTGACCGGAGGTCTTTCTTCGTTAATATTAAGAAAAATAATGCATACAAAAATATGAAAATCGGTGGTTTTATACAGAAATGTTTGATAAACATGCTGATGCAGACAGTTTTCAAATCGAAGAATTATTTTAAGAGATATTTAATGTTAAAGTTGGACAAAATCGTTCCACTAAAAAAGTTTTATAGCAGCAAAAACTATACATGACAGTGTAATCATTTTTAGATCATTTTATGCGTTAGAATTTGCCGGAGTGCAGATTGCATTAATTTTTTTATTTTGACTCATTTTTTCAGGTTTTATTTCTATTTTAAATTGAAATTTTCAGCATTTCTAGAGATATTTTTTACAGATTTCAGAAAATTGTACTAATTTAAACTGTTGCCAACTGTATAAAAAGCGCAAGCAATAATATTTGCTTCAAATTAAAAATTTATTTACACGTGACTATTATAAACAGGAAAAAAACTTTCAAATTAAAATTAAATAATTACGTATAAAAAGCAGGAATCTATTAAAAATTATGTCATAAAAAGTACACACGTGAATTTTAAAAGAGAAAGGATATTGTAAAATAATAAGTTCATTAACATGCGTTAGAAGTCGTAAGGGAAATTACGTCATATTTACGTCACATTATAGTTATTACATAAAATGAACACAAAATAATATTGCAAAAAAGTTTTAAATTTAGAAATTGTGCTAGACATTTATTTAATATTTTGAGAGGATCTTTTCAACTATTTTTGTTAGGAAAGCGCAAATAATATTTCATTTCTAACAAAAGTATCTTCACGTGAATATTTAAAAGAGAAAAAAATAGCTTGGTAAAAATTACGTTAGATTAAAGACGATTAATTTAAAATGTCTCATTTAAAAGAACTTTCTTTTCGCTTTGTTAAAAAAAAAAAAAAAACAGAAGACAAAGACTCTGTTTACTTAATTCCTTTTATGTTAGCTTATTTTGAAATGTTGTTACACGTATCTACGTCATCAAGTTATTTTTATTCGACGTTTTATTTGTATTTTTACTAATGTTGTACGAATTTATTTGTTCTATTGTTATTTAAAATAAAAAATTATGTCAAATTGTATAATTTGGCGAGTGGTTTGGCGATTTATATAATTTGGCGAAATTGGTCGACAAGATAATCAAGCAGTACCGCAGCGGATTTGGCGTTAAAATTCCCCAATCAAAGACAAATGAATAGAAATTCGTTTATAGGGAGATCGTCACTGCTTTTTACATTATAATTCAATCTTTCGAAATCTTTTTAAAGCCGATCAAATTAACGTGCATTTAGAGTCTGTGGTGTCTGGGCGGGGGTTGGCGAGCGTAGCTCGTAGGGGGCCGAGCCCCCTAGTGTATAAAAGTAACGTGATACAATGCTTAAGCATATGTTGAAAGGAGACCAAACTGGTCGCCAAGGGCGGCTAGTTAAGTTATATCAATTGTTAAGTTATGTCAATTGTTAAAAAATATTAAAATGATGTATTGACAACGGAAACACACCTGTGAAAATAATTTTTATAATTTTACCCTACCAGGATGTGACCGAAAATCGATTACAACCTCCTATCTTTATATACATAAACCCAGTTGAATTAAATAAAACAGTGTAATAAATAATTACTTAAATATTTCCCACATCTTGAATGACTGCTGTTTTAATTTTTGTCTGAAATTTAACTAAACGAAAAAAAAAATGAAAGCAACAGAAGTTTAATATTATCCAAAGTAAATTCCACTCTTTTGCGACAAAAAATGACCAAGTTATGATGCTTTGAAGTTTTTTCATTTCGAATTTTACAGGCACAAAAATCGAGTTTTTCAGTTTTTAGTGTCAGAAAATGTTGAAAGTAACATAACACAGTAAGTTTTCGTTGTACCCCAGCAAAGAAAGAAACAGTGGGCCATCAGTTGGAAAAAGGATGGCAGCCAGCAGTGCTATCAGCGGTAAAGTGCAAGGGTGCTATTACTTAAACCTGTCGAAAAATGTTCAAGTCGAATGCAGCTGGCCCATCAGTGATGGCCAACAGCAGGCCAGCATTGGTATGCCATCACATTACTTCAATCCGGCACTTTTCCTGCAGTGCTAGCACCTATCCCACTGCTATTCCCTTGCTGGCCCAGCACTTTCCCTTAAAAAAAATTCTTATAGAATTCTATAAAAAAAAAACAAAGTATTATATAATTATGGCTCTTTTTTCTATAAGCTAGTTTCACCAAGAGCTATAGAATCATCTGTAGAAGTGTCTATAATAGAAATGTCTATAGAAATATTTGAACTGCATGTGGTCACCCTCCCAAGTACTGACAGCGCTCGATGCTGCTTGAGTTTCGTGATCGGACCTTAACAAGTGCGTTCAGCGTACTCTACGATTGCTCGTAGTTTTCAAGCTCTCATTACACTATTTCAAGTTTGTTTCTTTTGCGATTTACGTTCCTAATCATTAAACTGGTATATAAATTATTGTATTGTATAGAAATCCTATGTATTTTATACGCTTTTTTTTTATTATTGATTCTGAACTGCGTAAATTATGAAAACCGAAATCCTTTGTAACCTAGTAAAACCAGATTTAAGGGAAAAAAAGTGCGTAGAAATAAAGAATTTATTTATTTATTCATTTACTTATTTATTTTGTTGGTGGCAGTGGTGCTATATTTTTTACAGTTAAAAAAAAAATAGCTTCACAGCTTAAATTGTGTTAAGATATTCATTTCAGATTTGTATTCAAATACTCAATGTCTTTGATATTCGCAGCGCCACCTAGCGTAAGGATTCCCAGCAATAATACTGCAAAAGTTCCTGCACTTCCATATAGTGGTGGGCCAGCGCATGAGATAAAATGTATGTCCACCAGAATTTTATCTGATGATTTCCAACAGCAAAGTTAACTGAAGTTGTCCAGCAGTGGTGATGCAGTAGCAGACCATCAGCCAGCACTTTTCCATCATTGCCAGCACCTATCTTGCTGCGGGCCAGCAATTTCCTCTTTGCTGGGACAGAAATGAAATTTTTGTTTTGCTTTAATTGTTATGGCATGTAGAAAAGCTTCTAAATGAAAACTTAATGAACCCTCAGAGGGACTGTATAAAAACTTTAATTTGTAACGTAAAAAAAAAAAAAACTATTTTATTGTAAATGAATTTTAATAAGTCAGAGAACGACATTAGAAGTATTTTCGCAATTGGGACTATACTTTTAAAAATAATGGCTCAGGAATTAAGTATTAGATAACGTAAACAGATGAGGATCTGTATATATGTATAAAATCATGCCTTGTTTATAGATGTGAGCTAAAAAGAAATGGAAAGGCGATAAGCGTGAAATATTAGTTATAAAAATCAGAAAAATGCATCAAATCAGCAAATGCGTCAAAATTCAATAATTTTGATATTGCTCTTTTTTATCCTGCAGTTTATCGTCAACATTTTTACTTCTGGTGAGTTCTTGCCTAACAATAAGTTTACGAGGACTGTTCAGAAAACTGTTTGTACTATTGGTTTTGAAGAAGCTTGCGAAGAACTCGTTTTTGCAGTGGGTGGAAAGGACAGACAGCAGCTCAATGAGGTAAGTCTAACAAGGAAGGTCTCCTTGCTGGGCATACTCAGAATATTTTGAAAAAATATATACCAATTAAACTACTCATGTGTGTAATAAAGGATCAGTCGAATTTAGCGGCGGAATTACAGTAGAAGGTCTGTAAAAAAATAAAATATTTTCGAGTATTTTGCGCGAAACGAGGAAAGCATCACGCGATTTGGCGAGCAGCACTTTTCCTCGCCAAAAGCAAACAATTTTAATGCACCTGAAAATTGTTTCTTAATTGATTTTTAGAATGCGTGTAAAAAGTATTTAATGAATTTAAACATAAACAATGAGAGAGTTTGATAAATACATTTTTTCGTATTACATATTTATGTTGCTTGTTATTTAATTTTATTACTTTAAAAACAATTTCACGTATAAGAAATACTTTCATATATTTAAGCGTATTCCAAAATACAGGCAAGATTCATTTACCAGTAATTCATTTCAATGTCAAAGAATTCGCCGTTTCCATTTTCATTTGCAACAAAATTGAATCGATAAAGCTCCATTGGACTTAATTTTGAGATATTGAAACAATTTTAATTTATTTTAATTTTTGTTTTAATTCATAAAATTTGATAGTTAACTTTCATTATAAATATATATATATATATGACAAAACTATAGTTAACCCTTAAATGCCTGATTTTTCAAAAATCATTGTAATAATGTTTTTCGGCTTTCATTCTTTAAATAAATCATGGGAAAAATACTTCAAAAAATCCTATTTTGTTTTAAGTATGGTTTACGGCTAAAAATCAGTTTGTTACTAATCGGCAATACTGGTCTTTAATTGAAAAAATAATTTTCCTTGATAAAATTCTATAATATTAAACACACAAGAGTTTTAGGAGCTATAATAAGAAATAAATTTTACTTGCTCACTGCAGAACAAAATATGGTATTTCGCGAGCTTCCAAACAAAACAAAGAACAAGTAGCAACAATTGAAAAAATAAATCTGTCTTTAATCTTAAACAGCACAAGTGTTGCCATCTACATGTTGAAAATCGATTTAATAATATTTTCAGAATGTATTTTATTGGCAACATTAGGCATTATAGCTTCAAGATTATTCTAATAGTATTTTAGAGCCTAAATTGGGTATGTTGCCGAAAAGTAACACCCGGCATTTAAGGGTTAAATTAAACTATAATTGGCAAAACTAAAGTTATTTACATTAAATTTATTTAAACAAGTTCAATATGAAACATTTTTATCTTAAAGAGTATTCGACATATAAAAGTAATTTTCGAAATTTCATTTCATCGCCAACCGCTGATAAATCGCCAACTAAACGAAATTTTTATTATTTTTTTTTACGAACGTTCTATCGAGCTTCCGCCATTTTTTTTTATAAACTTATATATTCACATGAGAAGAATGTAATTTTTTCAGATTTTTCTGAATATGCCCGTATGGAGACCTTCCTTGTAAAATTTTAGAAAGCTAGCAGAAATATCCAGCTTTGCCCTTGTTAAGATGACCGTGGACCTTTATTTGAGCAAAAATCGACATTTCTTTTTTCGGGTATTATTATTCTCCAATTTGAACTGCACCATTTGTGGAAAACCGCATGCAGATGCGATTATTTTACGCAAAGTTACAAGTGTTTTAACCCATTTGTGCCTGAATTTTTATTTTCTCAAATTTGTTGGTAAAATCAATTTAAAATGTTTCAAAATGAACTGGAAAAATACTAAAAAAAAAAAAAAAATACGCTAAATTTTTTTTGGTATTTATTTGATAAAATGTAAACGTACTAAATATGGGAATATGCATAATATTTGTAATAATTTAATATGCGTAATTATATGTTTTGTCTACATTTACATAAAATAAAATTTAAATTGTATATTATATACTATAATTTGTATTTTTATGAATTACTAAAAAAATATAGTTATTTCTTTACAGAGACTAATATCATTACAAGTATAAGTAATAATAAACTAAGAATAATCATATTTGAGGCTTAAAAATAATTTGTTTCATAATCATCTTGAAAAGGACTTTACATAAATCGCTGTCCCCTAAATGGCTAATGAAAATATGTACGTGCCTAGCACCCTACATTTTGTATGTTACAAAAATGCATAATAAATAGGCTTGAACACATAATTTCACCATTTAAAAAATACGTATTTCAAAGAAGTCTACAAGCTACGATTATGATTTATTTATTTGGATAATTGGTAGAAAAAAACAAAAATAAACTTACTTTTCACATTTCGTCATCTTGAGAATGAAAAATCTGTAAATTCCGAAAAAAGTCTCCATTTTAAGCAAATAAATATCCATCTTATGCTACCATCTCTAGATAACAGATAAAGGCTGTTATAGATAACCATTTCATACAATTTTCATGTAATAAAGAAGCAGAAAATTATACAAATTTATTAAAATTTAAAGCGTCCAAAAAATGGGACGCTAGCTATAAATGGGTTAATTTTGTTCACAAACAATTTTTTGGCCTTTTAATTACTTATACTTTAAAGCTCATTTTATCAATACTGATGTTTTAGCTTTTTTAATTTTTGAAATTTTTTCTTGCTACTTAATTTTTGATAAAAATTCATCAAACTGATAAGGAATGATCCTGATATTGTTTAAAAAGAAACTGTGTATGCATTTTAAAACTTGACTTCATTAAGACAATAAAATTTGATTTTAAACTTACAGTGACAGAACAGTGTAGCAGGAGAGATATAATTGACACCGCTAAATTTTACTAGTATTCTTCATCTTATTTCAGGATAGAGTTTCTGAGGCTTTTCATGGCGAAGAATACTATTAAAATTTAGTGGTGACAAACGCCCACCTGCTGCGCCACTGTTCTATCACTGGACTTATTATATGGGAGAATTTTGATGAAAATCGATATGGAATTCAGAAAAATATGTCTAAAAAATTAACTATTTAAGAGATTTTAAAATCGATACACAGATTTGTTTGTAATAGAGTTTTACCTGATTAAAATCCAAAATCGAGAAAATATCTTAAAAATTAAGACGCAAGCAGCACTTAAAAATTTCGTTTTAAAACTAAATTAGAATAAGATAAGAAATTTCTTTTAAGGTGTTCTATATACTTACTGTGAAATGCATATTTGCACAAGATTTTAAATCTCTATTATGAAAATAAAAGGACATTTTTTAAACGTTCACCGTCCCGTTAACCATGGTGACCTCCCGGGTAAAATAAATAATAATCGGTCAAGTACTTTGAACCAAGCGCGCTTCGAACGCCAAGAAAAAAATGTGGTTCTGGCATCTAGAATCTAAATTGTGGATCTAGAAAAAATAATTCCATATCATCCCCATAAATTGTAGTTCCCTTTGCTAGAGAAATCTAGAGTCTCCTACTTGAATTCAAGAGCGTTTTCCAATATTCTCGTGGTCATACTTAATCCATTTGTGCCTGAATTTTTATTTTCTCAAAATTTTTGGTAAAATCACATTAAAATGTTGCAAAATGAACCGGAAAAATACTAAAAAAATTTACGTTAAAATATTTTTGTATTTATTTGATAAAATGTAGACATACTAAATATGGAAATATCCATATGTGGAAAAATGCATAATTATATGTTTTGTCTAAATTTATATAAATTAAGCTTTTAAATTATATATTATGTACTATAATAAGTATTTTGATGAACTATTAAAAAATATATTTATTTCTTTACAGAGACTAATAACACTAAAAGTATTATTCATAATAAATTAAGAATTATTTTAGGCTAAAAAACAATTTATTTCAAAATCATCTTGGTAAAGACTTTACATAAATAAATGTCCCCTAAAGGGCTAATAGAAATATGTACTCATTTGCGCCCTATATTTTGTACGTTACAAACGTGCATAAAAAATAGGCTTGAACATATAATTTCGGAATAATAAAAAAAAAAAATACGTATTTCAAAGAAGTCTACAAGCTAAGATTCTGACTTATTTATTTCGATCCTTGATACAAAAAATACAAATAAACTTACTTTTTACATTTCGCTATCTTGAAACATAAAAAACCTATAAACACCGAAAAAAGGCCTTTATTTAAGCAAATAAATATAAATCTTATGCTGTCATCTCTCAGTAGTAGATAAAGACATTTATAGACAATTACATCATACAATTTTCATGTTGTAAAGAAGAAGAAAATTTTAAAAATTTATTAAAATTCGAAACGTCCCAAAAATGAGACGCTCCGCATAAATGGGTTAATACTAGAAGTACCGGAAATTTGAGTCAAGTTTTATAAAAATATTTCACACCAGAATTTTGATTTAAAACAGTTTAACTTTAATATTTAATGTTTTACTTCTTTGTCTCTTTTAAGCTTATTTCATAATCAAATTTCTGGTTTGAAACGAAACATAGTCATATGGTAGCCGTCAAAATGACGGCTCACAGTAGTTCTGAATCCAATGCAATAATCAAGCGATAATTTCTCACTACTGAAATGATTCATTATCGTTTCGTGACCTAGAAAACCAGAGACTAGAAATTCTAGATCATTTCGTCTATTCAGCTTAGTTTTTTACCCTATTCGCATAGCTCGAAAATCTATATTTCTAGTTTAGGAATTCAGAAATTGACTACCTATGCATTCTAGGTGAAGGTGGTATTTTTTTTTCTCAGTGAAACGCGGTCGCAAAGTTGGAACGCCACTTTGGTCCACATCGCTGTTTTCTAAATAAGTTTTTATTTAATATCTTGGATAATTACAGACAATTTTTTTCGAAAATCATTACCATCCCTCCTTTAATGATTCCGAGCTATCACGAGCGTCCCTTATTTCCCCCCGCTGAGCGTCTGCAATGTAAAGTTTGTTATCAACGAAAAAAAAAAAAAAAACGATTTTCTCAAAAACTATGTGATCTAGAATAATCGCTTTTGATTTTCCGCAAGTTTATAATAAACTTCTACTACCCCTAATTTTTGCATAATTTTAGTTACAGTAGATTCGGAAATAAGGGTGGGGGGAGGGCAGGAAATATTTTTGTAGCACATTTTCGACGATAGCTTAGAAAATATCATACTTAAAATTGAAACAAATATATTTTTGAGTTCGATGTTACGAGATCTTTCGAACAATACCTTACACGAAAAAAAAAAATTAACTTAATTAGCTCTTTAAATTTTCCCTAAAAATGTTTGTGAAGGGCTAATAACTTATAAGTATGTGGTTCAATGGCCTTTATAACTCTGTGCAAGTTTGAACTTTCCACGTACCATAGTTTTTGAGAAAAACGGCTGTGACAGACGCACAGACAGACACACGAGCGATCTTATAATGGTTCCGTTCTTACTTTTTAAGTACGGAACCCTAAAAGTACAATAATACGGTTTTAACAATAACAGATATCTGTACATTTACACCCATAAATCGTTAAAAAGTTAATCAAAACAAAATAATGAAACTTTGATGCAATCATAGTGAAATCCCTTATAGACCGGGCGGCGGAGACACAAATGACCACGTCATCGAGTTACGGGGTGAAATCATGATGTAGGACAAGATTATTAGCAGTAGATTAAGGAATGACTGGTCTGCCTCGACATTTCTTGGTACAATATGAGCAGTTACTAACTTGCTATCCCTAATTCAATGACACTTCAATGTATAATCTTACAGTCATTTCAATTTCAATATGACACCAATGAGAAAATACAATTTGGCTTAGGACTCAAGCTTTTCATTTCCAGATAGGTTGGATTATTCTTGGAGACATCGTCTCCCGACTCATGATATTCAATATAACATTCCCGTAAATCCATTATCGCCTGAAATATCGGATAGAAGTCAAAGACGCTCTACTAATATTCCACAAGAATATACTTCTGTCCAGATTTTTGGTCCTGGAAGAGAGATAGATTGAGTGCCATTCCTGTGAAGATTAGATGGAGGACCGGGATTTGAGGCATAGGTGAAAGAAATCGGTCTCATTACAGTTCTCATAATTACCAAAGACCAAGTCCACATATTCAATAAAATAAGATTTACAGCTCGGATGATCATATAAAACTTAATTCCGTAAATGACGCAAAAGTTTGGCATTTCTTCCATTTTAAATGATAAACACCCCACTTTTAGCAAATAAGCACTAAACCGGATTAAAAAATTCTCTTAAATATTAATCATTTAATTTTGAATAATGTCGACATTCATTCCCAGGCTATACTAGAAAATCTCACAAAAGTTATATGTTAGAAGAATCTCAAACAAATGCGGTTGCATACAATCCTAAAATTCCAAATACTCATGTTGCTCAATTTAATGTAATTCTTCTTCTCAAACAAAAAATCACCGGTAAAATTCAGAACCCTCTAAATGCATCTCTCTCTACGGAGAGCTTTAACTCCCTCATCAATGATGGGCTGCAAAAGATAAAAAAAAAATAAGATGAAGAACAGGTAACTGTTATTTTACTGAATGACAAAACTGGAATAAGAACAGGCTGCACTGGTGCGTCGTTTTCCCTAAATAAAAGTTTTACTAGATAATTTAGCTCAATTCAAAGATAATTTTAATTCTTCAATTACAGAAATAAATAACTTAAACTTATACTTTCAGAAAAGACACGAACTGCTTTGGAGCATCGCATGCCCTCTAGGGAAGATTCACCATCTTAACTACTGAAATCCTACAAAATAATCTCACTCAAATTAATGATAATTTTCATTCTTTTACTATAGAAGTCATTCAAATGCTTAATAATTGCTTTCTAGAGAGGGTCTGCACTCTGCATTCTATTACAAATGAGATTTTACAAAATATTATTAATACAGTTCAAATTAATGAGAACCTCAATTCACTCATCGCCGATGTTCGACATAGGTTCACTAAAGCAGATGAAGCACCAAATACTGTGGAGGAAAATTTACTTACTGGAAAGGATGTGCAATCTACTACTTCTAAAGTTGTTTTAAAGTTTTCCATACAACTGAAGGAAAACTTCGATACTCCAATTACCAGTGTTTCACAAAAGCTTGATATTCTTACTCAGATGTTTCCGATGAAAATAATCAAGCAACTAAACTGAACGATGTTAGTACTACTCTATAAATAATCATTATCAGTTCCAGGAATCCTTGCTGATAACATTAGTTTTTAAAAAATGGACAGTCTTTCTTTTAATTCACAAAAATTGTTTGATATTCACAAGCTGCATCAATAGATTACTTTTCGTCTGTTGAAAAATTCCAGATTATCATAGAAGATGCTCTAAAAAAATCAACAAAAAGCGACAACAGCAAAAGGTGATTTGAGAGGCAAAAGCTCCTCAGTATGCCAAAAACTATGACTCCAATCGAAAAAATAAGGAGGGGACAAAGGGGTATATACCCGGACATACAGACCACTAGCGAAAGGAGATGATGAACTAATTTTAACGTGATGGGTGAAAAGGAGGCACTAGCGAACTGAAAATGTAGGGAATGATGGGAAAGAATCGGAGGAAACAAAAACCTGGACAGTAAGCTAAAATGAGCTGAAAAGAGAGATGAAGAGAGGGGAGGGAAAAGAAGAAGAAGATGGGAGAGAAGAAAAAGAAAAGCTATAAGGAGAAAAGAGAGACAGGCTAGAAATGGTGGCCAAAGATCCCAAAAGAAAATTGTAGGTCCCTAAAAAACGGTTCCGAAGCCGAAAACCGAAGATTCCTACTGAGCTAAAGAACATATACCACTCTGCCACTGAACCAATGCTAGGGAATAACAAAGACTCAAAGGAGCTAATATAAGTCCATGAGAAAATACAACTTAATTTATTATCACATTATGTCTAAGGTTCTCCCTGCTGAAACCAGATGCCGAATCTGTATGTTCGACGCAGCTTTATAAGCTGCGTCTAGTGAGGGGGGAACTAGCAAAAGTCTCTGGAGAAATTTGACATAAACCGATTGAGTCTGAATCTGACGTCTTCTTAGATTGGGCGGATTCGGCCATCACTGGCAATTCTTGATAAGATCGGAACGTATACGAATAGCATTTGGTGGACAGCAGTCATCGAGACACAATTGACACAACCCAAAACAATCGAGATGTCCATACAATCAAGAGAATAGATAAGAACATATCGTCATCGCACAACACTAGTAAATTTCCCCAGCTTTAAAACTGAGAATGTGCGTTTTATTTGATGCTTGTAAAAGAAAGTAGGATTTCCCTGTAAATATGGAAAAAATGCAGTAAATGCACCTAAATGGTATAGCATTTAGTGAAATTCCGTTTCACGTGGCATTATTTTGAAATGGAAACCGACATTTGTATTCATAAGAACTAAATCTATAATGATTACATCAAAATGGTGTCATTTTGTGGATGTTTTAAGTCATGACATCAGTAATGAAGTTTTGTAAGAAAATAGAAAGAACTGACTTTAAAAAAGGGTTGACATTTTAATTTCTTATTCAATGTAAATCATAAAAAACCTTAACGCTGCATCTAAAGTAATAAACCCTTAGCTCTATTGTAGTATATAAACAAAATGGGAAATAAAACATAGCAACCGTTTATTTAGAGTAAGTTTGGCGCCACATTGTTGCGTTTCATAGAAAAAGACATTAATATATTAATAATACATTAATAATAGGTCATTAATATGACATTAATATGACAATGTGAATATAATATGACATTAATAATAGGTCATATTTCATAAATAATTTTTTTTATATATTTTTTTTCTCGAATTTGAAGTACATGTATTATAGTAAATGTTTAAACTCCAAATATATTTAAATGGAGGTACTACGTCATTTTAACGTACCTATAGTAAAATGTTTAAAATTTATATAAGAAAAATGCGCATTATCTGCTCGGAATAAGCATAGTTTTGGATGAGAAAATAAGCGAGTGGGTCTGCATTTTTATTGGTTTATGAAATGAAAGTACACATGCTATGCTTTTTTTCTTATTATTCTTGCGTTGTTTTTAGGATGTGGCGGCAGAACAGAAAAAGAAACTGCATTAGAAAAAAAAATTGTATGAGAAGGTATAAAGAATTCATCATCGAGCGATAAGAAAAGCAACTGTTTTTTATCGAAAAGTAGCCTACATATTTATGACGATGATAAAAATGTTCGTAGTGACAGAAATAGGGCTTTGTCGCAACAGGCATTTCTTAAATCGAATGTTCTGAATGCTATTGTATTTTTGTTTTTTATTTTCAGACCAGACTAGCTGTCTATCTTACGCATGCCCCTTCTGGCACATCTACAAAAAGCATGGTTCATTATGCACAGGTAAGCGGTTAACCGTACGCTTACATCTTCATAAGTGACAAACTTCTTTTTTGGATCTGAAAAAAAATATGAATCATTTAAAGTATTCTTTTTCCGTAGCTGGTGAAGTCCGGTAAATTCAGAAAATACGATTACGGAAGAAGGCGTAATTTGAAACATTATTATCAGGTAAGTGTCTGTCAAAATATCACTATCAATGAAGATAATTGGGCCATTCTGCAAAAAGTGAACCATTCCAGTCACAGAGCTTTTTTCAGTATTTGACGTGAACATTTTTGAATTAATTTATGTTTTTTTTTGAAAGTGAAAGAAGACTAAATGTGTTGTGTGCATACATTTTTTATAATTACTTTACATTTTTTATTTCTTAGTACACAGTATGTGAGATCTCACCTCCGTGTCATGTCACACACCCACTGTTACTAAGGAAAACGTTTGATTACTTATTTAATTGAAAAAAAAAGTTAAATAATTCTTATTCTAGCTACTTCTATCTCAAGAGCAAAGTAACTTAGCTCAGTAACTTTCTTTGTATTTTTGTTTGTTTTCTGAGTACGAAAAGGAGTGTCATACAATAAATTCTCACCTCCATGAACCAAACATTAAGTTGAATTTTCATGTCAAAAAATGGCAAAATTATTATCAGATTTTGTTTCCCCTGGTGCTAAAGTTAGCCAGTATGTTTTCTGTGGTTAAATTATAGGTCAGAAATATTTTTTTAATACTGAGGTATTATATTTTGTTATAAAAAAGCAACCATGGTTATTGGAGATTCTCACATCCGTGAATTGATATTACATAAGGAATATGTAAGCAAATAACTTAGTGTTGATTTAGTCACCTTGAATTACAATTCAAGGTGACTAAATCAACACTAAGTTATTTTCTTATATATTCCTTATATAATTATATCAATACATGTTGATTTAAAGAAAAAGAAACTTCTCAAAAAAATAAATATGTAGGCTAATATTTAGAGTATGTTCTTCACCTCTGTGAATCTCTTAATTTTCAAAATGTATATTTCAGAGAAAAATGCTTAACACGAATTTACAATGACTGTAAATCAAAAAAGATTGTTTCAAAACTTTGAAAGAGAAGAATTGAATAACATATGAAAGATGGGTGAGGAAAAGAAGCTCCAGATGGGAGATGCATTTTTTGTGTTTTTTTATATTCATTTCAAATAAATTCATTATGCATTCTTATATAGAATTGCTCCTTATTTATATATCTAACAGAAGAAATGGTTTTTTATGCTTTGCCTCACTGCACAAACATAACTGTAGCATAAAGTTCACCTCCGTGAATGATGTTAAGGAAAAAATTGCGTTTCTGAAAAAAATAAATGTAATGTCGCTGAGCCATTGCTGATTTTTACTTACAGTAAGTTATAAGTTTCTAAAAACGATAACATGTGTCTTGGAAAACAAACATTTTTTTAAGGGAAAAATTTGTATTGAAATTGTACACTTTTGGGAGAATGACCGAATTACTTTTTCAAAAATCAGTCAAATGCTTTTTTTTTTGTTTTAATAAAACACGAATATTTGCGCTTTGATTTGCCCAATTTCCCCCAAAATACAAAAAATACACTTATCTAACAGGATTTATTACCAGAAATCTTTCAATTTCCTAATTTTTTTCAAATCACAGGGGTTTTCCGGAAATTGTGTTGAGCGTTACTACTTATATTAAAAGAGGCGTTTTTATGTTTGTCCTTTCCCCCCTCAAAACACAAAAGAAATCGCGAACCGAAGATGAAAATTTCTGAAATTTTCCAGGTAAAAGGCGGAAATTTCTTCAAATAACAGAAAAATCTTTTCCAATCAAAGTGGTGTTCCGGCAACTTTCTGCCACTAATTTTTACGTTTTTTGACGAAACTTTTTTGAGCGTTAGAAAAATAAATTTTCAATCTTGAAGATAACGAATATAAATATTTTTAACTGTCATAATTATAGTAAAATCCCTGTTAGCTTGGGCTACAGGCACAGGTAGATTTCGAAGTTAAGTACTAATTTCGCCAACAATTTTACGGATTAAGGGAAAATAGCAGAAGTTTCCCGATCGATATAAACGGGAATGCCAGTGTAATTCCCATTACATTAAGATAATTTTTGTAGGTTAATGGAACAACAGCAAAAAATAAATAAATAAATAAAAAATAAATAAATAAACGGTCAAGTGCGAGTATTATTCGCTCTCAGAGGGCTCCGTACAATAAATATATGAATTATTAACTGTATTATTAAAAAAATCGTTGCTAAAACAATAATAAGGGCTTGTAAAAAAAATATACAACGTACACTGTTAAAAATATCGTGAAAAATTACTTCTGTTTTTAAAGGCTATCTATTTTCCGACCAATGGGAAAGCTCTATAGGTGTTTGTGCAGCGTTCTCATTGGTCAGAAAATTGACAGCCTTTAAAAACAGAGGTATTTTTTTTACAATGTTTTTAACAGTGTAGGGTTGGGTACGTCTGTATATGCTATAAAAGTATGAATGGGCATACCATAAAAGTTCAAAGAGATATGAAGCCGAAATAATATCAAGTATTGCTATTCTGTATAACCCTTTTTTAATCTTTTCCTAATCTGTTTACGATTAACTTAATTCGGTACTGACAATAAAAATAGTGCATATTGAAACTTCATTTGACATTTCATGAAACTAAATTCAGCGTAGTAATAATCTTTTCTTTTTACAGCGTAGCTAAAACAAAACCCTTCTTAAAAGTTTAAACTTGGTATTGTGTTAAGCGTGCTTCGAAAGGAGGTAGCAAAGTTGCAGCTCCGCCTTGGTCCGTGCCGCGTTTTTCCAGATAGGTTTTTAATTAATTTTTAAAGACACGAGAAGCGTTTTGAGAGATCCACTCAATGGAAACTAGTCGCGAATCCCATAGTATTTATGTGATTAATTCTAATTAAATTTGTCTGTTTTTAACAATTTGACGTTTATTGCTTTTATACTACTACTGGGCATTGCATTACACAAATACAGGGAAGGGCAAATAAAAGTGGCCCGGAGAACAGAGTTCCAGGTTACAAAGAAAGACAGCAAAGGAAAGGAAATACTAGTTCGCTAACCTGCCTATAGCAGATGTTGAAAATGAGCACCATTCATCTCTTGGCACTTTTGGGCCCTGGTCAGCAAGTTGCGGAAGGCAGATCGAAGCTGGACGCGTGAAATTGCTGCAATCTTATCAGAAATGTTCTGCTGCAGTTCTTGAAGACTATGAGGATTGTTGCGATACACCTTAGACTTGAGGGTCCTCCCCCCAAAAAAAGTAATCGCACACTGACAGATCAGGTGATCTGAGTGGCCAGTTAGGGTCGAGACCAGACTGACCTCTGCTAACAACTCTGTCAGGAGCGAAGGTTTTTTTACTGTATTTTTCCCTGATCACTAGCAACCCTGATCTTCACCTTTCACTGATCACACTTACACTGACACAGCCCGCACTGAGATCCGAACCGGTTTCGATCACGAGGTGTGCGTACCCGTAGTGTGCGCGTCAATTATTCACCTTCAATCGTATCCACTCGTCCGGGTCACTTTTATTTGCTCCACCCTGTATGTCATTAAAAGGTATTGTCTAGGCTTAAAAGCCAATGATTCATAGAGTACGCCGCGCCTGTCAATATATATGTCCAAACCGCCCGTGTCTTTAAGGCTTAATATCTTGGCTAATTACCGATGAGTTTTTTCGAAAATCACTATCAACAATGCTTTTATAATTCTGCTACGATATGTACCTCAAGCGTTCTTTAACACCTTTACTGAAAGCTCGCAAATCGAAATTTGTGTTTAACGGAAAAAATGCGCTTTTCACAAAAACTATGTGACCCAGGGTAATCGCTTCAATTTTCATACAAATACAGGTGTTTTTTTTTTTTTTTTAAAGCCTGTCGAACTTTTATATTTGACAATTTTGTAACTATAGAAAACGGAAAGATAAAATAAATGACACGCTTTAGAGCTAGATTGTAAAATTTGTATGCATTAATTTTAAAATTGGTTAAAACTTTAGCCAATAGGCCTTACTGAATTGTCCCAGTCCGTAAAAGTGTTTAAGCTGAACTTTCAAACTTCAAACTGTAAACTTTTTATTTTTTCTCTTTCTTTTTTTTTCTTTTTTCTTTGCATTTTATGAACAAATAGAATGATGAGTAAAATTTGTGTGATATTTGACCAGTTTTAGACTTCAGTTTGACTTTTCTTGCAGATTAAGACAGTACAGAACCATTGCCAACTAGAGTAAACAGCCTTCTGACTGACTGGTGACGTCAGTAGTAAGATGAAAATGATTCGTATATAGTATTGATTAAGTCCAGTTAAATATTACTAAATTTGTGTATATCGTAAAACCAATCAATCTTAAAATGATTAAATAATGCAGCTCTAAGGTCCATTGTATGTCCATAAATTACTATTGATATATAATTTAAAAAATAGAACTATTTAGAGATGCCTTTTAAATAAAAATATTTCTATGATGGATAGAGCATTATTTAAATAATAAAGTATCTAAAAAACTATTTTTTCTGAAGACGATGGACTTCTTAGTGTTCAGAATTATTGCAACATGTATTTGAAAAGAGTTTAATGCATAATGAAACTGCTTATTTCCATATTTCTCAAGTAGTTTGATAAATAATACTTTGAAACGTATTAAAGAAACATTTATGCTATAGCCATGGATAGCTGGCTAATTACTTACCTCTTAAGTGCTAATTTCTCGCTGTTGGACTCCTGCACAGTTGATAATTTCCAATCACTGTAAAACTGAAAAATTTGTTAAATTATATTTTTTATAAAATTTTACGTTTTCTTATTTTATATATCTTTTACATAACTTTTTTTTTTTGGTAATACTCTTCGTATTTAAGAATTGTTATCCAATAAAAAATAAGAAAAACGAATGTATCCTTTTAAGTACTTAAGTAGTTAAAAAGCATTTAAACTGTCCTACTAGAAAACATCCCCAAGTGTCAGTTCTGGAATTTTTTTGTCTTATAATAAATCATGATAATGGTTTTCGCGATATTGTTTCATGAAAGTGTGGCAATGAGAATGCTGTCTAGTCCTGGACAGATGAAGTGGCCAAACAGATGAAAATTTAACCATCGAAAAAATAGGTTTGCCTATACAGCCAGTCTTTCTTCCATCCAAATCGGCAAATTACCTTTATAAGCACTGTAGGCTTACTTTTTCCAAGACTACAAGTACTTGGTATAGAAAATAGGCAAATAATCAAAAACCCATCGAAGTTTTTTCTGTGAAGTTAACACTATTACTATTGAAAGCGTATTAAAAATACATAATTTGGCCTATAATTAGTTCTCTTTACATACTTTCAATGCAATGCGTGCGTATTCTTTCTCGAATCCAATCGTGCACGAGATATGGGCTCTTTTCGGTTTCGGAAGAAGAGATACAAGGAAGGGGAAATCAGCATGAGATTCCTTCTAAAGATATCGAAGGCAGGAATTTTGTCTTATAATTAATCATGATAATGGTTTTCGGGATAGTGTTTCATGAAAGTGTGGTAATGAGAATGCTGTCCAAGTCCTGGACAGATGAAGTGGCCAAACAGATGAAAATTTAACCATCGAAAAAATAGGTTCGGCTATACAGCCAGTCTTTCTTCCATCCAAATCGACAAATGACCTTTATAAGCATTGTATTCTTACTTTTTCCAAGACTACTAGTACTTGGTATAGAAAATAGGCAAATAATAAAAAAACCCATCGATTATTTTATGTGAAATTAACACTATTACTATTGATTATTAGTTTTTTTTTGTTTTTTTTTGTGAAAAACGTGTTTTACGGAAAATGCTGCAGCTGATTTGTTTTTATACCTATCAAGATTGATCAAAAACTAACATGTTCAGCATAAAATTCTCTACAGTTTAGGCACTTATAAAATTTTTATTAGACTTAAGATCTATGTCATAAACATGTTTTAAAACTGTAGAATTAAAAGGTCAAACACCGCATTTCGCTACCATTATTTTTTATGAAGAAAATCAGAATCACCTTTATTTTTTTCTTACACACATCTCTTATAGGTTCAACTATTTTTTATAAATTTCAATCTTGAAACCCTTTTCCTTTTTCTTTGTGCAGCTTATCGAAAACTGTGTTAAATCTGTCTTTGGCAGTTTTCACTAATTAATATTTCAAAAGAAATTGAGTAAAAAATTCTGAAAACTTGGGATAACAAACATCTCTGTAATATAAAGTTAATATGTAAATTTCATGAGCGCGACTTAACTGGTTATTGAATAAGAGTTCACTAAAAATGCACTAAAACTGTGTTCATTTCCCATTGGGCCATAAAAAGGAAGTTTTTAACTTTTCTTTATACGATGCTTTATATTTCTTGAAAAATGATTCAAGATTGTTCTTTGACCTTAAAATCCTAAAGTCTACATGAATAAATTGTAGCCCTTAAGTTATTTTAAAATTAACAGAACAAGAACATAGAAAGTATTACTATTGCTTATTTTTTGTGGTCATTTCAGAGTTATCAAAGAATTTTATTTTTACAATCCAAGATGAAATTCGAAGATTTCAATTAAAAAAATACACAGGTTTCACCACATATCCTTTTGTTTTTATTTTAACACTAGAACAGCAAGAAATGTTATTCAAGTTAAGTCTGTTCATTTCCACTCGGGTCATAGAAAGGAAGTGTTATTTTTTCTTTATGTAATGTTTTCTACTTCTTGAAAAAGGATCCAAGATTGTTCTTTGGCTTTAAAACACTAAGACCTACATGAATAAATGGCAGCCCTAAAGTTGATTGAAATTAAAAGAGCAACAACACAGAAAGTATTACTATTGCTTATTTATTACAGTTATTGCAGTGTTCTGAAAGAATTATACTTTGGGAGCCCAAAATGAAATTCAAAGCTTTTAACAGGGCAAATACACAGGTTACACTACATCCTTTTGTGTTTATTTTAATACTAGGGTCGCAAAACTTTTACTCAAGTTTTATAAAATATATTTGACACCAGAATTTTTATTTAAAACTGATTAACCCTTTATCTACTGACGGTACTTGTAATTACCATTAAAATAACGCGTTATAAAATTCATTTATAAATTTCAAATATTAAATAAATGTCTCGCGCAGATACATTTTTACATTTAAACTGTCAATATTATTATTCGGCCATTTTAAATAATACGTAATTTCCTCCATTTACGACTTTTAACGCATATTAATGAATTTATTATTTAATTTTTTTTCCTCTTTTAAAATTCACGTGTATAGATTTATGACGTAATTTTCAATATTTTCCTGCTTTTAACATTTAATCATTTAATTCTAATTTGAAAGTTGTGGCGTTTGACCTTTTAATTCTGTTGTTTCTAAACATGTTTTTGAACTAGACCATTAAGTCTAGTGGAAATTCTCTAATTACCTAAAATTTAGACAATTTTATGCTGAACATTTTAGTTTCTGATTCATATAGCAGGGATGCAAACGCTATGTCACAAATGGCTGATTTTCACCACTAATTTTTAATAGTAGTCTTCACCTTCTTAAATCTCAGAAATTCTGTTATTAAATACAGGGCTTAACAGGTCCATCTTTTTAAGGGGGTAGGACACCTTTAAACCACCAAAATTTTCGAATATTTTTTTAATAGATATTTTGATTCCGTAACTATTTCTGAACAATATGCAAAAAACCGCATTAAAAAATTCCCATTAGTTTACTAATTATGGCAGTTTTATTATGACTACATATTAAAACTACATAGGAAAATTAAACTTTGCGTTGTGTTTATTGAAAACGATGAATTTTGATATTGCGCGCAGTGTTACTAAAAAACTATGCATGGCAATCAAGAGAATTTTTTACCACATATTCATTTCTGTATTATCTACAACTTAAAACCAGAAAAATGTAAAATATTATTTTTTTCCGTTTTTGTATTATGGAAATATTTTTCAAAAAGTGAAAATTTTTAATTATTTGTTTATTTTTTAATTTAGCCAATATTTTTTACAAATATTCTGGTTTTAGTATAAAGGTAACACTATTATGTATTTATTTTCACCAAAATTTCCTCTTTATATGCATATTTTCAGATTTTATCATGCGCGCAAGATTTTTTTCTCTTATTACCATATATTTTTTAACTTATCATTTCAATATTTATTTGCGAATTTACAAGTATATATATATATTTAAATATAAATTTAAATATGAGCATTATATTTGAATGAAGTTTGATTTTGATTTATTACATAAGTTTTGAAGCTTGGAACATAGTGATATTTTTTCTTTTTCGACTTTTTCAAAGGTATCCTACCCCGTTAAAACCAGTAATTTTTTAGAAAAAAATTCGTGGTGGGTTTCAACAACAATTGCAAAGGGGACGCTCTTCTTGATATGTTTCTACGAAATTTATAAGGAAGATTTTTCTTAAAATTAAACTGGTGTTCAAAAAACGGACCGAGTGGGAGCCTTGTGGTCGCTAGTGGCGTAGTGCTTGCATCCCAGATCTTGATAGGTATAAAAACAAACAGCTACAGCATCTTCCGTAAAACATGTTTTCAGTAAAAAAAAGGTTATGTGATTATTAAAGATAGCTACCCCAAAAAACTATAAGGATTAAAAAATAAATTATAATAAAGGTTTTAAACTAAAAAAAAACTATGAAGAAAACTTGGTTAAAAAATTTGGAAAATTAAAAATGTCGAGCAACACCACTTTGGTGATTCGAAATGTATTGACCCATATAGTTTTTTTTTAGTATAAATTGATATAGTCTTTTCTCACGTTGATTATTTTTTGTTTATCTCTTCATTATTGTTTTATGTAACTGAATTGTAATATGTGTTCACACCCTGAGCTTATACTAAATATATAAAGCTGTAAAGCGTAACTTCCTGGAGTGGCTATCCTGTTATAAATTTATCTATCTATATTTGAGCATTATATTTGAAGCACTCGTTATTATATGCAATTCCCCTTTAAGGGGACCAGGAAAGCAAAATTCAACCAAAGAATCAATTTTTACTTTTTTATATCATTAAATAGTTTAAACTTTTATCTTTCCAACGATGTGTCATACATGTTTATACATAAAAAAATAAATGTTGAAATTATTCATTTTTTCTAAGAGTACTTCACAGCTTAATGGCCATTTAAATCTTTAATTGACTTTTTCTTAAAACTTGGATTTTTCATGCTTATGTTCCTTTTTTTTCAATATCTATTAAACTTAAGAACTCAATTTTTATTTAATACTGATATTATGCTATAGTGTATACTTTAACACATGGATTTAAGGATTTGTTGAGAATTGTTTATTTTAGGCAGTGAAATCTTACCAAAAATGCTAATTTAATAAAATAATCTTTAAAAAAAAATAAAAAAAAAATAAAATTAACCGACTTAAAAAAAAAGCACTAAAAAGAATTAAATAATTCTTTAAACTTCTCTATGACGAAGCGTTATCCAATAATCGCACACCGGATATCATGTATCGGCATAAAAACGTTAAATTTAATGTATAGAATTTAATATCTACCAAACATGGGTTTTCTAGAGAATATTTTTTACAAAAGATTAATTTGCATATTTATGATTTAATTTACGAATATATACATATAAAAAGTAATCAATTACTTTTTGAAGTTGGTGCCAACCTATCTTAAGTACAGTAAAATTGTGACTATATTGTAGCTATTACCATGAATAAAGTGATGATGGAAAATATGATGCAAAATTTAAAAATGCTCTATTTCTTCAGCAAATTATTTGTTTAATCATTATCGATTGTGAATGTTTGGCACCAACTTCAAAAAGTAATTGATTACTTTTTATATGTATATATTCGTAAATTAAATCATAAATATGCAAATTAATCTTTTGTAAAAAATATTCTCTAGAAAATCCATGTTTGGTAGATATTAAATTCTATACATTAAATTTAACGTTTTTATGCCGATACATGATATCCGATGTGTGGTTATTGGATAACGCTTCGTCATTAGAGAAGTTTAAAGAATTATTTAATTCTTTTTAGTGCTTTTTTTGAAGTCGGTTAATATTTTTTTTGAAAAGATTATTTTATTTCCTACTTTTTAGTTATTCATACCGTAACACATAATTATCCGGATTTCAACATCTGCTGAATAAGTAAATAATTTGTCAAAGAAATTATAATTTACAAAAACTATTTATTAAACAAATAGTTTTTAATAAATTCTTTATAATTTCAATAAAAGTATTGACTTTATTAGCATTTAATACTTCTGATATTTTTTTAAACAAGTACATTATATTCACAACAGTGTATAACTATTTATTGATCACATACACCCGACTTGTGTGCTTGACATAAGGGGTCCGCTCATAAGTCATCGTTAATATACAAGGAGGAAATAGCACAAGGACTTTGAGCTTTGAGGGGGGGCGGGGTTCTAGATAGCACAAGGAAATTTACAACACCAGAGAATTACATCTGGGAGCTCCACAAAGAGTGTGCAACGGAGCCAGCGAGATTTGAACCCGCAGTCCAACTACGCTCTCAACCGATTAGCGGTGTGGTGCCTTATGGTGTTATTACACGTCAAAATTGCAAGCGACTAAAAATCGCCTGCAACTGTCCTATTTTCCGCTTACGACAGCCACCTTTTACGTTTTCCAAACATTTCATTGGCTGTTCGGGAAAAGGCTTTTCCATTGTCAGATTTCCAAGCATTTGATTGGCTGTTAGTGGCGTCTCGCTTCGTTTCAGGTGTCTTTGACGCTCCGACAGAAAAAGTTGCTTGCTTTCGAAGCGACTCTCCTGGAGCCATAGGAATAACATGGAGATGCCTGGAATTTCAAGGACTTTGACTCCTCGTGTAATAACACCATTAACCATTCAGCTACGGTCTACATTAAAGAATTATTTTTTGTAGGACTCCGTTGTCAAGAAGAAAAATGCAGACTATGTAGTAATATTTGTATTGACTCTTCAAGTATATTGACCAGGACCCAGATATATTTTTCACGGTTAGCGAAATGAGATTGACCAATCAGAAGCCTCCCTTTTTCCGAACTTGTAATTTTTATAGAGTGTGTACTTTTAAATTTCAAAAATTCTTCTGTCAAATAAAACAAAATTTTCTGTACTAAAATACTGGCTTCCAAAAAGTTGTAAACTTGTCAGGTTTGAAAATGTGGTCCAGGGACCACCGTGGCTGAGTGGTCAAGGCATCACACTGCTAATCGCTTGAGAGCGTAGGTGGCTGCGGGTTCGAATCCCGCTGGCTCCGTTGCATAGTCTTTGTGGAGCTCATGGATGTAATTCTGCGGTGCTGTAAATTTCCTTGTGCTATCTCGTATTGACGATGACTTATACGCCGGCGCTTGACGCCAAGCACACAGGTCAGATATATTCAATAAACCAATCATGTGGTCCCATAATTCTACATTATTCTTTTCCGATAATATCCATCAATTTTTTCCTTATGTAAGGTGCCTCTATTTAAGAGTGGTGACATACAATGCTCAGACTCTGTTTATACATACGTGTTTGCCTACACTATGGCAAAACTAGACATTTTCTATTCCAGAACTTGGCGATCTCCGCTTGGACAAGTTTGATTATACGAGTGGAGGGCAATTTAACAAGCATTAGTTTGGCAATAATGGCAAACTCCTCAAGATTCATGGCGATAACTTTTGTCTAGAATCTATCAATCAATAATTTTTTTTCGTATGTTACCATTCTCATACCAATACTCCCCATATTTAGGCAGTAAATACACCAGAAATGAGCGTCAATGATTAGGTGTTTAGTCTGAATCTGATAACCGAAGACAGTGCTGCTACACATAAGAAGGCACTTTTATGTGTACTGTATATGGAGGCACTTTGTAGTGTACCGACTAATACAAACACTTTGCTAAACTCTGATGTATAAGGTCACTTTGCTATTGAATGGACTTTATTCCAAATCTGGGTTCGAGGCTGAAAAAAGTCACGTGATACCGGTAATTTACCCAAAGAACTTCTAACTGATAAGAAGGGAGGCTACTACTGCTTTCCGCATGAACTGTTTCACTGGCTGTCGAGGGTTTTTCATTACGTCTACGGGGCCTTCCCTTCTTTACGCTAGAAGTTTTTACCTTGACCACGTGATCAAAACGCAGATGGAATATCCTCCATTGTAAGCTTTTTGATCCCCACTTTCGACGACGGTTAGGATCGTTTTAGATATTTGGGTTTTTCTGAATGCGGCATATTTTTTAGACAAGATCTCGCCCTTCGGAAAGTTTCCGCATCCAGTAATCTATAAGGTCCGCATCGATACCTACGGACAACAAAATTGGGCGAGGAAAAGCTGACAATCCATCAATAAAGTTTACACATCAGAGCGCGACAATGTGCTTTGAGAGAAACTTATGTCCAAACTATAGCAAACTTAGGCATTTTCTATTATATAACTACAGCATCCAGAATATATAGTGTGGAAATGGGCTATTCCAGTAATACTTAAAAAAAGGCTAAAATATTGGATCCCTTAAATGTCAAAGGATACTAAAAACCAATGAGTCGATTAAAGCGATATCTGCAGGATATTTTCTAAAACTCCAAGACGTTTTCGTCTAGACACTGTAATAATACGATGTTTACTTTGAAATCTGAAAATATATCGCAGGTGTCGCTGCGATCGGCACCCTTGATTTCAGCGTCATTGCATATTTAAGGAATACAACTTTTTAGCGCTGCTTGGATAGCAGATTTCTACACTATGTATTCTAGACGCTGTAATTTGGTCCAGCTCTAGATGCTGTCTAGCTCTAGATTGTAAGCATGTTTACAATGCCTACTGGGTTCAGATCGTGAACCGTTCTCATTGTTTCCCCAGATTCAGATATCCAGAACATACTGACTTACTATCGCAGTAGTACAGCGTCTAGAATACAATGTGTGGAAATCTGCTATTCAAACAGCGCTAAAGAGTTGTACCCCTTAAACGTGCAATGATGCTGAAATCCAGGGAGCCGATCTCAGCGACATCTGCGATATATTTTCAAATTTCAAAGTAAACTTATCTTATTATTATAACGTCTAGACCAAATCGTCTTGGAGTTATAGAAAATATCCTGCAGATGTCGCTGTGATCGACTCATTGGATTTCAGCATAGTTTTACATTTAGGGGATCCAATATTTTAGCAACTTTTTTAAGCATTACTGGGATAGCCGATTTCCACATTATATATTCTAGACTTTATAGCAGTAGTACTTGGAAAGTACTAAAATATTGTATCCCTTAAATGTAAAACGATGCTGAAATACAAAAAGTCGATCGGAGCGACATCTGAGGATATTTTCTAAAACTCCAAGACAACTTGGTCTAGACGCTATTATAGTACAATGTTTCCATTGAAATTTGAATATATAACGCAGATGTCGCTGCGATCGGCTCATTGGATTACAGCATCATTGCACATTTAAGGGATACAATATTTTAGTGCTGTTTGGATAGCAGATTTCCACACTATTTATTCTAGGCGTTGTACTTGTGCTCTGATACATAAGGAACTGTAAAGGTTGATTTTCAACTTTTCGACACCGACTTCCGATATCGATTTGTATCTATGTGGGCCTTCCGGTTTGGTGGATGACAGAATGGCCAGTATACACATAGATTTTTCGCTCTTAGCGAAACGAGATCGACCAATCAGAAGCCTGCATTTTTGCAAACAGCGAAAAGTTCGCAAAACTGCAGGCTTCTGATTGGTCAATCTCGTTTCACTACCAGCGAAAAATCTATCTGGATCTCGGCCCTTGTCCAGCTAAGTTTTCGCACTTTGAAAGATCTCGTATCTCTGTAACAGTATCAAAGATGAGCGCTTATAATCAGGCGACTGCTTCAAAAAGGATTTAAATTTTAAAGTTTTTATTTTTTTTAAAAAATTTCTAATCATGAGATTTTGATCAAATTGGAATGGGACCAAATGGGGGACTTAGACATTCAAACAAAAAAAAAATTATCAAAATCGGTCATATTTAAGAAAGTTATGCGTGAACATGGGCAAAACATACATACAGGTTGAACTGATAACCTCCTTCTTTTTGAAGTCGGTTAAAAATGACTTTCAATAAATAATTAATAATTAATTTTGAGTTTCACTTAGAAAGAAAGTGGTCTGTTAAAATACGTAAATCATTATTTTAAATACTCTAAAAAATTTAGACCTCTATCTTTCACCATTTCTGAGAAAAAGGTACATAAAGCTGGTGAGTTTAACATGGCGGATATAGGGCTATCCCCATCCCCTTAAGAAAAAGTAGATTCAAATTCTCGTATTTTTGTCCAGAACTTTTTTAAATACATTCTCAGAAAAATTCGTCTTTATACACTAAATTATTCGTCATTTTAAACAAATAATTTCCGTACTCCTAGAAAACATGCTTTTATCGTTAAATCTTTCCGGAAGTCTGAAAAACAATGGAAAATTCCTTTTATTCCTTGCACGCATGCGTATTGGCTGTATTAATACCAAAATTCGAATTTATTTTTAAAATGAAAAACCAAACATTCAATAAATTAAAATTTCTAGTTTATTTAAAAACATACAAACAAAAATAATGCTTTCGAATTTAATTTAGTAGCAATTTTCTTATTCATTTAAACTTATTCGCAATTTATTTTTCAGAGTATTAAAAAATATTAGCATGTAAAATATAGTCTGAACGAACGCATTAAAAAAATATATAGTAGATCAAGCAACTTAAAAAAAATCGATTTTATCCAGAAAAGCAAACCTTTCTTCTCAAATTTAATTTAAAACACAATATTCATATTTAACGTCAAACAATCAAATCATGTTTTATTAAAAATATGTCTAATATGCAATAATTTTTATCCTCTATTATTCTATAAGTGTTAAAACATCAACCATTATTTCATAACGACGAAAATGTCCCTGAAATTAAGTTTAAATTTCCGAGCTTTCTGAACAAGAAATTTAACAAGCTTTAGCAATCCCCCATTTGAAGAAACCCATATCTTCATTTTAAACTCGTCCTCTTCAAAGGAATCGCTAGCGGAGTGATTAGGATACTCGATTCAAAACGCGCGGTCCCAGGTTCAAGGACATGCACGGAAAAATAAAAGAAGTATTTTTTAAAAGATCCATTTTTCAGATTACGGAAACTTTCTGTCCTAGAACGGAAAAAAAGAACGGAAATTTCTTCAATTGGCGGATATTTTCTTTCTCCTCACAGAGAAAAAAGAAAAGGACAATCTTCAATTCTCGGATATATTCCGGCAGCAGTGCTGCCAGGAATATTTCCGGGAATTGAAGAAAGTATTTCTGAGAGTGCAGTATAACTGAAATAAGATTGAAAGTTGGAACTTTTCGGTTAGCCGTTCTCCAGTGTTATATATACATATATATACATACATATATATGTATATATACATATATGTTCCATTATTAGATCTAATTCCGCGATTTCCTTATCTTATTTTAAATTACTACTTTATATTCACTAAATCTTTATTATTAAATAATCTCTTTCGTTAACTCTGTTAAATTCCCTTTAATTTAATGTCTGACTTGTCTTAATCGCTTAAATATTACGCTTTTAGTATTCTTAAATTAAATGTTCCATTCCCGCGCTTTTTTCTTTCGAGAATATTCTTTTAGCTTCCATTTTTATTTTCCAGTGCATTGCTGAGGCTATCCTTTTCCCCTTCAAATTCATCCGCGTGCTCTGTCCGCACTCTTTATATGACGTGACATTCTTAATTATTCATTGGTTGAGAGCGCGACCTACGTCATATTTGTATTCTTACACGTGAGGAACAAAAAGTTGATACTCGCTGTGTTTCAGCAGACTTTGAAAGATTTGAGTCGATTTTCCAGTTTACATCCATCCCCTGGTCACCGTCCTTTTATTCGATTATCTGGAACTTTGTTTAAACCTAATTACTATTACGGAGAGATGGCTAATTATCTTGGTGGAAACTGCACCTTTTGCAAGATGTTCTAATAAAGTGCTTAGCTGATATTATGAGTTATTTCAATTTCTTCTGGGGAAACTTCACGGAACGATGTATTCCATTGTTTTCACTCGACAACTGCATTTCAACAATTTGTTCTACTAATATAACAGATTCGAATTATCTGTTCTGACCACTTCTTTTACGCCATTATCGCTGGATGTGATCCACAACTACTATCGTGACAGCCAGTACGGCATTTTCAACGATAAAGCCAATCCAATGTTGCTAGAATGCAACGTATATACATACATATACAGGGTGATTAATAAATATCGAAACAATAGGCTATTTCCTTAAATATTGTCCCTAGACCCATACTTCCAATTGCAAAGTTTCATAAGAAAAGGTGCAAAATTTAATGACATAAGTTGCAATTCCATTGGGGGGTCTATTTGAAAAAATACGAAAATTAAATTTTTATACGGCCCCCGTAGTGTAAAAATTCCAATCAGGAAGACTTTCCTTATCCATTCCTGAATTAAACACAAAAAAATTGCATCTTCATATCTGAAAAACTCGCAGAGTTATGGCCGTTTAAATAATTCATCAGGTTTTAAGGGATTAGACACAAATTGAAAAGCGTGCAATCCAAGAAGCAATGTTACTTTAAGAGTTCTAGGAAACATGTACAAAATATACTTCTTGAGTTAGAATTCTGATTTTTTTTTCATTTTTTGTGATGGTTAATCATATAATTTGCAAACAAAATCACATCCTAATATTTCTCATAAAGTTTTTAAAAAATTTAAATGATTAGGATTTTTAAAGTGGATTTAATTTAAAATCTTTATAACTCAAAACATTATTCATCGGATTTCAATTTTTTTTTCATTTAATTAAAGAGGAAAGTATAATTTTAGTTTTGTTTCAGGATTTTTTTAAATATTAATTTAAAAAATTATAAAAATCCTAACATGCCGATTAGGAGTTTTTCATATTTTAGATCTCACAAATTCAGGATTTTTATCGTCCTGGCGAGGTCGTTAAAAAAGTCTGTACTGCAGGGCTGGGCCAGACACGTTATTGGCGACTTTTTTCTGAAGACTCGGCCAGGCCGGGCCTAACGTATTTTTTCATACCGATCCGGGTGTTGGTGTGATTTATGACGGTCAATTATCTACACGAGGGATATGGAACCGAAGGGGGGAGTGCCTTCCGTGGAGGTCTTTCTAAGGAAAAAAAACCCGTATTTACGCAAGGATATCCAATGTTAGAAGAAAACCACTGAAAACTCCGAACGATGGGGCCGAAGGGCGCGATTGGTTTCAAACCCAGCACCTCCCGTCTACTAGCTTTGAGAGCAGAACCTCTCGGCCACTGGTTATACCGAACCGTGACAGGCTTCCTTATTCCTATGTCTCCCTGGGCGAAATTTTCAGTCCCGATCTCGAGACAACCCGTATTAAAAGTATTACCTCTGACTGACCTAATCCGTGCAAAAATAACTAAAATTTGGCTCAGCCCAAAGACTATTACAACAAATGCATATATTTTTAAATGGCCATTATTTTACAATAAAACTTTAAAATTCGTATTTTTAAAGGATAGTAGATTTTAAGGCAAAAAAATTAAAATACAGCAAAATTAGTGAAAAAAATCTGCCTATGACAGAATCCTTTCTTAAACGGAAAAATCTGTTGATCCACGGAAAATGAATATAATAATACCTGAGAAAAAATAGACTACATTTACAAGAGAACTTGTCTATAACGATTTTTTTTCTTTCCTATGTGATTCCATCTTAAAAGATTAGCATTTTTATAGCATTTATAGCATTTTTTATTGTCTCCAACGCATGGAATATGGATTAACGATATTAAAGGATAAGAGAATGATTTACATATAAATAGAGATTCATTAATTAAACAAATAATCACAGCTTTTGGCACTTCTTTAAAAATAATAATTATAAAAATGAAAAAAGAAAAGATATAACAAGTATTTTTGGTCAGAACTTCTCCATACGAAACAACTTTTAACCATATTGATGTAAAAAACTATGTAGAAATTCAGACAGGCCGGGACAGGCTACGATTTGAACTTTTTTCCCAGGCCAGGCAGGGCCGAACTTTTTTTCCTATGGGTCCGATCGGGACCGGACCTAGATATTTCGACCCGTGCAGATCTCTAGTGCAGACCACCAGCATACTTTGAAAACAAGTTTAACGTAAAATCTATACGCTGCCTATTTTATGTCCAAAGGAGAGGCACTGTCTTATATCGACTTTTAATAATGTACAATTTGTGGATGATCCCTATCATGCATTCAAAACGAGTCAAAAACTCGTCGCTCAGAGGCATGGATAAATGGTGTAAGTCACGAATTTTGGATTTTGATATCTCTGCAAATTTTGAAGAATTCGAAATGAATTTTTTTGTGTTTAATTCAGGAATGGATAAGGAAAAATTTCCTAATTGGGAATTTTACTCTACGGGGCCGTATAAAAATTTAATTTTTGTATTTTCTCATATAGACCCCCTATGGAGTTCAAACTTATCTCATCAAATTTTGCACCTTTTTTCTATAAAACTTTGCAAATTGGAAGTATGTGCCTAGGGGCAATACTTAAGGAGATAGCCTATTGTTTCGATATTTATGAATCACCCTGTATATGTATATATACACACACACATATATATATATATATCTATATATTTATATATATACATACATATAGTGTATATATGTATACATGCATACATTTATGCATACATACATACATGCATACATACATGCACACACACTATATATATATGTATGTATATGTATATATGCATACATTTATATATATGTTACGGCCAAAACCCGGAGCTTGGCCAATACGCGAATTGGCCGGCCAATTCGGGAACTGGCCGAGATTCTTGGCCAAAACCCGAAATACCTGAAATGAACAGCGTATTTCGGGTTTTGGCCGGCCAATTCGCGAACTAGCCGGGAAGCTTTGGCCAGTATACGAAGTGTTCAGCAATGGGTATCCACAGCCGGTAATGTGTTTCTTTTAGCTTTCATGCAACCATGCATATGATCTACAAACCAGGTAATACACAACAAATAAATTAAATTTTAAAAGCCTATCACAGCTGAAAACGCACATCAAGCAATAATGGGTCATAGCCAATCCACTAACCAAATTATTTGAATAACTCTCCAAATAAACGACAAATTCTACCTAGTCAATAATCTATAGAAAACATGTTGTAGAGCATATGAGTAATGTATAACAGTTTCATTATGTTTGAAGTAGTGTAACGTCGTTAAAATACCCTATAAACGATTTTTTCACATATATCATAACTCTTTATCGGAATATTTTTGGGCGTCCCTATAAACGAACTATAATGGCTACTTAATCAATACTCAACAACAAAAGCATATTGCTCTCCACACGTGTAAAGTATGTGGATTTTATTATGTTTGAAATAGGGTGACATCATTTAAGTGCACTAAAAATGTTCTTTCACAATTCACTGGAATGTAACGAAATACTTTTGAGTATCTCTGTAAAGAAACTATAATTGCTACTTATTTCATATACTTTAGATAACAGTTTGTTGTCCATCTTAATGATGCATACTAATTTTATTATAATTGAGATAATGTAACGACATTAAAATACACCGGAAAAACTTATCTCATTCATGATATTGTAATGAAATACTTTTGTGTGTCGCTGTAAATTAACCAAAAAATAGTACACACTTTACTTTCAAAACCGAAATTAATTTATAAACCTAAATAATATAACAATTACAAGTCAATCTGAGTCTTTACTCGAGTTAGAGCACGGACAGGCAGACGGCCAGACAAATTGAATTCATAAACCCTTTCAACTATGTTAGACTATAAAAAGTAACAATTGGTTTCTATATACACATTTCGCGAACTGGCCGATCGCGTATGGCCACTTCGCGAACTGGCCGATCGCATCTGGCCAGTTCGGGGATTGGCCGGCCAATTCCCGAATTGTCCAGTCAGTTTAAAGCGTTGTTAGCCAGTTCGCGAATTGGCCGGCCAGTTCGGGTTTTGGCCAATTTCGGGTATTGGCCGTAACATATACATATATTTGTATACTATATAACACTGTAACCCGGCTAAACGAAAAGTAACTGAAAGTTTTCCGACTATCTTTATTAATCCTAGTAATTTTTTGTTTCCTGTTACAGGAAGAACCTCCCGATTACGATGTGTCCCGTATCATGACACCAGTAGCTCTAATGTGGTCTACGAATGATAAAATAGCAGACGCCAAAGACGTCGAGTATCTTCGTGGAAATATCAAGTCTTTAGTTTTCGATTATAAAGTTCCGTATCCTTACGATCACTTCGATTTTATTCTGGCACTTAATGCAGCCGACATGATCAATATACCTATTATCCAACTGCTTTCGCAATCTAAAATATAGAGACAATGAAAATATGTGCCAGAAAGGGCGGATGACAGCAAATAACCACTGTGCCTTCCTGGATTTTGAAATTTAATTAACTTTATTTGTGTTATTGGTGATGGTTTTGAAAATAAAAAAGTTAAATTGCTTGTTCTGAAGCAGCTTAATATAGACAAAGGATATAAACGGAACTGAATATTTTGTTTTAAAATTAATTTAATTTCAGATTATTAAGTGAAAAATAATAAACATATATTTTGCTTTAACACTAGAACGCCCGGAAATTTTACTCAAGTTTCATAAAAATATTTGACACCGCAGAATTTTTATTTAAAATTATTTGACTGATTTATGTAACCTAAATCTGCGTGGTTTAAATTTAACTTATTTTATGAAAGAATTTCCGTTTCCAGTTGACATTTAATCATACGGTCGGAGTCGGATCGACTCCTTCCGGGCGTTCTAGTGTTAAAATTAATTTAATTTAAGATTCTTAAGTCAAAAATATTAATCATAAATTAAACAAGCAAACAAACAAAAAGAAGGTGGGGGGAGGTAGAAAAAGTTCTAATATCACAGAATACGAGAGTAATTTTTATATAATTTAAAATTAATTTAATTTCAAAATATTAAGTTATATAAGCAATGGACATTAATAATGAGAATAGTAATTTAATAAAATAAAATAACAGATTACGACTTTAAATATCAATATTTAAATTTAGTTACATTATTTACATTTAAGGGGACAAGGGACCTTAAAATCCTTAAAAATATTTTTTTTTATTTTTTGTAAATTTCACCTAATTATTATTCAAGGGTACTTTATATGCATTATAATATGCATTTATCACAAAAAAAAAAATATATATTTTTATGAAAAAAATGTAATTTTACGCTTCGTCTTAGAAATCTTCGAAATGTCGCTTGCGCATTCCATATCAATGAAAATCCCCAATATTTTTTATAAAAGTCTGTTTTATAAATATAAATAAAATAGAGCGTCGAATTTTATATATTTGAATTTAAAGGTTAAAAAAAAATTAAAAATTTTGAAATTTTTTCGAAAAAATTTCAAAATTTTTCATTTTTTTTAAACTTTTAAATTCAAATATGTAAAATTCGATGCTCTATTTTATTTATATATATAAACCAAACTTTTATTAAAAATATTGGGGATTTTCATTGATATGGAACACGCAGGGGGCATTTCAAAGATTTCTAAGACGACGCGTAAAATTCCACTTTTTTTATAAAAATAAATTAAAAATTTTTTTTTTGTGATAAATGCATGCCATAATGCATATAATGTACCTTTGAGTAATATTTAAGATAAAATTTACAAAAAATAAAAAAAAATTGAAAAATTTTGAAATTTTTTCGAAAAAATTTCAAAATTTTTCATTTTTTTTTTTAACCTTTAAAGTCAAATATATAAAATTCGATGCTCTATTTTATTTATATATATAAATCAATTTTTTATAAAAAATATTGGGGATTTTCATTGATATGGAATGCGCAGGGGGCATTTCGAAGTTTTCTAAGACGACACGTAAAATTCCATTTTTTTCACAAAAATAAATTTTTTTTTAAATTTTTTTGTGATAAATCCATGCCATAATGCATATAATGTACCCATGAATAATATTTAAGATGTAATTTACAAAAAGTAAAAAAAAAATTGAAAAATTTGGAAATTTGGAAATTTTTTCGAAATTTTTTTTAAAATTTTCATTTTTTTTTTTACCTTTAAATTCAAATATATAAAATTCGATGCTCTATTTTATTTATATATATAAAACAGACTTTTATAAAAAATAATGGGAATTTTCATTGATATGGAATGCGCAAGCGACATTTCGAAGATTTCTAAAACGACACGTAAAATTCCCTTTTTTTCTCAAAAATAAATTTTTTTTTAATTTTTTTTGTGATAAATGCATGCTATAATGCATATAATGTACCCTTGAATAATATTTAAGGTGAAATTTACAAAAAATAAAAAAAAAATATTTTAAGGTCCCTTGTCCCCTTAAACAATGAAAGCTAACTTCACTGATATATACAATGTATGCTAAACGATATACTATATTGCATAAAAATGAACTTTATTTTGTTTTTTTTATGACATAAAAAATTCCATAACTATATATTTATAAAATATTATATAAAAGTTAATTGAAAAATTTCACTTAAAATTTCACTTATACACAGTGGCAAATAATTGTATATTATATTTAATAATTATTGTTTGAAAAATTTCAGTGAAATAAAAGTATTATAATAAAAGTTATTTTTATTTTATTGTATACACATCTTTTATTGTTTTAATTTAATAATATTTTTTGTTGCAACTTATTTTGACGTTGTCACGCTTGCAATTAGCAGAGAGAAAAATTCGGCTCACAACTGAAAGTCTGCACGGGCCGAATTTTCAGGACAAGTCCCGGGCCGCCCCGAACAAAAGCTATCTTCATCTTATCAGTGTAAAATTAAAAGTTCGTCCCGGGCCCGATTCGTTTGATTGCCTAAGAGGGACTTCTCAGACAAGGAAACCAAGTCTGTAGAGCATAGTGTGTTACGAATTCTCACCTGTTTGCTTTGGGGAGAAATCTAAAAATAGCCGAGATCACGTGACTCGGTACTTGTGGCGCCAGAGCCCGCGAATAAACTGTCTGATTCATGCTAGAATTTTTTTTATAAGTATTAAAACTTGAATTGTGCTCGATCAGGAAAAAATGTTTCCTCGGAATTGTAAATACAGGTTGTTTATAAAGTCCCGGACCCATTTTGATGTTTAATAACTCATAAAACAATGAAGATATAAACAAAGTTATGGCATTTATTGATGGAATAACTCATATATTTTCCTTTTCAGGTTTGAATATCTTTACTTTTGTAAATATATGTCTGCGCGTCTGGTTAATTTTAGATAATTTCATTTTCCAGTCTAAATATCTGTACTTTTCTAAATATCGTCTGCTTATTAATTGCATTTTTCTCTCTTTTGTTTTTGGCAACTATTGCAATGTTATGTTTACCTTTGATGTGTTTGTTCTATGTTACTTTTGTATGTGATGTTTTATTCGAGCGGATATTAAGGAGAAAGCACACCACAAGAGAAAGCACAGATTTTATGGTGGTTCATAGAAACAAAATCGATAGTGCAAGCACAGAGAAATTGCAGAAGAATTTACCAAAAAGATCCTCCATCCAAAAGCAGCATCTTACGGTGGAAAAGAATTTTCTAGAAACTGGAAGTATCGCAGATAAGAAACGTTCCGGACGTCCCTGCACAAGTGATTTTGATGTTGAGCGTGTCAGAGAGACATTTTTACACAATCCTAGAAGATCTGTGAGATCAGCGGCAAGAGAATTGGCTATGCCAATTCCGACGGTGTACAAGGTTATTAAGAAAAAATTAAGACTGCATGCATACAAAGTTCAAATTGTTCAAGTTTTGGAACCGGACGATAGGCCCAGGAGGATAGCGTTTGCATCAGATATGCTAAGGAGAATAGAAGATGATGCTGATTTTCTGAAGCGCATAATGTTCTCCGACGAAGCATCCTTTCATGTTTCTGGCATTGTTAATCGCCATAATATGCGCATATGGGGATCTGAAAACCCCCATGAATACCGTGAGGCAGTAAGGGATTCCCCAAAGATTAATGTGTGGTGTGGACTAATGCACGACCGAGTCATTGGGCCTTTCTTTTTTACAGAAGAGACGGTCTCATCAGTCGTATACTTAGACATGTTGGAAAACGTCGTATTTCCACAACTAGAAGAGCTTCAGCCACATGTCATTTTGCAACAAGATGGTGCATCACCTCATTGGGGTACCATCGTTCGTACTTCTTTAAATGACCATTTTCTAGGAAGATGGATTGGGCGAGGAGGCCCAATTCCTTGGCCACCCAGATCACCTGATATAACGCCGCTGGACTTTTTCCTTTGGAGATTTGTAAAGGACAATGTTTACAGGAGGAGAGTGTCAAACATTGATGACTTAAAAGCCAGAATTACAACCGCAATAGCCTCTGTGGATGCCGACATGCTTGCCGCTACCTGGCGTGAAATTGACTATCGACTTGATATTCTCCGTGCGACGAAGGGGGCACACGTGGAAGTTCATTGACAAGGGTCATGAAACTTTTTGAGTCTATCTAACCATTTATGTTATTAAGTTTAATCTATCTTTATTATTTTATGAGTTATTAAACATCAAAATGGGTCCGGGACTTTATAAACACCCTGTATTTATATTAACAAGTGTGATTTAATGTAGTGAAAGTAATGCTTGAATTAGTATAACTAGAAGGTTCAGAAATCTTTTTATGTTTGGCCGAGATTGCGTATTTATCTCATTCTCGGAATTTATGATCTTATTTAAATGTTAAATATTAAATGTGCAATGTGTCGTCTTGCTGTGCTGTAAAAAATAAAAGATGAAAAGACCATCAAGATTAATTATTTAAAAGGAATCACCTATGATTACAGCGAAATATGTTTTTTTCTCGGATTAATTTTATTGCTACGAATGATATTTCTCGATTGTTTTGAAAATGAATACGTTTTATAGTGTCCCTCCCGGTCGCCTTTATTAAGGTTTAAAAAAAAAAATTCAGTTTTCAGCCAGAGCTGAAGCCGCCAAAATCGCGACAATGGGCGATATTTCCATAAAATTCAGGGCGGCCCCAATGAATACAATATTTGATCGATACTTAATATAAATAAGAGATAATATAAATAATACAAATAAATAATAAGAGATAATATGAATAATACAAACTTTAAACCATGCTTAGAAAAGTTATTAAAGCTTTTAAATACCACTAAAATTTCCTTTCAACACCAATACAAGATGTTTTATGATACATTACCGCCCACGAAAATAAAGAAATAAGAAATATGCTGACGAGTTATAATTTTTGAATCAGCATTAAAATTTTGGAATTAAAACATTGAAAGAGTAAAATTTAAGTTTAAGTATTATTTATAAGTTTTAGAATAATAGTTATGTTAATGGTTGTAATCAATAATAATAATCCAAATAATACTCAAATTAAATATCAAGTAAAACACTAAATGGTATCTCCCCTCCATCTCCCAATAAGAAAAGAAAAGTTAAGTTATGACAGTTAAATGAAGTTTATACAATTTGAATTTCAATAATAAAAAGAAACCCTTAGAATGTGGAGGGGAAATTAACCACTTTATAACACATTCATACCCACACAAAACGTTTAAAATTCACTGTAATAAATTTTTTTAGTTACAGTAATCAGTTAATAACAGTTTTCACTGTAATAAATTTAATTAACTGTATTTGTTTTATTGGTGATAGTTTTGAAAATAAAAAAAGTTAAATTGCTTATTTTGAAGCAGCTTAATATAATTAAAGACAAAGGATATAAACGGAACTGAATATTTTGTTTTAAAATTAATTTAATTTCAGATTATTAAGTTAAAAATAATAAACATATATTTTGCTTTAAAATAAATTTTTGTATTTACAACATTTTTAAGTTAGAAATTTAAACGATGAACTAGGATAATGAAATTAAAGTATAAATATAATGAAATATAATTAAATGAACACTAATGAACAAAATGAATAATGACAGAAGTAATATGATGAAGTGGTTAAGATTCACCTAAAGCATTCTTTGAAGTAATTTGAATGCTGTATAACTAAAGCTAATAACAATATTATATTTAAACACAAAAAGTACAATATAATACTTGCCCATCCTCCAAAAGACTTGACGTGACAAGCTTTTTTCACAAGACAGATATAATATTTAGTGACATGAAAAGACGAGGTAAGAGATGAAATGAATAAGCGATTGACTTAAATTTAGTTTGAAAAATTTGGAGGAAGGAACAATTATGGTCTATTTACAATAAACATTATACAGGGTTACATTGCTGAAGCTTGTTGTTGTTTTGCCCAATTATTAGTAAGGTTAAAAGACTAACTTTTTAGTCTTTGGAGTTAATGCTAGACCAGCTAAGTACTGTTTGGATTAATATTAGCCATCCTGTTTCGCCTACCCAAATGAAATCGATAGACTGGGCAGGCACTGGAATCAGCTTTATGTATAAAGTACAGTAAAACCTCCCTAAAGTGACCACGTTTCGTTCCAATAAAAATTGGTTGCTCCGAGAGGTGTTCTCTTAATGGAGGTCATGTCTAAATCTAGATTTTAATTGTTGAAAAAAGGTAACAATTACTAAAATTTATTTTTCACATTAGGAAAACATGTAAAAATTTAAGTATAAAAAAAGTTAATTACATAAGTTAATTACTGCAGAATTTAAAAAATGAATACATTTACGTTTGCTTTGATTTTACGGTTTTATCTTTTATAACTTTTATTTCCCAGTCCTTTCGAAGTTCAGTAAATAAATGCGATTTTTTTTGGACGGGGACAAATAATGACGATTTCATTAATTTATCTATTTTTTTAGAGTTCCGAGAAAGAATAGGGCAGGGGAGTTTATTGACCGTCATTCCTAATTTGTCATCACAGTTAAATTCATTGCTAAAATGCACAAAGGGGTTTAAACTCTTACAAGTTACCGGGATAAAACAACAAAAATATCTAAATTTAGTTTAGAAGTTTGATGAATAATGCGCTCTCCGGAATTATTTTTCTAATAAAACCTTCTTTAAGCGACCAAGAAAAAAGCGGAGTTTTCTTCAAAGAAATGGGTCGCTCATGGAGGGAGTTCATCTGGGAGGGTCTCTGAATGGAGGTAAAATTAGTATTGAGCCTATAGTTAGCCTATAGCATAACAAATTTCGTTCCATGAAAAAATGGTCGTTCAGGGAGGTGGTGGCTTAATCGAGGGGGTCGCACAGGGAGGTTTCACTGTAATTATCGAAGTTATTACAATTTGCACACCGATGTTGTGAGGTGTCATCTGTATATGAACATTTTGAAGTTTGATGATCACGAGCACAGGTTGTGCGTATTTCACTACTCCGACAACTCACTTTGGAATGATTGTATAGTTGGCATCTCTCTCAGCGAATCACTGGTCTATAATTGGAGATTTTACTTTTGCTGAAGCCGAATTGTATCGAGCTTTTTGCAGTAGGTTTGTCGAAGTTTGTACATCTACTTCTAGTATTAGATGATATGTTGGGGAGTTTTCTCGTTAAAGTATTTTGAAGATATTAACCTTTTAGTGCGCAGCTTTGCATATATGCAAACAACAGTTTTTTGAACTTAAATTATTTTATTCGTATATTCCCAATTCACACCAGAAAATTAAAATAGCAATATTTGCTTTAATTAATAACAGATATCCCGTATTTAAATAAAGCGAAATTAATCATTGAAACTTTCTGGTGTAAAGTCAGATTCTCTGAACGTCGTAAATTTTAGAACGTATTCTATCATGGGAATAAAAGGGTTAAAGTTAAGTTTTATAAAATAAATAATTATATAAAATAAGATATTTGGAGACATAATTATTAAAATACTTACTAATTTTTGCAATACATTAGCGTAAAACAGCCACACGACAGCAGTTTTTACTTGTATTGCAGATGTGAAATAAAAGAAAAGACTGACGTATTATATGAAAAATGTATCTCTGATTTTTTCCATTATTTTTCTTGTGTAATAAACCTTTCAGAGAATCATATATAATTTTTTTCGAAACAAAATAAAAAATCGCGCATTTAAGGGTTAACTGTTGATTCCATATGTTGTTCTTGATGAATTTGTGATATCATTTGAGTTTGGCTTTTAGTATTCGGAATTCCCAGGATTATTATCTTTCTTTGGTTACTTGCTTTTATTATCAGCTCTACTTGATCTTTTATTGTTTCTATTGATTCTATGAACTTCAGTGAAGACTGTTTTTTCTTCTGTAGTTGAATTTATTATTTAAGTATTGCGCGGCAGCGCAATACTTATTTATTTCCAGTGTCACTTCTCAATGTTAATTTAACATAGAAAAGCCTATGGAGATGATAACTTTTTCATTTTTTCTTCCCACCTTTTTGTCCCTGATGCCACTCATTTTTAATTCTTTGCTAATTCTAATAATATTATAAATTCAAAGTGTAAAAACATTTGCCTGACCTCAGGGTGAAAACGGATCATAAAATGCCTTTGCATATAGGTGGATTATAATCTAGAGAGTAACATTGGCTAATTTTTATTTACATTATTCAAATATTTTTCTTAATAATTCCAAATTTCCCTTTTTTCATTCAGAATCAACGGACATTTTCTAATAAAATTTAACCTTTTTTCCTTCATTGTTGTAAATAATTCAAAAGCCGTAATAAAAATAACATTTTCAAGCAGATTTTTTTCATTCAATTCCTACTATTAGCTCACACTCTCCCTAATATTTATTTATTTATATATTTATTTTGTTCAAATTTTCAATCGTTAATAAAATACTCGTTATTCATCCTATCAAGTTGAAATAATTTTTTTTTAACTTGTACTGGATGACAATTGATGTTAATACAGTTTTTTCAAATATTAATTAATTAATTAAATTTTAATTAATTAATTTTAGTTTTGCATGGGAAAGAAAATGGCGGTCATGGGTTATTGAAGATGAATGAAAGTATTTTCAATAAGGGCTTACCATAGGATCACCCAACCGGAGCACCGGGGGGACCTTGTTCTGTCGCCAAATACCGCCAAGTTTATCGCCAACTTGGCGATATCTCTAATATTTCGCAAATTCCCATAGAGTTCCATTGTAAACTTACTTGATTATAGAAAATCAACAAATTGAGATATTTTACTGCAACAAAAACTAATATTAGCTTAAGGGATTATATTACATTTTTCTTTGATGGCCTAAATAGGAATTGACTTTAAAAACAAAATTTTTATATTACTTGTTTAAGTTCAGATTGTAATTTTTTGACCAAACTACAGCAACCTGCATTACTGCACTGGTGAAACATTTTAAATTATACATAGGTAAATTGCATCACAAATTGTGGTGCGATATCGCACAAATCAAAGCCTGATGATGATATACCCTCCTTAAATTTAATGTGTTCGTCTTTTAATTCATTTTGAAATGTGTTCGTCTGAATTCAGTAGTTATTAAAAAACTTGACATATTAAACAAAAACCTAATTTGTAGAACAAGTTAAAAAAACAAAATTTATTTCCTAAATTGTTTAAGCCCGAGAAGGGGCAGATATTAAGATATTTCATTCAATTCGTTCTACATTTAATGTTAAAATTTGTAACAAATAAGTTAAACCAATTGAACATTAAAAAATAAAAATGAAATTCATACAATATAATACTTTAAACACCTATATACTTAGATTCCGTTCAAATGAAATCGAAATAAATCTTAGACTTTTTCCATTTTTAAGTTGTAAATATTTGTACTGCAGATTTTGCATTATGTTTATGACGATTGTACATAATATGGTAAGATACATGCAAAATACAAAACTTTAAAAAAGTCTAAGATTTATTTCGATTTCATTTGAACGGAATCTAAGTATATAGGTGTTTAAAGTATTATATTGTATGAATTTCATTTTTATTTTTTAATGTTCAATTGGTTTAACTTATTTGTTACAAAAATTTAACATTAAATGTAGAACGAATTGAATGAAATATCTTAATATCTGCCCCTTCTCGGGCTTAAACAATTTAGGAAATAAATTTTGTTTTTTTAACTTGTTCTACAAATTAGGTTTTTGTTTAATAAGTAGATCTCTGTTTCTATTGTTTACTATTTATTGGTGGATGATCTTCATATTTATTTAATTCTGTATTTAAGATTTCTTGTATTTTATTCAGTGATTATTTTGGTTTTATTACCCTCAGTAATATTGCTGATTTTGACACATTTTGGGAAGCTTGTTTTCCTACTGACATCTGTTGCACTACTGAGTTTGTCAACACGTTCTTAGTGTCTTTGAGTGTTTTTTTCAGTTCTGTCAGTTTATTCTGTATCTCTACTACTATTTCTGTTTTTTCCTTTTGTTTCTGTAGTTCTTCTGTCAATTGTGCAATTTCTTTTCGTTCCATGTCCGTTTGTAAACCAATTGTATGATGGTTCATTATAGGTTGTTCCATAGTAACTTGTATTTCTTTGTTTTGTTTCTGTTCAGATTTATCTTTTTTCTTTGTTTTCGTTTGTTGTTGGTTTTTAATTGCTTTTTGTAATTTTTCTATTTTTAAAGTTTTGCTCGTGATTTCTTTGTTTTTTGTTTTGATTGGGCTCGATTAGTTTATATTTTCACAGTTCACGACCCAGCCCGTACAAAAATCAGTTAAAAGAGACTCGGCCCGGCCCGTGCAAAAAACAATTAAATAGGTCCCGGTCAGGTAAAGACTACTGCATAGATATTTATTGTAAAATTTTCCGTATATTATAGATTACTATGTGTCCTCAAGAGAGAAAATACACAAATAGCAACCTTAATGATTACTTAGAAACAGTGGCGTAGCCAGGATTTCGTTTCGGGGGGCGTCCAGATTTTTTCCTTCAGGTTATATATATAGTAAAACCTGTCAAGATGAAATCGTAAATATTGCTGAAATTTTCCGTTTTACACAGGTTTTTGTGTTATCAGGTGTATTTGTATAGTATTCTTTTCCGTAGCACGAAACATTTCTGTTTAAGACAGAATTCCGTTATAGGCAGGTTCCATTTTTACAAGTTTTGTGTATTTATATAAATATATTAAATATATAAATATTATGTCATATGAATAGAATAAAACGTGTCAAAATAGTAATTGTCTATAACAGAATCCTGTCTTTCACGGAAGCGTTACATGGTCTTAATATGAATTGCGATACAATTAAATTTGCTGAAAACCTGTCTGAAAGAGGATTTTCACCGTTCTTTAGTGAAACCTGTGAAAGCGGAATCTTTCTATAACGGAATCCTGTCTCAAACGGAAGAGTTTCAGAATCCCTGCGAAACGAACAATAGATCTTATTGAGGTAGTGTATCTTCGAAGCATAATTAATTACACTTCTTTCTATGGAAGCCTCTCTAAAATGGAACTCTTTACCAGTCCCTTTGAATCTTGTCTTTGACTGTGTATGTATAATAGAAGTATTTCGAGTAACTTTAAGAACTTAGGTATATCCTTATTTAATTTCTTAATTTAAAAAAAAAGCATGGATAAAAAATGTAAGACCAATCTCTATAATTGCAACTAATAATACATTGAAGTTACATTAATATTTACCAATGAAAAATATTGACTATGATGTAAAAAGCTGAGCGCATACTGAAGAGTTAAATTTAATTAACCCATTCACTATCATCCACGAGTATACTCGTGGCTTTAATTTATTAATTACTTTGTCACCTCTATTTTAGAATTTAAAAAATTGCCTCATTTATTGGCAGAAATTTCGCTGTATTAGTAAAGCGAAATTTACCTTTCTGAATTTTTGGCGACAAAGCACTTTTAACAAAAAATTTTAAAATTATTACTTTATGGTTTTGGCAGCGAATGGGTTAAATCAAGTTTCATTTTACATAACATTTGCCTACAATAAAGTTAGGATCAAGTGGTTAAGTTTAAAACAGCAATTTCCATGTTTAATTTCTTGCCATTGAATTAAGAACTTGTGCTGTAACAGATATTGGATAATGATTTCAAATAAGTGTCAAGCCGTTCACGCGATCCGCCGCGCTCCCCATGAGAGTTTTTGAGATAACCCAGATAGCATGAACGTTAGCAGCAAGTTTGATTTTTTCTGGTATTATCATGCCGTGACAAATTTGAATTGAGAAATTCGCAGCAAATCTCACGCAAAGTATACCATCACCCACTTGCATGAGTAGTTTGTTGTGAAAGTGATGCAAGACTGTCTTTAATTCACAAAAGTGACGAAAGCAAAAAATCCCTCTGTTGAGAGAATAGACAATCAGCTCATACACAGAAATTGAAGAAATTTTATTCGGTAGGCACCGCTTTTTCTAAGCGCTATACTTATGAAATACCAAAAAATGCTCTAAATGAAAAGTACAAATATTACCTAAACTTGTTTATGGTGATAAAACCGATGCACGCAGCTTCTGACGGCGCTTTTGCATCAATAGACTTGATCAGGTCTATGGACCCCTTCGAACTGTTTAAACTTATAGTGTGACATGGAAAGATTAGTACTTTGCAGTAAGTTTGCAGTATTTTTTATTACTTGTTTGCTGTTAGTTTGCAATAAATTTGATACAGTATGAATTTAACTTCCACGACAAGTTAGCTGCAAGTTCAAAGTGTGGTGATTTCGGCGTTTGAATTATCTTGCTGCAGTGTTGTTATGAACTTTCAGTCTTGTCATGCTGAGCTTACTGCAACTTTGCAGGTTTTCAAAGCAAAACTGTTGCAAATTTTCTGCAAACTAAAAATGCTATGTGCGAAGGTTTTAAATTAAAAAAAAAAGATCTTGCATTTTCCGCTACAAAAAATAGTAATGTAAGAAGCAGACACATCAAATATAGTTCATGCTGGAAAAAGCAGTTTTATTACAATTGTCTGATTCAGCCATAATTCTTTTGGGTTTCAATGTTTTATGTCTCGCCACTTTTGATACCATATTCGATCTAATAGTTGCTTCCGATATCTGGTCATCTTTAAGGAAGTTAAATTTTTGTAATAAGTTTATTTGTGATGGATTAGCACTATTTTGGAAGTATTAGAATGTGTAAAAAATGGTTCATGGCGGTTTTTGTTTTTGTACTTCCCAGCCAATTTATTTTAGATGTTTCGAAACAGTTTTAGAACATTCTCCAAGTTCAGCAGTAAGCTTCGGACGGGTTGGATTTATGCAGCTCTGGAAGGGGCGCTTAGGAGTTCCGTGGAAGGGGGGTAGCGCCCTTCTAGACCATTAATAATCATAAAATTCCGAATCTTCCGATTGCACCCTTAAACAACTTGACAGGAGGATCAAGAATGTCATCTCTATATATTTCAGCATTCACAGCTGCACTGGTAAAAATGTGTCGGTCACTGCGGCCATTCAAAATGATGTCCGTCCATACCATGATTCCACGACCTTTGTATCGATGCCTTTCACGGATGTTTGCAGCCTTATTGCGTGTGATTTTCTCCCTCCATATGGTAACGCGTCTGTAGTAACTCTCTCAACAAAATCGGGATTCATCGGTAAAGATAACTCGGTTCCAGTCCGTGGTACTCCAATGACGATGATCTCTGCACCACTTTAACCGGGCGCATTTCACTACCGGAGTTAGTGGAACATAAATCATGGGTTTCCTTGCATGCAACCTGTCACTCACAGCAAACCAGGATAGTCGAATTCCTGTTGCTGCAGCAAACTCCCTGCAATCTGAACTAACATCAATTGCCTATTTCTTTTAGCAGTCGTTGGCAAATTACAGTCCTGAGAGCCTATTGTGGTGCGTTTTCTACCTTGACCTTGTTGTCTGTGGACATTCTACCAGTGTCTTTAAACCGTTTCCAGATTCATGACATGACGCTTTAGGCTATTTATAAGTCTTTACAGACCACTAAGAGTGTCTGTCCTGCTTCCATTCTCCTTATCGCACGCAATTTCTCAAAATCGGTCAAATGTCTTCTGGGCGACATATTCCACCTACTAGAAGCGAAAGTTTTACCTAATTATAAAATTAGACTTCAAATTACCCACTTGCGCTCCTTTTCACACGTGAACCGAAAGAACGGGCTGAGGCTGAAAATTTTGCATATATTTCTGTAGCGAATGTTAATCCCATTGGACTACGTGATAACGTTGACATTGAGTACCTTTCTGGAAGTTCCCTTAATAGAATTAACATAAAGCATCTTTTTATGGTTGTTCCTTTAAATTTTCCGCCAGTGTATTTTGAAAATGGTAACAGATAACCAGTCCAAAAATAAAGTTACTTTTATTAATTGCAGGCAGCAGATTTAAAGTAATTGTTAATATTGTGCGTTATAAAGTGAATAAAGATAAGGGTCACGAAACTCAACCAATGTACCGTTATTGCGTTCGTATAAACTCGTTTTTTCCCATAAGGGTCGACAACAAAACCCCATCGAAGTCCAAGATAAAGAAGTTTTACGTTTAATCTAGTTACAGTAAATTTGTGTAAACGGAATAGTAGGTATACTTGCATAGTTATCCTTCCGTCTCGGGACATTAAAATGTTTTTGTTTATGAGAGGACTCCGTGTTTTTAGAAAACCTGCCAAGAAGGATTCATAATTGGAACAAGTTCCATTTCAGATAGGTTTGAAACGTTAGCAAGCACAAATATTTAGTGTTGTTTTCGTCGAACCTTGAATTATTTTCCTTTGAGATAGGTCATCTTCACATATTTTCCTGTAATAGATTTATGCTCTTCAGAGGTGGTGTTATAGCAGAGGTTTCCAACCTGGGGTAGCGTACCCCTGGGGGTACGTGGCGGGTCTGCTGGGGGCATGTGAAAGTAATATCGGTAATGGCAGAAGTCACAAAAATGTTAGGAATATCAATGTAATTTGCATCGATTTATTATATGGTTGTGATAAGAAGATTACTAATGAAAAAAAAGCATGTTTAGGTTATTTCCTTGAGTGGAGGGGGGGGGGGGAAGGGCGGCGTGTTTATGAGAAATGGAGGTACACAGAAATGAAAAACCTAAGAAAGGGGTACGTGAAAGAAAAAGTTTGGGAAGTGAGTACGTTTTAGCAGTTTTAAGGGATACTGTGAAAACGGAAAGTGTTTATAACGGAAACCTGTTTGAAACGGAAAAGTTCATAGTCCCGAAGAAAGACACACCTTTGAATTATACCTTCTAAGACGAACACCACTCTAAAGCGGAATTTTTTATAGATCCTTTGTGATTCTGTTTTAGCAGTTTTTACTGTTGTATTTGTATCCGTGATTCAGAAAACCAGGTCTACTTTCGGGGGTGGGGGGTGGGGGGGGCGTTGGTCCGGACCCCCTGGACCCCCCGCCCCCTTTGGCTACGCCACTGCTCAGAAACTTAAATTTTTTCAACATTCAAATAAAGATTCATTAAAAAAAATGTAGTTTAGAATAAAAAAAGAGGGTTGAAAAAAACATAACTTTTGAAGCTATATAACAAAAAATAGATTTTTGAAAATATTTCTTTGTAATTTATTAAGGCTGTTCTGAAATCCAAAGGAACTACTTTCTGACACATTTCTGAATTTATTGATGTTCGGAAATGTATAAAATGGGTTGGTGTTCTTATTCGGAAATTACGTAATCGAATGGCGTTTTCCATTTTTTGATAAATGCAAAAGTCCTTTAAAAAGTATTGTCAAATTTGGCGTTTTGAATCAAATTTCCTTTAGGCAGCCCTGAAAAGGAGGAAAACCTGTCGTCACATGACAAGAATCTCACAATAAATAATTTAATTATCAAAAAAAAAAAAAAAAAAAAAAAAAAAAAAAAAAAAAAATCGAAAATGCTACTCGTTTCAAATTTGTTTCAATAGTCAGACTTGTCAAGTTTATGCATTTACAGTTTAAAATGAGTGAAAAAATCTGTCATGAAATTTTCGCTGTTGAGCAAGGAATTTGAGAACCACCTTAAGGCATATTTGCAGTGATTCCATTAGCGGAAGATCATTATGGCTATTACTATTTTTATAAAACATATAGCCTGCCTGACACGTCCTGGAAACGATTAAGTCCAGTTCCGGCCCAGCTCTACTATGTACAAATAAATAAATAAATAAAGAAAGAAAGAAAGAAAGAAAGAAACAAAAAAAATTTAAGCTTGATCCCGACCCGGCCCAAGTCTGTTGAAAAAATTAAGCCTGGGCCCGATGAGTAAATACTTGTGTCATAAAGTTGCCCCTTTGGATTTGAGAACAGGTTTATTCTCGTGAAAGTCGTATCCGTTGAAAAGGGTTTACAGGGTGCGGAGTCTTTTAAATATTGTAGAATTATTTTTTTTTTTTGTGTATATTTGCTCTTTTTAATCTAAATATTGCATTATAAGTAAGTATTTTTGGGTTATTGTTTGCATTTCGTCTTCTGTGCCGGAAAACTGTTCACTATTGAATAAGCTGTTAACCATCAGAATGACTGCATATTAGCTCAAAACAGTAAAACTGCTAATTCAAGTGGTGGCATAGTAGCCAGAAAAGCTCATCCAGCCAGCGTGATGGTTTTTGGCTGCATCACAAGAAATGGGAAATCCCTTTTGGTCTTTGATAATGCTGGTGTCAAGATTAATCAGATCAATTATCTCAACGATATTCTAAAGGAGGTCCTTCCATGGCTAAATTCTCATTTTGGAAACAATCCATATTTGTTCCAACAAGATTCAGTACCAGCCCTAAGTCTTGCCAAACGCAACGGTATGGTGCCAAGCAAATTTTCGTAATTTCATTTCATTTCAAGACTGGTCGCCAAATACTCCGGATTTTAATCCACTTGATTACTCAGTATGGGAGTGTTGCAAGCAAGAGCCTGTGCTAATCCTCGCAAAGATATCACTTCTTTAAAAGCTGCTCTGACGCGTAAATGGAACGGTCTCGATGCGGACTACTTGCGGCGCACCGTGGATGCCTTCCCGCACTTTATCCACGAGTGTATCAAGGCAAAAGAAGACCGAATCGAAAATGAATGATAGAATATCAATTGATACTTAGTTGTTAATCTTGCGCAATAAAAATTATGGAAATAATTGTATCTATGGCGTTGTTGTAGAGATTGATTTTACTATCAATACTTTCTCCGCACCCTGTATATGTTATAGGCTTCGTTTAAATTTTTATATCAGGCCGATGTTTAAAAAACTGTCCTAATTCTGCGCTTCAGTACTTGGCTAAATCTTTCCTCTCATCGCCAAGAAGTAAAGTAGCGAATCTCCCTTCAACTGTCCTTTCCCGTTCCTCACCTCCCATTAGGCCCTTATTATCGCATGGGCAAATCGGGGCTTTGCCTAGGGTCCCCGGACCTCAAGGGACCCCCAAATCCATATATTAATTTATAAACTATTTACCTTTTCTTCCCCAATTCCAACTCTGAAAATTTTTAAATACAAAATACAAATTTCACCTTTAAAAGATTCTACTAAACTTTCTGAAAACAAATTTCATTTTGAATTCACAGAGCTCAATGCTTTCGCAGAGCTAACCTCACCTACTATTAAATAAGAAATAATATATTGATTTTAATAGACTGTATTAGCAATGAACTTAAATAATATCTAAGCTTTAGTGGTTGAAAATAATCAGTTATAATTGTCATGCTATAAATTTTCTTCCGTATTCAAAGTTTTTTCTTTTAACTTTGAGTTAAATATAAAAGACAAACACAGAATTGGCATATTTTTTAGATTTATTGAAAAATACTTTCTACTTGTGAAGTAGAATGTATTTGATTTGATATTATGTTGTGTGTAGTACAACTTAAAATGATGTAAAAGAAAGTAACTTGATTAACGCATATTTACATGTTAGAGTATTTAACACTTTTCCATACGTTGAAGTTATTAAATTCATTTTAAAGTAATATAACAAGTTTCTAAAGATTTTTAAGATGAAAAAAAGAGTATTTATATCAATTAAGGTACTTAATTTAGAATTGACGGAGCTAAGATTTTTCTTCTATTTAAAATCCAGATGCGAAAATATTGCTTATGCGTTACACATATGACTGATTATCAGTTCTATTTGAATAATGTTGCAACGATTCGAATGGGGCCCCCAAATTTATCTTTGCCCAGGACCCCAATTAGTCATGATCGGGGCCTGCCCCCCCCCCTCCCCCCCATCTTGATCTTTGGGTGGAAAAAGGGAGAAAAAGCAATTAAACTGAGCTCGTGATGTTTTACGGTTAGAACTACTACCTTTTGAAATAGACGTTTTTGCCACTTTCTATCTTTTTCATGGACACTAATTAGGTCTTGCATTATATAAAATTGGAAGTTAGTCTTTCAAGATTTTATTTTATGAAGTTTAGAGCATCAACATTAAAGTGCCTCGTAATTTGTTGCTGCACAAAATTATGAAAGAATGACATTCGTAAAGTTGTTCACATTTTTTTGGAAAACTGTCTATAAAATGCAGTTGACTTCGTATGACAAAAATGACCAAATCTCTTATTTAAAAATGCATCTCATGATATTTTACATTAGTTGTTATAATAAAAAAATAGATATAGAAATAGATATTGAGTAACATATAGAAATATAAAATATATTAGAAAATCTCCCTATAAAAATCGTAAACATTTAAAAAATAGATGCTGTCAAACAACAACAAAAAAAGAAATAAAAAGATTTTAACCGTGTAATGGAAAAATAAATGGAATAAAGAAATATAATGATGGAAAATGAAAAACAAAGCGACACGTGGGTGTTTAACCATCAGTTAGCAAGAATATCCTCGCATCGTAAAAATGGACTATTTCATATAATAGATTGGAGAATCAAATCACAAAATCAACAAAATAATTCTCCTGAGGGGAGGTGATAAACATCTCAGGAAAAATTCTTCCCTATTTTCACAGTCTCTTGCCATGCGACAAAAGAATGACCATATCAAACGAGCCGAAAAAAATGCCCCACTCTGTCACGTTGGTGTATTCCAACCTTAAAACTCATACCCCATTCTCGCATATATTTTCCACCAAAGACCAATTTTTGCTTTACATCCAAAGAACCGACATATTTAAAAGATTTTACTCAGTGACATACACCTACACAACGTATTGCAAATATTTTAAAGTTTTATCACCGTACGCATTGAAAAGAATTTTCTCATCGTACTGAATCAGAGCAGGTACAATTTTAAGGGGGTCCGGTGCTAAAAATTCTCAAAAAAAAAATGCATTTTTTTTATTGGCTTAAAAAAAAATACTGAGTTTTTAGCGTTAAATCGCGCAAATCGCATGATTTTATCTTCATGAGAACCAGAGATATACCATCTTTTGCCTAGAGAAGCGATGCATTCGCTACCCTCTGACGAGAACTTTAACTTCATTTATCTTAGAATCAATTTTTTCACGATTTGTCAACTTTAAAAGAATCTATATATTTAAAACGCTAAGCGTTTTCTTTCGACAGTCCATGAGAAGAAACTACTGCATCAAATTACACCAATCTTTTTTTAAATGAAAGACATTTGGTCACAGATTTGTTATCGTTCATTCGTTTGTTGAAATATTTTATTAATTAGCCGTAATTTTAAATTAAAATTCTACAGTTGCGCATGCGCAGTATACAAGTACAAGTCTGCCTTTGGAGTGACGCGCTGCACTTGCGCAAAGATGCTCGCTCGGTTGAACTATCACATCACAGGTAGACTTTGTTTTAATTTCGTCTGCTATTTGACTGTACTGTAAACAAGCTTTTTCTTTCTTTCACAAAGTTAATATTATTTGGCTCTTTCAGCATTATTAACAATTCAGAAATTTATTGTGTCGATATTAAGAGCTAGATACGGTTTTATTTCGGGGGTGTCATGTTGTTTTGGTCATATTACACACAGAAGATGCTGGTGATCCGTCTTATGAATTGCCAATAGTTACACACGAAGATTGGGAAACTGGCATGTTAAGGTTGTAGCTGCTTCTTTGAAAAAATGAGGTATCATAAATATTAAAACCCAAAACTGTAAGATCAGAACTCAAATTCGAGACAATTGCGTATGCGTCAACTGTTTTTCGAACCTCTTCAGTTTACAAGGAAGAAAAACGAGTTCCTGCTAGCGTAGCGGGTTAACGCAGGAGTTTAAAGCTTTGAATTTTTTTAGAGGATGCAGGTTCGAGCCCAAGCTCGGCAAAATGTGAAATATTTTTCCAGATAATTCATTTCAATAATAACTTTTTATTAGGAAGAGGAGTAATAGGATTTTTGTTTAATATTATTATTATTATTATTTGAATGCTTTATAATTAAATAAAATTTAACACTCAATACTATTTTGACAAAATAGTGATTTTATATTTAAAATATTTAAGCTAAAATATTTTGCATGTAATTAATTATCAATTAAATAAATTGAGCTGATCTACAATTTTCGTTATATTTTCTGACTATTAATAAGGAATATGTATGTGTGTGTGTCAGATAGAAAAGTTTGTCATTCATTTGCGTAAAAAATAAAACGGAAAGAAAGAAAAATATTCGTATAAGAGCTATAAAAGTAATTACCTTGATATCGGGTTTAATATTTAAAAAATGTATGAAAATGAAAAATAAAATTCAGGTAATGAAAATATATATTATAAATCGTTAGCTGCATCAAGTTTCAAATTTAGGTTTTTAGAGAATGAGACAGATAAGAATAAAATTTATGGCAGCTTTTAATGGTCGTGCACGTGCAGTTAAAAAAAAAATAATAATAAATAAATGAAAATAAATGTTGTTATTTTTTATTTAAAAAAATAATCTGTAGTAACTAAAAATAAATTCTCTACCCAGTATTTTTAGGTAAATTTCTGATAAAAAGCAAGCATAATTGGTTGTAATTATAAACTTAAAGTTCTTTAACTTCATTGAATAGATTAAACTGACAGCATCATCTATCGCCTTAAAGAAATATGAATCACTTATGCAATATAGAAATCCGTCACGTAATTCGTCATTCAATAATTAATTAAAAGCAACTAATTAAAAAATCAAGAATTTTTCTAATGAAACATTCAAGTTATTTACCGTCAAATCTTGACGGGCACTATCTAGTATATCTAAAGTTCCTTGCAAAATACATGTATGAAATTTTCAACAGAGATTTTATGCTATATTTCTAACAAATTATCTTCAGGATTTTTAATTTTGAGTGATAATTGTGAAAATATGCTAATTAATGCAAAACTCACTCATAAAAAAATTTCATTTTTTTACTTAAATTTTTTTTATAAAATTCATAGTCAATATTTTAAGAAATCCTGAAAACAAATTAAAATGATACGTTTTCTGTACACAAAAGTGCAAAAAGTTTGCAAATCGAGTAAGTACTTCCACAGTTATATCAAAAATAAAATATGTTTAAAATTTTAAAATAAAAAAAATATATTTAAAATTTCAGATTTTTTTTACGTGTAATATTTTTATTATATTAAAACATATTTCAGAAAAAAATTTCATAACAAAATCTCTCTAAAAAAAAAAAAAAAAAATTGAGCCCCAGAACCTCTTAAAATCGACAATAACGATTATTTGGAACAAAATAACTGTCTAAGTTTTATACAGTTGTTGGGAATATCACCAAGTGCAAATAGACAAGCTAACAGTGGATTTTTTACGTGATCTTTTCGCGATTCACGTGATTACTGAATGAAAAAATTGTCTCGAGAAATTACGTGGCTGGTGATACACTATATGGCCAAAGGTGACCGGTCACTTGCGATTTTAGACCTTTTTTTAAATATCCAGAAAAATACATAAGGAATTAACCTGAAACTCCAGGCGTGTAAACAATGTAAACAATATAGGTCATACATTTCCGCCAAGATTTTTTTCCCGAAACCCCATAGGGAACCGTCAACAAATTGAAAAAGAACGAAAATCTTTTGGATAACCCTGTAAAAACTAATGTAGCAAAAACGTTCAAACTGGAGGCTATGATTACGTGGCCTATTGAAATAAATTGTGTTCATTTTTATGAGGATAGCATGTATACTCGTAGATAAATAATTTTTTTCTATAAAAACAGTCCCAAATTTCGCCAAGTTTTTTGCTTATAATTTGCAGAGTTCTTAATATAAAAAAAAGTTCTTTTCAGAAAATATGACAAACAACATTGTGCATAATACCCTGCAATCAGAATTAAAAAATAATAAAAATTGGATGAAAAATGAGCATGTTTACTAAAAAATGTTTCACTGCGCATGCGCGAATGCAATCAAAATATAATATGCATAATGTATTAGCTAAGTACATAGAGCAAATTTTGTGAAAGTCTCAAAATCATAGCTTGAAAATTCTGAAAATTATTGTCGATAGAATAAGCTCAAAATCCGTTGTTCCCCAAAAGAAGCAAGAAGATGAGGGGTTGTATCAAATATCTGTTGATTAGTGCCAAGATAGCGTACACAATATTGCACGTACTACTATATTTGGATACAACCCCTCATCTTTTTGCTTCCTTTTGGGAACAACGGATTTCGAGCCCATTCTATCGACGATAATTTTCAGAATTTTCAAGCTATGATTTTGAGACTTCCACAAAAGTTGCTCTATATACTTAGCTAATACATTATGCCCATTATATTTTGATTTCACTCGCGCATGCGCAGTGAAACATTTTTTAGTAAATTTGCTCATTTTTCATCCAATTATTATTATTTTTTAATTTTGATTGCAGAATATTGTTTACAATGTTGTTTGTCATATTTTCTGAAAATAACTTTTTTTATATTAAGAAATCTGCAAATTATAAGCAAAAAACTTGACGAAATTCGGGACTGTTTTTATAAAAACCGTAATTTCTCTACGTGTATACATCCTATCCTCATAAAAATGAACACAGTATATTACAATAAGCCACTTATTAATAATCTCGAGTGTTAACGCTTTTGCTACATTAGTTTTTACATTGTTATCCAAAAGATATTCGCTATTTTTCAATTTGTTGACAGTCCCCTATGGGGTTTCGGAAAAAATCTTCGCGGAAATATATGACCTGTACTATACTGTTTACACAACTGCAGTTTCAGGTTAATCCCTTATGTATTTTTTTAAATATTTAACAAAACGTCTAAAATCGCAAGTGACCGGTCACCTTTGGCCATATAGTGTAGTGATTCTAGCCAATCATTGCATTGAAAGAGTGGACGAATTGCCATAGTTTCGTTTGCGTGGGGGGAATTTTTTTATTCATTTTCTTTTTGACACTTTCATAAACATTTAAAATAGGACCTTTATAGAGTGAAAGTACATTTTTTGCTTAAAAGATTTATTAAGATAGGAAACAATTTCATTTTTATTACAATGAGCATAAGCATTTCAAAAATACAGTAATCCCTTGCCTTAACATTCGCGAGGGTTATAGGTTCGCGGAAATCTCCGCGAATATCAAAATCGCGAAAATTGAAACAATCTTCTCGTACATAAAAGTGGGTTAGGTTTTAGAATTTTTTTAAATGAAAAACAGCACTTAAAACGTAAAAGATGTATTTATAAAGTATTAAAATGTAAATGCTGTAAATAAATTTGGATAATTATAACATATTGTACAAAGTTTAATTGCTAGTTGTTGGCTGAAAAAATTTACTGATATACCATTGATTGGCAGAATAGGTATTTTGTTTATGAATTTCCATGTAAGGAAAAGATGCGGTCTTGATTTTTCTTTTAAATTTAAGACTCCTCACCAGTGAAGGATCGCATTCCATTGCTTTCTCGACAAGTTATTGTAGGAGATTGTAAATTTCCCATACATTTTTTCCAATAAAAATTTTGAATTTTAGAATATTTAGGGTTTTTTAGGTAGATTTCGTATGAAATACTACCTATTGGGATCGTTCCTATGTTGGAATTTCTGAAACATTTTTGCAGATCTACACCGATCATGACCCCTAGAACCCAAAACCACCCTCAGTAAAAAACTTTATCTATCTATCTATCTATCTATCTATCTATCTATATATATATATATCACTTTCTTCTGGACACGATAACTTTCGTAATTCTGCACCAATCTCTTCCAAACTGATACATAAAATCAATGGGCATAAAATCTCGCTCAAGTCCGTTAATGGGCAAAATCGGACCAAGGGGATGGAAATAGGGAGGGGTTTTGTGAAAACCGAAAACCCCCCATAACTTCTTAATTTTTGTACATATCAAATCAGTTTAAAGTTTTTATTACTTTTAAAAATAGGACCAAAATTTTATGCATCACAGATTTTTGATAAAGTTAAAAATGGGCTCAAGGGGCGCAAAAAATAGGGTTTTTGGGAGAAAAAAATTCATAACTTCGTCAATTCTCAAGATATCAATTCCAATTAATTTTATTATAAATCTCCTTAATATTATCTACAACTTTTATATTCACAAGTTTTTGATAGGACTAATTCGTACCGCAAAAAAAAATTAAAAACGAAAACAAAAAGGGTGTTTGAAGAAGTAAAAAATCCATAACTCCGTCAATTCAAAAGATATAAAATCCCCATGAATTTATCATATATCTTCTTAATATTGTCTACAACATCTATATAGACAAGTTTTGGATAGGACCAATTCTTACAGCAAAAACAAATTAAAAATACATAACGGTTGAAGAAAAAAAATCATCTAAGTAAGGGTGTATTCAAATCCAAATTGCTTATTTTCTGACTCATTTTACAATTTATTTTTGCTCTCAAAGGCTTCCAATTGGTACGTTTTCTTACCTAGAAACTATATAATGTACCGTAATGGTCAATTTCTTGATAGAGGCAGAATATATTTTTAAAAATGCTGTTAAACTGGGCATTTTGAACCGAATTTCCCGAAGCGGATTGTGTTGGAAAAATCATTGAATTAAGGATGCACTCAAATCCAAAGCTGCTTATTTTCTGACTCATTTTTAAATTCATTTTTGCTCTCAAACGCATTTAATTGGTAGGTTCGCTTATTCAGAAACTATATAATGTATCGCAATGATCGATTTTTTGATAGAGGCAGAATATATTTCAAAATATGATGTCAAAGTGGGCAATTTGAACGGAATTTCCCGAAGCAATTGTGTTATCACTTTCTTCTGGACACGATAACTTTCACAATTCTGCACAAATCTCTTCCAAACTGATACATAAAATCAAGGGACATAAAATGTCGGTCAAGTTCGTTAATGGGCAAAAGCGGACAAAGGGGATGGAAATAGGGAGGGGTTTTGTGAAAACCGAAAAAAAAAACCCATAACTTCTTAATTTTTGTACATATCAAATCAGTTTAAAGTTTTTATTACTTCTAAAAATAGCGCCAAAAATTCATGCATTACAGATTTTCGATAAAATTAAAAATTGGTTCAAAGGGCCCAAAAATAGGGTTTTTGGGAGAAAAAAATTCCTTACTTCGTCATTTCTCAAGATATCAAATCCATTTAATTTTATTATACATCTCCTTAATATTATCTACAACTTTTACATTCACATGTTTTTGATAGGACCAATTCGTACCGAAAAAAAAAATTAAAAACGAAAACAAAAAAGGGGGTTTGAAGAAGAAAAATTTTCATAACTCCGTCAATTCACAAGATATAAAATCTCCATGAATTTATCATATATCTTCTTAATATTGTCTTCAACATTTATATAGACAAGTTTTTGATACGGAAAATTCTTACAGCAAAAACAAATTAAAAATACATAGTAGTTGAAGAAAAAAATCATCTTATTAAGGGTGCATACAAATCCAAACTGTCTATTTTCTTACTCATTTTTAAATTCATTTTTGCTCTACAACGCATCCAGTTGCTAGAGTCTCTTATTCAGAAACTATATAATGTGCAGTAATGATAGATTTTTTGATAGAGGCAGAATATATTTCAAATAATGATGTCAAAGTGGGCATTTTGAACAGAATTTCCCGAAGCGATTGTGTTAGAAACGAAAAATATTGCCCTACTGAGAAAATAATTGTTTATTAATCAAGTTTTAATTAATTGAAAGAAAAATAAAAACACAGGTCGCTTATAAATCTTTTCAAAAATCCCGTCAACATGTTTCATATATATATATTTTTTTTTATTAAAAATGAATCTGAAAATGTGCCAGAAAATTTCGAGTTGTTGAGCATGGAAAAATATTTTTTTTAATATCGCCTTAACATGATTCTGATAAAACCAGCTATTTTATAAAAAGGAAATAAAAACTCGTCAAAAGCAGACAGATAAAACTGTTAAAGTGGATTTATATCTAATAACGATTTAGTTTTTGTTGGTGAAATTAGTATACTTAACTTCGAAATCTACCTCTGCCTGTAGGCCAGGCCGGCAGGGATTTTTTTATATTTAGCATCAAGTTACTCTTCGGGTTTCTTGGAATTACTGATCCATATTTTACTTCAATACAAGGGTTGAAAGCCTCGAAACTTAGACTATACACAGTGCTGTAGTTGGAAAAAAATATTTGTGGGAATTAGAAACTCACCTTTTCATAGAATAGATCTTGATGCTACCGGTTTTTTTCTAAGCAGAAAGCCAATTTAAAACATTTAGCCAAAAGCCGACTTTTTTTAATTAACAGTTAGAATTATTATAGTTTTTATAGTATTGTATTTGTACAACATTCATCTAAAAGCAATATTTAATCAATCTTCTAGTGACATTTTCCATCATGAATCAAAATTTAATTGAAATAACAGAAATAAATCCATATATTACTTACTGGCACATCTAATCTAGAAGTTTCCATAAAGAACGATAATGAGATTCTTTTAAGGGAGGAGGTCCTACATGGCCTATGAATATAAGTGAACTGACTTTTTCAATAAGGAGTGAATTTCTCGCATCGTTATTCATATAACTGAATACCCTTTCGCATTCAGATGTTGAAATGAGTATAGTTTTCATAATCTAAAGAAGAGGATTTAGCTGCTCCAGTATCAATAAACTTGATAATTATCGTTATAATAAATAACAATAATTAGCGATGAAAAAAAAAAAAAAAAAGAAAAAAAAGAAAAGTTTGTGCTCGCGCGCGATATTTTTTAAAAAGTAACAAACCAAATATTTCTGGGAACTCCGTTACCACGCGTTCCCACCCAACTACAGCACTGACTATACAGTACAATTCAGCTGTCCAGTGCAAAGCGATATAAAGTAAGCGTCCTATCTTAAATGGGAGAGGTAACCGCAAGATTAAAGGAGAGGTCACATCAATCACGGTTGCACGTCATGTAGCGGACGGGGTTGAACTACAGAAAGATGCCTAACTGTTTTCTTCTTTATGGATAATCTATTAATTGTACATCTATGAAATAACTGCGCAAGCGCAAGCGTCGTATTTTCATTTGTTTGTAGCATTTATATACTGACAGTAATAGAATATTCTATTAAGTTTTATTCGTGTTTTTTGATTTATTTATTATAGTTAATTATTTAAATAAAAACAGTTCTTTTTAGAACTAATATTATTTGTTAAAAAGGCAAAATGTTGATAATCGAATAGCTGTAGTTTTCGAAATTGTAAGGAAATTCTTTTTTTATATATATAGAATTCATATCTGTCATTTTCCAAAGAGTAAAACAAGTTAGTGAGTCTAGGCAATAACTTCAATAATTTTCCTAAAATCGCCAGATTAAAAAAAAAAAAAAAATCTAAACAGACAAAGCCATTTAGAGAATCCCTGTTAAAAATTCAATTACGAATTTCAGATTGTTACTTACTCACAGAAGATGAATCTTGTTCATCAGATTTATTGCAAAATATTTTTGTCACAGCTTGTTTTGATAAAAATATGTGTATTTAAAAAAAGTCGCAATGGCATTTTAGTTTAAGGGCAAGAGATAGTAATGCTTTTGCAGCATTAGTGCTTTTCTCCCGAAATTAAAATGATGTTGCGACTATTTTTTTAAAAATGTACATAATTTTATCAAAACAAACTGTAATAAAAATATTTTGCAATAAATCTGGTAAACAAGATTCCTCTTCCAAAAGTGAGTAAAGATTCAGAAAATATGCGCAAGAGATGCGCAGATAGTAGATATTCTCTCATATATGACGTCATACTGAAAACTCGAGTATTTGCATTATTCTCCCCGTCCACCAGATGGTGCAGCTGTGTCAATATACTCCAGATTTCAGCATTGACATTTACGCTTAATATCTATGCAGTTTTGGTCCAGTGTCAAATAGTTCATGAAATTGGTAAAACAAAGCAAGTCTACTTTATAAAAAAAAATATTCTTTATAAAACAAAATTCGCGAAAAAACCAAGTTCAGTATTCGCGAATGTTGAAATGTTCCTCATATTTTATTTCGCGAATAATAAAAACTCGCGAATGTTAAATCAGCGAATGTCAAGGGATTACTCTACTTCTTTTTCAGTTTTAGCCTCCGATATGATATTTTTTTTCAGACAACAATTAAGTTTCGACCCTAAAAAATAACGCTACGTCGCATAAGCCAATCGTAAAAGGAAGCAGATGTATCATTGTACGGTCAAATACTGATAATATCTACTGCAATTTTTTAAACTTCTAAGCATCGCCCATTTTCAATTTTTACACCTTCATACAGGGAGAAAAAAGTATTTTAACTGCAGTTTGTATGAAAAATGCATCTCAAGTTTATTTTGGGATATTAATTTTTTTTTTTGTAGTTTTTAATACCATTTCTGTAATGGTGGCAACTGAAGTGCTCCGTTTCTGTAGAAAGTAAAGGGTAAATAATTGAAAAATAGTAGAATACTGTATGTTTTGGTTGCCATTTTCTCATAACAAGTTTCTAAACAATTGTAATTAAAATACGTGCTATTTTGGAAAAATATAAATGAATAATTTCCGTAAAACATCGACCTTTTATAAACTATATTTAATTTTAAACAGCCATATTAATGTTACAAACAAATTAAAGCATATGAATTATCACATAGTCGATTTTTTTTGTCGAGTTTACGACATCGCTTTTTGCTAGGTGTCTGTATCTACGCGACAGTGACGTCCTGTGCATACTTTTCTATAGATGTTGTTTAAGACTGGATCGTAAATGTGGAATTCTTCAGCGGATGCAAATGACGTCGTTTTATATAAAATAAAAGCGTGTATTTTAAGTCTTAAAACTGAAATACGTTTTGTAGAAGTGCATCATTTTCACTCCAGCGGCTCTGAAATTCTTCACAGGTGGAAATGCTTCAGTTTTGAAAATAACGCAATTGAAATCACACACTGATAAAACGCAAAGTTTTACAAAAATTTAAAGAGCAGTGACGTTTAGTTTAAAATAATATTTGTTTGAGAGTTAGAATAACCAATATAAGATGCATTTTTAATTGTGACTAATTTTGTAGGTTTATAACTAGTATCCGTCAGGCCGAAATGTCGGAGCATGGAGGCGCGTAAACTTAAAAGATATCCTTCTATATAAAAAAAAAAAGTTGATTTGGAAATGGACCAATGAAAATCTGCTTAGATATTCCCGGTGGATCGGCATCCAATTTGAATGCTTAAGCATGGCCTTTCTTCGTTAATATTAAAAAAACTGTTGCATACAAAAATATGAAAATCGGTGATACTATAGAGAAATGATTGATAAACACGCTGATGCAGACAGTTTTCAAATCGAAGAATCATTTAAAGAGATATTTAATGCTAAAGTTGGACAAAATCGTTTCATTAAAAAAGTTTTATTGGAGCAAAAACTACACATGAGAATTTAATCATTTTTCGATCATTTTATACGTTATAAGTTCCCGGTGTGCAGATTGTATTTATTTTTTTTATTTGACTCATTTTTTGAGGTTTTATTTCTATTTTAAATTCAAATTTTCAGCACTTCGAGAAATATTTTTTATATATTTTAGAAAATGTTATTAATTTAAACTGTTTTCAATTGTATAAACAGCGCAAACAATAATGTTTACTTCAAATAAAAAAATTATTTACACGTGACTTTTATAAACAGAAAAAAAACTTTAAAATTAGAATTAAATGGTTACATGTTAAAAGCAGGAAAATTACGTCATAACAACCATATTTACACTTGAATTTTAAAAGAGAAACAAAATGCTAAAATAAAAAAATCATTAATATGCGTTAAAACTTGTAAATGGGGGAAATTACGTCATATTTAAAATGGCCAAAAAATATGGCAAAACTATTTAAATTAAAAAATATATTTGCACGAGATATTTTGAGATAATCTTTTCAACTATTATCGTGAATTCGAAGACAGCGCAAATTATAATTCCTTTTTACAACAAAAGTATTTTCACGTAAATATTAATAAGCGAAATAAAACTTTGGTGTAAATTACGTCACATTTAAAACGATACATTTAAAATGAATTATTTAAAAGAACTATCTTATACCGCTGTTAAAAAATACCGGGAGACAATGACATTGTTTACTTAATTCATTTTACATTAGCTTATTTTCAAATGTTTAACTAATTTTTTTAATTAACTACGAAAACAGCCATTGTATCTCTTAATAGCAGCAGATTTCGTCTTAAAAATCCCCAATCCAAGGTAAACGAATGGAAACCCTTTTACACAGAGATCGCTATTGTTTTTATTTTTATTTTTTTAAATTTTAATTCAATATTTTTAAAGCCGATCAAATTAGCGTGCTTTTTGGATTTTGGTGTGCCTGAACGGGGTTGGCGAGTGTAGCTCGTAAAGGGGAGAGCCCCCTAGTTATTTAAAAAAAATGTTTTATTTTCTAGATTGCTGTTTAATAGTATAAAAGTAAGTTTGAAATAACAATCGTTGATACTTCATTTTAAAGTGTTTAACTCAGTCGTCAATTGCCTCGGGTAATGCACAAATTCTAATCTGTCAGCAAGTGCTCCCATACTTCTAATTTGGGTAAAGCCTGTCCTTAGCGAAAACTGCTTCCATTAGAACTTTCTCTAAATGACAAACTAGAGTAAAAATGACATAAGTTGTTTTATGTGACAACACCTTTAGATGGAAATCCAGCAGGTTTTGACAATGTTAAACTCGAGGATCTATGTATGGTGGCAAGGTATGCAACAGTTAAAGGTAACTAACTTCGTGAGAATGAGGCTTTTTCTTCTTTCCAATATTTACAAATAGGTTTGGTAAAAAAAACAAAAAAAAAACAGTTAGAAATGGCTCATGATACTAAACAAATTGAACTATTACGGCCTATGGCAAGCCTCGAGGTTGAAAACGTGGGCCATAGGCAATATCGTACTTACGTTTACCAATTCTCACTCCGTTCTGATATTGATATGTAGCATAATGCATAACCCTGCATCCAGCTGCTGAGGAAAGTCTAGACTGAAGTCCAGACGCGTGATCATCTTCACTCCATCTTGCTATTTAATCATTGTGATCTTCTAAAATTCTTGCTTATTGGCCCCCGCTTTGATTTAAGAAGTACTTCTTGATTATATTCTTTAGCTTGCTTGGTTTTGAGAAAAAGACATATGGCACCTTCAAATCATTCAAGCTAGCCGAAAGCAGTATATCTTTGCGTCGTTGTATAAGGGGTAAGAGGTAGTCAAAAACTTGACTCACGCAAAGTGAGTTCAGAGTCTTTCGGAACTGTGTCTGCTGATCGTCGTTTTGTCTCAATGAATTTTTTAATGTGAAACATTTTTTAAAAGCTCTAAGCATTTTTTGTCCGCGAAGGATCAAAATGACTTTTAAAGAATGTCTCTTATATAGAGGGATGTCTTTTACGCGATGTAACCACCTCATACGTCCAAGGATTTAAACATATAAGCCTCTAAAAGGCTAAATGCTATCTATTTTACCTTCGCGACATCTTTGTTCAAGGTCAGCCATAAGACGGCATCCTAACATTGAAAATTCGTCAATAATGAGAAATAACACTGTATCCATTCTCAACTGTAGATTTATTGCTGACTTTTTAGCTCACAGGCTATCAAAGCCTGAGAGCTAATGTGCCCGCCCGTTCTGTATGTATGTATGTATGTACGTACGTATGTACGTAACGCGATAACTCTTGATAGAAACATCCGATTTGCTTCAAAAAATTTTCCTAGGTTCACTGTGATAAGGCGCTTCCCTGATTAGTTTTGGGAGTTCATTGGTTAAGGATAAAGGGGGAAAAACGGGGTTAGTCCACACACTACCCCCTTAATTCAGTTAAATGGGTTTTTCATGCAGAATGATTCGATTTGCTCCGAATTTGGTATACCGGTTTATTATGTTAAGGAACTTCACTGATTAGTTTTGGGAGTTCATTGGTTAAGGATAAAGAGGGAAAAACGGGGTTAGTCCACCCCCCTTAATTCCGATAAATGTGTTTTTCATGCAGAATGATTCGATTTGCTCCGAATTTGGTATAGCGGTTTATTATGTTAAGGAACTTCCCTGATTTGTTTTGGGGGTTCATTGGTTAAGGGTAAAGGGGGAAAAACGGGGTTAGTCCACCCCCCTTAATTCAGATAAATTGGTTTTTCATGCAGAATCATTCAATTTGCTCCGAATTTAGTATACCGGTTTATTATGTTAAGGAACTTCCCTGATTAGTTTTGGGGGTTCATTGGTTAAGGATAAAGGGGGAAAAGGGGGGGTTAGTCCACCCCCTTAATTCAGATAAATGGGTTTTTCATGCAGAATCATTCGATTTGCTCCGAATTTGGTATACCGGTTTATTATGTTAAGGAGCTTCCCTGATTCGTTTTGGCGATTCATTGGTTAAGGATAAAGGGTTAGTCCACCACCTTAATTTAGATAAATGTTTTTTTTTTGCAAGATTATTCGATTTGCTCCAAATTTGGTATACCGGTTTATTATGATAAGGAGCTTTCCTGATTAGATTTGGAGGTTCACTGGTTAAGTATAAAGGGGGAAACGGGGGCTAATTCCCCTTCACTTATTTTTTTGAGTGGCATTATTCTTTAAAATAAGAGTATAATATACAATTAGTGTGAATAGTCTGTGAGGTCAATGCCATCAGTTTAGCTGGGCACTTTTCTTTTTTATTAAATTAGCGAACTATTTAAAACACGTTGGTTCTTTAAGCACTGAGTGAGTTACCTTGTCTTTGACATTAAATGCAGCAGTACCTGTTAGTGCCAAAAGAATTATAGCTTCTGATCCTAACTGTTTTATGATTGTTTTACTAATTTCTTTGATTTTTGTACGTTTTACAGATCTTCCTTTTCCAATAATAAAAGTTGATTTAGGGAAATTTGTAACCTTTGTTTGCAAAGACAAAAGCTGTTCAGTGCATAACTGAAGTATCTTCTGCTGCTCATCTGTAAATCCGATGTCAGAATTATCAAAATTTTCATGCAGCATAATTTGTTGTTCTTTAGAATAATTCAGTAATGTTAAAAGTAAAGAGAAACCATTGGATAAGAGAATATAAGGTAAAGATAAAGAATTACCCCCGGATGTATTTGAGAAATTTTGATTTTTTAAATTTAGTTCCGATCTTTCAGAACTTGATCCATCGAGTTAGCGGCAGAAAACTTCAAATCTCCTTCAAAGACTTGCTTGTCTGGCACAGCCCACACTTATTTAATATGGCAACAGGTAAAGATTTGTAACACGTATGTAACACAAACTCATAGATAGTCTGCTATACTCCTCTACAAACTTGATACCTTTATTCATCTGAGTTGTTATATCGTTATTATGAAAATATTAGGAAGCACCTGGGTTATTTTTATGCGACTTTTCTACATAGAATTAAGCTGTATAAAACTATAAATTTGAATTACTTTCTTTGAACCGTCATTTTCGAAACTTCTGTGTATAATGTTGCACATATAAAATATGTATATTTCTTAAAATGTACGCTAAATCTAGGCAGCAGATTAAAAAAAATCAGGGATTGATTTATGACTTTTAGTGAACATGATTTCTCACGAATTATCTTTCATTGTTGTATCCATTTCTCCGATCATAATCATAAGCGATCATAGCCATATACATTAACGTCGCATTTATCGCTAAACTTCGCGACATTTGGACGAAATATCGCCAAATTTGGCGACCAAAAATATGTCGTCACAAATTAAGCCAATTTAGCTGTATCTGACTAGTTTGGCGTAATTTCCATTGAAATTCAGTACTGATGATTCTTCTCTAACCGGGTTCTTCGCATTTTACCTTCGTGTTCTCCAGTAAAATTAGCTAAAATCTTAAAACCAAGAAATAGGAAAGCTACCTTTTCCAACCCGTACAGGAATTTTTTATTTTGTAATCTACATATTACTGTTTTCTAGTGTACATCTTGACAAAAAAAAAAAAAATGCTTATCTCATTTACTTCAGAAGGTTCGCTTGCATTTCAGTTGAAATATATTCACTTACGATCACTTAAAAAAAAAATTGAGTAATCGTCAGAAATTGGGACAATTTATTACATTTGCTCATGAAACAATGCTCAGTAAATTATGAATTTATCTACAAACCCGATTACGAAAATTTCCCAATAGAAACATACATTCAATGAATTCAACCATACATACATAAGAATACATACATATAAGTAAAGTAAATCGAGAAAAATACTTGACATTATATTTTTCTCGATTTCTTTGAGTATCACTCGTAGCCATTCGTCTAATGCCCAAAATCGTATTTTCCGTATTGGATTTTTTTTCGTTTCTCTTAATTTAAAATTCAAAATGAATTGCATCGATTTGGAAGCTTACAAAGAATGAAAAGTTCGAAAAAAATAGTGGTTGTTACATTACGTAGAATGTAAAACTTCTGAAAGGGATGGCGGGTCAATCTATATCTCAGGTCACCAATGTATGAACATCGACTTCAACATTCGACTCCATAATGATCCGTATAAGGTTAAAATTTATAATTTACAGCAATGGAGCTAATGTTTTAATTAATAACGGGATGAATCTCGTCGAATTTCGGCAAAAGAAATTGTTTAAAAAAGAACTCATACATAGGTTACTACTTAGTCTCTTAAAACAAATATTATTTTTAACTTAATGTTACCAAAATACTAATTCCATACACTTCGACTGTTCAAAATATTAAAAAAACTGTATTATTTATTATACCTAATCAAGATATGTAATTTTGCTTAAATTACCCATTAAGTCTGTTATGTTTAAAAGGCACAGATATCATATGCGCCCCATATTGCGGCGATTTTTTTCCCACGCCAATTGGGGGAAAACTTCAACAGCACAAACAATAACATCCGGGTTACCATTATCAAGCAAAATAACAACACTTTGGTGCCAGTTAAGTACCCTTTGCGTATAAGACATTGGCGTCAGAATAAAATCGCGCCAATATGGGGCGTATATGACATCTGTGCCGTTTAAAATTGCCGATTGAAAATTTAAAAAAAAAAATGATTTCACCTTAAGTCAATCATGGAATTATTTTTCGGGTAAAATCTAAACTTAATGTTATTTTCACCGTCTCATAATTTGCATACGCATCTCTTATAGTTACATTCATCATTTCAAAAATATTACAATGCGCAATATGTGATTAATACATATATTTCTAAACTTGAAATCAAGTTTGTCAACTACGACTTTGCATGTGAACATTGGCACCCTTGACTTGTGATTCTAATCTCTGTATCGGTGAGTAAAATTCCCTAAATTTATATCTTTTAGAGGCGTTCTTAGTAAAATATTTTCTTTTATCAGAGAAAATGATCGTTTTCATTTAAATATGATGTCATTTTGCCTCATTGAAGCATTTCACCAAGAGTCTCAAACTCATAATGAAAAAGAATTGAATTATAACAGCTTTTTGCGGAAAATATGAGTATTTTATTAAAGCATGACGTCATTTTCTCTTCAATTTTTTCAGAAAGTTTATTTTGAATTTTATGAGAAAATGGTATCAATAAAGATAAGCAAACCTTATTATTTTTCCTTTCTTTACAACAATGGAAGTAATCTAATTGCTACCATTTTGAAACAAATTCATAGAAATTTTTAATTTTTTAATTCAAGTATAAAAATGGGAATATTTAAAAAAATAGCTAATGCGAGCAAATCTACAAAGAAACAGCTTTCATTTAAAAAAAAGAATTATTAAAATTGGTGAAAAAAAAAAAAAAAAAAAGCTCAAGGTACATGACTAAAAAAAGAAAGCCTTATCTTTCAAATATGTAGAATTAAACTCGCAATGTTATCTCTATGGGAAAATTTTGAGCCGACATTTCAGGCTGTTAGGCTCGACGAATATTTATGATTTTCAATACGCGCCGAGATTTTGGCACTACCAACGTCCAGCTCATTTTCTGTGTCGATGCGTCAAATATTTTGGACGCTATCGTGTTAACAATAAGTGTAATTTTTGCAGGGAAGCCGGAGCTGTGCTCCGACAATTAATGAAACATTCTTAAACATTTTCTTTCGTCGAAATTCGACGGGTTCCACCTCGTAATGATATTTTTTTTCCTCATCAGGGCCGACACTAAATTCTGAAAAAGCAGAATTCCTGCTTGTTTTTTTTTAAATTTTATTTTAAAAGCACGGTCGTGGAAAAAAAGTAAACACCCCCTACTAACTCCTCAACAAATTATCGTAGAAGAAAGTTTCTGATACCGAATGATTAAAAATAAAGCCTACTTTTAAATGATGTATATGAAATTTACTTAGGGGCCCATTTACATATTAAAACGAACCATAACTTCATTTTTTTCAATGGCAATACCCAATTTTAACAAAATATTTCAAATCTTCGGTTCAAACTATGCCTAGACACCAAATTTCAAGTCATTTGAATGATAAGCTTTTGAATTATAAACATTCAAAATTTAGTACTTCTAATGTTAAACTGCGCTTTCATATTTTTATTAATATCTCCTGAAATTATGCTCCTAATGTGCTAATTTTTTGTGTAGCAATAATACTAAAATACCCAAACATAAATACGTTGAACTTGCAATTTTTATAATTTTAGGATATGAGTTATGAAATTAATATTCGAAAAAATTATGAATTGCAACCTACAGTTTTTTTGATGGATAGATTTATTAAGTCCTACTTTATGAAAATCCAAAATTTCACATTTTTCTTTCAAGTAGTTTTCAAATTATGCTTAAAAAATGGCAAAATGATGGTTTAAGGAGCCGTCTAAGATAAAAGTGACTAGATATTTTGAAATTTCTTACGCTATCCTGTAATCTAGCAGTCTTCAATGACTGCTTCAGTGTCGCTTAAGATGCCTTGATCAAGAAGGGGACTCACTCGGTCAACAATCGAGTACAGAACTTCAATTTTGATACAGTCCCTAAAATACGCTCGTGATAAAATAATTAATTTCTCGGAAACTTACGGTGCGAATTGCATAAAAATTTGTTTTTAGGCTAATTGAAGGGTGTAGAGTTCATTTATGCTGTCAGAATTGTGTACTGCTATTGAAAAAAACAAAGTTATGTTTCGTTTTAATATGTAGATGGCCCCTAAGCAAATTTTATATAGATCATTTAAAAGTAGACTTTATTACCAATCGTGTAACTTTCTTCTAGGATAATTTTTTGCAGAGTTAGTAAGGTGTGTTTACTTTTAGGTAGCTTTCTTTACAAAAAGCTACCTATTGCAGCCGTTCGGAGGAAAGCGATTTCAAAAAATTTTGGTATATTTTCATCGATCATGACCCCCAGACCCCGAAACCAAACTCCGTTCAAAATTGATATATATATATATATATATATATATATCTGACCTATGTCACACTGTAACTCTCGTATTTATGAACCGATTTGGATGTAATTCGGTGTGTACATAGTACATACTAATGTCTCGACCGAGTTCGTTGGCCACCTTCATCCGCCCTTTTGTTTCAAAATGGCGGCCATTTAAAATTTAAAAAAATAAAATAAAATTTGAAATGTGGTACGAAAAAATTGAAAATGGAAAAATATTTTTTTCTTATGTATTTGACCTTTATACAAAGACTCCGTAGCAGTTTTCGTTTCGTCTATATCTTAAAAAAAGGCTGAGTTATAGCATTTTGAATTTCTAGCGAAGCTGACATTTTGAAACGTCCTGAATTTTGTCACGCGATAAAAGGCGTATTTATGAACCGATTTGGATGTAACTTAGTTTATACATAGTACAGACCAATGTCTCGAACGAGTTCGTTGGCCAGCTTCATCCGCCATCTTGTTTAAAAATGGCGGCCATTTAAAATTTTAAGAAAAATTTAAATTTGAAATGTGGTAGCAAAAAATTGAAAATTGAAAAAATATTTTCTTCTTATGTGTTTGACCTTGATAAAAAGATTCGGGAGCAGTTTTTTTTTTCGTCTATATCTTAAAAAATGGCTGAGTTATAGCATTTTGAATTTCTAGCGTGGCTGACATTTTGAAACGTCCTGATTTTTGCCACGTGATAACAGACGTATTTATGAACCGATTTGGATGTACCTTGGTGTGTACATAGTACATACAAATAACTCAACCGAGTTCGTTGACCAGCTTCATTCGCCATCTTGTTTCAAAATGGTGGCCATTTAAAAAAAATTAAAAATAATAAATTTAAAATGAGATACCAAAAATTTGGAAAATGAAAAAGATTTTTTTTGTATGTGTTTGACCTTAATACAAAGTTTCCGGAACAGGTTTTGTTTCGTCTACATCTAAAAATATGGCTGAGTTATAACATTTTGAATTTCTATTGTGGCTGACATTTTAAAACGATCTGATTTTTGTCACGCGATAACAGGTGTATTTATGAACCGATTTGAATGTAACTTGGTCTGTACATAGTATATACCAATGTCTCGACCGAGTTCGTTGGTCAGGTTCATTCGCCATCTTGTTTCAAAAGGGTTGCCATTAAAAAAAAATGTAATTTAAAATTTAAAATGAGGTATTAAAAAATTGGAAAATGAAAAAGATTTTTTTTATGTGTTTGGCCTTGATACAAAGATTCTGGAGCAGTTTTTGTTTCTGAAAATTTGTTCTTTTGTTTATATCTTAAAAAGTGGTTGAATTATAGCACTTTGAATTTCTATCATGGCTAACACTTTGAAACGATCTTGTATTTGCCACGCGATACCACACTTATTCGCCTATTTCGATGGAAGAAGGCATGTGGATAGTATACATCAATATCTCGACCAAGTTCGCTGGCCAGCCTCATCAGCCATCTTGTTACAAAATGGCGGCCATTAAATTAAAAAAAATATATATATATTTAAAGTGAGGTGCAAAAAAATTAGAAATTGAAAAAGGTTTCTTTCTTAAGTATTTGACCTTGATATAAGGATTCAGGAGCATTTTTTGTTTGTCTTTATCTTAAATAATGGCTCAGATATAGCAGTTTCAATTTCTAAAGTGGGTGACATTTTGAAAAATCTGATTTTTTGCCTGCGACAGCACTCGTATATATCAACCGATTCCGATATGGGTGAGCATGTGCACAGCAATTATTAAGGTCTCGACCAAGTTCACTGGTTAGCCTCATCTACCATGTTGTCTTAAAATGGTAGGCACTTTAAGAAATCGCCAAATTTGGCAGCCAAATATAAGTGACTTTAAATAAAAGCAGCTTGGATAAAGCTGACTAATTTCGCGAAATTCTCATTCATAATGATTTAGTATTGATAAAAATTAGTATTGAATCTCCTACATTCGGTTTCCACTTAATTGAGCTTCGTGTGTTTGAATAATATAAGTTGGCTTTTTAAAAATAAGGAATATGAAAGCTACCTCTTCCTCCCGGCACTGGCCGGAAGGACTTTTTTTTTTCCACGACTGTACTTTGCAGGTAAAGCGTTCGAAAATTAACAGCGACCTTTGTATTGTTAAATAATAAACAATAAATAAATAACAATATTATTTATCCTAATGCGTCAAATAACGCTCAGCTGTAGCAAGTGATTATAATAAATTTCTGTAAAATCGGTTAACGTAACAATGTATTTTGTATAGTACTAGGGGGCTCTGCCCCCAACGAGCTACGCTCGTCAACCCCTGTTCAGACACCGCAGATTCTAGCAGCACGCTAATTTGATCGGCATTAAAAAGATTTCGGAAGATTGAATTATAATTTGAATCTGACAATTATAATCTGACGTAATTTTCACGAAATGTTTCTTTCTCTTTTTAATATTCACGTAAAAATACTTTTGTTAAAAATGAAGTATTATGATCATCTTAAAATATCAAATAAATGTCTCGCGTAATTTTTAAATTCAAACTGTTTTGCAATATTATTTTTTGTTCATTTTACGTAATAAGTGTAATGTGACGTAAATTCTCCAATTTAAGACTTCTAACGCATGTTAATGAATCTATTATTTTAAAATATTCTTTCTCTCTTAAAATTCATGTGTAAATATAGATTTTATGACGTAATTTTCAATGAGTTCCTGCCTTTTATATTTTCTGTTTATAATAGTCACGCGTAAAATAAATTTTTTATTTGAAGCAAACATTATTGTTTGCGTTGTTTATATAGCTGGCAACAGTTTAAATTAATACAATTTTCTAAAATATTAAAAAATATCTCTCGAAATGCTGAAAATTTGAATTTAAAATAGAAATAAAAACTCAAAAAATGACTAATTAAAAAACTAAATGCAGTTCCCACACTGGGAAATTCTGACGCATAAAATGATCTAAAAATGATTAAATTCCTATGTACAGTTTTTGCTCCAATAAAACTTTTTTAATGGAACGATTTTGTCCAACTTTGGCATTAAATATCTCTTTAAATAATTCTTCGATTTGAAAACTGCCTGCATCAGCGTGTTTATCAAACATTTCTCTATAATACTACCGATTTTCATATTTTTGTATGCAACAGTTTTTTTAATATTAACGAAGAAAGGCCATGCTTAAGCATTCAAATTGGATGCCGATCTGCCGGGAATATCTACGCAGATTTTCATTGGTCCATTTCCAAATCAAAACTTTTTTTTATATATAGAAGGACTAATTCGATTTTTTAATTTTTCTTCCTAAAAAATATTTCATTATTTATTTGCTCTATTTTTTTAATTCATTTAATAAAAACAGAAATGACTTGTAAAAGCTTCTAAAATTATATTATTTCAATTCTTACTATTAGTTTAAACTCTCTCTATATATATCTTGTTCAAATTTTCAATCGTTAATAAAGTACTTATTATTCATCCACTCCACTTTAAACTTGTAGTGGATGACACTTGATGATAATACAGTTTTTTCAAATATTAATTAATTAATTAAATTTTAATTAATTAGTTTTAGTTTTATATGGGAGAAAAAATGGCGGCCATTGGTTATTGAACAGCATTTAATGCATCTTCATAACTATAAGAGGGGTTACCATAGGGGGGACCCTGTTCTGTCGCCAAATACCGCCAAGTTTATCGCCAACTTGGTGATATATCGCCAAATTTGGCGACCAAAAGGAGTCGCCAAAAGTGACGCCAACGTGGCGATATCTCTAATATTTCACCAAATTCCCATAGACTTCTATTGTAAACCAACAGGGTTTGCTTGCTTATAGAAAATCAACAAATTGAGATATTTTAATGCAACAAAAAATAATATTAGCTTAAGGGATTATATTAAATTTTTGTTTGATGATCTAAGTAGAAATTGACTTAATTTATTATTATTATTATTATTACTTGTTTAATTATTTTAAGCAGTATAAATTGAGAAAAAGAAAGCTGTTTGTGCTTTGTTTTTTCTACGTCTCGTCTGCAAAATTCTCACTAATGAATGTATATCGATAATATCAAAATACCAGAGGAAAAAAAATACCCATTGAAATGCAGATTGAAAAAGATGTAAGTCAACGCGTTCAATAAGAGTAAATGAAGGAGGCAAGAGTTAAGTGATAGTTAGAGAGTGGAATATTATTAACGAATTACGTAAGTGGGGAAGAATATGCCTTTAAAAGGAGATTCAAATGTCGTGTAAAACCTTTTCCCCATATAAATAAAAATAATCAAGAATTAACTTGAATTCAGCAAGAAAAGGAATAGTAACCATTAAAGCGCTGTTATGCAATATTTGCTCGGAAAAGGAACGTATACCGCACTAAAATGCAAGTTAAGAAAAATATGTGCATCTAACTAAAATTTGATAAAAGATGTACACCTGGGACTTCATGTTAAATTTTATTTCAGTTAATAGAAGATATGCATCTGTAACATCATGTAGGATTTGATGGAGAGGAAGGGGATCAAAGAGTCTTAAGCAGAACAGTATTATCAAAAGCTGAATAGTACAGTGGGTGATTGGTTAACGAGCTGTTCGGTTTACGAACACTTTTGTAAGAGATTTTTATGTTCGGATAACTAACACATGTTGAATTGACGAACACTTTACAAAACAAAGCCAAGAAGAAGCACTGCTGTGTTTTAGATTTGCCGAGCTGTATTTAATGGCATCTATTGTCGACTTGGAAACGTTTTAACAGTTGTATACGGTTGGTTGGTTGGTTGATTTTTGACGGCCGATTATCTACTCTTGGGATATAGGCCCTAGGGGGAGTGCCCTTCGTGGGGGTCTTTCAAAGGGAACCTAACCCGTATTTAAGCATGGAAATCCAAGGGTTCGAAGAAAACCACGAAAACTCCGAAACGGTTAGGCCGACGGGCGCGATTGGGTTCGAACCCAGCACCTCCCGTTTACCAGCTTCGAAAGCAGAACCTCTCAGCCACTGGTGGGGCTCAGTTGTATACGTATGGCCTAATTAATTTATGGGCTATCGGGAGTTTTGGCCATACATTTTAGGGTCCCCAAATTACAATGGACATATTAGGAACATTATTTTTTATTTTTTGTATCCCTTTTAAAGAAATTTTTTTATTTGCAAATTAATTATTTTATAATATCATAAGACGAAACGCAATTTTTCACCTTGATTCAACATAAAATAAATAATGTGAACATTAAAAAGCCCACAATATTACTTAAACGGCAACTAATGTAATGAAAAAGATGGTACAAGTTTACAATATGAGGTCAGCCTGCCTAAATGAGACACGGTTCCCCGTAGTTTTGTCACATTTAGGGTATATTTGGGATTTTATTATATAAATGCATATTTTATTAAGGGGTCTCAAGACTCTTAAAATTGGAAGAAAAAAAAAGACCATTTTCACCATATAATATCTTAAATCTTAAAATGTAATTGATTTTACGACAAACTTTTATATTTGGGATGAAAGATATAAGTATGTTCTTTCATTTCATGTGTTTGAAAAATTATAAGATGCAGAATTAGAATTTAGAGTGGGCTCCAAAATGTCAGACATTTGACCAGCGGAAAATCGGTATTACGCGCACAACAGATTACGCGCACGATTACAAAATAAATTTTGCAACTAAAAGAGAAATTTTGGATCCTACTTATGCTTCAGATTGTAATAATTACTCTGAACCTAAATAAATTTGTATTTAAAGCATTTTTCTATTTTTAATACAAAGTTGTATTTAGTTAATGCAAAATTTAGAAAATTTCAACAGTATAATCACCTATAAAGAATATATTTCTGAACAATAAAAAGGAAATTTTTTGTTCAGTCTATAGAGACTAACATGAAACATATGTTTTGAAAATTTCATGAAAAAAAATTCAGAACTTTTTGAGATAACGTGCGTGTTATGCCCAAAAATGTCATTTGGAGAAAATTGACTTCAAAATTTCTGATACGCCGCTTCAGCTATTGAGCGTGTATAATTCGAAAAGCTATAACTTCTGTTCTAATAGGAATTTCAAGGAAAAATTTATACCAAAATGTTCAGAAAAGATAGAGCGCGTTCAGAGACCGAAACACGGGTAACTCGGAAAAATGGGGAATGACGCCATACTGGTTTCTCGGTGTAAGGTTGGGTAAAAACGGCTCTGAACGCTTTCGGGTAAAGTTGCGGGATTTTTTTATTTACATTTACAAACATGGCGGCAGCTGCACTTTCGACAGTGCAAATAGATTCAATTATCACTTTTTTTAGATGGGAAACTGTTCCAAAAGTTAATTTTTCTGTGGAATACTATCGCAACAAATATGTATCACAGGTTTTGATAGCCATTTTATGCTGAATCGGAGATTTGTTATAGGCAAAATTTACATTTACCTTCTAACTTATCTAAAAGTTAAACTTAGACCAGAAATGTTTTTATTATTATTTTTGTAATATGAAAAAACAGAAATAATGTGCGATAAAACTGATCAAAACAGTGATTCCGATTAACAGCCACAGTTAAGCTATAAAATGGTAAACAAATCAGATTTCCCAACCACGTGATCACTTTACCCAACAAAATTTTTCAGGTATGTGGGTTCCCCGAAATCCGGGTAATCTCCGGCTCTGAACGCTGCGGGAAACTCGGAAAAAGTCAGGTGATGCCGGCTCTGAACGCTTCGGGTTCCCCACGGGGAAACCTGGGGAATCCAGAGTGCGGTCCGTGAACGCGCTCATAGTAGTTTAATATCTGAAAAAATTAAAATTTCAAAAATTTTAAAGCTTTAAGAGTCCTGAGACCCCTTAAGCAACAAATTACTGAATACTGTTCTTTTAGTTCAAAACTAACTTGTTTTGTAGAAATTTAATAATTATCTGTAGTATAAAACCACAATATAGGATTGTCGCATTTAGGTCATTTTTGTCGCATTTATGGCAGATAAAACCTAAATGAGACGCTCATAGTCCTAAATGTGATAATGCATTTTATACATGGCAATTCATCTGAAAAAGCTCATTTAACGATTAACTGCTGTGACAGAAAATTGCCACATTACAACTGTGAGCGGTCTGCGAAACCATTCGATTGAAAGATGAATAAAATGCGCGATTAACTCATAAAATACTGTTTTTGCACTAAACTGTTTGTACAGAGTACTATTTCTAATAAAAGTTTGATTTTTCAAACATTTCAAACAATTGTACTAGCCTCCAAATGAAGCAAAATTTCGCTGTATCGATAGTTAAACTGGAAATTACAAGTTAAACTGTGAAAATTTAAAAAAAGCAGCTCTAACAGCAGTTAAGGATTAACTGTAATTATTTTTTGAATTAATTAACCCTTAACTGCTTCGAGCGGTCTCCGAGACCACTTGATTAAAAGATGAATGAAAGTCTCTATTAACTCACACCAGTGGCCGAGAGGTTCTGCTCTCGAAGCTGGTAGACGGGAGGTGCTGGGTTCGATCCCAATCGCACCCGTCGGCCTAATCGTTCGGAGTTTTCGTGGTTTTCTTCGAACCTTGGTTCTCCAAGCGTTAATACGGGTTAGGTTCCCTTAGAAAGACCTCCACGGAAAGCACTCCCCCCCCCTTAGGGCCCATACCCCACGTGCTGATAGTTGGCCGACATAAATACAACCAACCAACAACCAACCAACCTATTAACTCACAGGGTACTGTTTCTGTACTAAAATTTAAGTAGAGGACTATATTATAATTAAACTTTTTCATGCCTGATATAAATAACCCTCAAATAAATAAATGCGTTCCTAATATAAAAAATTCTCACCCCTCTTTGCCAAGGAGGCCATAACTACAATTAAATGAATTGTCGCAGAAAACATCGTTTAAAATTCACGAAATTCGCGCGTCAATATTAACCCATAATTTATACGCAGTGCGATTTGGGTTTCCGTAACTTCAACTCCGCTTAATTTTGCTGACAATCTGGTGATAATAAAATATAACTACATGACCAATAAACGAAATTTAATAAGGAATCCAAATAAAATATTTGATTTTATCAAAATTCTTATTTTGTGAATGAAAAATGCGAATTAATTAAAGACGCCGACATTTCGGTCGGTGCGAATTCACAGTGTGGAGCTTACGGGTTAAAAGAATATTTAAAAGATATTTATAATATTGTTAACTAGACTATTTATTACCTATAACTTTATTATAAAATGTCACATGATAAATATATCAGCCTTAGAAATAGATAAAATCGTACAATATTTCTGATAACTCTGATTAAGCCAAATAGAAGCTCTGTGCCTGATATTCTGTTGCCCCGCCCCCTCCCCCTCCTCTTCATTTTTCTTGCACTTTCACAAAATTAACATTTTCGGTACTTAAAAATACGTATATGGAGACAAATATTCATTTAGATAAACATGGTTTTATTTATTTTTTATCTTTTACTAATTTAAAAGTAGAAAATGTCGATTATAACGAATAAAAATTGAAAAGAGTATTAAAATATCAGATTTTATAAAAGTGCTAACAAAATTTATGACTCTTAAACCAGAGAATAACTCAATTGCATCACGTTTTAATTGGAGACAGCATTTAAGCTACCGGATGGTATAATGTTGCTAAAATTAACTTACTTAACCACATTAAAATAAGCATAAATTGTTTTCAATCTACACATGATTTTCCAGAATTTTCATTATGTAAAATTACCGGAAATTCCTTAATCATGTGTCTACATTATGTTACTGGAATAGACACTGCGTTTCATACACTTTTTTTTTATTAAAAATTTTAAAGAAGCGTATTTTTCTTTTTTGATCGTCTTAAACACATATTTAAACACCTGGTTAAAGAAAAACATTAATGCAGGATTATGCTGACTCAACACAGTTTAATTAAACATAAAATTTGATTTAAATATCCTTTTAACACAATATATAAAAAAATCTCATATAAACTTCTTCGTTAATCTTCTAAATGTTTCGCCGCATTTACAACAATATGTATGTCGCTATTAGGCACAGGCTGTAAACAAGCTCTCCTAAATGCGTAGTCCACTTCAAATTCTAAACCGGAAACTGGTCGCCTTTTCTTTAGTTTAACTGGTCAGGTAACTGAAACGGACAACGTAGCTCTTGACGTTTATAAAGTTATTTGATTTTTAAAGTTAAAAAATAAAAACCGAGAGCCACTTTCGGGAATTTTTGTCGCATTTACGAAACATGGGGGCGATGTAAAATGAACGATGTGTATTTGATTAGAAATTTCTTTAAAAAAAACCGTTTTACATGCAAACAAATATTTCGGGTTTTGTTTCTGAAGTTCGTATGCTTCATTATATAACATTTATTTACGATTCTTGCATTAAGATTTTATGTAAAAGAACATTGTCGCATTTAGGGGTTATCACATTTAGGCAGACTGACCTTGCATTTTATTTAAATCTTCTTAGTACTTTCAAGCCTTCCTGGCTCATCATCAGAGAATATCTTAATAACTAAATGTTGTTTATTTATACAAATACATGTTTGTTGTTTATTTCTGTAAATAAACAACATTTAGTTATTAAGATATTCTCTGATGATGAGCCTGGAAGGCTTGAAAGTACTAAGAAGTTTTAAATAAAATGTATATTTTAAACTTGTAACACCATTTTCATTACATTAGTCGCCTTTTAAGTAAAATTGTGGACCTTCACATTATTTATTTTATTGTAATTATTTTAATTGTAATTTAGTTCACACATTGTTAATGGGGATCTAGACTCCACTTCAGCTTTATCGGACCCTGCAGTAAACACGATATTTTAGAGAATTAAGGAGTTTTTGAAAGGTCAAAGTGACAAATTGACATGATTTAATGCCGTAGTCAATGAATGTAATCCTAAAAGTTTTTACAAAGGAACATGCCATTTTTTTTTTAAATACGCCACGACATAGGCAATGCCATTAAAAAACGAAATGTTTATATTATCTAAGGACTTATATAACCTTTTTATAAAGGGAAGATTTATAATTTTTCTTATATATTATTTAACTTTTAAGAACGAATTAATTGAATTCCCATACAAATCTATACTAAATATTATGATCGGTTAACGAACAATTCGGTTAGCGAACATTGTTTTAAAACGGATTAAGTTCGTTAACCGACCACCGACTGTATTATCAAAATGTGTAATTAGTGAGGAAAAATCTTTTTAGAGATAATTTAACATTTTGCACTTCACTGACACATATACTGTGACATACTAAGTTCAGAGCTGCCACGGGTTAATTTTTTAATTCTACCTCACACTACTTTCTTAAAACAAAAATTATTGACACACTGTTCGAGAACATTTGCAAGAGATACTACAATACTACAAAATCTGTTTTTTTTAAATAGCGGTGAGAAAAGAATAGAAAAATAGTCGCCTGTGGCAGCCCTGTATGTTTAACCACAAATACACTGTCACCGCATAGGTGTCATGTCAGTGAAGTGCAAAAGGTTAATGGACGATCTACATCATTGCATTCATTTCGGAATTTGAACTATTAAACTCACCCTAGTGCTTGCTCTGGCTCACATGTCCCTGCTGATTGTACAATTTACAATTTGTTCTTGCGGATCCATGAACCACTGTGTGTTTTACTCAAAATGACAGTACAATTTTGATTCTTTAGTGTAGAGATGCACAACCTGTAGCCCGCGGGCCAAAATTGGCCCGCGATGGGTTAACGTGTGGCCCGCGAACTTCGTCAATTTATAACTGGAAAATTTGCTATTTTTGTCCATATGGTCGCATGAAAAAAATGGTGAGTTTCATCAATTTGTCGCGAGAAAAATAATTTCGCCAGTCAGTTAAGAATCGCAAATTTCCTTCATAGGGCGCGGAATAAATCACAAATTTCGTTGATCGGACACGGAAAAATCGAGAATTTTGTTGATAAGGCGCGGAAAGTCACGAGGTTTGTCGATAGGACTAGAAAAAATTGCGAATTTCGTTGATCGGGCATGGAAAAATCGAGAATTTTGTCGATAAGGCAAGGAAAGATCACAAATTTCGTTGATCGGGCAAGGAAAAATAGCGAATTTTTTCGATAAGGCGCGGAAAAATCGCAGGTTTCTCCGATCGGGCTTGGAAAAATCGCGAATTTCGTTAGTCGGGCACGGAAAAATCGCGGATTTTGTCGATCAGGTACGAAAAAAAATCACAATTTTCGTTGGTCGAACACGGAAAATTCGTCAATTTTGTTGATGACGCGCGGAAAAATTGCAAATTTTGTTGATCGGTTGCGAAAAAATCGTGATTTTCGTCAATTGCGAGAAAAAAATCTTGAATTTCGTCAATTTGCCGAAGGAAAAAATTGTAAATTTTCGTCAGTCAGTTAATAATCGCGAATTTCGTCGATCGGGTAAGAAAAATCGCGAATTTTGCCGATTTAATTTGTTGATATGCTTCGAAAAAATAGCAAGTTTTGTCTGTTTATCCCGAGAAAAAAATCGCGAATTTCGTTGATCCGGCGCGGAAAAATTGCAAATTTCATCAATGAGGCTCGGAAAAATCGCAAACTTCGTTGATCAGGCACGGAAAAATAGCTGGTTTTGTCGATCGGGCTCCGAAAAATCGCGAATGGCTTGGTCGTTCACCAAAAAAAATCGCGAATTTTGTCAATGATGCGCGGAAAATTGAAAATATCGTTGATCGGCTGCGTAAAATCACGAGCTTCGTCCATTTATCGCGAGAAAAAATCGCGAATTTTGTCAATTTGCTGCGGTAAAAAATTATAGATTTCGTCAGAGTAAAGAATTGCGAATCTCGTTGATCGGGCACGAAAAATTCGCGAATTTTGTCAATCAGGGGCGGAAAAATAGCAAATTTCGTAGATCGGGTGTAGAAAAATTGCGAATTTTGTCGATCAGGCCCGTAAAAATCTCAAATTTCGTTGATCGGCTCCTCCTCGCCCCTTCATTCATAAAGTTCACATTTTTTTTTTTTTTTTTTTTTTTTTTTTTTTTTGGCACTAGCCACTTTCATGCCTATGTTTGTTTTTTAGCACTTTTAATAAAATAAAATTTACTCCCCCGAATAATATCAAGCAATATTATCATTCCTTGAATATAATCCTTGCTATATCTCTGTTTGTTATAAATACAAATGTAAACTGTTGATATATTCTTGCCTACTGAATTGGATATGCTGATTAGGTAGGAGAACCTAGAGGGGTAAAACTCCCCCTCCCCCTCTGAAAACATATTTTTTATCTGATTATAGGCCACAGATCACCCCCCGAAATACAATCCTCTCCGTATTACTGGTGTGGCCCTCGACAACCCAGATATTTTTGTAAGTGGCCCTTCTCTTAAAAAGGTTGTGCACCCCTACGTTTAGTGTCATTGAATATCTACAAAAAATGCATTTAATCCTTTCCTTTTCACTAAACTTCATCTTGAACCTAGAGTGTACATCCCATTAAACTTAAATTAACCCTTTTTGACTCAACAACTTTGATTTGAAAAATATCTACTCAGATGTTAGAATGCATCATTTTAAACATGAAAAAAAAAAAAAAAAAAAAAAAAAAACGAACATAAAAATAAAAAGTTATTGACCAAAAGGTACTTTATTCCACATCTGCAATAAACAGAAAATGACATACTTCTCATAAGTATTGTCAATTTTCTAATATAAAATTGTAAAGTAAACGAGCTTACCTTGGTAAAAAATCTATTTTTGGAGATCTCCAATCTTTTTAATTTTACAAAATTTACGAAATTCATTTTAGCAACAAGGATACGAAATTACTCAATTGATAAATAAAACTGTGGCATGAAAAATTGACTCAGTATTTCCGTCCGTTGAGAATTCTATGAACAATTTATATTAACTGATATGTTGGGAGATAGCAGTAATAAATAAAATCGATCTTTTAAAGCCCACCGTATAAGTAACATTGATTTTTACGTATTTTGACAGATATGCAACGCGGTGATACAAAGGGTTAAAGAAAAAATACAGGGTGTTTCTAAACTCATGGTACATACGCTAGGGGGTGATGGAACACATCAAGACGAGTAATAGTGTATAGGAAACCAATGGTCCCAAACGTCTTCCGAAGGAGATAGGCGCCTTTAAAGTTTAGGCACCAAAATTTCAAATGATTATAAAAAACGGAAAAATTGGTCGATTCGTTTGCGGTTTTCACTAAAACTATTCTTCATGTCAGTATTTTCTTGAAAATAAATTTTAAAGATACAGTTCAAAAAATGCCGATAGAGGGCGCTTTAGACTTTGGAGTAACCAACAACTATTTTTTACCGTTATTTTTTGTACCTCATTACATGCTTTCAAAAGCTTAGACTTAAACTTAAATTTTGATCTCAAAATCTGAATCGTTGGGAGTGGTTAAGTAGCGCAAACTGAACTGTTTTCAGTAGTTAAAATTTCAAATGATTATAAAAAAACGGAAAAACTGGTCGATTCGTTTGCGGTTTTCACTAAAACTATTCTTTATGTCAGTATTTTCTTGAAAATTAATTTTAAAGATACAGTTAAAACAATGCCGATAGAGGGCGCTTTAGACTTTGGAGTAACCAATAACTATTTTTTACCGTTATTTTTTGTATCTCATTACATGCTTTCAAAAGCTTAGACTTAAATTTTGAGCTCAAACTGAATCGGTGGGAGTGGTTAAGTAGTGCAAACTGAACTGTGTTCATGAGTTGAAATTTGAACCCCCCTCCTGAACACAGTTCGGTTTGCGCTACTTAACCACTCCCAGCGATTCAGATTTTGAGCTCAAAATTTAAGTTTAATTCTAATTTTGAAAGTATGTAATGAGATACAAAAAATAACGGTAAAAAAAAAGTTTTTCGTTACTCCAAAGTCTAAAGCGCCCTCTATCGGTATTTTTTTTAACTTTATCTTTAAAATTTATTTTCAAAACAATACTGACATAAAGAATAGTTTTAGTGAAAACCGCAAACGAATCGACCAATTTTTCCGTTTTTTATAATCGTTTGAAATTTTAACTCCTGAACACAGTTCAGTTTTGCGCTACTTAACTACTCCCAACGATTTAGATTTTGAGCTCAAAATTTAAGCATGTAATGAGATACACAAAATAACGGTAAAGAATAGTTGTTGGTTACTCCAAAGTCTAAAGCGTCCTCTATCGGCATTTTTTGAATTGTATCTTTAAAATTTATTTTCAAGAAAATACTGACATAAAGAATAGTTTTAGTGAAAACCGCAAATGAATCGACCAATTTTTTCGTTTTCTATAATCATTTGAAATTTTGGTGCCTAAACTTTAAAGGCGCCTACCTCCTTCGGAAGACGTTTGGGACCCTCGGTTTCCTATTCACTATTACTCGTCTTGCTGTGTTCTATCATCCCCTAGTGTATGCACCATGAGTTTAGAAACACCCTGTATATGAATAAAATGATGACATTAACCATCTATATTTTTGAATATTGTATATTTGTGTGATTGCATTTACAAGCTGCGTGCCTACAGCGCTTAGCATTTGAAGCGCCATCCAGGAATGATTGGTGATTTATTCTTAAAACGTAACTCTGATATCATTCAGACACTATAGCGATCGGCTGAATAGAGGAGGCGGGGCTTTAGCCAACCGCAGAACGGAAGTGAAGAGAGCTGGTTTGGAACAGAAAAGAAGATTAGATTCTGTTTTGGCGGCGAACGACTGAAGTATGCTGAAGAATGCTGCAAAGAGACGTACAAAAAGTGAGATGGATGTTCTAACGACGATTGGATTGAATTTAAGATGTATTAGTAATCTTTGTAAATAATTCTTATATTAATATGTAAATAATTAGAATATAACTATATAACCAGGAATGACGTCTGTTTCTTGTAGTTAAAGTAGTAATTTATTGTGTCAATGAAGATATTCTCCATATATTTGTATATATACTTCTAACACTTTCTTATCTATTTTTGCCTACTACTATTTAGCACAATTCTCCACGTACAAAAAGGAATAAATTAATGTGCTTCACACTCATACTTCAGTTATTAATAAAACAGAAATGTTCATGTAATCTGAATGTTATCTTGAATTTGGTCGGATTTTGTTTGTACTAGTTTGGTCTGTTGAGGATATGAACCTAGTACCATTAATGATGAGCAGTCAGTTGCAGCGTTCCTGGACCGTGGCCATTCTGTATCACCTCTCTTTTGTTTGAACCCTATTATTCTTACTCTTTATTTATAATTTATTTCTTTTTAGTTCCTCCTCCCATTTGCATTTTTCTTCGTCATATTCAGAGGTTTTTGCCATATATTTCTCTCCTATCGGTTCTTTAACCACTCTTTCCTTCCATGACACAAGTGGACGGACTGATTTGTTTCTACACAGTTATTAATCATATTGATCGACCGTTTTATACCTCAAGTATTAATTCATTGCGTCGATATTTTAGCCTTCTGACATTATATATGGTATTCATAATAATTTTTTTGTGTCACACTTGCAATATAGCGGAGACTTGGTAGACTTGATCCCTTTTTCAGTTTTTAATTTTTATTTTGGAAAAACAAAATTTTTTTCAAATGTTTCCAGTTATTATTAAAGGCTCATGTATCTTTCTTATTGTAGTATTTTTTTTATTTTTGAAAAACCATTTTTAAAATAAAAATAAATTGTTTTCCAAAAAATAAAAAAAGGATCAAGTCTCCCCAGTTGCGGGGAGACTTGATCCCTTGCCAAGGAAGACTTGATCTTTGAAACAGATGCATTGAAATGATTGAAATTAAGTAGTAGAAATCAAATTTATTGTTGACTAAAATGTAAAATGGGAGAAAAACACAATTAATGATCAAAAACCATTTTCAAAGTTTGAAAAATCAAATGTAAATATTAAAATTACAGCAGTTCGAAGAATTCCACTAAGCATGGTTGGTTTTGGTACTTTTTTGACAATGTCATCATTGTCCACAACACTATTATCAACATTTTCTGGATAAATAAATTGGTCGGAATTAAGTCCTCTTTTTCTTAGAAAATTTATGTCACATTCAGATGATAAAATCTTCTTTTAAACTTTTCTTACGAAATGACTAATTTTCTTCTTTCCCAGAAATTGCACAATGACAAAGTCATTTTCGTCAATCGACAAATTTTTTGGATCTTCAATGATTTCATCAGAATGTTCATCAAGTGGATCTGGGTCGGTTGAATCATAAACACTATCACTGCTTTTATAACTTTCTGAAGATTCGGGTGCTTGCTAACCATCATATGCAGCCACATATTAACTTTCTATCTTTGTCAACTATCTAAAATCAAGGCAACCATATTCTAGCTAATGCAGATAATATCTAAATGTCACAATCAGAATTAGGGGATTAATAAAATTTAACATTAATTTAGCTTAACTGGGACACTCGATCCCCAGGATAAAGTCTCCCCATACAACAGGGATCAAGTGTCCCTAATGTGCATGTTTGTGGGGAAAAAATGCTAAATCAAAAATAAAGATTGGATTTAAATAACAACATTTAAGCAGTAAGGAATGTTAGTATATTATATCAATGAAATTAAGTAATTTAATTATATTTAGCAAAAAATATGAATCTCAAACTACCTACTCAAAAAGAAGTTTGACTGTAAGAAAACAGAGATTACTTTCTTACAACAAAAATAAAAATGACTGAATGAAATTATGTTGTTAGATCTGTTGATAAGGAATCTATTAATGTTTCCAGTTTCAAAGACTTAATTGCATTTTTTCTCTGGTTTTAGACCTAGGGATCAAGTCTCCCAAGGGATCAATTCTCCCAAGTCTCCCCTACTAAACAGATTACAACAACCTTTTTTTAAGATACAGTAAATTAACAAAAAAGTAGACGCAGCCTCACCAAAGTTACAAAAGTGTGCATCCTGTCAGGATTCCGACCTGTTTTCGGTATCAGGCTTAGAGGATACTTCGGTGAAGCCTTCAATTAATCCCAATTAGATAAAATCGACAAACCTGGGTGTTTATCGGAGTCAAAAAGCAAAGTTCAGAATGTACTTGGAGTGCCAGTTCTATTACTAAATCGACTAGTCTGTCTATTCAACTCACGATCACGAATTTCAAGAAGGCAGTTATCCAATTTAACTGGCCAATTAATACCTCATCTAATCAGCCGCTGATCTAATTGATACCGCACCTTCTTTAAATCTTGACAGAGAGTTATTCACGCCTAAGTTAACAAGCTATAAACAATATTAAAAGTATGCATTCGATTTATTCTAACATATTTCTGACAGTATCATACAATAACATTCAACCACAGCCTACAGAAGAAATCCTCAAAAGTAATATCGATATTCTACCCACTGACCTCATAAAAACAGAGGAGGTACACATTGCTGTTGCGGACTGTTTTCCCTCTGCTGGGGATCTACGTTCTAAAAAACAGAGGAAATGCACATTGCTGTTGCGGACTGTTTTCCCTCTGCTGGGGATCTACGTTCTATGATCGCTGATGTCTTGCAAAAGTACACTGCTCAACTAAAGGAAACTTCTTCCCTTCTACAGATTATTTCCAATAGAATACATGTCTCTCTTAAAGCACCGTCACAAAAAATAAGGAAAAGTTATGGCGTCTACAACAGAATCCAATACCTCTCCTAATAATGAACCAGATAATTATTCCTGTCTATCTATAAATGCTAAATCTAATAGCTTCATACCACATAGCCATCATTTTCAATTTCAACCATTTTTGAATAAAACTCCTCAATTATACAAAGTTAACATTGATGTAGATGGTGCGTTTATTGTGAAATTCACAGACTCAAAATTCCTCTCAGGAAAAGACATGTATCGTGTTATAACAGCTCAATATGTAGCGGCTACGGAAGTTGCCATTAACTTTTCTTCACGAAGAAATGGAGTGGAAATTAAATGTTGATGTACAGATGATGTAAAAGCTCTTAAAAGTGATTTCAGACTAAACCAAAATCTAAATTATTCTCTTCAGTTTGCTAGTAGAACGCTTCCATTAACAAAAAGCCTTTTATTTGAATCTATAAATGCTAATGCACAACCTCATTTAAAAATTGTTACAATTATCATCAAGATGACTTAAAAATTTTAAGAAGTCAACCATAAAAATGGATAGGTTTTATTAATTGGATAATGCTTATTGCTAACTCACTATTAAAAAAGATAAATGGGAACAGTGGCCTCTTCACTGACCCAGGAAATGTATCGTTCAACCATACACGACCATTCAATGATGACGACGCTGCCAGCTCTACAAAGAAAGACTCTTCAAATGTATTTTATTGTATTAACTGTACAAAATGGTTCTCCGCCTAATGACTGCTCAAAAGAACCAAACTTCTTTAATTAGCTATAGAAAGTTTAAAACTAATGATATCCACCATAAAGCTTCAGATGCAAAATATCCCATTTTCATAACTGCCTACTTTGACGAAAGTAAAGGAATAGATAATTTGTATTCAATTAACTAGGAAAAAGGCTTTAGTGACTCTACTAATTCTGATATTCATCATGATAACCAGCCTCAGTGCTGAAATTAGCCTTTTTTTGCACTTGGGGCAAACATGGATTTTGCCACCCCCTCCTCTTCCGTAAAGTATATTTACAGAGACAATTTTACTAATTTTCTAATAGACGACTTATTTTAAAATTTAAAATATGTAATCATAAAATATGTAATACTGAACCATGTAATCTACAATAGTGGATGTCACGGGGATCATGACTCCCCTCTGAAAACCAACAAAAATAGTCTAAAGATCTTTTAAAAATAAAATATACAGTAGAATCCCAATTATCCGAGTCCCGCTTAACCGAGTTATTTTCTTCTGATGGACTGATGGTTTCCATTATTATGAAACGGTCATTATAAAGGAAGTGTTAGGTTGAAGATGAAAGAGTAGTCTTTAAAAGTTAGAACTCTGATTTTCTGGCCAGAATGGGAAAAAAATGGCCATAATTTTTTTAATCAGAGTTCTAACTTTTTATGACTGCTCTTTCATCTTCAACTAACACTTCATTTATAATGGCTGTTTCATAAGAATGGAAGCCATCAGTCCATCAAAAGAAAATGATCCATTCCAAAGGTATGATCCTTCATTTGGCGCCCCTTCGTTCTGGCGTCCGGGGCACATGCCCCCTCTGGCCCCCTTTAGTTTCGGCCCTGACCAGCCTCCTAATAATTTAACTTTCTCATGAAACCCACCAGAGAAATTCTTAACGAAAACAGCCAATCTTATCTACCAGAGTATCGGACATGTTCTCAACCACAACCTCCATTACGTTATTGCAGGCAATAAAATTAATTTTACTTTTAGAATATATGACCGATTGATCCGTGACACACCAAAATCAAACATTGCCTGCGGCGCAGCAGTTTGAGAACTAAAATATCAACAACAAGTACAAGAGAAGACGAAAGTCAATTAAACCCGTAATAGCTTACCATAAATTGAATATGTGCTCTTCCAATTCATGCATTTCAGGATCAAATTATTTATGAGACAGCTAAAAAATAGGTTTCGAAAATGTCAAACAACGCAAGAGTCTCATAGACTGCCATTAACCGTAAATAGGAAAAAACTAGAAAACGGGAATTCTGCCTTTTCAGAATTTAGTGTTGCCCCCCGAAGAAAAAAAAATGTATATAAATATAGATGGTACAAAATATATTTCAGTTGTAAGACTTAAAACATACGCTTTTATTTTATATAAAATGACGTCATTCGAATCCACTGAAGATTTCCACATTTGCGTTCGCTGCCATCGACGCGCTGGCGAGTCCGACCAGCACCTCTTCGTATGCCGGCGACGCTCTGGAGAGTCGATCGATTATGATAAGTTATTTGTTCTGTTTTTAATGTGGCTTTGGAAGTTGTACGGAGAGGTTGTTTAACCTTTAACTGATGTTACGGTCTCTCAGACCGCGGCTTTTTTCAATTTTTATAGTTTAACTTGGAATCTTTAGTTTAACTACAAACGCTACCGAAATTTTGTTCCGTTTGGAACTTTAGTACTATCACCAGATACTTTTGAATAGGTGAATTTTAATTATAACAGTCCCGTGCAAAAAGTTTAGTACAAAAACACCATCCCATGAGTTAATCGTGCATTTTATTCATCTTTCGTTGTGGTGGTCTCACAGACCGCTTAACACTAGTTATGTGACAATTTCTGTGACATCAGTTACAGGTTAAGCGCGTTAGCGAAGCATGAACCCCACTAAACATGAAAATAATATGTTTTTTCGTCTTTCTGGTTTTGCTAGTAAAAGATAAGGAACATTTTAACCATTAAAACACTGTTTTGTAATCCGGCGATTCTGAGGATTGTAATTCTGAGGATCGAAAAATCATTTTTAGTGCAGCGAATGTGTTAAACGACATCTACAGAAAAGTATGCAAATGACGTCACTATCGCTGAATAAAACACAAATCCAGCAAAAACCAATGTCGTCATACAAGAAACTCCACGCGAAAATTCTGCTACCTAATGATTCATATGCCTTCATTTGTTTTAACATTAATATAGATCAGGGATGGCCAACCCGCGGCACGCGTGCCACAGTGTGGCACGGCGGAGTTTTAACGGTGGCACGCGAAGACTTATTGAAAAATTAAAAAAATTGAGAAAATGATAGGCAGAAATCCAGATGTAAATGCTCCTTGTTAACTGTTCAAAGTTAATTTTGCAATAAGCTTAAAAGAAATCTCTACATTAATCTAATAAGCGCCTGAAATCGTTAATCAAAAAGCATTAACAGCGCTGCAGTAAATTCAATCTAAAAAAAGTCCTTCCGGCCAGTGCCGGGAGGAAGAGGTAGCTTTCATATTCCTTATTTAAAAAAAGCCAACTTATATCATTCAAACACACGAAGTCAATTTAGTGGAAACCGAATATAGGAGATTCAATACTAATTTTTATCAATATAATGAATGAGAATTTCGCGAAATTAGTCAGCTTTATCAAAGCTGCTTTTCTTTAAAGTAACTTATATTTGGCTGCCAAATTCGGCGATTTCTTAAAGTGCCTGCCATTTTAAGACAACATGGTGGATGAGGCTAACCAGTGAACTTGGTCGAGACCTTAGTAATTGCTGTGCACATGCTCACTCACATCGGAATCGGTTAATATATACGAGTGCTGTCGCATGCAAAAAATCACATTTTTCAAAATGTCACCCACAATAGAAATTGAAACTGCTATATCTGAGCTATTTTTTAAGGTAAAGACAAACAAAAAATGCTCCTGATCCTTTTCAAGGTCAAATACTTAAGAAAGAAACCTTTTTCAATTTCTAATTTTTTTGCACCTCACTTTAAATATATATATTTTTCTTAATTTAATGGCCGCCATTTTGAAACAAGATGGCTGATGAATCTGGCCAGCGAACTTGGTCGAGGTATTGATGTATGCTATCCACATGCCTTCTTACATCGAAATAGGCGAATACGTGTGTTATCGCGTGACAAATACAAGATTGTTTCAAAATGTTAACCATGCTAGAAATTCAAAGTGCTATAATTCAACCATTTTTTAAAATATAAACAAAAGAACAAATTTTCAGAAACAAAAACTGCTCCGGAATCTTTGTATCAAGGCCAAACACATAAAAAAAATCTTTTTCATTTTCCAATTTTTTAATACCTCATTTTAAATTTTAAATTACATTTTTTTTTAATGGCAACCCTTTTGAAACAAGATGGCGAATGAAGCTGGCCAACGAACTCGGTCGAGACATTGGTATGTACTATGTACAGACCAAGTTACATCCAAATCGGTTCATAAATACGCCTGTTATCGCGTGACAAATATCAGGTCGTTTTAAAATGTCAGCCACAATAGAAATTCAAAATGCTATTACTCAGCCATTTTTTTTAGATATAGACGAAACAAAAACTGTTCCGGAATCTTTGTATTAAGGTCAAACACATACGAAAAAATCTTTTCTTTTTCCAATTTTTTGGTATCTCATTTTATTTATTTTTTATTTTTTTTAAATGGCCGCCATTTTGAAACAAGATGGCGGATGAAGCTGGCCAACGAACTCGGTCGAGACATTAGTATGTACTATGTATAAACGAAGTTACATCCAAATCGGTTCATAAATACGCCTTTTATCGCGTGACAAATTTCAGGACGTTTCAAAATGTCAGCCGCGCTAGAAATTCAAAATGCTGCAACTCAGCCATTTTTTAAGATACAGACGAAACAAAAACTGCTCCGAAATCTTTGTATAAAGGTCAAATACATAAGAAAAAATATTTTTCCATTTTCAATTTTTTGGTACCACATTTCAAATTTTAAATTTTTAAAAAAATTTTAAATGGCCGCAATTTTGAAACAAAATGGCGGATGAAGCTGGCCAACGAACTCGGTCGAGACATTGGTATGTACTATGTACACACCGAATTATATCGAAATCGGTTCATAAATACGCCTTGTATCGCGTGACAAAATTCAGGACGTTTCAAAATGTCAGCCACGCTAGAAATTCAAAATGCTATAACTCAGCCATTTTTTAAGATATAGACGAAACAAAAACTGCTCCGGAATCTTTGTATAAAGGTCAAATACATAACAAAATAATATTTTTCCATTTTTAAATTTTGGTACCACATTTCAAATTTTAAATTTTTTTAAAAATTTTAAATGGCCGCCATTTTGAAACAAAACGGCGGATGAAGCTGGCCAACGAACTCGGTCGAGACATTGGTATGTACTATGTACACACCGAATTACAGCGAAATCGGTTCATAATTACGAGAGTTACAGTGTGACATAGGTCAGATATATATATATATATCAATTTTGAACGGAGGGTGGTTTCGGGGTCTGGGGGTCATGATCGATGAAAATATACCAAAATTTTTTGAAATCGCTTTCCTCCGAACGGCTGCAATAGGTAGCTTTTTGTAGTGAAAACTACCTAATATACAGGCACTCTATTCCACTAATCATCCGTTTCATCTGAATTCAATGTATTTCTTCCTCCGCACTCCTGAGTCAACGAAACGGCAAACAGATGAATCAGTTTTTCTATCTGAAATACAAACCGATATTATTGACCAACAGTACCATACTACACTGAAAAGCAAATGTAAAGAACTTATTCCAACTGCAAGTGATCCAAATTATATTGAATATTGGAAATTTGTACCAGCAAGCATTTTTCCAAATTTACATGATTTGGCTGTCAGATATTGTTGTAGGTTTGGATCAACATATATTTGTGAATAAATGTTTTCTACTATGAACATAATAAAATCAAAATATCGTTCAAGATTAACTGATATTCATCTAAAACACCTAACTTTGTTAGCATCTTCAAAAACTAATCCTAATATAGATGACATAGTAAAAAAGTTAAAAATTCGAAAGCCACATTAAAAAGTAAGTACTGACTGTTTGTTTAATAATTATTTAGAATTAAATGTTTCAAGTTATTCATTTTTATTTTACACATAATCTGGCAGAACCTTTAAAAATCTTTATTAACAATAAAACCTAAGTTTATACTTTTGTTTTATTTATTGTATTATTTTTAAATCTCCACTACTCAGACTTACAGGGAAAAAATGATCAATTTGTGTAAAAGTCACATAATTAGTCTATAAATAACATGTTTTCGCCTTTTTATTATTTTCAGTATGTTGGAAAAATTAGAAGTGGCACGCATAATTTTTTTTCTTCAGATAGTGGCACTCTTCCCAAAAAGGTTGGCCACCTCTGATATAGATACTTAAAATTAAATATAGTTTATTATAGCTCCATGTGTTATTAGAAATCATTCATTTATATTTTTTCAAAGTAGCACGTATTTTAATTATGCTGTTTTTCTTCAGTTATTATGGGAAAATGGCAACAAATAGATATAATTACTATTTTCCAACTATTTTTCCTTTACTTTCTACAGAAATGGTCTAGCGAAAATTAAAGAAAAGCCGTTAAAAACTACAAAAAAAAAAATAAATTTCAAAAATAAAATGAGATGCAATTTTCAAAGAAATTTCATTTAAAAGTACTTTTTTCCCTATACGACGGTATAAAAATTGACAATGTGCGATGCTTAGAAGTTGAAAAAATTGTAATACAGATTATCAGTATTTAACAGTACAATCATACATCTGCTTTATTTTACGGCTGGCTTCTGTAACGGAACGTTATTTTTTAGAGACGACATATTAATTGCTGGCCGAAAGAAATAGCATATCGGGGGCTAAAAATAATATGTAATTTTAAAATATTTACGGTGATTGCTTCAAAATGGATTTTCAGATCCAGGAATCTATAAGTAATACACGAAATCTAAAAATATCTAAAGAACTTTCCAAGGTTAGCATTAAATAAATGACTAAAAAATGAACATCTGACTAAATAAGATATTCCAGTATCTTGGCAAAATCTTACAGAATATTTAGCTTTAAGTAATCGTATTTCCATTTTTTATATCTTCTTTTGAAGGATACAAAAAATCTGTTCAAGCATTGATGAGATAAACTGTTTCTGTTTATTCTAAATTGCTGCTTTTGATCGCTTTCAGTTATGGTGTATTTAAACACATGGTTCATTTCGTAGTCAGAAGTTTGAACTTAGCCCATGTGCAATGTGTTTACCTTTACACAGAATGATGTCGAAGAGTAAAAAAAGGAGTCACGCAGTAATGTAGTTAGTTGAATAATTCATTAAAATTTATTAGCACATAAGAGATTGCTCCGCAATGAAATAAATGTTATTTAATATTATGTTTGGCCTTCAATGTGATAACTAGTTTTATGGAACATATTACCTTTAGAAGCATGAAAAAATTTGTCTCCTTTACAGTCTTTTACTTTCTGTTGTGTTATTACGAGGGAAAAGTGACTGGAACAGCTCTGAATGACCAAATTGGTGACGCTGCAGCAGATTTGAAGAGCGAAAGTAGTGGCAGAGGAGAGCTTTTAAAAGAACAAATTATTGATCCAGATGCGTATAGAAACGTGGTAAGATTTTCGGATATCATTTTGCACATTATAACTATTCTGTAGGCCTAAAGGCATATTGAAATATGCAAATTTTTTAGTTTCTAACTACAATATACAGAGGATGTTCACAAATTTTTGTAAAGGTTTTGGAAAAGGAAATACATTCGAACCCGGTTAAGACGCGTTTCAAGGGAGTGGACAAAAGTCGCTAATTAAGCGGGATCGCGTATTAAACGTGATTTGTATAACGTTGCAGGAACTGGGCTTATTTACACATCTAATCGTCTAAATGAATCGTAGAGCTTTCATTTATATGTTTACGATGAAATATTGTGTCATTTATTTACATGTAGATTAATTCTTAATTGTAATCCACTTTATCTCATTGTTTCTTTTTATAATAATAGCTGCAATAAAAGCTGAACATAAATATGGATTCAAACATGTCTTTATGGTCGAATAAAACATTACAAACAAAAATAGAATAAAAAAGTAATTTTCTGCTTGACTAATTTTATTAACATAACGGAAAATATTAAATCTTTGAAGCACAATTTAGCTACTAAAATCATATTTAGTACTTGTGATAATGATTACCATTATAATCTGCCCTCCATTTTAATATAATAAGAAAGCGCTATCCTTATTACTCTTTGTGTAAAAAATATTGTTAGTTTAGCGAAAAGTAAAGAACAGAAAACATAAATGAATTATAAACCGCAATCTTTATTTGCTGATCTTAACAAATTTCATTCTATTTAGCTAAAATATGCATTATAAAACATAGGTTTTAAAGGTACGTTATATCACTACTAACTAACAACAGGTATAATCAGCTCTAATCGCAATAAATTTTATGAAGAATTACAGTGTTGCTAATTTAGCGGTGGTTTTTTAATTCCAATATCTACCACTATTTCCGATTAGTAATGTTCGCCTTAATTGATCCGTTATTAAATAAAGTAAGTACAGTAAACCTTCGATTTAACGGACTAATTGGGACTAAGATGTGTCCGTTAAATCGAAAGTCCGTTAAATAGCAAAGTACTATTTATAATAATATTTTGTTATAATTATAGTACATATATATATTATTACGTACTTGTAATTACATATATTATTACAGTGCAAATTACATATATACTATATATAATATATATATATACAATATATACAGTATATATACATGTATTGTATATATACAATATATGTATATACATAAATATATATTGTATATACATATATACTACTGTATATATATATATATATAAACACAATACATTACTTTTAATAATACAATATTGGTAATGAAATACAAACGAATTAACACATATGCAACTTTTATGGGCAATGAAACACTTTTTAACACAGAAATAATAATTAATAAACAAGCAATAAACAAATGGAAAAAAATTACAATGCCCCCAAAACAACAGGCATCATTTTATGTTATTTACATCACATTAAGGTTGCTCCATACTGCTGGATTGAAAAAAGGCATCTAGTTTTAGTTGTTTCCCACTTGAATGCTGTTTTTTTATTATAAGAGCTCGAAATTGTCTAAAGTGTTCATAATACGCAAACACTTCGAGATCTGAAGATGCCACTATGTAAGTAATGACGTCATCCATATGTTCTCGTACTGTAGATAATTTCGGTCGAAATTCGCTTAATTCTTCTTTCTTGTCGTCATCAACCTCATCTTCATTATCATCATGCAGAATACTTTCTGCGATCTCCTCCTCATTTAGAATCTGGTAGCCTGGATCTGCTTCGTCATTCTGGAGCCACTGTTCTATATCTTTCTCAGGGATATCATCACCAGCCTCCATTATTGTACTCCTAAAATCCGAAATCTCAAACCCTGTAAAATCGTATTTATGATCTGCGTCGTTGAGTAGTTTTGATCAGCCGTTAGCCAGTGTGGATACCTTCATCTCCCTCCACGCAGCAGCAAAGTTAAAGATAGCTGATTTTAAATTGTAGGTGCGCAAATTTTGCAGCGTTCTGGCTCCTCTCAAATCTTCTACTGCATCATTTTCATTTTCCAACACTACCATTACTTCTTCAAGGAATTTCTTCTTATAAATCCTCTTGCAGGCAACAATGACTCCTTGGTCCATCGGTTGAATTAATGAAGTTGTGTTTGGAGGAAGGAAATCACATTTTATTCGTCCATCCCTACTAACTAGCTTTTCCGCGTTAGGGTGGCAGGGATTTTTAGAAGGCATCGTTTTAGAAGCTGTTTTATCATGGAGGCTTCCAGCAAATAATAGTGATAAATAAATATTTGACATTTGTCAAATGTAAAAATTTGAAATACGGGCGTTGAATTTCAGGTTAGGGAGAGGGGAATAATTTTAAATTAGCGATTTTGATTTGTTAATTTAAGGATAAAGTGTTTTAAAAGGGATATTAAACGAAACCCTCTGTGCGATCTGCGATCACACTTACCCACTTGTTTTACTTTAATTTTTAATTTGTTTTTTTAAAAATTAGTCCGTTGAATCCGAAGTCCGTTGAACCGAGGTCCGTTAAATCGGGGGTTTACTGTAATACTATTCGGAAACAGTGTCGTTTACCTGAATAAAAAGAAATCTGCTAAATTGGGAACACTGGAGATGAGAGAAGGAGCTCGTAACTTGATCTATCAATTCGCATCTTAAGCGTGATTTTTTTCTTCAAATGACCAGAAATATTGCGCATTAAGCGGCATCTCGTAATAACCACCTGCTTATTAAACGTGATATTTTTGCATTAGTCTTATGGGTGATGTTCAAGGGATTGGAAAAAAATCCGCTTAATAAGCAGGATCTCGTATCAACCGTGAGCATCTTAACCGGGTACAACTGTATTTAAGGGGGTCCGGGACACATTTTCAAAAAAAATTTATTTATTGAGTTAAAATGTTGAATTTTTTTGTGATGGTTAACCATATCATTTGTAAACAAAATCAAATGATAAAACTTCTCATAGCTTTTTAAAAAAATTTTTAAATTTTAAATTTATGAAAAAAGTGGTATAACTTAAAATCGTTATAACTCGAAATATTATTTGTAGAATTTAAATTGTTTTTCATTTAAATAAACAGAAATGTACATTTTTTAATTTAGAGCCAGCATTTTAAAAAATATTAATTTTTAAAAAAAATTAAAAATATTTAACGAAAAAATTACAAAAAAAGTGGTGCAACTTTAAAAAAAAATCATATTTTCAAAAGTAAATATTTTTTTCAAATATTCTGGCTCAAAAGTAAAGTAAAATATTTGAAAAAGATATGTTCTGAATTTCAACCCTGTGTCTTTAACGGTTCTCGAGTTATAAGAATTTAAATATGAGAAATGGTGAAAAAACTTATCATGAAGAAAAACGCAATTTCACAAGAACTCGTTTCCTTGACAACCATAGCTTGAAAGGCAGATTTTGAAAACAAACCAAAACGAAAAAATTAATATTTCCTGTTCTAATTAAGAAAGAAACATGATTTAAACATCATTTTAAGCAGAAAACGGCAGAGAAATTTTTAATCCAATGAAAAAAAAAAAAAAATTGAAAATGGGAAGATTTTTGTGTCCCGGACCCCCTTAAACAAAGATAAAAATTTTGCTTTTCTAATATGTTCAGTGTGATAGCCATTTCGTTGAACTATCATATTAAATCTTGATTTCCAGGATAAAAAAGGCCCTTCTAAAAGTATAAAGATTGATTTTGTTCCACTCCTTGACCATAATCTTACAGTGCCATCCAACGTTTTGTGATACCACTTATAAAGAGCTTGTTTTGACAGTACAAATCCACATTAATCCACCAGAGACAGGTAGAGGTACTTGGATGGGATGTATTTAGATAGAATAGCTTACTTCCTGTTTCATTTTTCCTTTTTTCTAAAAGATATAGAAGTAGATTTAGAGGTATGGCTCATAGCTTTAGGGACTATGCATATATAACGTTATCATTTTAGGTAGGAGAGGGGGTAAGATATCCTGGGGGGAGGGGGGTTGCTTTTTGTTATCGTTATCATTTTTTATCCAAGCAAACTTCTTTTTTTTAGAAACTTTTCCTTTACATCCAAATAATCTGTTACCTCTATAATTTTTTTTATATGTTTTTATGAAATTACAAAGCTTTACAAAGTTTTAGCAAGGCATTAAAGTCATTAAATGTTTATAAAATTATTTCATTCCAAAATTTTGAATTCGAATTCCCCCAACGTTTCGCATTCCTTTTCCTCTGCCATATGCGCATATGATTTGTTGTTAGAGAAATCAGGAGCATAAGATGTAGGAAATGATACTTGCGTTTCCCAGAGAAGAAAGACAAAAAATGTTGTCTACTTATAAAAATAAGCTATTATAAAATTCTTTTGTATGCTAGTAACTGACTCTTTCATATGTTCTTCTGTATAAATTTATTTAATTTATTGATATTTATTGACTTTTTGAATCCGTCAAGTATGCAACTAATAAATATATAATCATATGTGTATATCACTGCAAGAGTATAAAAAGAAAGAGCAAAAGTCTAAAAATAAAATTAGACATTGATAACGATATCACCGGGTGGGGGTGGGGATCGAGTAATGATAACGTATGATATCGTAAGGGAGAGAGGGGATCCAAAATTAGCAAAATGTTGATAACGTTATATATGTATAGCCCCTTATCCTGGTGGAACTTAGAGAAATGGATATTATTTAGATATAAAGTGAAGAAATGTCTTATTTGAAAACATGTGTTAAAACATACAGTAGCCTCCCTCTTAACTGGCCTACACGGGACTGAGGGTAAGCCGGTTAAGAGAAAAATCGGTTAAAGCGGAGAAGTAAAAAAAATTTAAATAATATCTGCGTAATTTAATTAATGAAACCCACAAGGATGCATTTAGTTTTAAATTTGGGTAGTTAAAAAAAAAGAACATATTTTCTATATTTTGTGAAATGAATATTAGTTATAATTAATGGAATTGAATGAAAAATATCACTGAAAACAAATAATGAAAAATATTTAACACAAATTAAATTGTTGAACATCGTGTCACACACCTTTATAAGAAGTTGAAATTGTTCTACATTATGTATATTTAAGTTAATCAACCATAAAGAAATCAGCGACCTTCTTCTGTTGAAGGCAAGATGCCCGGGATTTTGCAGCATTATCTCTCCATCTCTTTAACATCATAAGTTTAACCGAGGAAGGTGTTAGACGCTGCTCAACATATAGCGTAGCGCCAACTTTATTGCTTTTACCCCTTCCGTATGAGGAATTTTAGCAGTGTCAACTTTAACTGGATCATCATCGTCTTCGTATTGAACACCATCAGTTACTGTCCTAATTATATCCTTGTCAAATAATGTTTCATGCTTGAGATTTTTATCAAACTAAAACAACTCTTATACGGTAATATGTTTTCATCCCTCAAGCCTTTTAAACGTTTGTACAAAACAGTTTGTAGATAGATCAGACATTATAGAGTTCCAGGTGGGGGATTGCACTTTTTACCATTAAAAACACAAAATCTCAAATCTTCCAAGGGGACATCTCATTGTTCCTGGGAGGGATGTCCTCCCCCCCGGGCCACACCCTGAATTCAACACTGGTGAAGGTCAACACGTATCCATTTAGAACAGACGTTCTCCTTTCTGAATTTTACTTCCTTTCCCTCGGGATTGCACTTCAACTGGAAAGCGTAAGCTGAGTTCCTGAGGTTGTCATCCTTGAATTTTGCCTGATGTTGGGGAAAAAGTCAGCCGGTTAAAGCGGAGTTCCGGTTAAGAGGGAGGCTACTGTATTTCTGATAATAATCCGAGTCAATATTGACATTTCTTTTACTTTTCTCATTTTAAGTTTTCTTTCATAAGGCAATTCAACAATAAATATTACACCTTTAGAAAAACTTTCCTTGTTTTCTTTGAACAAACATTTTTATTTTTCCTTTTTTTTCGGTAGTAAATCGATATTTTTTATTCCAGTCAGATAAATATATACAAGCCTCATCAATTGTAACTGCATATTTTCTCTGAACATAGTCTTACGCTGAGAAACATGTTTTCGGATAAGGCGGTGAACATCAAGCTTTTTTTTGTTGCAGTTCTTCTGATTAGCTTTAAATCAGATATTATAATTTTGTTTATAATTCCTAAAGAGATGCGACGTTATATATATCAAACGGTGAACGTACCTTTGTTGGGTATGCATTTTTTTACCTTTTTCCCAGTCAAATGTAAACTATGATGTTTCTATTCCCTTTTATTAATTATGTAACTTATTTTACGTGTAGTACATGCTTTTCATACCTTTTTTAAATAATCGAATAAGAGTATTTCTTTTTTGTATTTTATTGTGTTCGCGCATGCGGAGTGAAACATTTTTTAGTAAAGCTGCTCATTTTTCATCCAATTTTTATTATTTTTAAAATTCTGATTGCAGGGTATTTTGTAAAATGTTGTTTGTCATATTTTCTGAAAAGAACATTTTTTTAATATTAAGAACTCTGCAAATTATGAGCAAGAAAACTCGGCAAAATTTGGGAAGCTTAATTTCTCTACTAGTATACATGCTATCCTCATAAAAATGAACACAGTTTATTAAAATAAGTCTCTTAATGATCTACAGTTTTAAAGTTTTTGCTACATTAGTTTCTAAAGGGTTCTCCAAAAGATATTCGTTCTTTTTCAATTTGTTGACAGTCTCCTATGGGGTTTCGGGAAAAAAAAATCTTCGCGGAATTATATGATTTATACTATCCTGTTTACACACCTGGAGTTTAAGGATAATTCCTCATGTATTTTTTTAGGTATTTAACATAACGTCTAAAATCGCAAGTGACCAATCTTCATTGGCCATGTAGTGTATATAGGCAGCAAAATATCTTTCTCAAACATTTTTTGCTTCACCGAACTACTAATGCTATCTGTAGATGATAGAGTGAAATTAAGATTTATTACGAAACGTATCGTTGGTAATGAATTAATCAAATATCTTTTTATAACAATATAATTCTTGTTACACTTTAAGCACAAAGGGTCAAATAGGTATATATAGTATCGTAGTTACGGTTGACCCAACGGGGCCTGATCTGAGGTTCTTGTTCCATGCACAAACTAAAGGAATCTTAATGTTTTTTCACCTTTTTTTTCGGTTGTAGAGTGAATTAATTGCATGTAAATACTATCCCTTGGAAGAACACAGTGTCGTGACTGAAGATGGCTACATATTGTCCATGCAGCGAATACCGCACGGAAAAAACAGTCACACGGAACGACGTGACAAAGAAGTGGTCCTGTTGATTCATGGAGATGGTAAAACATGGTTTCTCAATCCTCCGGGACAGGACTTAGGTAAGCAATGGTGTTACAATTAAAAAATTAATGGAGATCTTCAAAAAGTCATTTTAAAATAAACTAAACAATTATGAATAATTAATACAATAATATTGGAACACAGTAGCTTTGTACGTTCAAAAAATAATTTTTTCAAAAATATTTTTCAAAAATAATTCTTAAGAACTAATAAGTCTTAAGAACATTTCAAAGCAATGTGGTGAATTGGCAGGAGCATTTTAAATGTTTCAATATATACAGGGTATATCTGAAATGCTTCAACAAACTTAGAGGGATGATAGTACTCAGGAAGACGAACAAAAAATGCAATGGAACATGGGGTCGCAAATGACGTTTGAAGGATGAAAATCAAGAAAATGCGTTTGGAAATAGACAAAATGAGACACGAAGGAAATACTCCAGAAAATTATTATTGCACAGAATAGGTACAACACAGCTCGTGATGCCCAGAGAAAACAAATATTTTACAACAATTTTTCAAAGTGTCGACCGCGGACATTATTACACAGAGTACATCTACGGAGGAACGACTGGCGGACACGCTCGAAGATTTTCGGAGTTTCATGGATTTCTCCTGTAGCGGTCACAATACGCGCTACTACTTTTTTGGCTTTCTTCCACGTTTTTGTTATCCCTTTCTAATGGGATATGCACAAAGTGAAAGGAAAGCCAGCTTCGTGCTACTAGTCAGTTCTGCAGAAAAGCAGCATGCGAGATTTCGATATTTTTATTAGTTTTGCGATTTTCACCCTTTAAACGTCATTTGCGTTCCCATGTTCCATTGCATTTTTTGTTCGTCTTCATGAATACTATCATCCCCCTAAGTTTGATGACGCATTTCAGATACACCCTGTATATTAGTATAAATGATACAAACTTAATCTTTAAACCTAATTTTCTCAGTTTTGTTAATTTTTACATTTACCTGTAAGATTAAAATAAAGTAACGACTGTAGAATTATAATATTTTACATGAATATTTTGCATATGGGTCTTAATTCACTGAACTTTAGTTAAGTGATAATAATCAATAGATTTTGATATATAACATGAATATTACAAATTTTAAAAATTAAAATTTGTAAAAAAAAAAAGAAAATATATATATATATATTAATTTTATTTAAATGTTAAAGATTTTAAAGATTTTCAAATTTTGGTTCAGTTAATAAAGACAATATTAAAATACAATTTGATACTAGAATTGGGACTCTACTGTATTTTTTCAAGAGTTATTTTGCAGGTAAGCAAATGTCATAAATTTCTTATTTTTAATTTTATGCGTACATTTTATGTAAATTTTTAAATCTCTGTTAATTACATTGAAAAAAAATGAAATTAAATGTATTATTATAAACACTGTGAAAATTTCACTAAAAAATGAGAAAAACTTACCGATTCATGTCGAGTCGCAAAAAACATCTTAAACTAAACAATTTTGGACTCCAAAGGTACTATGTCGCCTTAATAATTATATATGGATACTAGGGGGCTCTGCCCCCTGCAAGCTACGCTCGCCAACCCCCGTTCAGACACCGCAGAATCTAAACACACGCTTATCTGATCGGTTTAAAAAATATTATAGAAGATTGAATTATACTGAAAAAAGCTGTGCAGATCTCCCTGTAAACGGGTTTCCATTCAATTTCCTTTGATTTCAAAAATTTAAGACCGAATCAGTTGCTGTTAAGACATCCAATGGTTGTTTTCGTGTTTGATTAAAGAGGATCAGTTAAACGTTTGAAAGAAGCTAAAAATAAAAGGAATTAAGCGTACAGAGTCTTTGTCTCCCGGATTTTGAAAACAATTTCTATAACAGTAGCCTAAGTCATGTGACTATCATCAAGAGTTCCGGGCGAACCACTTCGCTTTTTATATTCCTGGTGCCATTTTGGTACTTTAATATTAGCCAGGTACAGGTGATAAGTCGCCAAATATTATTCTATCGCCATCATTTCATCTATATTATAATAGTCCAAGTCATGTAACTGCCATAAATAAATACGCTCTGATCCCTTCGCTTTTCATATGAAAGTTTGGCCCAGATATCATATACGGCCCCATATTGGTGCGATTTTTTTCGCCGCTAATTTGGGGTAAAGATCAACAGCATAAACAACATCCGGCTTATCAAATCAGGCAAAATAACGATACTATGGCTCCAGTTAAGTACCTGTTGCGTATATGACATTGGGGTCAGAAAAAAATAGCGCCAATATGGGACCGTATGTGGCATCTGTGGCGAAAGTTTTCCATTTCGATTTTAAAAAATCAATTTTTTTTTCGAATAATACTACATAAAAGCATTGCCGCTAAGAATTCTTGGTACTGTTACGCTAGCCGGGTGCAAATCTCGCCAATAACTATTTTTCAACTCGTCAGTTAGCATTTTTTTCAATTTTTTGAGTGGTAAATTAAAACATTGCTTTGAAGTTGAAATTAAATGTCATCGTTTGTTACATCATTTAATATTTGGTCAGATGCCATATATGCACCCGGTTTGGAGTGATTTTTTTTTACGAAAATTTGGCGAAATCCTCGTTTTCGAATATCAGTTACGTATGTATTTTTGGTACCACTTAGTTATCCCGTCGAACAAAAATCTATCACCAAACTATAAGATTAAATGCCAATAATGGTTGATAAATGTCACATTCACTTGACTTTAAGCAAGTTACACGTCTTTACGTCATCAAGTGATTTTTATTTCGACGTTTTATTTGTATATTTATTAATGTTATACTATTTTCTTTGTTCTGTCGTTATTTAAAATAAAAATTATGTCAATTTGTATAATTTGGCGAAATGGGTCGATGGAATAACTAAGTAGTACCGTATTTTTTATTTATTTTCTATTATTTTTTATTTTTAAAGGAAAATAACCAAAAAAATAATTAACTATAGAACAAAACAATTTATGTAATTTAAAAAAAGAAAAAGTAAATAAACACTTATTATTAAATAAACAACAATAGCCGGGTTACTATGTCAACCAAAATAATGCCATTTTGGGGTCAATTAGGTACCCCGGTGCGTATATGACATCTGTGCCTAATATTTTTCTTTTCATTTCGTTTAAAAAAAATAAGTGAAAGCCATTTATTTTAAATGTTTCTGTTTGTATTAAATAAAATGATAATGAAATACAAATTGAATTATGAATAAAAGTAACATGATACATTTCTTACCATACATTTAAGGGAGGCCAAACTTCTCGCCAAATTAGTTTAAAATAGTAACCTTTTTTAATTTACCTATGGTAAATTTTATGTTAGGGTCCATATTATTTATCCTGTTAAGAAATGCGTACAATTCAGATAAGCCATGATCCCATACTATGAAAATGTCGTCCACATAACGATACCATACTGACGGAGTCAAAACGCTGTCTGCCAAAATTCTTTCTTCAAATGGACGTAATTTGAATTCGGCTAAAATACTTGAGATGGGGGAACCCAATGGTGCTCCTTTAGTGTGCTTATAAATCCTCTTATTAAAAATTAAAACATTATTTCCAGTTACTAGGTTAAGTCCAGATTTTACGGTGGTCTTCATTTCTGAGTTTAAAGTTGGCTCATTATCAATAAAGTTAATGATTAATTTTACTTCGTCAACGTCGATTGATGGGAAAAGTGAAATGATGTCAAAACTTGCTAAAATACTCTCTTTATTGAGCTTCAAATCTTTAATCCGGTTAATGAAATCAGTGGTCGACGTTAAACTATGGTTAGACGGTGGTAGAAAAAGGTTCAGAAATGGAACAAATGCTTTTTCAAGGAAATATGTTGGGCCTGCACATTTTCCAACTATCGGCCTTAAAGGAAAATTATTTTTATGGTCCTTTAGTCTCCCAAATAGCCTTGGAGTAGTGGCGGTGTTATTTACTCTCAATTTGCTTTTCCTTATTGGTGGCCAACATCCTCTATTGATTAAAGCTTCAGTTTTACTCTGGATTTGGTTGTTCGGATCCTTTCCAAGTAGTGTGCATTCCATATCTGCGATGCATGTTTCCATTTTTGCAATATAATCCATACGGTTCATTATTGCGATTTTATTTGTTTTGTCTGTCTGTATAATAATAATATTTTGATCTGCTTTAAGTCGATTACTCACCAGATTATTTTTATTTTTATTTTTAATACTTGATTTTGTAACGAATGCTTGCACATTATTATACATAACACTTCTCGCAACATCTCTTTTCTCTGGGTCTATTGACAGGGTAACTTTTTCACAATCAGCGATTATGCTTTTGGAGTTTACATTATTCTTAAACATATATTTAGGACCTTCTACTAAAACTTCATCTTCCTTACTCGATATTTCTCTATTCGAAATACTAATATATGGCACCGGTTTGCACTTATGATTTTCTGATTTCAAAACATTCAAATTACTGAATTTCTTTTGTATGGTTCTCGACTTACTTTTCCGTTGTATATCTCTGTAATGCTCTGTAATACGTAGTGCGCTGTCAAAATCTGGTGCTGGTAATGAACCCGCTAATGTATTATATAGGTCTAAAACTCTCACTGTAATCTGGTCAATTAATTTATATTTTTGTCTAATGCATAGTTTTAGGCCAGTTCAATTCAAATGCTTTCTTGAGAGTTTCGCAATGGTGACTGGCAAAATAACTTTTGCACTTTAAATACTTCGGAACAAGATTCATAGCTTTACAGTTTTTTAAGAAACGCAGGTTTAAAAGTTCACGATCTAATCTAAGACGTTCATATTTGTATTTCTTAATTAAGTTTTCGCACTCCATTTTTGAATCCAGTATCGATTTCTTTACATCAGTAAATAAATAAATAGAAATGCTTAATTCATCTTTAAAAAGTTAAACTTAAATTTACACTATGTGCAAAACTACATAAAAGATAAATAATAATAAACATACAATTAATAACAATTTAATAAAACATTAATAACAATAAACTTAATAACTTTATTGATAATGAGCCAACTTTAAACTCAGAAATGAAGACCACCGTAAAATCTGGACTTAACCTAGTAACTGGAAATAATATTTTCATTTTTAATAAGAGGATTTATAAGCAGACTAAAGGAGCACCAATGGGTTCCCCCATCTCAAGTATTTTAGCCGAATTCAAATTACGTCCATTTGAAGAAAGAATTTTGGCAGACAGCGTTTTGACTCCGTCAGTATGGTATCGTTACGTGGACGACATTTTCATAGTATGGGATCATGGCTTATCTGAATTGTACGCATTTCTTAACAGGATAAATAATATGGAACCTAACATAAAATTTACCATAGAAATAGAAAATAATAACGAGTTATCATTTCTTGACGTAATGCTAATTAAAGTTTTATCAAACTTAACAATTAAGCGCACAGTCTACAGAAAAGTAAATAAGTCTAACAGCACCATTCCTTTTAAAAGTGCCTCGCCTTTTAACTACAAACTTGCTCCGTTCAACTTTTATGTAAGACGAGCTTTTAGTGTTTGCTCTATTAATCACCTTGAAAATGAATTAAATACCAATAGAAACATTGCAGTTGAGAATGGTTTCCCAATACGCATTATTGATAAGCTAATCAATTCACAGAAGAACCATATGAAAATACAAAAAACTCCACGGTGTAATATGAAATATTGCAAGATGAAGTACATACCAGGACTTTTCGAAAAACTCAGACATGCACTTTTTCGCTTTGACGTAAATTTAATCGCCACTCCTCCAGCCAAACTGAAAAACCTAATTTGTGCCAAAATAGACCCGATTCCGGAAGATGAAATTTCTGGTGTATATATAATTCCACTGGAAACAGCAAATATTTATCTCGAATATATAGGAATGACTTCACGTAAACTTAAAGTCCGTATTAAAGAACATTTGAGAGATTTAAAGTATAACCGACCTACAACAGCCCTGTCAAGACTTAACCAGAAGCAGAATATACAAGTTAATTTCGAAGACGCAAAAATTATATACCCCTCAAAGAATTATCATGATTTAATCATCCGCGAATCAATAGAAATTATTACTAAAGAAAATACTGTATGCAATGATGTTTTATCCTACAACATACCCAGAATTTGGCTTAGTTTACTTAAATAATCATAAAACGAGTAATATTCCACTTCCCTATATCCATGTTTTATTTATTAATGTTTTCCGGATCTAAAAATTAACTTCAACTTTCACTCCTTTCGTCACCATCTGCGTGAATTTTGAAAATTAGACGGCAACAACAATTGTATTTCTTATATTCCTCAGATGAAGACTATGTTTTTTTTATAGTTGAAAGTACTAAGGTATTAAAATAATTTAACATCTTTTTAGTATTCTGTCATCTTTTAAGTAATTTTTGCACATAGTGTAAATTTAAGTTTAACTTTTTAAAGATGAATTAAGCATTTCTATTTATTTATTTACTAATATGATTCTTCTTGCACTTTAAGCACAAAGGGTCAAATAGATACATAGTATCGTCGTTATGGTTAAACCAACGGGGCCTGATCTCAGGTTCTTGATTCGTGCACAAACTAAAGGAATCTTAATGTTTTTTCACCTTTTTTTCGGTTTTAGAGTGAATTAATTGCATGTAAAGGCTATCCCTTGGAAGAACACACTGTTGTGACTGAAGATGGCTATATATTGTCCATGCAGCGAATACCACACGGAAAAAACAGTCACACGGAACGAGGTGACAAAGAAGTGGTCCTGTTGATTCATGGAGAAGTGGGTGATGGTAAAACATGGTTTCTCAATCCTCCGGGACAGGGCTTAGGTAAGCAGTGGTGTTACAATTAAAAAATTAAGGGTCGAAAAGTCATTTTCAAATAAACTAAACAATTATAAATAATTAATACTAATAATATCGGAACATAGTAGCTTTGTACGTTCAAAAATTAAATTTTTCAAAAATAATTGTTAAGACCTAAGTCTTAAGTACATTTCAAAGCAGTGTGGTTAATTGGCAGGAGCATTTTAAATGTTCCAATATATACAGGGTGTATCTTAAATGCTTGAAAAAACTTAGAGTGATGATAGTAGCCATGAAGACGAAGAAAAAACGCAATGGAACATGGGGTCGCAAATGACGTTTAAATGATGAAAATAAAGAAAATGCGTCTGGAAATGGACAAACTGAGACAAGAAAGAAACACCCCAGAAAATTATTATTGCACAGAATAGGTACAACACAGCTCGTGATGTCCAGAGAAAACAAATATTTTACAACCATTGATCAAAGTGTCGTCCGCGGACATTATTACACAGAGTACATCTACGGAGGAACGACTGGCGGACACGCTCGAAGACTTCCAGAGTTTCCTGGATTTCTCCTGCAGCAGTCACAATACGCTCCACTACTTGTTTGCCTTTCTTCCAAGTTTTTGTTATCTCTTTCTGACCTGATATGCACAAAGTGAAAGGAAAGCCAGCTTCGTGCTACTAGTCAGTTCTGCAGAAAAGCAGCATGCGAGATTTCGATATTCTTATTAGTTTTGCGATTTTTCACCCTTTAAACGCTATTTTCGACCCCGTGTTTCATTGCATTTTTTGTTCGTCTTCATGAGTACTATCATCCCCCTAAGTTTGTTGAAGGATTTCAGATACACCCTGTTTATTGGTATAAATGATACAAACTCAATCTTTAAATCTAATTTTCTCAGTTTCTAATTTTTACATTTACCTGCAAGATTAAAATAAAGTAATGGCTGTAGAATTATAATATTTTACATGAATATTTTGCATATGGGTCTTAATTCACTGAACTTTAGTTAAGTGATAATAATCAATAGATTTTGATATATAACATAAATACAGTGAACTCTGTCTAAGGCGGAATCGATCGGGACCGAGGAAATTTTCCGTAGTAGACAATATTCCGCCTTAGGCAAATTTCAATCTATGTCTATGGATTCGCAGGGACTTGAAAATCTTTCCTAGTTAGACAGATTTCCGTCTTACACAGAGTCCGCCTTACAGAGAGTTTACTGTATGACAAATTTTAAAAATTGAAATTTGTAAAAAAAATTTTAATAAATTTTTTTTTCAATGTTAAAGATTTCAAAGACTTTCAGATTTTGGTTCAGTTAATAAAGACAACATTAAGATACAATTTGATACTAGAATTAGGACTCTACTGTATTTTTTAAAGAGTTATTTTGCGGGTAAGCAAAAGTCATAAATTTTTAATTTTTAATTTTCTGCATACATTTTATGTAATTTTTAAATATCTGTTAATTACATTGAAAAAAATTAAATTAAATTTATTATTATAAACACTGAAAATTTCACAGTAAAATGAGAAAAAACTTACTGATTTATATCGAGTCGAAAAAAGCATCTTAAAATAAACAATTTTGCACTCCAAGGGTACCATGTCGCCTTAATAATTATATATGGATATTTAATAATCATTTATGACTATTTAATAATCGTAAATGGATAATAATAACAATATTTAATAATCGTATACGAATAATTAACAAATAAATATTTTTTAGAATAATTAAATTTTTAAACTAATTATTAATGTAATTATCATAATTTCATTACCTTACATATAAGATATTGAGTTCTTGGTGGTTACGATTAATAAACTAATGAGGCAATGGGATCTTTGGAAAAGAACAGACCCCCCCCCCCCCCAACACCGCGTGACAAGAAATGTCGTTCAACGGTAAATTTCAGAAGTGTTTGAAAAAAAGGGCGAGTTGTATTCATATGTAATTAAAACGGGCGTAAAAAATCAGCTTCTAAACATAAACACATAAAACTTAAAAACAACAACAAAAAATTTGGAAATTGTACGATGAGAAAATGAGATGCATTCGTACTCTAACTATTTTTATAAATATTCAGATCTTGGTGCAATAGCTGTTGCACTCTTATGCCAAAAAAAAAAAAAAAAAAATAGATTAGATATATTAAATTCAGTAATACGGAAATAGTAGGACTCTATCTTAAATAGTATTTCATCACCATGGCAACCTAGAATTATTGCCTATCAGGGGATATAATTGAATTAATTATGTATGATAGGATTTAATAGAATGAAGAAAAATTATTTTAACGTCTTAAGTTTTCATTAGATTTTCATAAAATTTGAAATGACTCGACAAAATTCTGCAACGATTCTATATATTAAATTGCAAACCATTCGGTTGGGTAGTTTTTGAGTTGTTATATGTGGACAGACAGACGGACCGACCAGACGACGACTATGGGTGCTACGTATTTATATAATTACGAACGCACCTAAAATTGGATGTTTTTCTTGCCAAATGTAGTCCTATCGCATTTCGTGAATGCTGCCAACACTGTTGCTCTCGATTTGAGTGAGAATCCCGGATAAAAGACATGAAGACAGACTGTCGTTTCTGAAAAATGCATTATTCATTTGGAATAATAAACGGGTTAATTTAACTCTTTCTATTTCTTTCTTTTAAAAATAGGTTTAATAATTTGCATATTTGTTTGCTAATGCAAATTGAATTAGATAAAATATCAATCTCTTTTTTGCGTCTGTATGCTTTTGTAACTATTTGTATGATAAGGATTCTTTCGAGTTGTAAGATTCAAACAACTGCTGTTTTAACCCTTTATCTACTGTCGGTACTGATAAGTATAATTAAAATAACTTGTTATAAAAGTCATTTAATACATCGATTAGTTTCAATACAGTTTAGAATGAGTTATGGATGCATTACTTTATCTTGTTACAAAAGCATTATAGGTTACATAAAACAAAAACAGTTTTAAAAGGATGATTTCGTTTGCCTTGGCATCTTTTCAGCTTTCTTGGCGTTGGTGGGAGGGGGGGGGGATTTTTCAATTCGGAAATATTTCTATATTTCTTTTGTAAGAACGTTATATCTGTACATTTCCTAATTCTACAAAATATCAAGAAAAATATTTAAAATAAAAGATTTGAGTGGGGTTATAAATATTGCACAAAAACCCTATAAATTCAAATTTAATTAAACCTTTTAAAATCCTTCTAGAATCTATTAAATGATTATGTAAATCTTCTAATGTAGTTCCAACAATTCACGAAAAATGCTTTACAAGATAAAATTTTCATGATTTCATAATTCAGTACATAAAGGGTTAATATTTTTTTCTCTTTTATACAAGAAAATACTTAAACTTTGAGAATAGTTTTTCTTTCTTTTTTTTGTAAACCAAAAAAAAAAATGTGATGAATTAATCCATTTAACATATTTCTCGGATCATTTATCAAGAATTTGTTCTGATAACTGAAAATAACTAAATGAATTACAACTGATTTTCATTTTCAACAAACACAATCAATTTTTGTCGTCATATTATATTAACATTTTAGAAGTATACATGGTTAGCATGCTCATACACAAATGTATAGAAATCCTAACAATTTCATATTTAAGGGAAATAACATGCAACCGATAAATTGTGTTATTGATAATCGATGTGTTAAATAAATTTTATAAAAAGTTTCACAAAAAGTTACTTAAAAGGATCGTCAGGGCGTAAGGGGTTAATTACTATATATTATTATGTATTCCATTTATGGCCTTCTTTTAAATGCTGAAATGTTGAATCCATACCGGAAATTCCGAAACAATTTTTACTTTAAGTAATCACGAAATGTGTGTATTTAAATAGATCAAAAATTACTATTCTTAATTTCTGGGAAGCCCTGCCGCAAGAGTCTTATAAGTAAGAAGCCAGTAAAATTCAAAGAGACTTAAAAAACCTTATAAATTGATTATATTTAGCCATACCGTGTTCGGTGTTCTTCATGTAACAGTAATTTCATAGAGGATATACTAATTTTACGCAACGTAGTCTTTAGCAGACATGTGAATCTCCTTGATTTTTCATGTGTTGATAAGTTTATGCTCTTTGTAGGTTATATTCTTCCTGATGCAGGCTATGATGTATGGATAATCAATTGCAGAGGCTCTACTTATTCTCAAAAACATGTCAAATACCCGAAGGAGTCATACAGATTCTGGGATTGGAGGTATGGTGCTTTTATGATTATTACGTGAAAATGACTAGTATACCAGTATACTAGTGTCCAGTCTTATCAGGACCAATGGATAATCTTTAAACCATCAGGGCTTAGATGCCGTATATTCCCGTGGCTGCCATCATGGATGTTTTGAGATTTGTTGGTGATGTTTTACATTTTATTTTCGTTAAGCCTAACATGTGCATAAATTGCTGCTTGGCGACATTTACTACTTGGCGGAAAAAAGGTTTTCACGCCAAGAAAAAATCCAAGATGCCGGCCGTGGGAATATATGACATCTGTTCCAAACTTTTGAATGTTAGTGTACGTTAATCTAAGCAGACGAGCTAAAGGGCGACTATATTCCCTTTTGTTAAAAGCAGATAATCTGTCAGATGGAAATAAATTGTATTTATAACCCATTTCTCAAAACCGTACAGCAGCTTCATACTGTAGTTAAATCTTATTCAAGGTATCTCGAAATGTGTAAATCCATCAAAAACAGGAAGTCTTTCTTTAAATGAATATGAGAACGCGAGTTTCAAAACTCGCCTTATCCAGAAAATCAATTTTTGGGAAATCGCGAAAAACCTCTAACTCCGTCCATTGGTTTTCATAGTAAACCAAGATTTTACAATGCCAGAAATACACGATGAAACTAGTTCTTTTTGTAGATTGTAGTGTTTTTTGATGCAGGTTCACCAGTAGAATAGATTGACAGAGAAAACTCGATTTTTTAAATTTTGGATAAGGCGAGTTTTGAAACTCACGTCCTCATATGGAAGAAAGTAAAAAATACTTGGGTAAAAATTCTACAATCTGTACGTGACCGTTGAGTTTTCTTTATTTTTAACACTTTCCAACAAAGTTGAAAATTGTTTAGGCATTCGTCTTGTCCTTCCGTCTGTCCACGCTCTAACTCATGTAAATATACTCGGATTTTCATGCAATTGAAAATGATTATTTGGGGTCACCAAAGCATGTTTGGTATTCTATATGAAGTATTTAGGATTAGTAGTTCATTTACAGGGGCACTCAAAAGTTTTCCATTGCATTATGGTATATAGGGGAAAAATCGTTTGCAGAGTATTTTAATGACATTACGCTATTCCAAATGTATTAAAACTGATATAAATCACTGAATATCACTACGATCACGTTAGAACAGGGCATTCATAGCATTTTTTATTCATCTACAGGGACACACAAAAAAAAATCCGTTACAGTACTAAAAGAAATCCGTTACACTACTGTCTTCGAGTAATAATTGCTGGAGTGTACGATTTAAAATTCGGTATGCACTTTTAAATTTAATTAATTTTTTGCATGTTACTCACTATATATAAATTCTGTACCTCATATACAGGGCTGCAGAAAAGTATTCACGTACCATTCTAATAGTTAGTAGTTACAAATCTATATATCATATACAGGGCTTCTGAAAAAATACGAATAATTTTCTGATTGTAGATGGAACAGCTGAAATTGGGTTTTGAAATGTATTATGCGTTTCCCTATGGTTGAATTAGACGTAATATTTTAATTTTTTAAACTGTGCAATTCTGTTACATTATTCTGAATGTGTTTGAAAGTGTTTCATAATCTATGCTTGACGCATGATTTTTTCTTTTTTTAAAAATAGTTTTGATGAAATCGCTAAGTACGACGTCTCAGCCACCATTGACTATGTTTTAAACGCTACTGGAAAAGAAGCTCTTCATATTATTGGTTATTCAAGGGGAAACACTGTCGGGTTTTGCTTGCTTTCGGAATTTCCAGACTATAATAAGAAAGTAAGTTTTTTAATAATCTTTTTTTCTTGCTTACAAAAATGTCATTACCTGAATTATAAATATTTTTATTGTCTTTTAATTAAAACAAGTCGGAAATCGTGCGTTAAGCGTGGCAAATGAGGTGCGTTACTATACCCAGTTTTATAAATATCCAGATCTTGGTGCAACAGCTGTTGCAATCTTATTCAAAAGTGCATGAATGCAAAATTTATTACGATTGCATACATTAAATTCAGTATTACATAAATATTAGGACTCCGTCTTAAGTATGACGTCATCACCACGGCAACCTAGAATCATTACCTATCATGAGGTACCACTGAATCAATTACGTATAACATGATTTAATAGAATGAAGAAAACTTTTATTAATATCTTTTAAGTTTTCATTCGATTTTAATAAAATTTGAAATGACGCGACAAAATTCTGCATATTAAATTTCAAATCATTCGGTTAAGTAGTTTTTGCGCTGTTATATGCGGTCAGACGGATGGACCAGACGACGACTATAGGTGCTACGTATTTACAGTGAAACCTCCCTGTGCGACCACCTCCCTCAACGACCATTTTTTCATGGAACGAAATTTATTCCCATAGGCTCAATACTAATTTTACTTCTATTCAGAGACCATTTCAGTTGAACTCCCTCCATGAGCGACCCGTTTTTTTTGAAAAAAATGAAACAAATTCCGTGAAGAAGGTTTTATTAGAAAAATAATTCCAGAGAGCGCATTATTCATTAAACTTCTGAACTAAGTTTAAAATTGTTTATTATTCCGGTAACTTTTAAGTGTTTAAATTCCTTTGTGCCATTATAGGCAATGAATTTAACTCTGATGACAAATTAAGAATGACTGTTAATAAATTCCGCTGCCCTATTCTGTCAGGAAACTCTCAAAGAAATAGATAAATTAATGAAATCATCATTAATTGTTCCCGGCAGAAAAAAAAAGAAAAAAAAATGCATTTATATAAAAGTTATGAAAGATAAAACCGTAAAATCAAAGCAAACTCTAATGTATTCATTTTTTAAATTTTGCTGTAATTAACTTATGTAATTAACTTTTTGTTTTGATACGTAAATTTTTATATTTTTTCCTAATGTGAAAAATAAATTTTAGTAACATTAATTGTTACCTTTTTTCAACAATTAAAATCTAGTTTTAAACATGACCTCCATTAAGAGATAATAAATTTTAGTAACATTAATTGTTACCTTTTTTCAACAATTAAAATCCAGTTTTAAACATGACCTCCATTAAGAGACCACCTCTTGGAGCGACCAATTTTTATTGGAACGGAACGTGGTCGCTTTAGGGAAGTTTTACTGTATATAATTACGAACGTACCTAATAAAATGGGGGGGGGGGAGGTTGGTTGTATAGGGTTTTATGGTGCAAAATCCCTTAGGGGACATGCTGCGCCAAGGGGGGGAGGGGAATTAAATTTAGCTTACATTGAGATGATTTTGTTTTTGTTGTCTGAACAATCAAAATGTTATGATTCAAAATGAGAATTTCCCGAAAATTGCTATTACGTAATAACAAGTTAAGACAATGTTAAAATTTAGATAACTGTTACTACAAAAAAAAAAAAAAAAAAAAAAAAAAAAAAAGAAAAAAAAAAGAAAAAACAGTACATTTCTTCTGTACACTTACAGGTGTTAGCATCCAACAAAGATAATTAATTTGCCATAGTGGGAAACTGGATGTATATGTGAATTTTCCCGACCATTTTTTTTTTTTTTTTTTTGCTCCAGCCATGCATTTTAGGTACTACATTAAGGCCTACTTATCTTTATCTTATATATAATTATCTTATTTAATATTACCTTATCGGCCTACTTAGCCTTATCGTAAGGTCTACATTAAAATGGCCGTTTTCGAGAAAATTTTTAAACTTCTTTTTATTGCTTTATTTAAAAGGGCGATCGTATACGATTCCAAATCTATTTTAATTTTATTTCTATGATTACTAGAAGATGACCTATGTCCGATTCGATAAACAGGAATTTTTTTAAACTTCTTTTTATTGCTCTATTTAAAAGAGTAATCGTATACGATTACAAACCTATTTTTCAATTCCTACTATTGGTTCACACTCTCCCTATATTTATTTATTTATATATCTTGTTCAAATTTTCAACCGTTAATAAAATACTTATTATTCATCCTATCAAGTTCAAATAATTTTTTTAAAACTTGTACTGGATGACAATTGATGTTAATATAGTATTTTCCAATATTAATTCATTAATTAAATTTTAATTAATTAATTTTAGTTTTATATGGGAGGCAAAATGGCGGCCATTGGTTATTGAACAGCATTTAATGCATCTTCATATCGATAAGGGGGTTACCATAAGGGGGACCCTGTTCTGTCGTCAAATACCGCCAAGTTCGTCGCCAACTTGGGGATATATCGCCAAATTAGGCGACAAAAATGAGTCGCCAAAAGTGACGCCAACTTGGCGATATCTCTAATATTTCGCCAAATTCCCATAGACTTCCATTGTAAACCTACTTGCTTATAGAAAATCAACCAATTGAGATATTTTAATGCAACAAAAACTAATATTAGCTTAAGGGATTACATTAAATTTTTCTTTGATGGCCTAAGTAGGAATTAACTTTAAAAACAAAATTTTTATATTACTTGTTATTTTATTTCTATGATTACTACACTGGTGTTCAAAATTAAGGACCAGTCACAAAATGCTAATTTTTAAGAAAGGGAATACTCAAAAGGAAATAATATAATTCAAATAATTACTATCCCTACAGCACAGCTAGTCCATATAGCATCTCATTCATGTCACACATGGTCACAAGTGTCACAGTCACTACGGTGAAACAAAAAATAGGAAATTCCACACGTCTCATTATGAGTCTCAAATGATCACTATATGTGACTCCACTGAGACGTCAATGTGACTGCTGCTTTGTGACGAGTCACCAGGTGGCTTTACAATGTAGGTACATTGTGACTCTCATGTGACTGTCATTTTTAGACTCAATTTCAAAGTCATCATGAACGTTGCATTATAATAAGTCACCAAATGATATCACATTGTAGTCACATGGTGACTTTTCACAAACGAGCACAATGGTGATTTCACAGTAGTCTCTCTGTCACCTGAAAGTTATCATGTGACTTTAATGTGACATTATTTGGTAACTTATCACAATGCAGCGTTCACGATGACTTTGAAATTGAGTCTGCAGATGACAGTCACATGAGAGTTACAATGTAACTACTTTGTAAAGTCACATGGTGACTCGCCACAAAGCAGCAGTCAGAGTGACGTCTCAGTGGAGTCACATACAGTGATCATTTGAGACTCATAATGAGATATATGGAATTTCTTTTTTTTTTGCTTCACCGCAGTGACTGTGATTCTTGTGACCATGTGTGACATGAATGAGATGTTATATGGACCTGCTGTGCTGTAGAGATAATAATTATTCGACTTATATTATTTCCTTTTGAGTATTCTCGTACTTGAAAATTAGCATTTTGTGATTGGTCCTTAATTTTGGACATCAGAGTAGAAGCGGAACTGTGTCCAATTCGATAAAGAGTAGTGGGGAGGAGCAGACTTTCCACATTCATTCCTGTTGGTAACCCTAAGATACTGCCTTGAACAGTAAATATATTTGTATTTAACGTAGCACTTTTCTCACCAGCTGAAATTGATGATTAGTGTATGAACAGTAGGTATGCACCGAATAGTGATTTTGGCCGAATACCGAATATTTGGCCTACAGGCGAACCGAATGCCGAATATTCGGCTAGCCGAATAGTAAATGCTAGGTCGAATACCGAATATTCGGCTTGTAGAATAATTTTATATATCAAAGTTTAAAGGCATTAAAATGTTAAATTTTAAAACAATTTTACATAATATTTAAAACAGAAACTTTCACTTTGATAATCAAAAGCTTTTTTCAAATAAACTTTATGCTGAAAAAAAAATCTGCTTTGAGTTATTTAAGAAGAGGATAGTTATAAATTATTTTAATTAATAAAATTTTAAATTTCATAGTTTCTTCAAAATAAAACAAATGAATACAATTTTCTTAAATTCTAAAACAAATTTTTTAAAATCAAAGAGAAATTGAGAAAAAAATTGGAAGAAAAATTGTACAGGATCATATATTATTTGTTTGTGAGGAAGAGACTAAATTGAAAGTAAATAAATAATACATTCTATTCAAATTTTATACGGTGGCAACTCAGCAAGAATAACTGTTCTACTCCCTTTGATTAAGCAAGGAAGTTTTTAAATGCATCCTAGATTGGTGTCTGGAGTGGTTGATCATTTTCAGAGATAGTAAACGTTGTTCTTAAAATCTTAGCAAGCAACATATTATTTACTGGGCAATGTTCAGGAACTTCCATTTGTTCATAATTAATTCCTATGAAAATTCTCGTGATTGGTTAATTTTCTTAAATAATACTTAACAAACAGCAAATAAACAATGTAAAAACATTCTCTTTTATTTAAATATATGATTCTGTTTCTAATTATTCTGAATATCTTTATAAGTTGACTGTTAAACGTAGAAGTGGTATAAGATTTTTAAAAATATGTTTTAAAAGTTTTTTTAAGTATTCGGTTGGGCCAAATATTTTTATATTCTGCCAAACCGAATAGGCCGTATAGATACCGAATATTCGGTGCATCCCTAATGAGCAGAAGTTAATATATGTGCTCGTGGTGCAGGATGCCTTCTAATAATTTAGCAGAAGGTATTTAGCATGCCTTGGCGAAATAATAGAGGGAACTTAATGTGTTTACAAATACACCAATAAAGTTATTATAGGACTGTTTCCGTAAATCCTCTATTACTATTCATATGATGTGAAATTTAACTATAACTAAAATTTCAAATTTCTCACTCATATTTTTAATAAATTGTAGTTATAACTACGTAGATAAAAATAAAGAGAAAATGTCTTTTAAGCGTAACTTAAAGAGTATATTTTTTATTGAAATGAAATAAAAGAAAATTGACAGTAACTTCGAATGCATTTTCAAGTTTCTGAACGCATTTAGAAACATAATCTACGTTCTTTTCATTAATTTGTTTAAGAGTTTCTAGAAACACATTTATGCTAAATATATTATATTAGAAAACTTTGAAAGCACCATTTAAATTACATAGGGTGCGTGCAAATGATGGACCCGATTTTAAAAAATCATATTTTCGAAACTACTGCACATATTATAATAAATGAATTTAAAGAGAAATATACCAAGTTTTTTTCCATTACAAATGTTCGATGTGCGACCATCCTGTTACACGTCCAATCTGTAATCCAGTTCCTTCCAAACATTTTGTAGCATCACTTAGTCAATGGTTCTGAATGCTGCACAAATGCGTTTTTTAAGTTCTGGCAGTGTTTTCGGCATTGGTGGTACATAAACAATGTCTTTGACGTAACCCCACAAAAAGTAATCTCCACTAAAAGTAACATGGTGTTAGGTCTGGGGATCTTGGTGACCATGTGATTAAGGGTAAATCACCACCACCCGCTTAAGGACAGCGCAGATTTTGTGTTTTCAGCACGATGGAGCCCCACTTCATTGGTGTTTGCAGGTACGTAGTTTCTTGAACGAGGAGCTTCCACACCGGTGGATGGGGCGTGCGGGTTTGGAACGAACTGGATTACAGATTGGACGTACGCCGTGTAACAAGAGGGTCACACATCGAACATTTGTAACTGAAAAAAACTTTGTATATTTCTCTTAAAGTTCATGTATCACTTATTATAATATGTGCAGTAGTCTCGAAAATGTGATTTTTTAAAAATCGGGTTCGTCCTTTGTACTCACCCTGTATATATATTTTTTAATTTCAGGTGAAATTGCTCGTTGCTTTAGCGCCAATTGCGTATATTGGATATTTTAAATCTGCTGTACGATATTTTATTCCGTTTAAGGAAGAGATTTTTGTAAGTAAAGAATTTTTTAACTTGTGATTCTTGTGTTCTGCATAATTCTGAACTTATTTTTTCATACCAGGATTCGTACGCATCAGGGGATTCAGGGGATTTTAGGTGTTTTAGTACCGGAAATTTCGTAAAGTGCTCGTCGCTATAGAATTTTTTATTCATTAAATAAGTCAAACATTACTTTACGAAAATTCTGGGTAAAAGGTCCTTGAAAGTCCTTGAAGCGTACGAGTCCTGCATACTTTTATTTTTAAAGTTAACTAATTTGTGAAATTATATAAAGGAAAAATATTTTCAAATCATAGTTGTAAGGAAAATTGACTTAAAATACAGTTTTCCATATTATTTTTACAAAACGTCATAAATACCGTATTTAGTGCAGTCATTTTAGCAGCTTTTTTTACAAATAGCGGAAAAAATTAGAACAAAGCTGGATTTTTGCACAGATGCTAGTTAGGGTATGCAGTTTAACATACTGAAAGTCCCCATCGATCCGATGTCAGCTTTCGCCACCAGGAGGCGCTAATGAGCTTGAAAATCGGTTTTATGCGAATATCTCATGACCGATAGCATCTAGAAAAAAAAGGTCAATTACAAAGATGTAGATAATTTAATTTCCTACAAAAAGTGTTATTAACACTTTTTTATCACAACAACCCTTCCCTGTCAAAAATTGAAATAATGTAAACATTACTGGAAAAAATGCGGAAACAGAATCATATTGAATGCGCCCAAGAAGCAGAACAAATCTTATTTATTTTTGATCCCTCCCCCGCCCCTCCTCCATTGTCTGTATGCTGTTTTCGCAGGCTTGTGCAATAGTCATTGCCCAATACCCTATCACCCCTTGCTTATGTCGAAATATACCACGTGCAGGTACCTTTGCAGTGTTTTATTTTCAATTGATGAGCATTTCGCTGGTATTAAATCCCCCTTAATTTACTGAACGAAGTAATTCTTTGTCAGTTTTTAGAAAGTGAATAATTTTAGTTTCAACGCATGATGAAGAAAGTTTTAAATAGTTTTGAGAATGTAAAGTGATTCTTTCTTGATTGCTAATTGAGAGCGGAAAAATGGAGATTGACGAAATAGTTAGTCTTGTATGTGGTGAAGGCTGCGTTTCGAATGATTATGTGAAAATTGGAAAAAAGGGACAGAAGTCCCTTGTGACAGCAAGTTTGGAAAGAGGTGACCATACGTGGAAAACATTTGAAGCAAAGGCTGTAAACAATAGTGAATTTATAGTTCACGCAACGTGTAGGAAAAATTATACAAGAAAGAATTCTGTTAATCTTCCACCAAGTCATTACGACACAATATACTCAAGTCTTTGCACAGCGGTCGAAAAAAGTAAAGAAACTAATCAAAATTGCGTTTTTGTGACATTTGACCAATCACTTTATGAAAGCGAGAGACATATGTGCGGCGCTAAATGATACGCCAAATTTCAAGAATGTGTATATTAGGATTGGAGGATTTCATCTGTTAATGTCATATCTAGGTTGTATTGGATACATAATGGCTGGAAGTGGTCTGAAAGAATTGCTGAGCCAGGTATATGCGAAGAATACCGTTGAAAATATGCTAGCCGGTCACGCATTTGCGCGTGCTGTTAGAGGGCACACCTTAATGCGTTTGGCTTTGGGGAAGATAATCATGAAAAATATCTCACTCCATGAAGCTGAAAAAGGACACCTTTTACAGTTTGTTGCAGATGTTGAAGAAAACACTCCTGTATATGACAATATATTGGACGACGCTATACTGGTTTCTCTTACAACAAAAATTAAATGCGAAATGGAAACATTAGAAAAGAATGGGCCAACAGCGAAACTTTGGTGTCAATATTTTCGAATGGTAACATTAATGCATAAATTTATAATGGCAGAACGCAGTGGAAATTGGCAGTTACATGTTGAAACGATTCGGAACATGCTACCTTTTTTCATGCTAGTGACCATTTACCGTATGCAAAGGCTTGTCAAATATACTTACAAGATTATGACTTTGCTTGAAACAGAATTACATGAAACAGAATGCTCACGGTTCATAAAAGCGGACTATTTTACTGTTCGAAGAAGTGAAAAATTTTGGTCCGGTGTTTGGACGAGATATGACGATCGAACAGACATTGATGAGAAGTATGAAATCATCAGGTGGAATAACACGTGGGAGGGGTATAACAGACAGCGTATTGGAAAAATGGATACTTGGCGGTCCTTTTCTAATGCAGTTATCTGAATCCCTAGAAGAGTTGCGTGGTGCACGTGCGCAATCATCCGATCAACACTTTGACTATCGAGATTCTAGTGCACTACGTGATAATGCAGACATCAGGAAACTGGATGCATGGCTTGAAAAATATCCACCTTTTCCCATTATTAGTAAGTGCATCTCAATCTATAGCGGAATTGTTGGAGATCACAGAATAAACTGTCATGATGCATATAGCGTCGGATGCAAAGTCATTGAAGAGATTTCGGGGGAAAAAATTGGTGACTTGAAACTTTCACGTAAAGATAGAGTACTATTATTAGCGACGATGAATATTTCATTCAGATTTAAAGACGATACTGTGACCTGCGATCCACTGTTGTTATTTCAACGTATTTCCGTTTGTATGAAACAACAAGAAGATTTGAGAACTTACTTTCAGTATGAACTATCTCCATATCCTTTAACATTATTTGATGTAAATTGTATGAGAAAAACCACCAAAGCATTATTATATTCAATATTTGAAAAAAAACGTACAAGGAGAATCCAAGTGAATGTGTGTCTACGTACATCATCGATGGAGGATGGCTTTTGCATCGTGTTCTTTGGCCCTTCTTTGGAACATACAAGAGTGTCGTAGAAAGTTATATTTTCTTATGTCCAAAGAAACTGCAGTGGTAAATGTATAATCGTTTTCGATGGTTACACTGACGAAGTTTATAATACAAAAACGGCCGAAAGAGCTCGTCGGAATTCGAAAATTGTAGTTATATTTTCTTATGTCCAAAGAAACTGCAGTGGTAAATGTATAATCGTTTTCGATGGTTACTCTGACGAAGTTTATAATACAAAAACGGCCGAAAGAGCTCTTCGGTATTCGAAAATTGTAACTCCTGACATTGATTTTAACGAAGAAATGAATGTGTCAATTAGTCAAGAAATTTTCTTATCTAATCATAAAAATAAAATACATCTCATATCTATGCTCATGAAGAAATTTATGGAGAATGGTTTCAAAGCGAAACAGGCAGAAGATGATGCTGACACACTAATTGTTAACACAGATATTGAAGTAACAAAGTCTGGTGCGCTTGCTGCTGTTGTTGGCGATGATGTTGACTTGCTCGTATTGCTGACTGCTTTAGCATCGCCAGAGTCAGAGATATTTTTTATTAAGCCTGGAAGTGGAAGACTTGCAACAACCTTGTATTCATCGCACAGTCTCAACAATGATGCAGTTCTGAAAGATCATATATTTTTCCTTAACGCTTTTTCAGGTGGTGACTCTACATCAGCAATGTTTCGGAATCGCAAAATGTCTTTAGCAAAAATTTTGAAAAAGGAAGGAGACCGAACATACAAGCTTACAGCACTTTTAAAAGTGGTCAGGCATCCCAATTTGAAATATCCGAGGCAGGAAAAACAATTTTTCTGTTTTGATATTTGCGTAAATTGTTGCGGAGTTTCATGACACAATGCAATTAAAGTTGAAATTGAAGACGAGGAGGATATTGACAGTAGCCTGCCCACTGCAAAGGAGGGGGAAATCGCTACTCCTGAATTTAGTGATGATATCGAAAGCCGACCAGAAAATACTAAAGGCAATACAACAATGAAAGAAAGAAACAGAGATAATGACGAAACTGAATCAAGTGAAGAAATTGAAGCTGTGCAAACGACTACTAAAGCAGTCAAAAGATTGAAATTGGATTAGGCCAGTCACTATAAGTGGAATATGCCTACGGGTGAAACCACAATAAAAAAAAAAAAAAAAAAAACGCGCTAAATGCTTTCCCTCAAGGGTGGTGTGGAAATAAGCATATATGTATATTATATATTCACCTTCTCCATTCAAAAGTAAGAATTTTAGACCTGTTTACATAATTTCTTTGAAAATAGCAGCAGGTTTTTCGTATTTTTGTAACTTTTCTTCCAAATATGTTTACTTTTTAAAATTTTGACTGGGAAGGGTTGGTGTGACAAACAAATGTTAATAACACTTTTTGTAGGAAATTGAATTATCTACATCTTTGTAATTGAACTTTTTTTTCTAGATGCTCATGAGATATTCGAATAAAACAGATCTTCAAGCTCATTAGCGCCCCCTGGTGGAGAAAGCTCACATCGGATCGATGGGGACTTTTAGTATGTTTAACTACATACCCTAACTAGCACCTGTTCAAAAATCCAGCTTTGTTCTAATTTTTTCCGCTATTTTTCCTAAAATGACTGGACTAATTGTATAGATTTCAAAAGTTTAAACGATTTTCAGAGGATGATCGTAAAGTATAGTTTTTTAATATGCGATGCCCTATATTTCTAACAAAACAACGGGAAACACTTATATTCTTTCAGACCCTGGTATACTTTTGATGTTTGGATACGACGACTACAACCCTCAGCATCACCTGCCTGCCATCTTGGCGCCATGTATTCTTCGTGATGCTTATACTTTTAATGGTTGGTTCCAGACTTCACCAACAGCGTGTATTGAATATCTTAATTTATCACGTAATTCATTGTACACATTTAAATTCCCTGTTTATTCAAATCAAATACGGAAGGGATGCGTTGGAGTTTCTTTAATTTAGACTTTACTACGTTGCACTTAACGACAATTCAGTCTTCAGAAAAATTGTCGATAATACATTAAATGCAAGATTACTAATTTAAAAACTCCCATAAGTGCGAAACACTGTCGACTCACCTCACTAACTTCGAGATCAAGCAAGACTATTGCTGTAAATATAGGTTCGCTCACAATTTTCACAAACCAACTAAAAGTCACTAAACTAGAAACCCGCGGTTGACAACTTTATTTAATGACAATAAAATTTACGCTTACCAGACTGGTATTTTGCACTCAGCAAGATTCTATATTTCTCAGTCGCTCAGAACGCATAGCGAACTATTAACCCCAACACCAGTCGATTAATCTCACGATCCTATTACAGGTAGATTTCGATTAAAGATCCGCTGATACGAACTTTCGATCCTGCTTTTATACTCAGTAGATTAACCAGCGCAAGGAAGATACAATAAATGGAGTCTTCATAAATGACGTCACTTGATGCTGTAACTAGCTCCCTCTCGTGTCTGTTATATTTACCGCTTGTTGCACTGGAGACTGCTGATTGGATTGCTATCGGTCAAAGTCTAATATGGAGGACGCAGGGGGAGGGGGAAAGAACTCGTTTTTCGGCATCAACGCATTCTACAGAAGAGATTGTTATGCCTACTAGGGCTGGGCGATGTCTAAAATGAAATATCGTGATAAATCGGCAGCTTTATATCACGATATTCCGATATATCGATATTGCGACATATGAACAAAAAAATATATGTACATTTATAATATATGTATAACTTCAATATACATTATATATTTTATTAAGAATTAAAATTAAATATATATATATATATATATATATATATATATATATATATCATTCTCAAATAGATTAATAAAAAACTATGTATAAATAAGCAAATCTAAATAAATAAATGCTAAAAGAAACTAGTAGGATGTGTTAATGGCAAAAATTTCTTCTATTTCTACGTGTTATTACTTCAAAATTCGCTATTACAGAGGCAAAATTAAATAACAATCTATGCCCATCATGAATATTCTAAAGATATAGGTGCACTAAATTGTATGCAGTTAAAAGGAAATATAAGCATCGCATCTTTCAAACAAATCATTGAATTTCAGCACCAACCTTATTAGATGTCTGTATCCAAAATTCCTAATCTAAAAATCATAAAAGCAATACCTGTTGGACAGTATACACCCAAGCCTAAGAAGGATCTACTTATGTGAAACCGTAACAGAATAAGGTGTTTGATTAAAATTCGTGCATTAGTTTTTGAGATACAGATATCGCTAAAATTGTGGAAAATGCAGCATAGCAGCGCCACCTATTGGACGATTAACACTAACACTTAATCAGCAACAAGTTATGTCAAGGTCTGTCTGAATTTGAAATGTTATGAAAATACGTGTGATAATTCTTGAGAAAAAGCTATAGCGGAAATTTTGAAAAATACAGCATAACAGCGCCACTTATGGGCTATAAACACCAAACACTAATCAGTAAAATTTATGTCTACGTCTAAGTCTAACTGAATCTGAAGTTTGATAAATATCAGCACATTAGTTCTTCAGACAGAGCTATTGCGAAAATCGTGAAAACTCAGCATAGTAGCTCCGCCTGTTGGGCCATTTACACAAAGAACTAGTCAGCACCAATTTACAAGATATAACTGAATTTGAAATCTGACAAAAATCCGTGCATTAGTTTTTGAGATAAAGTTATTGCGGATATTGTAAAAAATGCACCTACCTGTCAAGTAATTTACACTAATTTATAAAGAGATATAAAATAATCTAAAATTTTGTTAAATTCCGTGCATTAGTTCTTGAGATAGAGCGCCTACAAAATTTGTGTTACAAAGAGACAGACAAAGCTTTTTAAAAATAGTCAAATCGTGTTCAAGACTTTCTAAACATATAAATCGGTCGAAACCCGGATGACAAAATTTTCATGAATCCAATACTTTCTTCTTGTAAAGATAGTAGAAAGTAAAAGAACTAAAAAAAAAAAAAAAAAAAAAAAAAAAAAAAATCTTTAACAGAGAGAGAAAAATAATAGTTTGGTTAAAGTCAATTTTTGAATTGTTTATATTTTATAATTGTTAAATAATATTTATATTGCTGTTGTGCTGTTATGCTTAAAATTGTCTTACTATGCGTCGGCGTCAACGACAAAAGCTCTTAGTTTATTTTATTTCATTTTTATATTCTCCATTTTTTTAAAAGAAAAATAAAACTCTGCGTGATCTGCGAATCATAATCAAATGTGTTTCAAAATTTACCTTCCTCTTAATTTCGTTTTTCCATCGTCCATGTATGCTGTGTACATGAACCGCAATAATTAACTTTTTGGACTCCGGCGTCTCTTACACAAATTTTATTCGGTCGGCACCATTTTTATAAAAGAAGTTTCCTTCAAGTACACAATTTCAAAAATGCTAAGATTAAGTAAGGAAATTTTATTATCCTTTATTACAGGTGCCAAAAACAAATTTTGAAAGGAAAGATGGTGTCGCCACAGCGGTGACAACGGAGTGCAAAGAGTTAAATAACTTTATGCAATAGCGGATAAGGATTTTAATGAGTTACTGTCACTTTCAACTAATTTCTTGCTATTACATTTAAAAAATCCGTGAATGTGCTAGAAATTTTTGCATGAAATAATATTTTTTTGAGAACAGCCCTAAGAGTTTAAACTTAAAAATTCTGAATTAAAAAATATTTTTTTCTTAACCTTTAAGACTATCTCTTATGCTTGTTCTATCGGGGAACTTGGATGAGGATCTCCTGCGTTTCGACCAATGTCCGCTAAATGAAGAAAAAAAAACTAACCCCCCCCCCCCCCCCCCAACACACACACCGAACAATTTACGTCTTTCCTCTTTTGATTGTCAGTACACAAACTTTAACTGCTTAATTTTTCTGCCCTGTTTGTTATTTTGAATTCTAGTGACATTAAATAAATATTGACATCTAAATATTCTCCCCCACTCCCCACAAACAAACAATGACAGAGGCAGTAAATACCAAATACTCACATATGTCAATTTTTAAAAGAAACTACCAGGAGAAAAAAAAAACGAGCTTCAGAGAAGTAAAAATATCTGCATAAAAAAAGAATCTGGAATAAACATTAATATATATTGCTATGGAAGTATTATTTCATTTGTCCAATTAAATCCACTGTTGCAAATAAAATGCAATATTTCATTTATTTATCTCCCTGATTCACATATTGTTCATTAACAACGAACAAATATTCATTCAAAACCGCTGAACCAGATTGAAGATAAAACAAAACAAACAATATCATTTGCTGTCGGCAACTACATGAGAAAAAACAGCTGTATCATATTTATCGCCCGTCATCTGAACCTGAACACCGAAACTACCACTTTTTCCCCTTTTGAAAAACCGTTTACGCTGAGAGAAATCACAGCGTAATACCATGGTAATACCATGATAATACCATGATAGTATCATGCTTATCGAAAACTGAGGGTTCGGTTAATATCACGGTCGAAGCTGGGAGAATCTTGAGGAGTGATCATGGTTTAGGGTGAGACGTATCATGAGGATCGAAACCGATTATTCGGTATTTAATGTCATCATGGTTTAGGCAGGGATAAAATACTCCATTAGTATCATGGTCATCGTAATAACCTGCGGTTTAGAATGGTAGAATTTTGAGTACTCGAAGTTGAAAAAGCGCCGATTGCAGTTTAATGAAAAAGTATGATAATCGTGGTTTGCATCACGATTATGATAATCGTGGTTTGCATCACGATTATGATAATCGCGGTTTACACCACGATTATGATAATCGTGGTTTACATCACGATTACGATAATCGCGGTTTACATCATGATTACGAGAATCGTGATGTACCGTTGTATAGGATTTTTGATATCGTCATCGCGATTTATAATTTATATCGATTTTATCGGTTTTATCGATGTATCGCCCAGCCCTAATGCCTACTCCTATGTATTCATATCGCCATGGAGTAACGTAATCAAATTTAAATAAAACCACAGCGAAAACCAGTATTCCGAGAGCCGCAAACAACCTTCGGAAAATTAAAGTAAAGCGAAAGATAAATACAAGTTAGCATCGATAGCACGTTCTCATTCGAAAAACAAGACTCCTTTTATAAGAAAGGTGCTAGTGCACTACAACAATTGTGCTACAAACATTTTGCCTTAAACATTTCTCTTCAGAATGCCAATTTTTTTTCGGAGTGCTAAAAATGAGATGTAGTGAAACGACACTTGTTTGTTTCAGTAATGGACACTCCCAAATTCTTGAAGGAAACGTCAAATAAAAGGCAAAACGGCTGGAAATACAAATTTTATTAACATATTTTATTGTTAGTACTGCAGGAGATGTGTGCGCCTACAAGAATCGAACTGGAGAACCCACGGTCAGTAGGCGGGATCTTTAAAGCCGAGTAAAAGGCTACCTCATTTGCTAACTACGAGAAACTCGTTTTGCTCTCTGTGCAAGGTGGCGTCGCCGCAGTACAATTTGTTGAAAATTACTATGAAAAATTAATTATTTCAAATTTTACCATTTGAATTGCAGTTGTACTTGATTAACCCCTTTTTCTTCATATAACCACTTACATGAAGAAGGTATTATAAAATGCTCAAATAAGAAAAAAATGTTCAAAGGGTACTTAAAGGATCTCCTTAAATTTGTAAAATTCTAACATTTGTTTTTTTCATCTTCAGTTAGGAATAAATGTAGCAGATCATGGTGAATTCATGCCAACCAACAAGGCTACAAGAATTATCACGGGGAAATTTTGCGAGGTGCAGGATGCAGAACTATGTCAAAACGTCTTTTTCGCCATAGCTGGACAGGACAAAAAGCAACTGAATATGGTAAGATTAATTTTTTGAAAAACATCTGAACTTCTGAATTTTAAACGTGTATCCATTTTTTAAAAAAATATTGATGACCAAAAAATCAATGGCGTTCAACTGGACGATTGTCTATACTCATATTATAAAGAGGAAAAAATTCTTTATTTGTAGGAGGTAAGCTCAGGAACTACCGAACTGATTCCAAAAGTAATGGTATCAAAATGATGGTGTTCGCCCAACTTAGAACATAGGCTATATCTTATGTCGGTGCCACTACCCCAAAGGGGGTGCAGGAGCAAAAAACGTTCTAAAAATGCGATTTTTGCGTTACTGAAGGGCCTAGAAATATGAAATTTGGAATATTAGTTACTTACAAGATATAAATGATGTCTAAGAACAGTTCTTAAACAATTCGAAGTTTAAAAGGGGTGAGACTGCACAAAAAGTGTTCTAAAAAACGTTCTAAATGGTAGTTTCTACATAATCTCAGGAAATACCGAACCGATTCCAAAAGTAATGGTATCAAAATGATGGTGATAGTCCAACTTAGAACATAGGCTATATTTTATGTCGGTGCTACTACCCCAAAGGGGTGCAGGAGCAAAAAACGTTCTAAAAATGCGATTTTAGCGTTACTGAAGGGCCTAGAAATATGAAATTTTGAATATTAGTTACTTATAAGATATAAATGATGTCAAAGAACAGTTCTTAAACAATTCGAAATTTAAAAGGGGTGAAAATGCACAAAAAGCGTTCTAAAAAACGTTCTAAATAGTAGTTTCTACACAATCTCAGGAAATACCAAACCGATTTAAAAAATATTGGTGTCAAAATGATGGTGACAACGCTTGCTCCAAGATAGGCTATGTTTTATGTCGGTGTCACTATCCCAAAGGGGGTGCAGGAGCAAAAAACGTTCTAAAAATGCGATTTATGTGTTACTGAAGGGCCTAGAAATATGAAATTTGAAATATTAGCTACTTATTAGATATAAAGGATTTCTAAGAACAGTTCTTAAACAATTCGGAATTTGAAAGGGGTGAAAATGCGCGAAAATCGATCTAAAAAACGTTCTAAATGGTGGTTTCTACACAATCTCAGGAAATACCAAACCGATTAAAAAAATAGTGGTTTCAAAATGACGGTGACAACCCTTGCTCCAACATAGGCTATGGTTTATGTCGGTGCCACTACCCCGAAGGGGGTACAGGAGAAAAACGTTCTAAATTGCGGCTTTTGCGTTACGGAAGGGCCTAGAATCGTGAAATTTGGAATGGTAGTTAGTTATAAGATATCAATGATCTCTAAGGGCATTTTCCTAAAAAAAAATCGAAATTTAAAAGGGGGTCAAAATGTGCAAAAAGCGTTGTAAAAAACTTTCTAAATTGCGATTTCTATGTAATCTCAGGAAGTACTGAACCGATTTCAAATATAATGGTGTAAAAATGATGATGACAGATCTTGCTCAAAGATAGGCTTTATTTTATATCTGTTTCCACTACCCCAGAGAAGATACAGGAGCAAAATGTGCGAAAAGAGTTCTAAAAACGTTCTAAATGCCGATTTGTCGGCAATATCTCAGGAAGAATGAATCTGATTTCAAACGTAATGGTAGGAAATTGATGCTGACAGCCCCTGCTCTAACATAGACGCTATTTTATGTCAGTATCACTATCACCAAGACGTTGCAGGAGCAAAAAAGCGTTCTAAATTTCGATTTTTGTGATCGGTAGGTGCTAGCAACTTAAAATTAGGCAAGGCACATATTTATTAGATATAAATGACCTTTAAGAACAGTTTCGAAAAAATTGGAAATTTAAAAAGGGGTGAAAATGCGAGAAAAGCGTCCTAAAAACGTTCTAAATTGCGATTTCTACTCAATCTAAGGAAAAACCAAAGCTATTTCAAAAGTAATGGTTGCAAATCAATGGTGACAATCCCTGCTATAACATAGGTTATACAGGGTGATTCATAAAAGATGGGCAGAACTTTAAGGGGTTATAGTACACTTAAAGACAAATAATATTAAATAGGAGACTAAGGGTCCCAGACGTATTCCCAAGGAGATAGGGGGCATTAAAGTTTAGGGTCCGAAATTTCAAATGAATATAAAACATGGAAAAATTGGTCGATTCGTTTGCGGTTTTTGCAAAAAATTTTCTTTATGCCAGTATTTTCTTGAAATAAAATTTTAAAGTTCAATTTCAAAAAATGCCGATAGGGGGCGCTTTAGACTTTGGAGTAACAAACAACTATTTTTTAACGTTATTTTTTGTATTTCTTTAAATGATTTCGAAAGCTTAGACTTAAACTTAAATTTTGATCTAAAAATCTGAGTCCTAACGAGTAGTTAAGTAACATAAACTGAAGTTTGAAATTTGAAACCCTTCTCCCCCCAGAACAAAAATCAGTTATTCCCGATCTTTGTGTCGTAGATTAGGCTCTAACTACTGCCGCGTTTTGCTAAAATTATTCTTTATGTCAGTATTTTCTTGAAAATAAATTTTAAAGAAAATTTTCAAAAAATTCCGATAGAGGGCGCTTTAGACTTTGGAGTAACGAACAACTATTTTATACCGTTATTTTTTGTGTCTCATTAAATGCTTTCTAAAGCTTAGACTTAAACTTAAATTTTCAGCTCAAAATCTGAATCGCTGAGCGTGGTTCAGTAGCGAGGGGAGGGGGTTCAAATTTCAACTTCTGTACATAGTTCAGTTTGCACTACTTAACCATGCCCAACGATTCTGTGCTGTGATACGAGGCAAAAATACAACTTTCGTCAAGGACTGCATAGTCGGAATTCACTCATAAAGGCACTGGCACAGTTGGAAACGTCGCTCATGCAAACGTTAAAGCTCCATTCCTGACGCTAGTCACCGGGTGAAGAAGGAAACAGAAAGTATGCAAATCTCAAATGGGGAAGAAGAAGAACACGTATGCAAAATTTCGACACGATTCAGGCATAAAAACCACTGAACGGTGAGTCAAGTGTAAGTCGCTGTAGTAATGAATCGGAAGATGGTGCCCTTCACGAATAAGGAAAAGGCTGAGATGCATTTAATTTACGGAGCGGCAGATGGAAATGGTGCAGAGGCACAACGAATGTACGGAGAGCGATTTCCCAACAGGCGGTTGCCTAATCGCAAAACTTTCGAGACACACAGACACTTTTCGCACAGACAGTTGTGTGAGACGGGATCATTTCTCGCTTCCCGGTCGAATGCAGGTCGTGCAAAAAAGGACGAATCAGTAGTTGTTGCAGAAGCCATTCTGGATGTAGTAGCGGCGCAGCCAAGTACAAGTACACGAACAGTGGCTAGGCAGGTGGATACCTCACAGTCCATGACTTGGAGGGTACTGAAGGATGAACATTTGCTCCCGTTTCATGTGCAACGAGTCCAGAAACTGTCTCCAGGGGATTATCCAAATCGTATTGAATTCGGCCGCTGGTTTCTGCAGCAGAACGCGCTAAATCCACATTTTGGACGAACTGTGCTTTTCACCGATGAATGTACCTTCACACGTGAAGGTACATTTAACACACACAATGCACATGTATGGGCGGATGTCAATCCACATGCTACGTATCCACATGCTCATCAGAGACGCTTTTCCATCAATGTTTGGGCAGGAATCCTCGGAGACCACCTAATCGGACCGTACCTTCTTCCTGAACGCCTCAACGGTAAAACATACCTCACATTTCTGCAACATGTGCTGCCAGACCTGTTAAACGTTGTTCCTCCACGCATCCGGCGGGTCATGTGGTTCCAGCACGATGGAGCGCCAGCCCATTACCTACGAGACGTCCGCAACTATCTGGACATCACATTTCCGAACAGATGGATTGGTCGAGGTGGTCCTGTTGCTTGGCCTGCTCGCTCGCCAGATCTTTCACCCCTCGATTTCTTTTTTTGGGGACGATTGAAGGCTCTTATGTATGAGACACCCATTGAATCCCCCGAGGAACTGGTCGCCAGACTTTCCGCCGCTGTAGGGGAAGTGCTCGAAAAGACTGATGTTTTCGCGAATGTTCGCCGTTCCATTCTTCGCCGTTGTTCTGCGTGCATAACCTCTGGTGGTCACAATTTTGAACATTTATTGTAATTACATGTTAATAAATATGCTTTGGTAACATAATCCTAATTTGTGTCTTTTTACCTCGTATCACAGCTCACAATGTGTGGACATGGTAAACTGAACTGTGCTCAGGAGTAGAAATTTCAAACCCCTCTCCCCAGAAACTTAACCACGTCTAACGATTCAGATTTTGGGCTGAAAATTTAAGTCTAAGCTTTAGAAAGCATTTAATGAGACACAAAAAATAACGGTATAAAATAGTTGTTCGTTACTCCAAAGTCTAAAGCGCCCTCTATCGGAATTTTTTGAAAATTTTCTTTAAAATTTATTTTTAAGAAAATACTGACATAAAGAATAATTTTAGCAAAACGCGGCAGTAGTTAGAGCCTAATCTACGACACAAAGATCGGGAATAACTGATTTTTGTTCTGGGGGGGAGAAGGGTTTCAAATTTCAAATTTCAGTTTACGCTACTTAACTACTCGTTAGGACTCAGATTTTTAGATCAAAATTTAAGTTTAAGTCTAAGCTTTCGAAATCATTTAAAGAAATACAAAAAATAACGTTAAAAAATAGTTGTTTGTTACTCCAAAGTCTAAAGCGCCCCCTATCGGCATTTTTTGAAATTGAACTTTAAAATTTTATTTCAAGAAAATACTGGCATAAAGAAAATTTTTTGCAAAAACCGCAAATGAATCGACCAATTTTTCCATGTTTTATAATCATTTGAAATTTCGGACCCTAAACTTTAATGCCCCCTATCTCCTTGGGAATACGTCTGGGACCCTTAGTCTCCTATTTAATATTATTTGTCTTTAAGTGTACTATAACCCCTTAAAGTTCTGCCCATCTTTTATGAATCACCCTGTATTTTATGTTGCTGTCACTACCATCTGAGGGTTGCAAAAGCAAAACATGTTCTAATTTGCGTTTATTGCACAACTGAGGGGTCTAACACTTTGAAGTATGGCATGGTATTTACTTACAAGATGCAACTGCTTTCTAAGAACAGTTGAAAGAAAATTCCAAATTTAAAAAAATGAAGTGAGTGAAAAGCGTTATAAATTACAATTTTTAAGCAAACTTATAAATTACCAAACCGATTAAAAAAATAATGATGACAAATTTTGGTGATAGAACCTGCTCAAACATAAGCTATATTTTATGTCTGTTCCACTACAACCAGAGGGTTGCAGGAGCTAAAAACTTTCTAAATTGCGATTTCTATAATACTGAAAAGGTTAGAAACTTTAAATATGACATGGTAGTTACTTATAAAATATAAATGCCCTCGAAGGAACGTCGAAAATAAATTCGAATTAAAAAGGGGTGAAGCGAAGGGGAGGTGCGAAAAGCATTCTAAAAAAGTTCTAAATTACGATTCTATGCAATTTCAGGGAATATAAACCAATTATAAAAGTAATAGTGGCGAATCAATGGTAACAGTCTCTGATCCCACACAGGCTATATTTCATGCCGATGATTCTACAACCTGGGGTTCACAGGAACAACAAACGTTCTATAAAAGGGCTTTAAAAGCTTTTTAAATTACGTTTCTGTGGAATATTAGGAAATAACAAACCGATTTCAAAATTAATGTTGGCAAATTAATGGTGACAGTTCCTGTTTCAACATAGCCCTTTATGTTGAGAGAGGTGGTAGGACTTGGAATTTGACATGGTGGTTAATTTTAAGATGTAAGATGATGGTTTCTAAAAAATTCAAAACTTCAAATGAATACTGAAATGAGCGTATTAATTGAGCATAAAAGTTTCAAAATATTTTCTAAATTATCATTTATTTAGTTTTATTTCATTTTATTAATTTAAGTCTCATTTCTGCCTAATACAGTGTATTAATGATGTTTAATCAAACTGTGTTTTAAATAGTAATTTTTGAAATTCCTAAAAGTAATAAGTACCTTTTAATAAAAAAAACCTTTTAATAAAATAAAATATTTCCTTTTAATAAAAAAAAAATTAGTTAGTACCTTTTAATAAAAATTAGACATATAAATATCACTTGGCATATTTCAAATATTACGCGAGCAAAGCCGCGGGGTTTGCTAGTTATATATAAAATGGGTACAGTAGCCTTTCTTATATCACGCATAACGGAAAGCAAAAGAAAAAATAAAATAAAATAAAATAAAAAAATAAATAAAAATGCGCGATATATCCGACTGCGCGTTATAACAGATTAACTTAAATTAAGGGAAAATATAACCTAATAAATCACAGGTACAGGTAGTTTTCGAAGCTACTAATTTCAACAACAAAATAAAAAACTAAATGCAATCCTATATAGAGCATCTCTGAGGGTTGTTAAAAATGTTCATCCTTCCAATTACATTTTTTTATCGCCTTGGTGGAGGATTAAAGAAGATGTGATTTTTTCTTCTACAACATACCCTCCCCCCCTATTTTTATTTATTTTTTGTTGCAAGAGTTGGTCTTATCAAAAACCTGTCTACATAAAAGTTGTAGATAATATTTAGAGGATTTATAATAAATTTAAATGGATTGGATGTCTTGTAAACTGACGAAGTTATGAATTTTTTTCTTTTTCAACCCCTCCTTTTTTACTTGTTTTTAATACTATTTTACTGTCAGAGTTACTCCCATAAAAAACTTGTCAATATAAAAGTTGTAGATAAGTTAAAAAGATTTATAATAAATTTAAGTAGATTTGATATCTCGTGAAATGACGAAGTTATGATTTTTTTTTCTACTTAAAACCCTATTTTTGTTCCCCTTAAGTTATATTTTTAATTACATCAAAAGTCTGTCTTAAATAAATTTTACGCTTATTTCCTAGAAGTAATAATAATGTTAAACTGATTCGATATGTATCATAATTAACACTTTGAGCTCTGATGGTTGAATTTTCTATCACTTAATTTTAATTCCGAAATGTCACATTGGCACCGGAATATTCTACCAAATTTATTTGAAAAGCGTATAATTCATTTTTTCATGTATATCCTAAGCCGAATTTTTTCGTTGCGAAATACTGGTGCCAATGTGACATTTTGAATTTTGAAGAAATTTACCGACCAGAGCTCAAGAAGGTTAAGAGGTTATGGGGGTTTATCTGTTTTCACAAAACCCCTGCCCATTCTCCCCCCCCCCCCCCCATCGTCCGCTTTTGCCCGTTAACGAACTTGACAGAGATTTTCTGGCCCTTGATTTTATGTATCAGTTTGGAAGAGATTTGTGCAGAATTCTGGAAGTTATCGTGTCCAGAAGAAGACAGATCGATAGATATGTAGACATATAAAGTTTTGAATTTGGGGTGGTTTTGGGTCTAGGGGTCATGATCGGCGTATATCTACAAACATTTTTCAGAAATGCCAACATAGGGGAGAATATAATAGGTAGTGTTTCTTACGAAATCTACCTAAAATGTTTTATATTTGTCCTAAAAATGTCTCTTTATACTTATAATTTTCTTTCAAAAAATTAATACCAGATAATTGAATTTTTGGTAGACTACATGAAGAAGAAAAAATGCTTTAACACGTTCACGCCGGCGTATTGGGTCACACTCGACTGTCTCAGAGTTGTCAAGTCTCCGGCTTTTTGCACACCACTTTTATTTTAGAGAATATGTTGTTCCTTTAAATCGACCAATTGTTCTAATTAAATAAAACAATATTTTCTGTATTAAAATACTGGTAACCAAATAGCCGGAGACTTGGCAGCTCTGAGACAGTCGGTTGTGACCCACTGCGCCGGTGTGAACGTGTTAACCCCCAGAAGGGCGGTGGGATACATTATATCTCACCTAAAATTAATCAAGATTCGCACCAGAAACTTATAATTAAATTTTACTTTTATAACTTTGGTGGAAAAAAAATTTAAAAATTGCCTTTCCTTATTATGATTTTTTTTTTCAAAAATTCCATTGTGAATTCAACATTACAAAAACGCAATTACTTGCCCCTGAAAGGGTTAACTAAGAGTAAATTTTAAGCAAGCTAGTTTTTTCATCAGACACTAAAAAAGGGGACAACCGCTATAACTTGAGGCTATTGCATTTCGAATTTAGTCCCAACAAAACATAATAAGAAACGCAAGATAAGTAAAAAATATATAACGCAATCGGGCATGCTCAGTTTTGTAGCTATACAACGCGACAAGTACTGGGAGTTTTGGAGCAATGAAACGTCCTAAGATTTCTGTAAGTGTCACAATCTGGTAGAGAAGGAAGTTATGTCTATATATTTAGTTGGCGACATATTTACATCTTACATATCAGTAAGGTGTTTATTGTAGTAGCATATCATAATTAGGGTGAGCGAAGCGAATCATCTACTAAGCTACACAAATTACATTTTGTCGTACACTTTACAAAAAAAAACTATTCAGTATTTTGACATCAAATTAAACATAAAAATAAATTAGGATCGGCAGATTTGAACAATTTTATTTTTTTTACAGAATAAACGTTAGAAATTTATTATTTTATTTACTTCATTTTACATATTTTTTCATTACGGACGCATTTTTGCAAATAAAAAATGAAACACGTATATTTTCAGAAGAAAAAATAAATCATGGAGTTAGTCATTATAGATAGAACCATGATTAATTAAATAGTTTCACGATTTCTTTTATGGAATTTTTAAAATACCCTTTTTTATGAAAATTATAACATATTTTAAATGAGTTAAATTTTGTGAAAATTCAATTATATACATTCAATTATAAAAGTATTTTTCAGTTTTAAGAATTCCAATACACAATTTATTCTTATGTGAAATCATTTACGCAGACGATACTTACGCATTTTAAAAGAATTATATTGTGATTTTTTTTTTTTTGTAAATTGGCAACAAAAGAGTTGTAAACAAATAAAATTAATTGTTAGATTCGTGTTATCATAAATAAAAAATTCCGAGGAAATTCTTAGTTATTTGGCTGAATTTACATTTCTAAAATTAAAATGCACCAAAACATAAAATAATGTTTTTGCTTAATAAAGATGCAAAAATAACATAAAAAAATATTGTTACTTTCAAATATTTATCTTATTAAATAATGGTTCGCGAATCCAAACAAAGCATGACTTTTGCTAGAATATAAATGTAATATGTTTGCGAAAAAAGCTATAATACCGTAAAAGAATGTTCCAGTTATAAATTTTAATTGCATCAACTGTAAGCGTTACAAAGTGTTGGTTCAAGGTCACAAATAAAGAGTAACTCAAACAGTTTTAGTACCTTTAATCGTCGTCTCGTCAATCCGTCTGTCTGCCCGCATATAAGAGCGCAGAAACTGCCGAACCGAATGGCTTGAAATTTAATGTGTATAATCGTTGCTGAATTTTGCCTTGTCGTATCAAATTTTATAAAAATTGAATCAAAACTTTAAAATATATTAATAAAAGTTTTCTTCTTTCTATTAAATCCTATCATACGTAATTAATTCAATAATATCCCATGATATATAATGATTCTAGGTTGCCATGGTGATCATTCTATCAAATATCCTATCATACGTAATTAATTCAATGATATCACATGACTTGTAATGATTCTAGGTTGTCATGGTGATTACGTCAGATTTAAGATAGCGTCATATTATTTCTGTATTACTGAATTTAATATATAGAATCGTAATAAACTTTGTATTCATGCATTTTTGCACAAGAGTGCAATAGCTATTGCACCAAGATCTGAATATTTATAAAACTAGTTATAGTACAAACGCACCTCATTTGCCACGTATGATGTGCTATTCCCGACTTGTTCTTTATATAATTACAAAGTTTGAACAAGTTAGTGGTCACCGTTATAGGAATATCAATAAAACTACAAAACAAATACATTAATATCTGAGAAACAATGTAAATAAAAAAAAAAAATTCTAGAGTTATTATGACATTTCTGTATGCTTACAAATATGTGATGTTCTTTTTAATTTGGAAATTTGCCTAATTCCAGTTATTCCAATTTTAAAAGTACTGCAATTTGTTATGCGATTTGTTACGTTTTATGCGTAATTTGCTGACAACAAATGAAGTTTAATATTGCGATTCTAAGCAGAAATCAGTCAAAGAAAGGCTGTCAAATTGGTAATTTAATTGAATTTAAATGAGAGTAACTATAAACATTTTATTTCGAACAAAAGCTTTGAGTATATAGATGAAATAAGCCATACTTCTAAGGTAATTCGTAGATTTGTAATACAAACTTTTTTGAAATAGTTAAAATTTAAGTCATACTGAACGCATTGAACTGTTTCAATCCTTAGGAAGCATCAACTTGAAAAAAAAAAAAAAAAAAAAAAAAAACCTTCAAACTGTAAGAGGTTTTTTTCCTCCCCTCGTTTTTCAACAGTTAAACATAACCAAAAATAAAAACTAAATTACCAACAGATCCAGATTTTTACGTTACGACGATCCTTATTACAAGCTTTACAGTGCACCTATTGATAGAATTTCACTAATTTTTAAAAAGACTAAACAAAAGTTATAAACACGTCAATATTAATGAAATATTGAAATTTAAAGTTTCAGCGTGTATTTTTTTCTTTTTTGAGGGAAGAGGGGCAGGGGAATGCTCTCTAAACAGGTATGTATCAAAAATATAGGTACTAACTTTAAATGGAGGTAGGCTGCAACACAATAAACAATTTTTGTGTAGGAAACTAGGGTTGCAATCTATACATTCAGTCAAAAATACAAGAAGTTTCACGCTAATTAGATCCTCGATTTTTTTCCAGAAGTTAAAACATAATGAAGATATTTTAACGAAATGTGTTGCACACTAACTTTTGTTTTTGTGCAAGATGTATTGATATCGCAAAAAGGCATAAGTGGCCACTATCCTCATCCAAACATTGTTAAACTACATGCGTCCTGTTTCACTGATCAGATTGACAACAGATTCACTGATCAAAATCCTATGTTCTTCGAGTACTTTTTGTAACGTCATTGCATTTAACACAAAGCGATGTAAGCCCGTTGAACGTATGAACGAAAATCATCTAAGTTCGGATTGGGGTGAGATGCCTTGCAGTTTCGACGGAAATTTCGACTTCAGGTTTTATATGCAAAAATTGTTTGATGTAGATGACTCTACCTCCCCTCTAAGTTTGTATCTGTATTTTAGAGACACCCTGTATATGGTTAAAGTGAAGCTGCCAGTATACTCAAACATGCACTCATACCTGTTGAAAACTCTAAATGGAACCATGATTTTATTTTTCAGACAAGAGTGCCTATTTATTCAGCACAGTACGCTTCCAGCACGTCTACAAGAATCCTAGATCATTTTGGACAGGTAAGTACCTAATTCTAGGCTTTCTCATATTTTATTTTGTTTATTTCACGGTTAAATTTTATCCTAAAATGACTAAATTCATGTGTTTTTTTAATAGCTGTATGAGTCAAAGAAATTCAGAAAATACGATTTTGGTCGTCGTCGAAATTTAAAAAAGTATAATCAAGTGAGTTGCTCTTCAATTATAGATTATTAGTTTTCGAATTATTAATGTTTTACTTTTTCAGTTAATTTTCAATCATGTGGTATTATGATTGATTACATTTCTGTAGAACTTTGTTTACATAATGTTTTCTTTGGATCTAATAGAATATTTTTCATTGGGAGAATATTTTTAAAAGGAGAGTAATATTCTAATAGCACAACCAGCTGATGGCATGTAATTGCCATTTCAGAAGCTTCACAAATAGTCATAGGCAAAATTGTGACCAAACAGTGTCTTAATTTATCTCAAATTGTGATTATCAGGTGATCGTTAATTCGTGACCTTAGTGTGAAGTCACCGTGAAAGACTTTTAATTACATTCTTATCACAAAACGAGATATATAAACTTCTTTCAAGGTGCTTTTTAACACTTTAAAACAAAGTTGAAAAGTGTTTATGCATTCTGTTTGTCTGGGCGTCTGTCCAGGCTCTAACTCCCGTAAATATGCTCAGAATTTCATGAAATTGATAAAGGTTATTTAGGGTCACCAAAGCATGTTTGGTATTGTATATGAAGTATGTAGGATTAATCGTTCATTTACAAGGGCACTCAAAAATGTTCCATTACATTATGGTATATGGGGGAAAAATCGTTTGCAGAGTATTTTAATGACATTATGCTATTTCAAATGTATTGAAACTGATATAAATCACTGAATTTCACTACAATCACGGTAGAACAGTACATTCATAGCATTTTTTATTCATTTACAGGGACACACAAAAGAAACCGGTTACAGTACAGTACTGTCTTTGAATAATAATTGCTGGAGTGCACGGTTTAAAATTCGGTATGCTCTTTTAAATTTAAATATTTTTTTCATCTTACTCGTTATATATGAATTCCATACCTCAAATACAGGGCTGCACAAAAGTATTCACGTACCGTTCTCCTTATAAGAGGAAATTGCTGAAGGTAAATTTTCAACTGCAGTATATGTATCTTTAAATGAACTAAATTTTGGCCTGTATGCAGTTACTAGATTTAAATATATAAATCATATACAGGGCTGCTGAAAAAATTCGCATACTTTTCGGATTGTGGATGGGGAAAGCTGAAATTTGGTATTGAAATGTATTATGCGTTTCCATATAGTTGAATTAGACGTAATATTTTAATTTTTTAAAAGGTGCAGTTTTGCTACATTATTCCGAATGTGTTGAAAAGTGTTCCATAATCTATGCTTAACGCATGATTTTTTCTTACTTGTTTTATATGTGTAAGGAAAATAATTTGTCCATCTTATTTTTTTATATTTTATCAAGGGAGAAAGTTATAAACACAACTCTCAAACATCCTGTATATTTAATGATTTTTGACTGAAATATTCTTATTAAATTCTCTTTATATTTTCTAGCGGTGTCCTCCAGATTACCAACTGTCTCGTATCACATCCCCAGTGGCCCTGTTCACATCAACGAATGACAAAATTGCGGACCCCACAGATGTCGACATTCTTCGAAAAGAACTCAAGTCTATCGTGTTTGATTTTTGCGATCCTGATGATGAGTACAACCACTTAGATTTTATTTGGGCCAAAGATTCGCACGAGAAGATCTACAAACCCCTTTTAGGCTTACTTTCTAAATACTAAACAGTCTAGAAAGTCAAGTAGTTAAACAAATAAAAAGATTGTGCTGAAATTTAGTTGCAGATTCTTTTCTAACTATTTAATCTATAATTTACCACATTAAAAAGAATAAAATTATCACAAAACATGCTTTTACAGACTAATTAGACAACAAACATAGATATAAAATTCAAAATTTTATCAAAACTTTATTGCGTTTTTTTAATAAACTTTTTCATATAAAGGACGAAGGTACAATAAACTACAGGGAGTTTTCACGCATTTTTTTTCAATTCCTACTATCAGTTCACACTTTCCCTATACTTATATATCTTGTTCATATTTTCAATCGCTAATACAATACTTATTATTCATCCTATCAAGTTGAAATAAATTTCGAAGACTCCACAGATGTCGACATTCTTCGAAAAGAGCTCAAGTCTATCGTGTTTGATTTTTGCGATCCCGATGACGAGTACAACCACTTTGATTTTATCTGGGCCAAAGATTCGCACGAGAAGATCTACAAACCCCTTTTAGGATTACTTTCTAAATACTAAACAGTCTAGAAAGTCATGTAGTTAAACAAATAAAAAGATTGTGCTGAAATTTAGTTGCAGATTCTTTTCTAACTATTTAATCTATTATTTACCACATTAAAAAGAATAAAATTATCTCAAAACATGCTGTTACAGACTAATTAGACAACAAACATAGATATAAAAATCAAAATTTTATCAAAACTTTATTGCTTTTTTTTTTAATAAACTTTTCCATATAAAGGACTAAGGTACAATAAACTGCGAAGAATTTTCACACATTTTTTCAATTTTTACTATTAGTTCACACTTTCCTTATACTTATATATCTTGTTCAAATTTTCAATCGCTAATACAATACTTATTATTCATCCTATCAAGTTGAAATAAATTTCGAAGACACCACAGATGTCGACATTCTTTGAAAAGAGCTCAAGTCTATCGTGTTTGATTTTTGCGATCCTGATGACGAGTACAACCACTTTGGTTTTATCTGGGCCAAAGATTCGCACGAGAAGATCTACAAACCCCTTTTAGGATTACTTTCTAAATACAAAACAGTCTAGGGTGTAATGCATTTGAGTAAATAAACAGATTGTGCTGCAATTTAGACGCAGATCCTTCAGTTAATAAATAAATAGAAATGCTTAATTCATCTTTAAAAGTTACAGTTAAACTTACACTATGTGCAAAATTACTTAAAAGATGACACAGTATTTAAAAATGTTAAATTATTTTAATACTTTAGAACTTTTAACTATAAAAAACATAGTCTTCTTCTATTCTTCTATTCATACTCTTCTTCATTTTCTACTTTCCTTATTTTAAGTTACCTGTTATAAGAAAATCCAAGATAAACCAAGATAAAACTTTAAGCAAAACTTTCCATGTTTTCCCCGTTTCATGTTAAAAAGTTTTGGAACAACGGAGGTTAACTAACCTGTAGAAAATGGTTAGCTTGGCTCTATGAATAAGCTATTCTGCTGAATTAGGGAAAGAGTGTGAAATTGTAACGCGTTGAATTAGCGAAATTTATGTGTAAAAAGGTGTACATCATCACCTTTGTGAAAATTTGTTGGGCGAAGTTAAGAGTTAACTAAAATTTAAGAAATAAACAGTATCAAAAAATGAACGTAGACAGCAGAAAAGGTACTAGTTATTAATTAATAATAGGGGAACATTGTTTATTTTAAGATGCACATCATCATCTTCATATTTAAAATTGATGATAAGATAAGCGTTAACTAACTATTGGACTGTGGTCCGGACACTTAATTATTAGATTGCGAAATATTAGGGAAAAGAAGAAGAATATTTAATTACAATATTGCCAGAAAAGGAATTTCAAAGCATATCCATCCTCACCTTCATGTTAAAATTTTTTGAAGCAAAAAGGGTTAAGTGAGATGTAGAAAATAACCAGTGTCCATAAGTAAGTTGTACTGCAAGACCAGAAGAAGAAGGAATGAATTTATTCCATATTTATTTAGAGGAAACATAATTAATTCAAAAATGTACATCATCACTTTCATGTTTTTTTTTTTTTTTTTTTTTTTTGTGGGATAAGGGATAACTAATATTAAGAAATTAGACAGTGTCTATAATGTGACTTGTGTATAATTAGAAGAAAAGGTTAATTCTGCAAATTACACAGTTGTCAATGGGAACACCTTTTTATTCATGCCAGAATATAAAATGGAGATAAAAATTAAATTTCTGTCAAAAAATGAATAAAAAGGTGTTCCCATTGACAACTGTGTAATTTGCTACTTCCATGGTAAAAATTAATCCCCCTTTCTTCTAAGTATACATACGTGGCTAAAATACATTATAATACTAGATATTATAATATTAGTTGGGGGATATATTAAACATTGGGGAAAGTAGGACCATTACTATTTATAATACGTTAACAAAACCTGGAAAATGTACAATACAAAGTCTATAATGAAACATTTATGCGGTATAAGAAAAAGGGCGAATCTTTTCCATGAAAAGTAACAAATTATAGGAGCCTTGACAACTTTTCACTCATACAAAAAGTTTAAAAGAAGGTAAGGTTTAAATTTCTGTTAAAAAGTGGAGAATATTTACTATAATATTAGATGCTATGACATTAGTTGGCGGAATTAATTAAGTACGGGTGGCGTGGTTAAAAAAGTAACATTAATCAAAAAATACAATTATATAAAATTTTGGAAAAAGAGCGTGAGAAGTTAAATCCTTATAATTTAATAAATTTAGTACTAGACGATCATTGTTTTACTCATGCAAAAATTTATTGAAAAAAGATTTAACTAGTGATGGAGTAATGAACAGTAGTATCTATACATAAGATATTTTACAAGATTAGAAGTACGATGGCTGAAATTTTACTTTACAAAAGAAGAGAGGAAAACCCTTGCTTCAGGTTGGGGGGGGGGGGGGGGGCATCTTTTATCTCATATTAAAACTCAAAAAGGTTGGTAATGGTTAAATTGCATTTAGAGAGTGGAATGTACTTATTATCACCATAATTTTAAATTACAGACAATATTTACAAACATATGCAACAAATCACTGATTTTTCAGCATGAATCATGAAAGTCATAAAAATAATTTTTCAGAAATATTGGAAAAAAAAATAACTCAATTAATGGTCGTAGAAATGTGACACTTGGTGAAGTGGAAATGAAGCGGGGGTGAACTTACCATAACAAGTAATATAAAAATTTTGTTTTTAAAGTCAAATCCTACTTAGGACATCAAAGAAAAATTTAATATAATCCCTTAATAGTCCAGGCAATAGAGACCGTATAGGGACTCTACCAAGCAAAATTAATGGTAGTACTGAAAATCGGCTTTCTAGATGTTTTTGGGTCGCTGAATCCGAATTTGTAACTTCCCACCAAAATTTACCCCGGCAACGCCCCCAAATTTTGGTAAAAAGTCCCCCCCCCCAAAAAAAGGTTTTTATTAAAACATTCCATTTTTTTATTATTTTAGGGGAAAACTAGCTAGAAATTCAGAAAGTAGACAAAATTTGCAACAAATTAGATACATGACATTATGACTTAGGATGAAGGGGAAGGGGGGATCTGCCTCGGAACATGCGCCGCAGTGCTGCGTGGACTAAGTTGCACAATTCCACTTAACCACTCACACGTTTACATTAGCCATAGGCGTAACCAGCCTTCTGAACGGGGGGGTGCCCAGACATCTTAACCTGAACATGTTAGATATAAACAATATCTTATATACTAAAACCTGCTAAAACGGTACCTCATAAAACCGGTCGAATTTCCGTTTTAGATAGGTTTTTATCTTAGAAGGTATAGTTGTGTGATATTTCTTTTAAAAAGGGCTCAAACGCGATTTTTGTTTGCGTGAGGAGGGATGAGAAGGGATTCAAAGCATCAAAACTAGATCTAATGGTAAAAAAGAAAAAAAATATGTAAATCTCTTTACAGCAGTGACATAAGACACTGACTAAGAGTGGTCACAAGTGTAAAATCTTTTGGCACCCTAACTTCTGATAAAGATTAAAAAAGGGCTTTAATCATGCTGGAAACTTCTACAGGCATAGGGGAACACTGCATGAGATCTAAAATTATCTCAAAGTCTTGTAGATGAAATTTTGCGGTATGATAAATCTCAGATAATTGCGGCACGCCAGTACATACGCACGAAAGTTTTTGAGAATGTAACTCCATGACTTCTTAGGGATCACCAGAGGGACCCAAGAAATTTTGCAGGAAGGTATATACAAATATATATTTTATTATCGTAATTTCCGTAAATCGTAATATCGTAATTTCCTGCCAAACTATGGATCAAACAATCATGTTTCGATCCAGAACTTTTATTTCATTATTGAAGCTAAATATTTATTACGATTTAACAAGTTACGTTTTATGGAACAAGATTTATGGGTTCGAAAGTAATTGTTTGATCCGCGGATTATAGACCGGGAATTACGGTAATTCATGTTTTTACCACAAAATGTGTCGAATATATTAAGTAGGTCATGATAATATACACTAAATTTTATCAAGATAAAGATTATACTGTCATGATGCGACTGTAATAATAAAGATAGGTGCTTGTCTGTATATGTGTTTATGTATGCGCGAGCGTTGAACTCTGTAAAAACAATGCAGCCCGTACAGCCGTAAGATTTGTCAGGACCTGTATGCCTGAAGTCATGCATATCGAAGACAATTTCTGGAATTTTTCAATTAATGTTTTATGCGAATTTTTTCGTATTTTGCGGCATTTTTTTTTCAAATTAGTAAAAAATAATCCGATTTCAATATTTTATACAGTATAAACTTTGTCTTCTTTTCAATAAAGTGTTTTCAAGATTCTTACAGCGATTTTTCAATTTTTAACAATTTTTGAATGTTATTTTTTATAGTTTTTTTTTTTTTTTTTTTTTTTTTTTTGCATGTCGTGGTGATTTTTTTTTTTTTTTTTTTACATTCCTAAAAGGAATCCGGTTTAAATCTTTTACCCAATTAGTTAATTTCGCACCCTGTAGTTTTTTAATCTTTTCTGAATTTTTAATGCGATTTTTAGCGGTGGTTTTCGTGCTTTGAGGCGATTTTTTTTACTTTTTTTGAAACAGAAAAAACTCTCCGGTAATTTTTTCAATTGCCGTGGTTAAATGTAAATTGGGAGAATGCCAAATCAGTTCTTAAAAGGAAGTTGAAAATTTAATTTGGCTTGAAATAAAATACGCAATAATTCAAGATTCGCTTCTTTCGAGACAGAAGACTTGCTCGTAGCTTGCTCGGGAGTACGTTGCCGAAGGCAGTCCCCACCTCAATCCTAGAATAGTTTAATTCTACATTCGTTAAAAAAAAAAAAAAAAAAAAAAAAAAAAAAAAAAAAAAAAACCAACGAAACTCCACTAGTTATGAACTTTTCTTTGAGGGATAGCGTTTGAATTAACGAGCGGGATCGCGCGATTTGCGCACAGAAAAGGAGAGTTCCACATAACAAAAAATGCTGTGCAGTATTTCCCCTCTCCAAGTTCTTTCACAGACCAGTGATTCTTCAGTGAGTATTTAAAAAAAAATTTTGAAATCCGCGATTTTTATTTCTTTTATGGAATTTTTCAAAGTTAATTCGTGAATCGGCCCCGGAAAAATTTGAGAATTTCTTCAAACGATCGTGGAAAAATATCGGGAATTTCGATAAGAGGGCAGAAAATAATCGCGAATTTCGTCGAAAGATTGCACAAAAAATTACGAATTTCGATAAACGATTGACGAAAAATGTTTGCAAATTTCGTCAAAATGTCGCGGAAAAGTGTAGTGAATTTTGTTAATTGGTACGAAAGATATCGAGAATTTTCCCGATCGGTCGCGCAAAACTATCGCGAATTTCGACAAATGATCCTTGTAAAAAAATCAGTTTCGTCAATCGGCCGCAACAGAAAATAAATTTCATTAAAGGATCGCGGTAAAAGCGAGAATTTCGTCAAAGGATCACAGAGAGAAAAAACGAATTTCGTGAAAAGATCGTAGAAAGAGAATGCGAATTTCATCAAAGGATCGTGCTAAAGAAGTCAATTTCGTCAAAATATCGCGGTAAAAAATGCGAATTTCGTCAAAGGATCGCTGTTAAAAATACGAATTTTGTCAAAGGTTAGTGGTGAAAAGTGCGGATTTCGACAAAAAATCGCGTAGAAAGACGTGAATTTCGTCAAATGATTTTGGGAAAAAATTGTAAATATCATGAAATGATCGCAGAATTAACTCGCGAATTTGGTCAAAATTTACTGCACTGGGCTAAAAGATTGAAACCAGGTTCCCTATTCTTACTTTCAAAAGAACGCCACGAAACGAGAAGAAACTTTAAAAATCGCATAAAAATTTTCAGAGAAAAAAAATTACTATATTGAAAAGCTGCAACCATATTCCTTTTACGAATATCAAAAAATGGCTGCGAAACACGAAATGGAACCAACCAACCTCCAGATTAATTTGAATTTTCTGTGCTATTATTTTTCATTTTCAAAGGAAGCAGGGTCAGTATACACCCTCCTATTTCCCCCGGCTAATCGCATTTTAGAATATCGTTTCACATCTGCCTTTCCTTTCAAATTTTTTTTTTGCTTCTTTCTAGATTTTAAACTACGAAAGCAAAGAGACAAATACTTTCTATCCTCGTCAAGAACTTGCGTTAAGGCTGTTCTCAATTCCAAAAAGGCAACTTTGTGACATAAGTTTTAATTTATTTTTGTTCGGAAATGCATGAATCTAGCTGGTGTTATTGTTCAGAAACTATGTCATCGAGCTGAGTTTTTTTTCGGGTTTTTTTGCAAACGCAATAGATCTTTCAGAAAATAGTGTCAAAGTGGGCGTTTTGAACCGTATTTGCACGCGAAAGGAGAAAGAGCAATCAAGAAAGAGCGAAAAACGTGCTTGTCACGTGATCCAAATCCGCTTCTAACTCAATACATAATTGATTGATCAAAAAATGGAAAATACAGTTCCATTCCAAATCGCCCCCATGGCCAGGCTTTCTGTTAAAAAATGAATCTGTAAATGTGTCAGAACGTTTTGCGCTTGTTGAGCAGAGCAGTTGAGAAAAGCCTTAATTTCTCATGAAATTGCAGAAACATGAAATAGGAAGAACGGTGTTACAAAAAATCTCCCCCAAACAAAAGACGTCAAAGTGGGATTATAAAGCCACCTTTTTGTTTTACTATGACTAATACAGATTCTTGTAAATTTTCTAGTTTTAAAAAAGACAAACAACATAATTTTCTTAAAAAAAAGAAAGAAAAAAAAAAGAACGTGGGTTTCTTTTTTTATCACATTTCAAAACTTAGGCTGTTAGTTTTCTGAACTAAGCTAATTTGCTAAACTAATTAAATTCTGCTTTCACTTTCTCTTTTTTTCTTTTGTAGATTTCGATTTTTTTAAATAATTGTGCTTGAGTCTGCACACGCGGGGGGGGGTGCCCGGGCACCCAGGGCACCCCCCCTGGTTACGCCTATGTTAGCCCTCCCATCTTCCCTCCGAACTTTCTCTATAAGGTTTACTTTAAGTTTTTTGGGTCGCTGAATCCGAATTTTTAACTTACCCCCAAAATTTCTCCCCCGAAAACCCACCAAAATAGTTGTTTTTAACTTAAATTTCTTATTATTTTAGGGGAAGAGCATTACAAAATTCAGAAACTAGACAAAATTTGCAACAAATAGGATATATGACATTATGATGTAGGATAAACGGGGAGAGAGGGGGCTGCCTCGGAACATTCCCCGCGCGCTTTTCTCAAAAACCAAATTTTTTCAAAAAATCAATTTTTTGGGGGGTTGCCGGGTGAAATTTTGGTGGGAAGTTACAAATTCGGATTCAGCGACCCAAAAAACATAAACTGAGTCGAAATCCAGAACTAGTATTAATTTTACCAGATAAAATCCCCCATTGCCTGGACTTCATAATTTGGTGCACGTAGCGCCGCAGTGCATGTTCAGAGGCAGCCCTCACCCTTCCCGTTCATCCTAATTCATAATGTCATATATCCTATTTGTTGCAAATTTTGTCTAGTTTCTGAATTTTGTAATGCTTTTCCTCTAAAACAATAAGAAATTTAAGTTAAAAACAACTATTTGAGGGGGGTTTCGGGGGGAAAATTTTTGGGGAAAGTTAAAAATTCGGATTCAGCGACCCTAAAATCTTAAAGCAAACCTTATAGAGAAAGTTCGGAGGGGAGATGGGAGGGCGAATGCAAACGTGTGAGTGGTTAAGTGGAATTACGCAACTTAGTTTACGCAGCACCGCGGGCATGTTCCGAGGCAGATCCCCCCTTCCCCTTCATCCTAAGTCATAATGTCAAATATCTAATTTGTTGGAAATTTTCTCTACTTTTCTGAATTTCTAGATACTTTTTCTCTAAAACAATAAAAAAATTGATTTTTTTAATAAAAACCTTTTTTGGGGGGCTTTTTACCAAAATTTGGGTAGGTTGCTGGGGTAAATTTTGATGGGAAGTTACAAATTCGGATTCAGCGACCCAAAAAACATCTAGAAAGCCGATTTCCAGTACTACCATTAATTTTGCTAGGTAAAATTTCCTATTGCCTGGACTATAAGGGCACATTTTAAAATAATTTTTATTTAATGAGTTAAAATTCTGAATTTTTTTGTGATGGTTATCCTTATCATTTGTAAACAAAATCACATGATAAAACTTCTCAGAATTAAAAAAAATTTTTTTATTTAAAATTTATTAAAAACGTGGGGTAAATTAAAATCGTTCTAACTCGGAATATTATTTATCGAATTTCAATTTCTTTTCATTTAAATAAACAAAAATATATAAGTTTTAATTTTAATTCAGCATTTTTAAAAATATTAATTTATAAAAAAATTAAAAATATTTAACCTAAAAATTTAAAAAATGTAGTGCAACTTTTAAAAAAAATCATATTTTCAAAAGTAAACATTTTTTTCAAATATGCTGAATAAAAATTAAAGTAAAACAATTGAAAAAGTCCTTCCGGCCAGTGCCGGGAGGAAGAGGTAGCTTTCATTATCTTTATTTTTAAAAAGCCAACTTATATCATGCAAACACACGAAGCTCAATTTAGTGGAAACAGAATATAGGAGATTCAATACTAATTTTTATCAATATAATGAATGAGAATTTCACGAAATTAGTCAGCTTTATCCAAGCTGCTTTTCTTTAAAGTAACTTATATTTGGCTGCCAAATTCGGCAATTTCTTAAAGTGCCTGTCATTTTAAGACAACATGGTGGATGAGGCTAAGCAGTGAACTTGGTCGAGACCTTAGTAATTGATGTGCACATGCTCACTCACATCGGAATCGGTTAATATATAGGAGTGCTGTCGCATGCAAAAAATCAGATTTTTCAAAATGTCACCCGCAATAGAAATTGAAACTGCTATATCTGAGCCATTTTTTAAGGTAAAGACAAACAAAAAATGCTCCTGAATCCTTATATCAAGATCAAATACTTAAGAAAGAAACCTTTTTCAATTTATAATTTTTTTGCACCTCACTTTAAATATATATATATTTTTTAATTTAATGGCCGCCATTTTGAAACAAGATGGCTGATGAATCTGGCCAGCGAACTTGGTCGAGGTGGTGATGTATACTATCCACATGCCTTCTTACATCGAAATAGGCGAATACGTGTGTTATCGCGTGACAAATACAAGATCGTTTCAAAATGTTAGCCATGCTAGAAATTCAAAATGCTATAAATCAACCATTTTTTAAGATATCAAAAAAAGAACAAATTTTCAGAAACAAAAACTGCTCTGGAATCTTTGTATCAAGGCCAAACACATAAAAAAAATCTTTTTCATTTTCCAATTTTTTAATACCTCATTTTGAATTTTAAATTTAATTTTTTTTTAAATGGCAACCCTTTTGAAACAAGATGGCGAATGAAGCTGGCCAACGAACTCGGTCGAGACATTGGTATGTACTATGTACAGACCAAGTTACATCCAAATAGGTTCATAAATACGCCTGTTATCGCGTGACAAAATTCAGGTCGTTTTAAAATGTCAGCCACAAGAGAAATTCAAAATGCTATTACTCAGCCATTTTTTTTTAGATATAGACGAAAGTAAAACTGTTCCGGAATCTTTGTATTAAGGTCAAACATATACAAAAAAAATATTTTTCATTTTCAAATTTTTTGGTATCTCATTTAAATTTTTTTATTTTTTAATTTTTTTAAATGGCCGCCATTTTGAAACAAGATGGCGGATGAAGCTGGCCAACGAACTCGGTCGAGATATTTGTATGTACTATGTACACACCAAGGTACATCCAAGTCGGTTCATAAATACGCCTGTTATTACGTGAGAAAAATCAGGACGTTTCAAAATGTCAGCCACGCTAGAAATTCAAAATGCTATAACTCAGCCATTTCTTAAGATATAGACGAAACAAAAACTGCTCCCGAATCTTTTTATCAAGGTCAAACACATAAGAAGAAAATATTTTTTCAATTTTCAATTTTTGGTACCACAATTCAAATTTAAATGGCCGCCATTTTTAAACAAGATGGCGGGTGAAGCTGGCCAACGAACCCGGTCGAGACATTGGTATGTACTATGTATAAACGAAGTTACATCCAAATCGGTTCATAAATACGCCTTTTATCGCTTGACAAAATTCAGGACGTTTCAAAATGTCAGCCACGCTAGAAATTCAAAATGCTATAACTCAGCCATTTTTTAAGATATAGACGAAACAAAAACTGCTCCGGAATCTTTGTATAAAGGTCAAATACATAAGAAAAAAATATTTTTCCATTTTTAATTTTTTGGTACCACATTTCAAGTTTTAAATTTTTTTAAAAATTTTAAATGGCCGCCATTTTGAAACAAAACGGCGGATGAAGCTGGCCAACGAACTCGGTCGAGACATTGGTATGCACTATGTACACACCGAATTACATCGAAATCGGTTCATAATTACGGGAGTTACAGTGTGACATAGGTCAGATATATATATATATATATATATATCAATTTTGAACGGAGGGTGGTTTCGGGGTCTGGGGGTCATGATCGATGAAAATATACCAAAATTTCTTGAAATCGCTTTCCTCCGAACGGCTGCAATAGGTAGCTTTTTTGTAAAGAAAGCTACCTAAAAGGTATGTTCCAAGTTCGAACCCGTTATCTTTAACGGTTCTCGAGTTATAAGAATTTAAATACGAGAAATAGTGAAAAAACCTATCATTAATAAAAACGCATTTTTACAAGAAGTCGTTGCCATGACAGCCACTACTTGAAACCTAGATTTTGAAAACAAACCAAAACGAAAAAAATTATATCTTTTGTTCTAATTCAGATAGAAACATGATTTAAATTTCATTTTAAGCAGGAAAAAACACAGAAAGTTTTAACGTAATAAAATGTTTTTGCAAAATTTGAAGATTTTTGTGTCCCGGACCCCCTTAAGCTAATATTAGTTTTTGTTGCATTAAAATATCTCAATTTGTTGATTTTCTATAATATGGTTTACAATGGGAGTCTACGGGAATTTGGCGAAATATTAGATATATCGCCAAGTTGGCGTCACTTTTGGCGACTCATTTTGGTCGTCAAATTTGGCGATATATCGCTAAGTTGGCGACAAACTTGGCGGTATTTGGCAACAGAACAGGGTCCCCCCTATGGTAAGCCCCCGTTATAGATATAAAGATGCATTAAATGCTGTTCAATAACCAATGTCCGGCATTTTGTTTCCCATATAAAACTAAAAGTAATTAATTAAAATTTAATTAATGAATTAATATCTGAAAAAACTGTATTAACATCAATTGTCATCCAGTACAAGTTTTAAAAAAATTATTTCAACTTGAAAGGATGAATAATAAGTATTTTATTAACGATTGAAAATTTGAACAAGGTATATATACACTCATGTCCAAAATTAAGGTCACAAACATAAAATCTGTGAAAACTGATGAACTGTTCACTGTGTTGCCACGAAATTCTCACAGAGATATATTACTATGGGAGAAAGAATATAGCAACATAAAAATATGAGAAATATTTTAATTGTGGATTAAGAAACAGGGTATATCAAAAAGTGTAAAATCATGAATCACAGATAAAGCATTTATCTCCGGAAAAGTCAGTCTAATATGGCTTGTGACCACCGTGCACTGCTGTACAAGCCTCACAAGGAGCTCTCATGCTGTTTATGAGGGTGTCAATAAATGTTTGTGGCAACAAAATTCATTCTTTCAAAAGCGCGGCTTTTAACTCCTGGCGGTACCTGCGAGGAGTGTTACGCTGTGCAATGGCTCTTCCTAGACCATCCCAAACCATCCCTAGACCATCCCAAACATGTTCATTAGGATTGAGGTCCGGAGACCTCGAGGGTAAATTCACACGGCAAAAATCCCCTTCTTCAAGAAAATCATCAACAAGGTGAGCTCGGTGTGGCTTCACATTATAGTCCATAATCATGAAGTCCGGGCCTACAGAACCCTGGGATAACTGCACATAGGCTTCAAGGAACCTCATCCCTAATTCCCGGCATACAGCCGTGTGTGTCCCTTCCACTGCATCCAACAGGAGAGCTGGTTGTTGTGGAGCCGAATAAGCATGGGGTCGTGTTCTTTTCAGTGATGAGACGAAATTCCCCATGTATAACGGCTTTCCCGTTATATATTCATTTTACCTCCTCTCCCCTCAAAAAAATCAACATTTAACTTTACTGTTTCTTTTTGTAGTTGACATCATTCCCCCCTCCCTAAAATAAAATATCTAGTATTTGACATTTTATACTTAATTTCATATGGCTTTAGTCTTTCTCTCCCCCCCCCCCCCTCACACTACTGTAAGTTTCGCTTTTTCCTTTTTAAAGTTCGTTTTAAATGCAGGCATCATTTATCTCAGTCCTCTTTCACTTTCACACGGATAGAAAAATATCTTATATTTCCTAGAAATAATAGATATACATAACCAGAAATTCCAAGTAAAAATGCTTGGAAAAATAAAACCAGAAATACCTTATAATTGAATAAGTACTAAAGTATAGCTTATGTTATTTTAAAATATTATATATCAAGTAAATTTGCTTCATGAAACGAAAAATAACCAATATTTACCAATAATTATAGCACTAGTTACCAACTATTATAGCTCTAGAAGAGAAGAAATTATAATTCAGACTAATTAACAATTGCTCTTAAAAGCACAATAATTAGACATAAATTATACATCAGTTGTAGAATAATTTAATAGGCGTTGTGGCAAAAATTTGGTTATCATGTATGACAGCTTGCTAAGCCCATACTATAGCGCCTAGAATATATAGTGTTGAAATCAGCTAACCCTGTAATACTTAAAAAAGCGCTAAAATATTGTATCCCTTAAATGTACAACAATGCTCCTGAAATATGAAGATCGCAGCGACTTCTGCAGGATATTTTCTACAACTGCAAGATATTTTAAGTCTATACAATGTAATACGAAAATCCCGCAGATGTCGTTGCGATCGACACTTTGGATTTTAGCAGTATCGTCGCACATTTAAGGGATACAAATTTTTAGCACTGTTTGGATAGCATATTTCCACACTAGATATTCTAGACGCTGTACCCATACTGTAACAAACACGCCGTTTCGAAAGCAAGCCACTTTATTTTTTATTTTTAGGGCGTTATCTATTTTTTCTTTAAGTTTTAATGTCATATAAAAATTTATGCTAATAGTGCACAATTAAAAATAGGGAATCAAAATTTAACGACATTATAAAAGAAATACTCACTCAACACGAAATAAATCATCGGTAAATAAAATAAAATATATATTTTGTTGTACAATAACATTTATTGAAGACAGAAGTAAAACTAAGCAATTAATACAAATATAAATCATATCCATTGAATTACACCCTGACGTGAAAGTGCTGGTGAATTTATGAGCTCTCACAGCTGATTGTTTTGAAGTTAAGGAAAAGTTGGTAAGTGCCAGGAGATTGATTAGGAGTATAGGTTGGGAGGTAAATACTTCCAAGCAGAATTCCTGCAGAAACTGTGTTGGACGATGAGCCATATACATACGCGATAATTATCGTGGATAGGCACAACACATGACCTGAATACCATATGCCTCGTAAGTTGAGTGTCCCGTTGAAATCCCTGCATTGTTTGCATGGCCGGCGCAACCATCGGGCAAACAGGGCGACTGCTCAGGAGCCCGCCTTATAGTCCGGTGAGGCACCGGATCTTTCCGCACAAGTCGAAATCTTTTGCTTCTTTGCAAATTAATAATAATAATTTTGCTCTCATTTTGATATATAAATTTTCATTTTAAAAGATTTTTTAGGAGTAAATTTTGTATGAACTAGAGTTTATAGTTTTCGAGGAACATAGAGATACTAGCATTTTATATTTAAAAAAAAAAAAAAAATGCATAAAATTTGTTATTTTTTTAATTTTTCAATATTTAAGAGAACCTCGTAAAATTTTAAATAGTCAGTTCCCTAAATATATAACATAGGTTTTATTATCTCTAATTTAAATTGGTTCATCTGTTATACAAAATATAGAATGTCAACTTTTTTAGCATTGCAACTTACCTGTCCTTTTTCTGTAATAATTTATTTTCTGTAATTAAATAAATTTTATAAATTCTTAAAATTGTAAATTTAAATGTGCAAAAATAAGACAACAGTGGATTCTTGGTTATTGAACACTTGGTTTGGCAACGAATTTGGTTAACCCATGCTGTTCAAATACTAAACTTATGTTAATTTAAACTGATGTCTGTACACTTATCGATTTTATTAAATAGGAGCTGCTGAGGAAAATGAACAAAATCATGCACATTAAATACGAATGAAGTTGCATGGTTTTTTATGCATTTCAGTAGAAATAAATTTAACCCTCCGTCGGTAGCAACTCCGGGACTCCCTAGTTCGGGCGCAATGAGCTTGACAGGCGCTTGTGAGAAGATCGTCATTAGCGATTAACTGACGCAATTCTAACACTCTGAAAGTGATCAGTAACCTTAATTAGGGTATTCAAAGAGAGAATATGCCAAATTTGAATGAAAAAAAATCCCTGCCGGCCCGGCCTACAGGCAGAGGTAGATTTCGAAGTTAAGTGTATACTAATTTCACCAACAAAAACTAAGTCATTATTAGATATAAATCCACTTTAACAGTTTTATCTGTCTGCTTTTGACGAGTTTTTATTTCCTTTTTATAAAATAGCTGGTTTTATCAGAATCATGTTAAGGTGATATTAAAAAAAATATTTTTCCATGTTCAACAACTCGAAATTTTCTGGTACATTTTCAGATTCATTTTTAATTAAAAAAAAATATGAAACATGCTGACGTGATTTTTGAAAAGATTTATAAGCGACCTGTGTTTTTATTTTTCTTTCAATTAAAACTTGATTAGTAAACAATTATTATCTCAGTAGGGCAATATTTTTCGTTTCTAACACAATCGCTTCGGGAAATTCTGTTCAAAATGCCCACTTTGACATCATTTTTTGAAATATATTCTGCCTCTATCAAAAAATCGATCATTACTGTACATTATATAGTTTCTGAATAAGAGAATCTAGCAATTGGATGCGTTTGAGAGCAAAAATGAATTTAAAAATGAGTAAGAAAATAGACAGTTTGGATTTGAATGCACCCTTAATAAGATGATTTTTTTCTTTAACCGCTATGCATTTTTAATTTGTTTTTGCTGTAAGAATTTTCCCTATCAAAAACCTGTCTATATAAATGTTGAACACAATATTAAGAAGATATATGACAAATTCATGGAGATTTTATAGCTTGTGAATTGACGGAGTTATGAAAAATTTTCTTCTTCAACCCCCCTTTTTGTTTTTGTTTTCGTTTTTAATTTTTTTTGCGGTACGAATTGCTTCTATCAAAAACTTGTGAATATAAAAGGTGTAAATAATATTAAGGGGATGTATAATAAAATTAATTGGATTTGATATCTTGAGAATTGACGAAGTAAGGAGTTTTTTTCTCCCAAAAACCCTATTTTTTGCGCGCTTTGAGCCTATTTTTAATTTTATCAAAAATCCGCAATGCATGAATTTTTGGCATTATTTTTAGAAGTAATAAAAACTTTAAACTGATTTGATATGTACAAAAATTAAGAAGTTATGGGTTTTTTTCGGTTTTCACAAAACCCCTCCCTATTTCCATCCCCTTTGTCCGCTTTTGCCCATTAAGGAACTTGACCGAGATTTTATGTATCAGTTTCGAAGAGATTTGTGCAGAATTGCGGACGTTATCGTGTCCAAAAGAAAGTGATAACACAATTGCTTCGGGAAATTCCGTTCAAAATGCCCACTTTGACATCATTTTTTGAAATATATTCTGCCACTATCAAAAAATCGATCATTACTGTGTACATTATATAGTTTCTGAATAAGAAAACCTAGCAATTGGATGCATTTGAGAGCAAAAATGAATTTAAAAATGAGTAAGAAAATAAGCAGTTTGGATTTGAATGCACCTTTAATAAGATGATTTTTTTCTTCAACAGCTATGTATTTTTAATTTGTTTTTGCTGTAAAAATTGGCCCTATCAAAAACTTGTCCATATAAATGTTGAAGACAATATGAAGAAGATATATGATGAATTCATGGAGATTTTATATCTTGTGAATTGACGGAGTTATGAAAAATTTTCTTCTTCAACCCCCCCTTTTAGGTAGATTTCGTATCAAATATTACCTATTGGGATCATTCCCATGTTGGAATTTCTGAAAACTTTTCGCAGATCTACACCGATCATGACCCATAGAACCCAAAACCACCCTCAGTAAAAAACTTTATCTATCTATCTATCTATTTATCTATGTATCTATCTATATATATATCACTTTCTTCTGGACACAATAACTTTCGTAATTCTGCACCAATCTCTTCCAAACTGATACATAAAATCAATGGGCATAAACTCTCGGTCAAGTTCGTTAATGGGCAAAATCGGACCAAGGAGATGGAAATAGGGAGGGGTTTTGCGAAAACCGAAAACCCCCCATAACTTCTTAATGTTTAAACATATCAAATCAGTTTAAAGTTTTTATAACTTCTAAAAATAGGGCCAAAATTTTATGTATCACAGATTTTTGATAAAGTTAAAAATGGGCTCAAAGGGCGCAAAAAATAGGGTTTTTGGGAGAAAAAAATTCATAGCTTCGTCAATTCTCAAGATATCAATTCCAATTAATTTTATTATAAATCTCCTTAATATTATCTACAACTTTTATATTCACAAGTTTTTAATAGGACCAATTCGTACCGCAAAAAAAAAAAAAAAATTAAAAACGAAAACAAAAAGGGGGTTTGAAGAAGTAAAAAATCTATAACTCATCAATTCAAATGATATAAAATCCCCATGAATTTATCATATATCTTCTTAATATTGTCTACAACATCTGTATAGACAAGTTTTGGATAGGACAAATTCTTACAGCAAAACAAATTAAAAATACATAGCGGTTGAAGAAAAAAATCATCTAAGTAAGGGTCCTATCATCTAAGTCAAATTCAAACTGCTTATTTTCTGACTCATTTTACAATTCATTTTTGCTCTCAAAGGCTTCCAATTGGTACGTTTTCTTACTCAGAAACAATATAATGTGCCGAAATGGTCGATTTTTTGATAGAGGCTGAATATATTTTTAAAAATGCTGTTAAAGTGGGTATTTTGAACCGAATTTCCCGAAGCGGATTGTGTTGCAAAAATCATTGCTTTAAGGATGCACTCAAATCCAAACTGCTTATTTTGTTACTCATTTTTAAATTCATTTTTGCTCTCAAACGTATCCAATTGCTAGATTCTCTTATTCAGAAACTATATAATGTAAAGTAATGATCGATTTTTTGATAGAGGCAGAATATATTTCAAAAAATGATGTCAAAGTGGGCATTTTGAACGGAATTTCCCGAAGCAATTGTGTTATCACTTTCTTCTGGACACGATTACTTCCGAAATTCTGCACAAATCTCTTTCAAACTTATACATAAAATCTCGCTCAAGTTCGTTGATGGGCAAAAGCGGACAAAGGGGATGGAAATAGGGAGGGGTTTTGTGAAAACCGAAAAAACCCCATAACTTCTTAATTTTTGTACATATCAAATCAGTTTAAAGTTTTTATTACTTCTAAAAATAGCGCCAAAAATTCTTGCATCACAGATTTTTGATAAAATTTAAAATAGGCTCAAGGAGCGCAAAAAATAGGGTTTTTGGGAGAAAAAATTCCTTACTTCGTCAATTCTCAAGATATCAAATCCAATAATTTTATTATAAATCTCCTTAATATTATCTACAACTTTTATATTCACAAGTTTTTGATAGGACCAATTCGTACTGAAAAAAAAAAAAAAAAAAAAAAAATTAAAAACGAAAACAAAAAAGGGGGGTTGAAGAAGAAAAATTTTCATAACTCCGTCAATTAACAAGATATAAAATCTCCATGAATTTATCATATATCTTCTTAATATTGTCTTCAACATTTATATGGACAAGTTTTTGATAGGGCCAATTCTTACAGCAAAAACAAATTAAAAATACATAGCGATTGAAGAAAAAAATCATCTTATTAAGGGTGCATTCAAATCCAAACTGTCTATTTTCTTACTCATTTTTAAATTCATTTTTGCTCTTAAACGCACCCAATTGCTAGATTCTCTTATTCAGAAACTATATAATGTACAGTAATGATCGATTTTTTGATAGAGGCAGAATATATTTCAAAAAATGATGTCAAATTGGGCATTTTGAACAGAATTTCCCGAAGCGACTGTGTTAGAAACGAAAAATATTGCCCTACTGAGAAAATAATTGTTTATTAATCAAGTTTTAATTAATTGAAAGAAAAATAAAAACACAGGTCGTTTATAAATCTTTTCAAAAATCACGTCAGCATGTTTCATATATATCTTTTTTTATTATTGAAAATGAATCTGAAAATGTGACAGAAAATTTCGAGTTGTTGAGTATGGAAAAATATTTTTTTTAATATCGCCTTAACATGATTCTGATAAAACCAGCTATGTTATAAAAAAAGGAAATAAAAACTCGTCAAAAGCAGACAGATAAAAATGTTAAAGTGGATTTATATCTAATAATGATTTCGTTTTTAACATGATTCTGATAAAACCAGCTATTTTATAAAAAGGAAATAAAAACTCGTCAAAAGCAGACAGATAAAACTGTTAAAGTGGATTTATATCTAATAATGATTTTGTTGGTGAAATTAGTATACTTAACTTCGAAATCTACCTTTGCCTGTAGGCCGGGACGGCAGGGATTTTTTGTTTTCGTTCTTAATTTTTTTTTTTTTTTTTGGTACGAAAAGGTTCTATCAAAAACTTATTAATTATATTTGATATCTTGAGAATTGACGACGTAAGGAATTTTTTTCTCCCAAAAATCCTATTTTTTGCGCCCCTTGAGCCTATTTTAAATTTTATCAAAAATCTGTGATGCATGAATTTTTGGCGCTTTTTTTAGAAGTAATAAAAACTTTAAACTGATTGTTTATGTACAAAAATTAAGAAGTTATGGTGGGTTTTCGGTTTTCACAAAATCCCTTCCTATTTCCATCCCCTTGGTCCGATGTTGCCCATTAACGAACTTGACCGAGATTTTATGCCCATTGATTTTATGTATCAGTTTGGAAGAGATTGGTGCAGAATTACGAAATTTATCGTGTCCAGAAGAAAGTTATATATAGAGAGAGAGTGAGATAGATAGATAGATAGATAGATAGATAGATAAAGTTTTTTACTGAGGGTGGTTTTGGATTCTAGGGGTCATGATCGATGTAGATCTGCAAAAATTTTTCAGAAATTCCAACATAGGAACGATCCCAATAGGTAGTATTTCATACGAAATCTGCCTAAAACCTCGTTTATTGCACTCAAAGTAAGTAACCCTGCGCGCTCTACTGGCGGAAAAGAAAACGGAGATAATTGTGATGTGCCTGTCAGGCCTATTGCGACCGACGACGGAGAGTTAATGAATGTATAAAAACTTTGATCTTTTGAAATATCACTACAAATGTTTACGAGAATTTTTTCAAATCAGTTTTGCATAAATAAACCTTATTAGTCAAGATCTTTAATATTGGATTCACGGATATAGGACACCGCAAAGCGCTTTGTCTAGGGCACCGCGCGCTGATTGTTTGACAGGAACGGCATAAGATGGAACATGGGCTAAGATTTTTAGCCACTCAGTAGCAATACTGAAATCAGGTGTGACAGAAATACAGTCAATCTGTAATATGAATTTTTCCTTTGCCACTTAGTCAAACTGCGTTAGATTTAGCTAAAAATCAGTAGCGCTACTTGTATTGATAGTAAAACATGGGTAATGCTACCGTAACTGTATAGTAAATAAAGTAAATATATAGTAAACATTGATGGGCAAGTGTCCACCAGTGCTGTCGATTTTTATTGGTTGGTCGAAAATACTGGCTGAAAATTAGATGTTTGAATAGTTTGATGCCTGCAAATTTGTTTAAAATATCAAATTTATTATTTACACCCAACCACCGGCACAAATCTGCAAAAGTCTCAATTTTTTTTCTTCTAAAATATCATAAGACAATGTCACAAAGGTATGTTTTGTTTTCTAGTAATTCCGGAAAAGTAAAACAAAAAGTGAGGATAGACAAGGGATATCCCACAACATCTTTATGTTACAACAATATAACACCGACCATGCCAATGCTTCAGAATCAGATACAATATTTCTCCTTATATCCCACCAATAATAATTCTTTTAAATTATTTCTTAAATGATTGTAAAACACCTTAAAGTAGAGCCTTAGGCCGTCCCGAGCCTAAGCTCGGGCTGAGCTAGTCTCATCTCCAATATCGTTCGTTTGTTTATAGATAAGCTGCAAAATAGTTAAGTTTCCAAATTAAAATATGAAGTAAAAAGGATTTTTAGGTAGATTTCGTAAGAAATACTACCTATTGCAGTCGTTACCATGGTGCGACTTTTGAACAATTCCTTCATAACTTTTCATTATAGGACCCCAGGAACCCAAAACCACCCCCACTTAAAAAGTTTATATATATATATATGTATGTATGTATGTACTAAATTTTGTCTGCACGATAAAAGTCGCAATGATGCACGGAACGTCTTCAAACTCGCCAACAACTTTGAGATGGCTAATATCTCGGCGGGGATTGAAAATGGGCAAAATCGGCCCAAGGGAATGGAAATGGGGAGGGCTCAAAATTTTGAATACCGTCTTAACATGATTCTGATAAAACCAGCTCTTACACAACAATGACAGGAAAAAATAAATATTTTTCGTTATAGCAGTTGCCAACAATTAAAAAAGAGTAATAAAATTCTCACCACAACAATTGCTTTGCTATTGCAAGCTTTCACGTGAAAAATTAAATTAAATAAACAGTTCAACGAATTGAAAAAAAATTGAATATTACATCATAAGTTTTCTAGAGCAAGATTTCCGCATGAAAACTCAAAATAAAATAAATAGTTTGACGAATTAAATATATATATATATATATATATATATATTGCGTCATATTGGAAATATAATGGACCTCAGCAGGTGAATAGGTAACGTCATGTGAATTTGAAGAAACGTATTAAAGCATGATGAAACCCGACTATGGAAATATTAACATATTTTAACACTTTGAGGTTCTCTGAATTTGCTTTAGCCATTTTTAAACCTATTCCATATATATGCGTGTGTGTATTCGTGTATATTAGAATTTTCACAAAATGTTTAACTCCCTTAGAGCTCATTCTTAGTGAAGGAACTGGGTTTATCTCTAATCTTGTTTTAAGTTTTGATGGTGAATTTAGTACTTAACTTCGAAATCTACCTCCGCCTGTAGGCCCGAGCTGGCAGGGATTTTTAACCATTTGGAAAAAAGGTTATTGTTCTCTGTCACGGTAGGAAATCAAAAGCATATCTGAAGGTTTTTATTGGTTTAATCCGCATTTTATTCGTTTTTTGGTTGGTCTATACAGTAATCTGTATTTCCCTTTACTTTCAACAGAAATGGATACCTTCTGTTGCCACTATGACAAAAAAGTAATAAAAACCACAAAAAAAAATAATAACTCAGAAACAAATTGAGATACTGCTTTCAAACAAATTGCATTTAAAAGTACATTTTTTTTCTCTATTTGACGGTGTAAAAAGTAATATTGTCGGATGTTTAGAAGTTTGAGAATGAAATTTCATTTAAAATGTGCCGTCAGATTTCTTGGAAATTTGACGATGGAAAAGCCTTTTCCCGAACAGCCAATGAAATGCTTAGATAATCCGTACGTTTCAGGTGGATAATACGTACGAGTCGCAGGCGATTTTTGACACTTGGAATTTTACGTGTAATAACACTATTAATGTTTAATTCATGGCGTACGTAATGTATAATCAACTCCGTGCGATTTTTTATGTCTTAAATTTTAGTCTGTGAAAAATATTTTTCCAATTGTTCGTTGTAATTTGCTAAATTGCTTTTTTTTTCTTTTATGCTGGATTTGATGATAATTTTTCTTTTCTATTTACAGACATTGCTTTTTAAACATAGTTAACAGAAACAGTATAATATTTTAAAATTCTAGTTAACCGTCATGAGAACAAAACCATGACGTCATTTTCGACCGATAAATTTACTGTACGTTATATTTACCCTCCATGTATCAATAATAATAATAATAATAAATACGTCAACTCATGAAAAGCGTGTGTTTTCTTTTAATTATTATCGTCATTTTAATTTCAAAATGGTTATGTAGTCAAGTGTTAAATTAAACTTTTTTATTTTGAAAATGAAAATGAGTCTTTTCTGTTAAAAATGACGCTATTTTCGTGTACAAAAACTAATCTCACATGTCCAAATTAGATACTGTAACCATTTGAAATTAATTTCTATCAAAACATTTTATGCTCAGTCTTTTTCAATGTGGCAACAGAAATGGAAAAAAGTTGTATTTACACAAAAGACGTATGTTAGTTATGTAGTCAAATCGTCAAATGGAAAAGTTTTAAAATTTATTTACTAAAATTGCATGTTTGTGCGAAATAAAGAGTAGCTCTTCTGCACGTACTAAAGCTAACTATATAAGTGCTGTATTTTCGTCTACTGCTTCATCAGTTTTAAAAAGAACATCATTCTTTTTTAAATATGAAAGTCTTTATTTTGTTCATTACGCTTAGCTTTGTGCTTTGTAATTACGGTATAAAAGTTGCTGAAACTCGTTTGGACTATCAAAGTGATGACTTGGGATTGCTTTTAGATGGTCAAACTTCTGGTCCAGAAACTCTTTCAACCAGTCATACTGATGATCCAGATAAGCATAGGGATGTGGTAAGAACTCCAGAAACAATTTTGCTTAACTATACTGATGATATAAGTTAGGGTTTCGAGGGCCACCGAGTTTCCACTACTTTACAATAGGATTTGCCGCATTTAATTACAGAAAATTTGCGATTAAATAAGATGCAGACTAGTATTCGAGAATCTTGAAGATAAATTACTTTTCCGAAGAAGCGTTTGGAACCTCTAATCCAAATATATCACAAAAAGTTGGGCATTTTTATGTTAGCCGGGCGTCAATCTCGCCAACAGCAATATATTTTTTTGATACTTACGTATTAACGCCACCGCAGCAATAATAATAATAAGTACATATATACATATATATACACATATATATACAAGTATATAAGCTGCGGTGGCGTTAATACTTATGCGCATTTTTTTTTTATCGTCAATAGCAGTTTTTATTTTTCGCATGTGTAAATTAGAAATAACAATTTGAAGTTAAAATAGAATGCTTTGGTGTAAGGTATTATTATTATTCTATATTTTAAATGAATGCAATCTGAATGATGCGATCGGAATAATATTTGGCAATTTATCACCCGCGCCCGGCTAACATAAAAATACCAAAAGGTGCTAGTCAGAAATTTTGTAATAGCATCTATTAACTGTTTTTATAGTACTTCCTTATTATAGTGTCCCCGGCAATTACGATTATACCAAAGTCACAGTTTTGATTTCACCACTTTCGTCACCAAGGTCATGTATGGACTATAACTATGACTTATATATATATACACCATGCACCATACATACAGATAAGATATACATCCTACATATCATACATACCACTATAACTTGATTATATATACCATAACTTGTCATAAATGTCAGTGTAGAAGTTAAGAAAAGGCGTTGGCTCGGTTTGAACCAGGAATCATCTTGTACAGAAGACGAGCGACGTAGCATGGAGCAAACGGTTAGTTCAATTGTTCCTTGCCAGTGACTCATCATATACTGTTTGTTGAAATTACTGTTGCTAGAGATGATATCGCTACAAACTCCTCCCCCAGAGAAGAAGTCCCCTAACGTTGGTATGTGCTTTTATAGATATTTGCTGTGAGGCTTAATCTATCGGGGATGAATTCGTTGTAGTGCTGCCATCTGTTGTGAAAGTTGCATGTTTGTTCCCAGGTCACCAATGTAGAAGTCAGAAAATGGCGTTGACTGAGTTTGAATGAGGGACCTTTTGTATAGAAGAGGAGCACTGTTGCACGGAACAAAAGACTATTTCAATTGTTCCGAACCAATGACTCATTATATACTGTTCGTCCAAGTTGTGATCGTGAGAGATGGCGTCGCTGCAGTCAGAGATTATTATAACGTCATATACGTCAATTAACTTGACGATACATCTCTGTAGCTTGGCGAATCATCTTCGGTGCCGTTATAACAAGGTTTTTTTTATTCTTTACTAGCTAAAGTACCCGGCGTTGCCCGGAATTTTAAGAATGTTTGTTTTGAAAAATCAACGATTGCGTGTTAATTTACGTAATTTTCATTTAATCCGGACGACAGATTACCTACTTACTTAGTAAGTATAATCTCTGATCTTGATTGAGACCGAGATTAAAACCTTTTGATGGAAAGTTGTTTCTGAGTAGTTTGTTATTTAAATATTTATTTCATGATTAAATAAAAATGGCAAATAAAAAAATTCTATGAATTTTATTTTTAAAAAATCTGAAATTTTTATTTCAGTTCTTCACTAAGAAGGAGCTCTAGGGACCTAAACCTTTGTGGAAATTCTGATATGCACGCATACACACACGTATATATATGGAATAGATTTAAAAATAACGAAAACAAATTCAGAGAACCTCGAAATGTTAAAAAAATGCCAATATTTCCATAATGGTTTTTATCATGTTTCAATACGTTTTTTCAAACTCATATGACGTTATATAGTCACCTGATGACATGCATTATATTTCCAGTCTGACGTAATATTAACTTTTCGTCAAACTATTTATTTAATTTTCATTTTGTACGTGAAAATCTTGCAATAGAAAAGTTATGACGTAATAGTAACTTAAAAAAAAATCGTTAAACTATTTATTTCATAAAGATATATGTAAATATTTTACAGACATACATACAATAAATATACAATAAACCCAAATGGAGTGAAAAATTAGCCAGAGCCAGGAATCGAACCTGGAATCTCAGCGTACTAGGATGTTGCTCTAACCACTAAGGCACTCCGACCGATACCTGAGTCTGCAATTTCTCACTAATAAACCATGTCGGGAAAGTCACCAGCCATCTGTGAGACAGCCTTGGATAACGGGACAACGATGAATATATTTTACTATTACATCGATCTGCAATATATTATAATAAAACACTCATACTACAATATATATTTAAACACATATACACACATAAATAACGCTGCATTCAACAGTTAAAGGTATATATAAATATTATACAGACATACAAACAATAAATACAGTAAGCCCAACTGGAGTGAAAAATTAGCCAGAGCCAGGAATCGAACCCGGGACCACAGTATACAAGAGTGCTGCTCTAACCACTGAGCTACTCCGGCCGATGCCTGAGTCTGCAATTTCTCACTAATAATTATCGTACATCGATGTAATAGTAAAATCTATTCATCGTTGTCTGGTCATCCAAGGCTGTCGTATAGATGGCTGGTGACTTCCCCAACATGGTTAATTAGTGAGAAATTGCAGACTCAGGCATCAGCCGGAGTAGCTCAGTGGTTAGAGCAGCAGTCTTATATACTGTGGTCCCGGGTTCGATTCCTGGCTCTGGCTAATTTTTCACCCCAGTTGGGTTTATTGTATTTATAGTTTGTATGTCTTATATTATTTATATATACCTTTTACAATATACACTGACGGAAAAAAAATCCCAACACCAAGAAAGACTTGTGTTAGATAAACGAAATTTGGTAGGCGTGTTTATATATCTGAAATATGACATCGATTGAAATTTCGCGCTTCGCGCATAAGTGTGGCGCTAGTGGCGCCACTCAGAACTTGCAGATCAGGTTTACTTTAAATGCATGCTGTAAAGTTCGTGGGCGTTATTTAGCTACGAAACGTGACGTATTGAGTTGATGTTAGCCAAGAATGCCTTTAACAAGACGAAGAAGCCACTGTCAACAGCTCCCCGAGTTGGAACGAGGTCGCATATTCGGGCTACGAGAAGGTGGATTTTCTTTCCGCGATATTGCAGAAACACTTGGCTGGAATGTATCCACTGTGCATGATTGTTGGAAACAGTGGTCAAGGGATGGTGCTGCATCAAGAAGACTGGGTTCCAGGCGGCCACGTGCACTCCTGAGAGGGAAGATCGCCGTATTCGACGTACGACTGTGGCGCATCGTACTGCGTCTGCGGCAGAAATTCGAGCTGTAGTTGGTACCACAGTTACACAACGAACTGTTAGAAATCAGTTACTTCAAGGACAGCTCCGAACCAGGTGCCCTGTAGCGTGCATTCTACTGACTCCAAGCCATTGCCGTTTGCGACTCCATTCGTGTCAAGCCAGAGCTCATCGGTGGGCGGAGTGGAGATCTGTTGTGTTTCTTTTTCATTAGAAAACACAACAGACCTCCACTCCGTCCTCCAATGAGCTCTGGATTGACACCAATGACGTCGCAAACGGCAATGGTTTGGAGTCAGTAGAATGCACGCTACAGGGCGCCTGGTTCGGAGCTGTCCTTGAAGTAACCGATTTCTAACAATTTGTTGTGTCACTGTGGTACCAACTACAGCTCGAATTTCTGTCGCAGACGCAGTACGATGCGCCACAGTCGTACGCCAAATACGGCGATCTTCCCTCTCAGAAGTGCACGTGGCCGCCTGGAACCCGGTCTTCTTGAGGCAGCACCATCCCTTGACCACTGTTTCCAACAACCATGCACAGTGGATACATTCCAGCCAAGTGTTTCTGCAATATCGCGGAAAGAAAATCCACCTTCTCGCAGCCCGAATATGCGACCTCGTTCCAACTCGGGGACCTGTTGACAGTGGCTTCTTCGTCTTGTTAAAGGCATTCTTGGCTAACATAAACTCAATACGTCACGCGATTTTTTTCTGACGCCAAAGTCATATATGCAACGGGTACTTAACTGGCGCCAAAGTATCGTTATTTTGCTTGATGTGGTAAACCGGATTATGTTGTTTATGCTGTTGATGTTTTCGCCAAATTGGCAACCGAAAAAAATCGCGCCAATATGGGTCGAATATGACATCTGTGCCGGAAATCAAACTGTAATTGAGTAACCATTAAGTAATTTTGCTCCCCTTAGCTATCGAATTTTAAAAAAATCAATGTCCAGTTCCTGTATTACCCTCAGGAACACATATTCCAAATTTCAAAGCTCTATGTCAACCGGAAGTGAATGAAAAATGGGTCACAAGATTTGAGTGCCACATACAAACATGTAACTTAAAAGAAATCATGTAAAAAGGGAGGGTATATCATCTATTGTACGCATTGAATGTTAGGTGCTACTTAGCCAACCCGTCGACCAAAAATCTATCGCCAAACTATAATATTAAGTGTCAATAATGTTTGATCGTAAACGTCATATTCTCTTGACTCGAGGCTAACGATAAAGACAGGCTACCACGGTGGGTTCGATTCTTCTTTTTTTACAGACCGCTGGAGTCACGTGATGCTCTTTTCGCACACCTTCATTGGTGCGTTCGAGCATCACGTGACTCCAGCGGTCTGTAAAAAAAGAAGAATCGGACCCACCGCGGTAGCCTGTCTTTTTCGTTAGCCTCGCTCTTGACTTTAACCAAGTTACACGTGTTTACGTCATCAAGTGATTTTTATTTCGATATTTTATTTCTATTTTTATTAATGTTATACTAATTTATTTGTTCTTTCTTTTTTAAAATAAAAATTATATCAATTTGTATAATTTGGTGAGTGATTTGGTGATTTATGTAATTTGGTGAAATTGGTCGACGGGATAACTAAGTAGTACCGAATGTTACTGTATGTATTCAGTGCATAAGATAATTGCATGTATATATGCAATCATATACACAAGGAGAAAATATGCAAAAGTATGAAGTCTGTTCAGCATGAAAATAATTCGTAAATTAAACAGCATTACTGCCTACGCTAGCACGTAAATAAAATTGGACAATAAGACCAATTTTTCATAAATATTGTTTTACTTGGCAAGCACAATCTAATGCTGTTTATTACTTTCTTATTTCTATCAATTTTTTAGAGTGAAATAATTACGAGTAAAGGATATCCCTCGGAAAAACACACTGTTCAGACTGATGATGGCTACCTGTTGACTTTATTAAGAATTCCTCATGAAAGAAACGGTTGCTCGAAGGGAGAAAACAAAAAAGTGGTTTTATTATTACATGGAGATCTGAGCGATGCTATTCAGTGGGTTCTCGATTTTCCGAATCAAAGCCTAGGTAAGAGAAAGAAGAATATTTACGTCGTTGTGCTATAACAATGTGCTGCAACGAGATGAGTTTAATGTCACTTATTTTTTATAAACATCTTTGAATTTACTCCTCTTCTTATAAATATGTATCCTTTACAGGTTTCTTATTGCCTGACAAAGGTTACGATACGTGGCTGCTAAATAACAGAGGAAGCAGGTACTCGAAAGAACACATAGAATACGAGACGAATGAATACAGATTTTGGAACTTCAGGTACGTTTTTCTATTGGTCATTGCGAGAAAAGTGTTTCGTTTTCATACAGAGTAATTATATTTTAAGGGGATGTCCTCGGGATCGAGAATATGAAGAGATAAAAGAAATCTCGCAGTTGTGCAACGGTAGCACACTGGTTTTCAAATCTAAGGACCCAGCATTACCTCACAGATACCTGATTGGTATTGGTACTTAGAGCTTATTACATCCAGTTATATGATATGATATAATACAGATAATATTAAAATGATTCCTTTCAATTAGAAGTAGTAACGGAAAAGCAATCATGTAGTTAATTTACGTATACTAAAACATTCGAACATAGGAAATTAGATAGATTGACGAAAACAGATACTTTTCGAAGTTAGATACATCAATATTATTTAAAGAATAACAAAAAGTGTGAAATAATTATAGAGTTTTAAACATTTAAACAATATCAATATAAAATAGAGCATTTTGACTGTTTTATGTTTTCTACAAAAAAAAAAAAAAAAAAAAAAAAAAAAAAAATTGCTTGTATAATTTTAATATATAGATACGCAATGATATTTGTACTTGTATAATTTTTGTATAGAGATATACAATAATATTTGTGCTCGTATAATTTTCATATAGAGATACGTAATAAAATTGAAATATATTATAATTTATAAGCTGATATTGATTGAAATGCATTTTAATGAAAAAATTCTTATGCTATTCTATGTTTTTAAAAATGCAGTTCTTTAGTCTGTGTGTTTATCTTAATGTTCCAATTTTATCTTGTTTAACAATTCTTGTATTATGATAAAATTAGAGTATATTAAATTACTTTATGAATATTAATAAATAATTTTTTTTACAGATTGCAGCTAAATATGCTTAAATTTATGTATCAGTAAATTGTACGGAAACCCCCTTGAATTTATAAACAAAATAGTGTCAGCTAGAACGCCATTAAAAACCCTTAATTTTAGAGAAAAAGTCGAATTTTTTACAGATAGGGAGAGTATCTGACAAGTAAGAAACTGAGAGTACGTAACAAACAACAGCAAATTTTCTCTTCTAAATAATGTTTACTTCTGACGTCCTAGTTGACATTTTATTTTCTGTAAACAAACAGATTTCTTTTAACAGTTTTGTGATTTAAACGTATAATCAATGCGTATTGTATAATTTTTATCCTTCTTGTTTAAACCAGTTTCTCTGATATGGGCCAATACGATCTGCCAGCTACAATTGACTACATCTTAGAAGAAACAAATAAAGATGGGCTTTACATTGTTGGACATTCACGAGGAACTTCACAAACTTTTGCTATGCTTTCGGAAATGCCCAATTACAATGATAAAGTAAGACCTTTTTGTTGTTCATATTTTTGAATGCAATTATAATATGTCTGTGATTTCGATGTATTCGCCTGTCGGTCTTTTCTTCTATTCACATTCTAGTTTTCGCAAACGTGTGCTTGAGTTGCTTACAAAATTGAAATACAGTTTTAAAGTCCACAACAGTATGTGCTATATTTGAAATTAGTGTAAATGGCATGCATAATCTTTTTCGTGCGCAAACAAAAAAGCAAAATAGAACATTAAGGTATATGGAGGCTATTATTTGAAATGCTCTTTAAGCATACGCTAAACCTTTCCAGATTGAACGAAATGCATACATGTTAAAGAGACTTCAAAAAGCAAGTTCGTTGTTGAAAATGGACGCTAATAATTTATTTTTAGGTATCACATCAAAAGATTATAATGTATATATTTGTTATTTTTACAGCTCATATTCAAAATATTAGAATAATTGAGAAAAAGTAATAAGAAAAAATTATTTTTCACTTATTTATTTTTGAATCTAAGTAAATGCAATTAAATTTCTTATAAATTAAATCTGGAATGTTTAGATAAGATTTTAACATTTACAAAATATAAAATACAGTACAATAAATTATGTATACAGCTTTCAGGAACACATAAAAATATTAGAATAAAATTTAGATTAAATGAAATTTAGAGACAAAATATTAGAATATTTTATTTTACGCAACAACATTACCTTATGAATATGAAGTAAATGCATTTATTTCATATTCATAAGGTAATATTAACTACCATGGTAGTTAATGTTTTGTAGCATCCCTTTTAGTTTTCATAACAGCGTACAATCGATCTTTCACATACAAGGTGTTTACAAACATTTCTATCAATATTAGAATTCTTTTCTTTATCTCTTCCTTTCTTGTAATACAACTTTAATAATGAAATACATTTAGCATTATTTGTTCTCATTTTTATACTTTCTTTGCCCCCTTTTTTTTCATTCTTTCAGTTTAAAATACGATTTTTTTCCTTTTCTTATGATTTTTTTAAAAATTAAACCCTTTATTATGTACAAAAAAAAAAAAAAAAAAAAAAAAAAAATGTGGAAAGCAGATGAAATAGAATGTTACAATTTTTTTCGCATTTTCGTGAAAAGTAAATTTTTAGGATTCGGTGAAGTCTGCTCCTGAAAAATGCGCATATTTTTAAATCTATACATTTTTAGAAAAAAATGGTGTGTGGTTCTTCAAAGCAAAGCTTTTTTTTATATATAAAATGAGACCTGAATTATGTTTCTAGGTTCAATTGTATTTATTTCACGAAGGAAAAGCAGCTTTTTTTTGCGAAAAATTACGTTTTTCTCAAACTTAAACGCCAATGAGGCACGGGTTAATATTATCCAAATGAGCTGGAACTTTGGCAATCTCATTTTCTAGCCTATTGGCACCTTTTTTTTGGGGAGGGGGGGGGTCCCCCAGAAAAAATTAGAAAACTGATTTCTTGTGACCACCCTAGATGCTACTGTTCCTTTGAAAAGAAAATAAACGACAGTTTTTAATAACTCCAAAGTTATGTTCTCTGTCTTGATATATTGGAATGAGCAACATATGCTGACAATTAGTTTCATTTATAGGATTTCAGTTGAACATTTGAACAGGGGTATGTAAAAAATATTGCGTGCTTTTTCTTCATTGCAGGTAAAGTTGTTCATCGCCATGGCGCCAGTGACGTTTCTTGGAAGTATGACTAGTGCTGTACGAGCTCTGGTACCAGTTGCGGAAGAGGCTGCTGTAAGTTAGATAATTTGAAACTACATTTTCAGTCTGATAATTTAGGTCGTAACTAAACACTTTGAGGTCTGAGCTATTTCGAACGCCTATCTCCCTCTGGACTGAGGGTATTCGGTACTTTTCATGATTTTTTAAAAAATACTTGAAAGATGTGTATTTTAATAATTTTTTTAAATTCCTACTATTAATTCACACACTCCCTATATATATCTTGTTCAAATTTTCAATCGTTAATAAAATACTTATTAATTCATCCACTCAAGTTCAAATGCATTTTTTTTAACTTGTAGTGGATGACAATTGATGTTAATACAGTTTTTTCAAATATTCATTAATTAAATTTTAATTAATTAATTTTAGTTTTATATGGGGGAAAAATGACGGCCATTGGTTATTGAACAGCATTTAATGCATCTTCATACCTATAAGGGAAGTTACCATAGGGGGGACCCTGTTATGTCGCCAAATACTGCCATGTTTATCGCCGAATTTGGCGACTAAAATGAGCCGCCAAAAATGACACCAACTTGGCGATATCTCTAATATTTCGCCAATTTCTCATAGACTTCCATTGTAAACCAATGAGGTTTACTTGCTTAAAGAAAATCAACAAATTGAGATATTTTAATGCAACAAAAGCTAATATTAGCTTAAGGGATTATATTAAATTTTTCTTTGATGACCTAAGTAGGAATTGACTTAAGGTTTTTTTAAATATTCCTTGTTTTGTTCAAAACTTCAAACTGCTCATATTCATAATCAAGGAACTATTTAAATGTACTAAAAATTAATATTTAATGGGAAATTGTTGAAAAAAGCATGTTTTATATGTTTTTAAAAAGTTCCGCTTAAGAAAACATCATTTTTTAACATAAAATTTTAGCTAGACTTTAATAAAAAGATTACCCAAATGTTGTAAAAATATTTTAAAATAAATTTTATTTGCATATAAACATTATTTAGTAAGATTTGCCTTTGTGTGGTAAATTTTAAAGCACAAAGAGCAACACAAGGTTCCGCAAGGTTCACAAGAAGTTCAAATTAAAGTCTGATTCAAGGTATTTTCATATACTTACTTGTGTTTAGTGCTACCACGTATTTTTTTCAAACGTATATAGTAGGCATTTTTATAGCTCGCAGAATTAAAAGTTAACCCCGAGAGACTCTCGGGCTTAGTTCGCTTCACCAAAATGGCACACCGAGTGACATTAGGGCTTAGAACTCAAAGTGCTAACATTGTTTCAAATATCACGAATGACAGAATTTTCTTTTCTATTTCATTTAACCAATTGTCTCTACTAGAATGAATCTATGGAATGGTTACATTTATAGCCTGTTTTATGACCTCAAGGTAAATAAAAGCTTAAGTGTACTCAAATTAGCCACTGAGTCTGGAAATTTGGATATGATGTGTATTAACAAATACGTATTTTATGTTCTCGTGGGTTTAAGTTACCCCTCTATCCTAAATTTAACTATGTTAAAATATAAAAAAGACCCTTTATAGGTTTATTAACGAAATTTTACTAGGCTTAAATCAAATGATATACAGGATACACTGCTTTAGTCCTACTTGACATATTCTACAACTTTATTGATAATCATTCCCATGATATCTCATGGATGTTTTCTTTACATATGTACGAGGGATGTTTGGAAAGGAACAACTAGATTGGTTTATAGGTTGGGTTCTAGAATTGTTTACCTAAATTACCTTACATAAATTACAATTATATACCCAGAATTGCCATTTCACATTAAATTTTTGATTCGAGTTACTGTAAAAAATGTAATGCAGACCTGAATTGGAAATATGTATATCACCAGACTGAGGATATTTGTATCCTATTTTTATTCAATACTTTTCGAAGTGAATAAAAAAAATTGTGCATTTTGGAACATTGGTGGCGCAAGGAAAAAAAAATGGAAGGGGCTCAGATAGTTATTTTTCAAATATATTGAGCATTTAGAATTTTTAGCAGTTTCTTTAAGAGAATAACCCTTAAGACTTGGTCTACACAATTGTGTAGGTGATCCTAAAGAAAAAGTAAAAGCAATTTTCTCTTTTTTCTGATTTAAAGTCGAGCATGCGTCTAAAGAATTGCGTGAATCCTCCCTTGGCATAACCTGACATAGGGTACTTTTAAAAATATGTTTTTAATCAAGTATGATCCCAGTAATAAGGGGAAACTATCAAAATTTTTCATTTCTTCCAAAAACTTTCCGGTCTTAAAGGGTTATTTAATCGCTCAGATACATAGCTAATGCCATCATTACTAAATCAATGCTTTCATTATTTTAGATAGAAGATTTAAAATACTTAATTGCCACCTTTCTCGATTATTGCTGCTCTACATCTTTTAATCGCCATTTAATCCAAATTAGTTATCTTCGTAAACGTTGCGAAATATAAATATAAATTTAATTTAAATTTTTATGTTTTATCTGAGTCCTATATTTAGGGAAACATACTTTATACTGTAATTAAAAAAATCAAACACTCATTTGTGTACGATCAAAATTTACCAAGTTATGATTTAGAATTTCATGAATTTTTAGTATTGTTTTACCCTGAAAAAGGTAAAATGCTGAAAAATAGATAAAACTATAAATATCATAAATCAGTAAGTTTTTATCATAAAATAAGGATTTTTTTATATAATATTTAGATTTCCTAACCTTTAGAAAAATAACTATTGAGACTTAAATTATTTTTAATATGATGAAGAAAAACATTTGAAACATTTTTCTTTTCGATTAGAAGTATAAACAGAATTAACGGGTTTGGAATTAGCCATTGGACAACGATAAGGGCTCATACACTGTACAGATATGTATAATGATTTTCTTAAATGCCTAAAGATACTTGAGATTTACTCCCTGTACAGGGTTAGCAAGAAATAAATTACCCATTTCAAAGGTTCTAGGTTACAATGATATGATTGAGAGGAAATTAATACTATAGAATATAGATAATAGAATTGATGCCTTTATCATTTAATAAATAAACTTTTATCCAAAAGGTGGCAATATAGCACTCTAACAAACATTCAATAAGCTTATACCCTTTAATGACTTGTTTAACCTGGAGATAATGTATGTTTGTACAACAATATTGTCCATCAGTGTCAACATCATAACAACGTACTGTAATGGCAAACCTATAGTTTGGATCACCGAGCGTAGTAAGTTTGGCCGAATAATTCGAACATAGCCACAAACGCTTTCTTTTAGAGCTGGCGTAGATATGGAAATATAATTTTGGAAGTATACTACGTTGTTGACAATCAAGAGGGCATATTAAGCAGTGCATTTCAGCGGGTCATTCGATTGACCCGTGTTGCTTTCTGAGCACAAAATTTTCCTCAAGCAATTTTAAACCGAAAAATAACTTATACTAATATTCATATTTCACCTATTTTACGGTTTATATAAGTGGCCGTATAGTCTTCTTATTACTTGATGGTTAATTAATTTTCTAAATATTCTTTAGGGTTAATTACATCGATAATATTGTAATCGAGGATATATCTACGGAGGATATAAATGCATAAAGTTTTTTTTTGTTTTATAATGCCCTGCTTATTTAAGGTATGAATCTTGAAGTAAACATATTAACTCTTAAATGCCTGATTTTTCAAAAATCATTTTAATTATGTTTTACGGCTTTCATTTTTTAAATAAATCACAGAAAAAATGCTTAAAAAAATCATATTTTGTTTTAAGTATGGTTTACGGCTAAAAAACAGTTTGTTACTAATTGGAAATACTGGCCTTTAATTAAAAAAATAATTTTCTCTGATACAATTCTATAATATTAAACACACAAGAATTTTCAGAACTATCATAAGAAATAAATTTTACTTGTTCACGGCAGAAGAAAATACGGTATTTCGCAACCTTCCAAACAAAAGAAAAAGAAGATTTAGCATCATTTGAAAAAATAAATTTATCTTTATTCTCAAACAGCATAAGTGTTGTCATCTACATGTTGAAAATCTATTTAATAATATTTTCAGAATGTATTGTATTGGCAACATTAAGCATCATAGTTTAAATATTATTCTAATTGTATTTTAGGAGCCTAAATTGAGTATGTTGTTGAAAGGCAACACCCGGCATTTAAGGGCTAAGAAAAGCTTTAAGTAATGAATTAAAAACTTATTCCTATTAAACAAATGATACTTACGTTTTACGTCAAGAACGGAGGATACAAAATGCTCATGGCCATTTATAGTTTAGCAAGATTATTTGAAAATTAATGACAAACGACAATGTGCACATTCACGGACATCTGAAATTAAAAAATCCCAGCCGGCTCGGCCAACAGGCGGAGGAAGATTTTATAGTTAAGTACTAACTTCACCAAAAAAAGCTAAATCAAGTTTTGACATAAACCCAATTTAACAATTTTATCTGGCCGCTTATGCCGAGTTTTTAATTTCATTTTTCTGTAAGAGCTGGTTTTATCAGAATTATGTTAATGCGATAATTTTTTCTTCAACCACTATTTTTGTTTAATTTGTTTTTGCTGTAAGAGTTGGTCCTATCTCAAAAACCTGTCTATATAAAAGTTGTAGATAATATTAAGGAGATTTATAGAATTATTTGATTCAGAAAGCGGATTTGATATTTTGTAAATTGACGAAGTTATGAATTTTTTTCTTCTCCGACCTCCCTTTTTTTTCTTTTTTTTTTTTCGATAAGAGTTGGTCCTAATAAAAACTTGTCAATATAAAAGTTATAGATCGTATTAGGAAGATTTATAATAAGTTTCAGTAAATTTGATATCTGGTGAATTGATGAAGTTAATTTTTTTTCGCCCTAAAACCCTATTTATTTCTCCTCTTGAGCCCATTTTTAATTTTATTAAATATCTGTGATAGTTATATTTTTGTCCATTTTCCTAGAAGTAATAATAACTTTAAACTGATTCGATATGTATTAAGAAGTTATGGGTTGTTTTCGGTTTTCACAAAACCCCTCCCTATTTCCGATTTTGCCCATTAACTTGACCGAGATTTTCTACCCCTTGATTTTATGCATCAGTTTGGAAGAGATTTGTGCAGAATTATGGAAGTTATCGTGTCCATAAATAAGGTGATATATATACCGGGTGTCCCAAAAAGGACTGACTGATTGTAAAATTCAATAACTTGCAAACGGTGACAGATATTAAAAAAATTCTTGCAGGAGGGTTATGCATAAGGTCAAAAGTTTTATTACAGTGATTTTCAATTTTAGTTCGATTTACAAACAATAGATGGCGCTGTAAGCAATAGTCGCTAAATACAGGCTCGATTTTTGGTCCTTTATCTTGTTCCATGCAGAAAAAGGAGATGGAAATGTATTATCCGGGCCACGAAGTACCAAAAATCGAGCCTGAATTTAGCGACTATTGCTTACAGCGCCATCTATTGCTTGTAAATCGAACTAAAATTGAAAATCACTGTAATAAAACTTTTGACCTTATGCATAACCCTCCTGCAAGAATTTTTTTAATATTTGTCACCGTTTGCAAGTTATTGAATTTTAAAATCAGTCAGTCCTTTTTGGGACACCCGGTATATAGATAGATAGATATATAAAGTTTTGAAATGGGAGTGGTTTTGGGTTCGAGGAGTCATGATCGGCATATATCTGCAAAAATGTTTCAGAAATTCCATCATAGGGGAGAAAATAATAGGTAGTATTTCTTACGAAATATACCTAAAAAGGGCGCATTCTGTCTCTGAATACTTTTATTAGGTGAATGCGACAATATTTGGAAATTATTGCGCAGAATGTTATTGTAATAGAAGATACATGAATTGCTTATGCGGTTCAAACGTAATTTTTTTTATTTTTTTTATTAATAAAATTTAAATTACATAAAAAATAATTTTTAGGGGGAAAATACGTTATTCAGGGATTAATAAATTTAAAACATTACGCAAAATAATTGAAGATGCTAATGGAGGAAATGAGGTGTACCATGTAACAGAGGCACACAACTAATACCTCCGTCCATTGCAATAAATAAATAAAAGTCACATTATCAGTCTTCATCCGGTATATATTTTTAATGTGTTCTATTATGCATAATTTCTAAACGATTTAAAAAATATATATTTTGTCAAAAACTAATTACCATCATGTACCTAAAAAGTAATGATTTTTGTATAAATGACCCTTGCATATTAAATATAGGTGTGAAAGCATATAGAAAGCTAGTCTATTCAATTATTTATTTGTTTGCTTACTGTAGCATCACCTTTCTGAAAATTTTTGTTTGACTAAAATGTTTTAATTAATAAATGACAAGCGTGTCATTTGTATTTTCAGCAGTTTTAATGCCGATACATGTTTTTGCTTTTACAGGTGATGATAAACTTAGCGACTGGTGGCGAATTCTTAACCGACAACTGGATTGCAAAAAAAATCAAGACGACATTATGCGCTGCGACAGCGCCAGACCTTTGTAAAATGCTCCTTTTCGCAATCGGTGGGGCGGATAAAGCACAACTGAATGAAGTAATATTATTATTTTTTTAAATATAGATTTTTTAAAATGAATTTTAGAATTATGAAGTAGAAATAGAGGAAATAAATTTTAAATAAATAAAAGCTTTTTTTTTTTAATTATTAGACGTTTTAAATTTATATTTTGTTTTCTACTTTTGGAGTTTAAAATGTTTAATTGTGGTAGTTTCACAGCCAGTTGACCTATTTTAGTAAGCGTGCCTTAGCACAGTGTTAACTCCATTGTTCTTGTAACTGGTATACGGTACCATAAAGAATGTTTGGAATTTATCACCTGAAGCCGGCTAACGAAACAAATCCCTTAAAATTAATTTATTTATTTATAATCAAGCTCTAAAAATATTACAGTGCTGTATTGTCATCGGCAACACACATGTGTACATAATAGAAGCTTTCAGTATGACGTCAGTCATGACGTTTTGCTTAGAAACTGACTCCAAACAAATGGTTGCTACGTTGTATTTTTTATTTCATTTGTATATTATGGCTGTAATTTATAGCTATTTCCCACATCTAAGTGTTTGAATACTTTATAAGCAGTGGTAACATTTTCTACGATTTATATTAAATAAGAAATGAAACATAGCAACCGTTTGTTTGGAGTCAGTTTCCAAGCAAAACATGATGATTGACGTTACGACTGAAAGCGTCTATTTTTATAATTCTTATAATTCTAGCTTGTCAGGAAGCAGATGGAAACTTACCCTATTTTAGAAAAGTGGTGAACAGTCAAATAATCTGAATTAAAAAAGTCCCCAATCTGGCAACACTGCTTTGCACACATGAACCAAGTTAACACAAAGCTAACTAAAAGTGTAAAAAAAAAAAAAAAACAGATTTCAAGTATACTTGTTTGTAATATTTTATCAAGAAATAGTTTGACAGAACAGAATGCTTTTTGCAACAGCTGTTTATTGTGATGTACATTCATTCAAGTGACATTGTTGCCAGCATCGTTCACATTTCATGCATAGTATACGAACCTATATTAAAATATTTGACTAAAAAACTTTGTAAAAAGATATATGGAATAATATGAGAAATTTTAAAAGGTGAATTAATATTGTGTATCTTAACAATAGATGCAAATGTCCTGACAGTTAGAAAATTTTTACGAGCATTAGAGACCGGGGGAAAAAGACCAGAAAGACAATGTACGATTTTTGAGTTCTCATTAATTTTATACGGGACCACCACCAAAATTATCCCTCTCCACAAAAAGGAATGATCAAAATCAGGCATTGGGTTGAAAGTTATGCTTTGAGATATATAAATAATACCGAATTGCATAAACTCATTTGTTTGAAGTCGGCTGATAAAGTATTTTGCGGGCGAAACCTTTTAAGGGGTCAGGTAACCTTTGAAGCGTCCAAAAATCGATTTTTATTTTAAATAGCTTATAATTAAACATGATTCTTTGGGAACATTTAAAAGCAAACACCATATAAAAATTCGCATTAGAAGAGAAGTTATGTCTAAAACACTTTGAGCTTTTGCTATATGATCAACGGGTTTTTCAATCTTTAAAGCCAATTTTCTCAAAACAGCGATTTTGATCATTGCGCGCACGATTTCTGAAAAACGGTTGCCTAGAATTTCACGAAATTTTTGGTGGATGTATTAAACGTACAGAAGCACAAAATGACCTATTATTATGTTTCTCAAGTAAGAAGTTTAAAATTCACGGCTACTTTTGTATAAAAAAAATCTCGATATTTCGAATTACTCTAAATTTTTTTTTTTTTCTCGGGATCTACATGTTTTATTTTTTCATTGTAAGTCATTTTTAAAACACTTTATATCTGTACTCATCAAAAAAATCTTGGCTTGTTTCAGCCATTCAAATGGGAAAAATCATGCGCGCAATGCATGCAAGAATAATGCTTTCGTAAAAATTGTATTATCTTTAAAAATAAATTAAGAAAACTATATATGTGTATACCTTTTCTAACAACCTTGATTGATAAAAAAAAATCGTTCCTAACATGTGTTTGAAATTTTATAATTAAAAGTTAATTAGTTAAAGAATGACTGCAATTCTTACAGAGGTCACTTTTCCATGTACTTTATTGGTTCAAAGGTTACCTGACCCCTTAAGCGAAACTCGTACGCTTTATTGGATTTTTGCCGATCGCATCGCGAAATCTCATATTAACTTATAGGGACCTTTAATACAAGATATACAGTATCGAACGTATACTTCAAAATTCTGTTTTCACCAGTAAAAGACTGACGTCTCATATCGACTTACTACGTTTTCAAACAATATCTTTTTAAATAATAAATATTTTTAAATAGGAATTTTCAATCTAGAATTAAGTACAGTCAATTTGTTGCAATTTGCAATGTTTACAGTGAAATTCTTACTTTTAGTGTTATGAACGGAAAGGGTGTAAAAGAATATCTTTTTTGCGCTTTTCCAAAATTACTTGTTTTCGCCGATTTTTCAACGCCTCTACGGAATCCATGTATCGTACAAAAAAAAAAAAAATAAGAACATGAATTGTAGGTAATTTTCTGGCCTGTATTTCAATATAGGGTCAGATTTTGCGTAAAAAGATTACTATTGCACGTTATAAGCCAAAACCCCAAAAAATCTGCGATTTTTATTGTTCTATTTGAATAGGTTATATGCGATTTGTATATGTTTATTGTTAGACATTTTTTAAAAATCACAAACGTCATGTTAAAAATGTGATTACAATGTTTTATCTCATGTATTAATTGCTACTGAATGCAAATATATTATAAAGGTAAACGTTAGTCCTAAACATTGCGATGAAGTTGAGAGACTGCGAGATAATAACACTGATTATAAGTTTGATAGTAATACATTTCATTTGAGACCTTGATACCAAACCAAAGTTGAAACACAATGGTGTTCAAATGAAAGCTTGCAAGCATTTGTAGCTAATATCTACATTATGATCAAATTACTAACCCAGCATACTAGTTTTTCTGTATATTTTCAGACCAGATTGGATGTCTATGCAGCGCACTTGCCTTCCAGCACTTCCACAAAGAGTCTCGTCCATTTTGCTCAAGTAAGTAGCAAAATACAAAACTTATTCAGATTAGTCTTTTTCCATAGTTAATGACCTTTTTCAAATATGAACAATGAAACATTTTCTTTAATAGTTAGTTAAATCCAAGAAATTTAGAAGATATGATTATGGAAGCAGTAAAAACTTGAAATGCTATCAACAGGTAAGCTGCTAGCGAAAATAAAATTATGTTTTTTGCAAATTTGCATGTTTGTTCACGTGTCTCCAACAATTTAAATATAAAATTTTATCTCATTTTGTTGAATAGTTTTTGCTAAAGATGGCTCCAAATCTTGTAAAGTTTTTTTATAAATACTTTGTATATTTATATTTTTCTAGAGATCTTTACAAGTCTAGAGATCTTTACAAGTTTAATTTTCCAATTCTAGTGGTAACATTCTAACGTTTGTAATGGTGCATCAGTCACTATACTAAGCCTTCTGATCGACTGTTATTTTAGTTAATTATTCTGTTCCAATATTTCAAATGCTAACTTAGAATATTATTCACACACCTTTTCCTTAAGGGTGTTCGTCAGTGAGATCTCCAACCCCCTAGCTAATGTTAAACTCATGGGCGTGTGAAGAATTCATATTTTTAAACTATCTCCTCGAGAAATAAATATTTTTAACTTATTTTTTTCTGTAAACCCTTCTTAAATGAAATCTCTTTCCTTTTTAGTTTACAAAATATATAGTAAATTTTATTTGAAGTGTTAAAATTTTACTCACAGCTCTTCAGTATATATAATATTAAATTAAGCATATAATTTAGAAATATTTTGGCAACTACAAAGAGACATTCTTTGTCAAGAATATACAGGGAAAAAAAGATAAAATGTTAATTTTCCGAGGAGATATTTAAAAAATAAGAATGCATTCCACGCCTATTAGTTTAACATTAGCGAAAGAAATTTTCATATCTCACTGACCAACACGCTTAAGAGGTTTACTTAACTATTTTTTATTCAATAATAATTAACCTGTCGATAACGGAGTACGCCGTATGGCGTTCTTTTTCCATTGTGCTGAGTGTAATATGAGATCATTAAATTCATTTATTTACATTATCTATTAATTAAACTAATTAACTTTTGTAATATACGAGGGCTATTCGGAAGTAACTTACATTTATGAATAAAAAAAAGGGAAACCTTTTTTACAACTTATATTTGAAAGGCACATTAATCAGCTACCTCTCAACATAATTGCTGTATAAATTAGATCACTTATCATAACGGTACACCAGCTTGTTAATTCCGTCGGCATAGAATTTTGCCGTCTGACACTTTAACTATGCACTGTATATAGTTCCTCGACATCGTCGAAGTGGTTTTTTGCGAGCCGGGTCTTCATTCGTGGGAACAAACGAAATCATCATTGTCATTGATTTTCTCCCTTTAGTCCAGAATCGCTAAAATATATTCTATACAGGGGCTAGAGGGGCCGCGAACCGTCTCCCGTTCCAGATTCTAGAGAAAATTGATAAACAAGGAAAAAGTAGGGAAGAAAAATTTTTTTGGAAATTTTTCCCCATAAACCAAATGGAGGGTCATAAGTCCGCCATTTTTGGTCCTTTTCAATCAGAATCGCTAAAATATAGTCTATATAGGGCTAGAGGGAATAGAGATGCCACGAACCGGGGGACTTATCTGGTGTGGAAGAAAAAAAAGGAATCCCATGTCATCCTATGACGAGCGATTATTTCTCCTATTATTTCACTGGCTGGACAACCTGATTGGCTGAGTTTTCTCTCTCTGAAACTTGGCGAGGATTTGCTGAAGAAAAGGATTTTTCCACCAGCTGGATAAGAAAAGAAGCCACAGCCGGTTGTAAAGGTGCGTTTTCACTGGTCGTTCTAACGACCTAAAAAATCCTAGTGACCCAAAACCTTAACCTAAGAGCGTTTTCACTGGTTACATATAAAATCCTTACGCCAACCAATCAAAGGCAAGTTTTTACTGCGCAAGCGTCTACTTTACGGCTTTACTGTCTGCAGATCGAACAGATGTCAAAAAATGTAAACAAATAATTGTTGTTTGTTGTCAGTTTAATTAGTAGTAGCAAATATTTTGTATAGAAATTAATCAAAAGTTTTGACTGTTTTCCCCACTAAAGGGTCTTAAAAAATGCCCCACAAATCATTGTTTATTCAAACTTTAAATTGTGGCAATGGATTTATACTCCTAAATTAAATAAAAACACTAGGTCACCATGATTTATGTATATTTAAAAACATACTGAATAAATTATTTTTCACACAAGTACGTGTGAAAAACGTTACGTACGTTAGTGGCACATGTGTAATAGAGATCGACTATAAATTTAATGTTGCTTTTTGAATTTCCTTTTAAAGAAATTGAGTAGAATTATATTTGTTAAATAAATCAACAAATTAAATAAAACATTAAGGCAATGTAAAAATTTGAATGTTCCGACCCGCTTATGAAGTGATATACTCACTGTTTTTTGTGAATCGTTTTTCATATTTCACAAGAAAAGTTAACATTTAAGAATGTTTATTTTTATTTTATTATTTTTTTTAAATATGGAATTTTTTTTTATATTTTAGTTTTTTTTATAAAACTTTAAACGTTTAACATTTTATTATATTTTTTAAAAAATGGCACATTTAGAGAAATAGAAATTCCTAATAATGTTTATCTCTGTAACAAAGGAAAAAAAACAAAATTTAAGGGAAAAAAATGTGTGAAAAAAATCTTTAAAACTTAAATAAAATCTAAAATAAAGCCTTTTTTATATTAGAGTGAAAAAGAATATTTTAGAAATTAATGGTGGAACTTGGGACTCATGAGCACATACTTGAGCATACATGAGCACTGTACCAGTGGTGTAGTCGTAAAAAAAGCAGAAGGCATACGCTCAAGGCAGAGAGTATACCCTACAGTGTATATACTATAGCTTTAAACGTTTAACATTTTATTATATTTTTTAAAAAATGGCACATTTAGAGAAATAGAAATTCCTAATAATGTTTATCTCTGTAACAAAGGAAAAAGAACAAAATTTAAGGGAAAAAAATGTGTGAAAAAAATCTTTAAAACTTAAATAAAATCTAAAATAAAGCCTTTTTTATATTAGAGTGAAAAAGAATATTTTAGAAATTAATGGTGGAACTTGGGACTCATGAGCACATACTTGAGCATACATGAGCACTGTACCAGTGGTGTAGTCGTAAAAAAAGCAGAAGGCATACGCTCAAGGCAGAGAGTATACCCTACAGTGTATATACTATAGCTTTTTTGAGAAACAGACGGTATATGGTGTTTCCTAAAAAAATCCCGAAGTTATGCGGCGTATACCACCATATACCCTCCATACATCCCTGAACCGTACGCCTATGTGACACTGGCAGATTCTCTTATACATATCATCACTACAGTCAGCATAAAATTATCCAATTTAGTTAAATCTACTTTTTGTGACACCCCCCCCCCCAAAAAAAAAAAAAAGAAAAAAAAAAAAAAAAAAAACAAAAAAAAAAAAACAGTAAAATGCAAAATAAATGTACTTAAAATTGTAAGTTTTACCTTATGATTTCACATCAGGGGTGAAAGTTTTTTGTTTTTTTTTTTTTTGGGGGGGGGGGGGGCGTTTTTGTTACAGAATTGAGAAAAATAAATTTCTGTAAAGAAAAATCAAATTCAGTTGTTTAAGTTCAAATTAAACATTTAATCATCCTTTTTTTAAATGTCTTCCTGCTATACTTTTCTTCTGAGCTTATTTTGTTTGTAAATTACACATTTTAAGTCCCAACAATTTTTTTCTTATTGTGTGAAGTCGCTTTTATGGAGAATAATTTTGTGAAGGGGCTTCTTTTATTAAGAAGAATAAAGGGGTATAAATGTTTGCCGGGGCAATCCCTGTTTTTGTCAATAGATCACAAAAAAGGTACTTTTATGTTGGATATTTTTTTTTCTTCCAGCAATAATTCCTTTTAGTGTTCACTTGTATAAATTAGAAACGATGTACTGAGGTTGAAATAACAATTTTGGTTCATCGTATTATTTCTCTTTATTGTTTTATTCCCTTTTTTTAATGAAATAAGTGAAAAGCAGTTATTTTAAATGTATGTAATATATGTATTTTAAATGAAAATTTTGTATTTCAAATAAAATGAATGAGAGGTTTATATTTAAAAAAAAAAAAAATGAATACAAATGATGACATTATTTAATGGGTTATCTCAGGATCGAAACTAGAGGGGGGGGGGGGGGGGGGGCAGAGGAAGCATGTTCCCTGGTCGCCATAAGGAAAACGAAGGGGATGTCGAATGAATTTTGGTTTTTGATTTCTTAAGAAGCTACACTAGTCACACGAAGAAACTGGCAAGCTAATGTTAAATATGGGAGCATTCTTTTCAAATTTCTCGCTTGCATTTTAATATTTTTAAATATTTTTTTTTCCTTAAGATAGCTGAGTTTGATCTTTAACATTGTTAGGTTGTACGTTTTTGATTTTGGTTCAAGTTTTTTTATGAGGCTACTTAAACTTTCAGGACAGGTTCAAAAAGTGAAAGTAATTTTATATATATATTAAAAAAAAACTGCAAACAAATTTTAAAAAGTAAACATTTATCCTGTTAGAAACAACCTCAGCTGTCCCAAACGGAAAAAATCATTTAAAAATATTAAAGTGCAAGTGAGAAATTTGAAAAGAATGCTCCTATAACTTTAACATTAGCTTGCGAATCTGCATAGTTTCTTCATGTGACTTCCTTTGGATTTCGTTTTCAAAGTTTCAATGAATCAATATTTGGCAAAGTTGATTACGTATTTTTTTATTACATATTTTAAATTTGAAATAAGTCAGCGATTAGAATTAAAATTCTCTTCGTAAATTTACTTTGCGGAGGCCGGGGGAGGGGGGGGGGGGGGCAAAATCTATGTTTGTGCTGGGTGCAAAAAAGGCTAGTTTCAGCCCTGGTTTATTTCATGTGCCTGGCTGACATAAAGTACCTACCCAAAAATGTTGTGAATTTGATAAATTTCACTGGATCAAATGGCATAGCAATGATTTCACTAATAAATATATCTCCAACCGTAACATGCCAATGAAACGCATTATGTTGCCTCTCTGTAAGTTTAAATGTTAAATTATGATAAAAATGATAGAGTTACTACTAAATAAGTATAAAAGTAAAAATAGTTTTTTTTAACCACTTTTTTATAAACATTGAATGTTTATAAAAATCATCCCTAATTTCAGGACTATAATTCATGTTGGTTCAAAAAACTTCTGTTACAATACATTAATTTGGCATGACTCTAATTATGGAAAATTCACCACTTCGACTTGGTAGAAAGCATGAACTACTGAATTTATTAAAATGATTATTTTTTCTCCCGTTTTTTCAAGTATGACAACAGAAAAGGCGAAAAAAACATTTTTGAAACTATGTATTGAGAATTTTTAAATTATTTTTTCGAAGTTTAATTATAATTTACTTAATATTAAATTATCATTTGATAAAAGCAGATTAAAAAAATTATTTCTTTATTATTGTAATTAAAAATTTTCTTTATTTTTTATTTATATTTCATTTGTTACCTAATATTTCGTTGCTACAGTTTCACAGCCAGTTGGCATGTTTTAATGACATGATTTGATGCAAACCCTGTTATTTTAACCATAGAGAATATTTGGAGATTTATCACCTGTGACTCTAACAGAAAAATGCATTAAAAATCATTTATCACTTTATAATTAAGTTCCTAAAGATACTAAAATTTATTGCCAAAAGAAGCACTCAGGTGTACATCATTTTTACAATTCTGGAGTATTAGGTAACACGAGTCTACTCTTGGTTAGGGATGCACCGAATATCAAACTATCTGGTTAAGCTGAATATCAAAGTATTCAGCCGAACCGAATACTTAAAAAAACCTTTTGAAACACATTTTAAAAAACTTTTCACAATTTCTACCTTTAACTGTCAACTTATAAATATATTTAAAATAATTAGAAACAAGTTCATATTTAAATAAAATAAGATGTTTTTAGATTATTTGTTTGCTGTAACTTAAAAAAAATAACCATGATGAGGATTAAAATGATGATTAATTTGGATTTTCATAGGAATTAATGATGTACAAATACAAGTTTCTAAATTTTGTTTAGTAAATAATATGTTTCTTGCTTTTTTACAAAAAAGAGTTTCTAACAAAATGGAAAAACTTTTGCGGTTGATGATAGGTACAAAGACAGACAATTTTTGTTCAGAAAACCATAATCCACTTTTTGAGTCATCATAAATACATTATATCTCATCTCACTCAATCTTGAATTTTCGTTTGTTACTTTAACAATAATGAAGACATCATAACTATAAAAACAGATGTCATAAATTCCCGGAGCCGCCATCTTGGAATTTTTCTTGGAGTGAAAACCCCTTTTCCGCCAAGTAGTAAATGTCGCCAAACACCTGTTTATACGCATGTTAGGCTTAACGAAAATAAAATGTAAATAATAAACAAAACTCGTTAAAGTGGCATTCACTAAACGTTGTATGAGCGCTATGCGCTCATTAACCGAAAAAAAAAAAAATCACTGGATTCCGCAAACTCCTGCCGCGACCACAAAAATGCACGAAACTCATTAAAGTGCCAATCAGTAATCGCGCTCATTAACTGAAATAAAAACATCACTGGATTCAGCAGTTCTTGCTGTGTAGCATTCTCAAAATTCAGCAGTTCTCGCGGTGTAGCAATCTCAAAATGTAAAAAACTCGAAAGGCAACAAAATATACATAAAATTATTAACATACCTTAACAGACGTCTGCTTTCTTGAAAGCTCAAGCATGAAATACTGTCATAGCATCACCATCATTTTCAAAAATAGGTTTATGAATACGCATTGACACACTATAAACAAACCTTCTTTTTTCGTCAAAATTTCCTCAAATTTATTAATTACTTCAGCAAGAGTGTTTAAACAGACTACAGAAACCATAGTCAATCAAATACATCCAATAAATTTAACAAAAATAAAAAGACAGAATAATACAACACGATATCAAAACACATCCACAAAATCCTAAGCGAAAATGAGCTTCTCAGGGGTTCCCAGAACACAACACGCCAGAACTCACACAGGGTTCCACATATCGATAAAGATTGCCAACATAAAATCACCAAGAAATCTCAAAACATCCAAGATAGCGGCCACCTGGGAATATAAGGCATCTAAGCCTAAGTACGCTTATAGACAAAATTAGACAAAAACAGAAATAGTTATGCTACTGTATTATCTAAATATTTATTACAGAATGCTAATTATGAAAAAACACTTTTAAAATGCTTTAAATATTTATAAATATAAATTTATTATAACTAAATAAATTATGGAATAAATTTATTGCATGGTATTTTTAAAAAGATATGATACTGCAAAACAGTTTTTTTGTTTACATTACATTTTCATCAAATTTTAGGATAAAGTTATAATATAGATTCCCAAAAGGCAAATCTCAACACCTTAGAAATTTTAAATCAAAATATCTTACACATAATTATATTAAAAAAAAAAAATAAAAGCACTTTAAACATATTAATATTTAAAAAATGAAAGGCAAAATATAATACAAATATAAATAAATATTTGATTCAAATGGTAAATGTTGATTTTTTATTAAAGTACTACTCAAAATCAAGTATGGGAAACTGAAAATAGCTGACTATATATATATTTATTAAAATAGTATATCACTTTTAACATTAAGAAAAACTTCATTAAAGAATTTTAGCCCTAAGCAATGATTTATAAAATTACACATGCTTCCACTTAGATTAGGGCCTAAATTCTATCAACTGTCAGAAGACTTTAATAAAGCTACGTTTAAATACAAAAACAGTTATATTAATTTTAAAAGTTGCAGAAATTTGTCTTACCTGCATATACTTAAAGTTGTTCTGGTGGACTTTAAAATCTTTCTACAAAAGATTAAGTTTATTATACACATAAAGGTGGCAACCTCTAATTATAAAAATGTTTCTGTCATAACTTTAATTTTTGAAAGATTACCTTACCATTAATTTTTTAAACATTATTTGCAACGGGTAGTTTGTTTATTTAGGTTAATACAATGTGACAATTTATTTAAGTATGCAATGTTGTTGACAGTTTGTTTATTTAGGTTTTTTTTTTCTTTTTGCACGTTGCATGCTTTATAAATCACTGTTTTCAATCTAATTTTTAAAATTTTCCTAACGAAAATTAAAGATTTCTCATTTAAATTTTTCTTTTTTTTCTGCATTCATAATTATTAACAAAACAATAAGACTAAAAAGCAATCGAAGAATCAAAATTTAACAAGTTTCAGTTTCGGTCGATACTCAATTTTAAATCATACCAACCGTATCATGTAACTGCTCTGATGACAATAAATATAATTAACATAAGGAAAAAAGAAGACACTTTGTCGTCTTAAAACAACAAACTCTCTATCTTTTTTATTATTATTATTATTTTACTTTCAAAAACACTTAGTCTCATGTGAATATAAACAACAAACCATTTTTGCAACTTTTAAGAACACTTTTTTACTTTAAAAAAGAAAACACTAGAAACTTTTATTATCTAAAAACATAACACTAGAAACTTTTACTTTCTAAAAACATATCTCTCCTTTCCCTCGCCTTTTTTTTTTTTCATCTTTTAAAATAAAACCAAATAGTGCAATTGCCCTGGTAACAAACAAAATGAAGATATACGTAAGGCTGGCCCACACTTTTTTTTTTTACTTAGCAGCAGACTTTATTTATGCCCCAGACTGAAACATATAAATGCTTACTTCACATTATATTTGCAATATGGGCATTTAAAAATATTTTCAGCTAAATAATTTTTGTACTTACTCATTGAGTAATATATTGTGTTCTCATAGTTTGTAGTGCAGCATGCTATTTTTGGAAAATGTAATTTAACGAGTAATGTAATTAAAAAAAGACTAGTTTGTAGGGAGCACAAATATTATTTTTGATGTTACTTAAATAAACTTACTTTACTGTCTGTCTTTTGACATAGAAGTGACACTCACAGATTTTTTAAAATCTTCTTTTCTGAAGTCCAAGGGCTTGGTCTGAAGTCCAGTTGCTTGCAGACGATCACTAATGGTAGTCACTTATTATACAATAAAACTACACACCTGTGATTTTCTGAAAGCATTCAAATTTGAAGATGTATCCCGGCACCAGCTGATCTGCCAGACGCTTACCTCCACTGGTATACTTTGTATTGATTGATATATACAATTTCTGGATGTAACATCAAAAATATTGATGCTTCTTACAAACAAGTTTCTTTTTATTACATTACTCGCAAAATTATATTTTCCAAAAAACAGCATATTACACAACAAACAATGACAAAACTAGGACCTACTATAGTTTCATTACTTCTAATATACTATTTTGACCACTGAATTTATATACATCATGAATTCATGATTCGTCTAAAACTTTAATATACACTCAAACATATAGACTCAAAGAATCTCCCACAGAGAGCATTTTATTTTTTGATAATGAATTCCATTTTCAAAAATAGTAAGAATAATAAATAATGATTTTTGAGAAAAATAAATAAATGAATAAATAGTTCTTTACTTTAATAGATAAATAGGTACATTTAAAACCGATGACCTATGCTGTAAGATAAATCTGTAGCCATACTTATAAAAGAAATGCACCTAAATAACAATTTAAACAAAATTTTATAAATATGCATTTCAAATGGAGAATCTCCTATTATTTTGGTAGCAATACTTTTTTAATAAATGAAAATAATCGCTAACAAGACATGCAGATTTAACTTAAAATACATTGAATATGCATTTATAACTGCTTATCGAATTGGAATGGTAATGTGTACAAATTCTTCAAAATGGGCACATAGAAAAGCTACACATGGTCTGAATATCTCTCAATTAATTTAAATTTCATACAAAGTTGTAAATCTTCATAAAAGTTTCAGCATCAATCTTAACAACAAAAAGAAAAATAGCACATCTGCAGGTGAAAAGCATTAAAATTAAAATAAAAAATAGATTAGCAGTGTTTTCCTTACATGACAAAGTTCACAAGTAAATATCTGAAAAGGAGTAAAGAGCAAACTGTTTTGCAATCAGACGTTTCTTGCTTAAAAGAGAACAGGAAAATGCAAATACAACGGCTTGTTTATTTTATAGAAACTTTGTTTACATGCTCGCTTAAACATGCATAATCAAATACCTACTATTAGCAAAACTGGATTAAAGTTTGCCTGTAACTAATTTTCCATTTAAAAATCAATGGGCTACAGTAAACAATATCCTTCTTAACAATTACAATTATTTTAAGTGAGTAAATGGAAATTTAAATCTAAATTGATCAGAAATACCCTATCAAGTAACCAAGTATAATCAATGAAGCAAGTAATTCATCTTAAGAAACAAACATTCTTAAAAAATACTTTTAATCTTTGTATACTATTAACGTTCAATAAAAATAAAATAATTTTGAGAACTGGACATATCTTCATCCTTATATCCGCAACAAAATCCTTAAACAAACTATATAATTAGTATTCTAATATTAATAAAATGTATCTGATTACCAAAAATAACAATAATTTAAAGAATCCATATGGATTACCCACAATTTATTAAATTAAAAGACAATAATAAAGGATGATATCTATCCAACATGTCAATAAAACTTACCGTTTTGCTTCAATCACAAAAAATAGATTCCTCTTTGACGTAAAACAAAATAAATAAATAAAACGATATAAAACATAAATATCACTTAGTAAATTGACAACACCGCCATTATTATCAAAAGCTCTATTTTAATTGGCTGCGCTTAGGTAAGCCGTGCTTAGGATCGATCACGAATCAAACCTACAAAATCGCGTTCTAACGACCTAAAATCTTGTGTTTAGGTAAAAAGTTAGGTAAGTTAGACCTTGGGTAGACCAGTGAAAACGCACCTTAACGGTCGTCGGTGTGCTGCAATTAATACGCGTTTCTTTACAAGGGTTGTGCGATGGCTTTTCCAAATGCCGTTAATTTGTTTAAAATAATAAAGGTTAGGAAGTTCACAAATAATCTAGTTTTTCAATGTTTTAATAAATTGAATAAATCAAGAGTGAGGAATATTATTCAGTTAACTGATTTTAGCATAATAAATGATTTGAAAAAAAAAATAAATAAGTAAAAAGAATATAAATCGAAACAAGTGTACTAACTATCAAACTAATATCTCACTGGGAAGTAAATTGAACTAAATTTGCATATCGCAAATGAAAATTTAAGTTGATTGTAATTTATTACTTTATTCTTTTTGTTATGGATATGGGGAGTGGGGGGGGGGGGGCGGAGGGGAATAATAGTATAATAATCAACTGAAGATAAATATTTTTTATTGTTAAATTAACTATCCAAGTCATTAACCAGAAATCTGATTTTTTTCCCAACATGTATGTATTTTATATTTAGGGTCAAAATATTACTTATATCTATAATTTCAAACAACAGTGAATTAGCAAAATATATAGCAACTCAGAAAATACTTCCAAACATTTTATTAATATTAACATATAAAAGTGAGTAATAATGCAAATGGTTTAAAAATGTAAGTTAGAAGCAGAAAATCATTACAGAAATAAAAGTTACCATTGAAATGTATAAAATACATTTCTCACCAATAATACCTTCCACTCAATACTAAAATACTTTCTTGACTATCCAAGAACTAGCTCCTAAATTAAAAAGTTGAATTTACAAGAAAAAAATAATCGTGGGTTAGTAATTTTTGTTTTTAGTTTAAAATTTGCACAATTTAAAATTTGTAAAAGTCTGTACAAATTCATAACCCACTGCTTCCAATGATTTGTGGAGAAGGACGGCGAGGCTGGGGGGGAGAGGGTATGCGATAAAACTATTCTCTTATAAATTAATATGCATACAAAATTAATTACATTAACTGTTACATTAAAACATGATGGGACAAAATAACCTAAAGAAAAGCACTAATAAATACAAAATCTTTAGCTTTAAACAACTGTTTCAGGGCTTTATAATAGGACATTCAATCTCCAATACAAAATGAGGAACAATAGCAGCGCAGCAATGTACAAGTGTTACTTCCAGTCGGTTTTTCACATTCTGTTTTTTATTTGGCTTTGGAGACCGAAAAAGGAACTCATTTTATGAAGCCTTCAAATAATTGGATAGCAAAACATGCTGCCTTTTTTTCGTTGATTGTACTTTTCACTGCGTCATTTGTAATGTGTCAAGTATTTACTAAAATGTACTTTATATCCATGAAAAATAACAATAATGTTTACTCATAAAACTTAATTTTTAATAAGTGTTTAAAGCAAGTACCTATTATTAGAGTGTTTATAGTAATGGATACCCTATGTGGCTATGACTAAAAGCGTAATTTCAGTTAATGGTTATAGAACATTAAAAAAAAAAAAATCCGCTTTAACTGAAAAGCTATGTGATTACATTTAATTTTTAAGCTACAGTTAACAGAATGTAACTAGAAATTTCTTTTTAAAAAAATAATTGCTTTTATTTGTAAAATTAAACTGAATATTTTCCTCATGACACTACCTTGGATGTTTTATAATGTAGGTTTTTATTAGCAATCTCAGTCAAAGCAGTCAGATAATAATCTTCAGGAGCGTATGAAAGGGAGGGGCTCCCATTCAAATGACGACTAAATCACTTGAGTTGTTAAAAATCTCTTGTTTTTTGCTTTGATTATTTATTCATCTCTGATTAAACATCTCCGTACATAAAAGATATACATATATGATTGCATTTATATCTGACAAATCTGCAGATCATTGCCATCAAACGTCAGACCTATATTTTTATTTTGAATAATTCTTTTATTTAGTATTGCAAACGTTCATCCCGCAGTTTCATTTCTTTCATATTAGTATTACTAATTATTATAAGTAATATTTCAGGTAATTTAAGTCTTACGTAAAATACAACTAGTGGCGTTGATATCGCAGTACTTTTTTTTTGGGGGGGGGGGTGATTTTGTTTTTCTTTTTTTTAACACTTTCCAACATAGTTGAAAAGTGTTTATGAATTCGGTTTGTCTGTCTGTCAGCACTCGTGTAAATATTCACAGATTACCATAAAATTGATATATGTGTTATTGTTGATTTACTATGACATGTTCACTATTGAAAAAAGAAGTATGTAGTATTTACGCTTCATTTACAGAGACATCCAAAAAATTACATTACGGCCTATGGGGGAAAATTGTTTACAGTGTATTTAAATGATTTGAAATTTATGTATATCACCGAGATGTACTGCAAAGCACTTACTGTAGAACCAGATGTACATATAATTTATCGTTCATTTACAGGGACACACAAAAGAACTTGGCTACAACATGAAGAATAAATGCTGGAAGTACGCTTTCAGTTGTAGTACGTATTTAAAAAAATAACTTTTTTTTTAATATTACTTGATGTGTATAAATTCGATATATCCTATACAGGGCTACACAAAAGATCTCATTTCCATTTATTGATAGAAATTGCTAAATGGGAATTTTCAAATGCACTTAATTGAACTAACTACTTAGCATATTGTGCATCCATACAAATCTATAGATCATATTGGGTTGCCCAGAAAATTAGATATTTTTCTGACTATTGATGGTAACTGCAAAAAATTGGTTTTCAAATGCATAATGCATTTTCTAAATTGTTTTTTAGACATCTTTCACATTAATAAACTAAATTTCTGTTCCAGTATTCTGAATGTGTTGGAAAGTGTTTATAATTGATGCTGAACTCATGATTTTTCTTTGTATTTTAATCAACAGAGGTATGACCCCTCATCTCCCCCCCCCCCCGGGTAGCGTTTCATTAATTTGATAACTGTAATTCTCTTGAATTCAGAATTATAAATCTTCTATCTCAAATAATTAAAATAATTATCTCACGATAGTGGCATTACCAACTGAATGAAAAAATTTTCTCATAAAAAAATTATTTATTGCTAATCCTAATTGTTCAATTTATTTAAAAATGCCTACCTGAGTCTCGAAATGATTTGAATGATTTCATGTATCAATAACTAAAACTTCTGATTAATATTGTTTTTAGTATGTTTTAAATTTAAGTAAAGCTAAGTAAGCTAAATAAGTAAATAGTAAATATGATGTTCTAAGCTACTCCATCTAAAAAAATCTTTTTTTTTTCTTCACACTTGTTGATAATATCTAATTAAAAAAAAGGGCTTGTTACAATGCCTCACTTTATCTAAATTTAAAACTAATATAAAATTAAGTCGTCATATTTTATAATGTAGCAAATTTCTATCTCAAATTTTACTATTTTATTAATTTTTTGTGTTAGTGTCTATTAGAAATATTATTTCTCTTATTACAATTACATTCTTCACAATGGGAAACATATCTGAGAAGTTGGATAATATTGTTGCTATATAATTATAATATTGAAAAATATGGAAAAATATTACTATAATGATTAATTAAAAAAAAATATTTTTAAAGAAATTCCTTAAGGGTGTTCATTATTGCCACGTTTATCCTATTTTAAGTATGTTCCAAATTTTATAAGGAAAATACACAAATAAGCACATGAGTTAAACATTTATACGTGGAAAAACTCACAATAACGAAAAAAAAAAAAAAAAAAAAAAAAAAAAAAAAAAACACGTGTAAATGTTGACATAAAAATATCCACATATAATACATTCTTATCGCCAAGATTTAAGCAATAAACGTCATTTCTGGCACACCTAAGATGTGGTAAACAGTGGACCAATCAGGTTATCCAGCCAGTGGGAGAAATAATCGCTCGTATCCTATGGGAAAAATTCTTATCCTTCTTGTTCATTCAAATTTAGAAATTTCAACAATATTTTTTTTTCAGCAGGTAGATAGGGAGGTTCTTTATCACTTTGTAAGCTTAAAATATTTTAAAGATAATTATGAGTATTTTAAAATTTGTGTTAAAATTTTAAAAAATTCAGAAAAGTATAAACAGTAATCTTTATTCGTTTGTAACTTATGACTGGAAAAAGATATAAAAATTTGGAGCTTACAGAGGAATAAAGAACCTTCCTATCTACGTGCTGAAAGAAAATATTGATGAAATTTCGAAATTAGAATGAACAAGAGGGATAAGTAATTTTCCCATAGTGTAACATGGGATTCAACTTTTTTCTTCTCCACCAGATAAGTCCCCTTAAGGGGGCTGGTCACTCAGCTTCCGATTTCCCCCCACTAATGTAAAGTCTATGAGTCCACTCGTCTATTTAAAATATCTCCTCGGGAAATTAATGTTTTTAACTTCTATTTTTTGTGTACACTTCCTAATAGACGTCTCTTTTTTTCTTAGTTCTCAAAATATTTCTAAAGTATAGGCTTAATTTTATAGGAATTGTTAAAATCTTACTGACAGTTCGCCCGCTTTTAACACATAAAATATTAAATTCGGCATAGATTTTAGAAATATTTTGAAAACTAAGAAAAGAAGAGACATCTCTTAAGAAGAGTGCACAGAAAAAAGATGTTAAAAATATGAATTTCCCGAGAAGATATTTTGAATGCATCAAAAGTCCATAGACTTAACATTACGGAGGAGAATTCCGAAGCTGAGTGACCAGCCCCTTAACAGTACTTGGCCGGCCACTTCTCGATTCATCGTGAACATTAGTGCGGCCATTCTTAAGGCTCCTGTCCCTGCCGGCGAAGACACTCACGAGCTAATGTTAATCCTATGGGGAAGGATTTTTCTAATATCTCGTTTGCATTTTGACATTTTAAAATAATTTTTTTTTTGTATTGGATAGCCGAGATCAGTCTCTACATCGCACCTTTTTTACTTTTTCGATTTTGGTTGCAGATATTTTTTAGAATGACACTTTCATTTTCAGAACCGGTTTTGAAAGTGAAAGTAACTTTATAAAAAATATCTGCGACCAAAATCAAAAAAGTTAAAAAGATGCGAGATGCTGACCCCGGCTATCCAATGCAAAAAAAAAAAAAAAAAAAAAAAAAAAAAAAAAAATTAAATGTCGAAATGCAAACGAGATATATGAAAAATCCCTCCCCATAGGATTAGCATTAGATCGTGAGTGTCTTCCCCGGTAGAGACAGGAGCCTTAAACATGGCAATGACGATTTTCACTTGTTCCCACACATAAACACCTCGCACCACAACATTTTGACGCTAACGTGGAACTGCATGCAGGCATCCGTGTATGGTTGAAGTGTCAGGCGGCAAAATTGTATGCCGACGGAATTAACAAGCTGGTGTACTGTTAAGATAAATGTTTTAATTTATACGACGATTATGTTGAGAAGTAGCTGAATAATGTGCCTGTCCAATGTAAGTAATAAATAAAAAATGTTTCCTTTCATTTGTTCTATTTTTTTTTTCATAAACGTAAGTCACTTTCCGAATAGCCCTCGTATATGCACGTATATAATACCTGACGCTTTGCACTGGTAATCTGAAAAAGTACATAAAAAATTTGAATGAAGACGTTTCAGATCATTACATCATAGATCTTGCAATTTTAGAATATTCTTACTTGTTTTTGATAATGGCTTCGACGGAGCTTCGAAACATGTAAACAGTCTAATAAAATAATTTTTTACTGATTTGAATTTTTTTTATCTTACACCTTTCAGAGTTGGGCAAAATACATCGAAAAATCCTTTTCTATACAAAATACATGGATTTTTGAGTTTAAAATACAAATTATAAAATACTTTTCAAAATGAAAAAATTCCAAATACAAAATACATGTATTTTCAAAATACATTTAAAATACAAAATACATTTTGAAATTTCAAAAATTTATTGATGCAAAGTACCGTCTTTATGAGGTAATTTTCCAGCTTAAAGGGGAAAGGGGGGGATGTTTTCATACTCCGGGAGAGGACCCTGAATTCATCACTGGTCGTGAATAAGTAACTACATTAAAACATTCATAACATTGAATATCTTCATTTTTTTTATAAAACTTTATTTAAATGTATAAATACTACGTTTGTAAATTCTTCCAGAAATAATTATAATTTTAAATTAGAAATGCATAGTTTTTTTTTTTTTTAAGAATGGATGGATTAATATCTTTAAAAATAGTTTCTTGATATTTTTTTCAATTAACTTAAAAGCCAAACATTAAACAAGTTGAAGTGATACAATACTGTACAATAAACATTTATCTCAGTTTCCAAACATTTAATAGATAAACAACTACATGAGTTGATAATGAATCAATGCCTTTGGGTATTAGTTATAAAACTATAAAAAATAAAGATTTAATAATATTTTCGGTTTTATTTTAAAAAACACATGCACATGCCCACATATACGTATTGATGTGTCTTTGTAAGATGATAGGTGTTTGTGATTAACTGAATTAAACAATATTCTAATACTATATTATTAGGTTAAAATTTCCTTCTGAAAATGTTTCATTTTCGTTTCCGATCGAAACTCTAAACAGAAACGAGATACAATTTAGGCCTGAAAAACTTTCTCATCTAATTTATGTCATGTGGCTAACAAGAAAGTATCAAAAATACTTTTGGTGTAGTTGGTTGACAATCTGAGAAAATATACTAAATGTAAAAAATCTATCAGTTTTCATTAAAAAATTATTTTAACCCATGTTCTGTACACCACGTACCAAAGCAGGCATCTTTAATCCTAGTTAGATAGCTGCTTTATATTATAAAACATGTCTGTGAGTAACGCTGATGTCTTATTAACGATGACAACGATCTTTATCAAATCTATTAACATCTAAATAGCATGTACAATTTTAAGTTTTATACCATTAAACAGAGAAAAAATATACTTTCAAATGCATTTTGTTTGGAAACTATTTTCATTTACGGATTTGTTATGGTTAAAAAAAACACAGCATGATTTTGGAAAAAATCCATCTCTATCGCTTGCAGTCAGATTGCGGAAGATTAACCGGTTTGCTCTTAAAACAATGTAAAATAGTTCAGCATTTGTTTCACGCTCATACGAAAGTATCGTTCTTAATAAATTTGAAAACTTTGTTTTAATACACAATTTATATTTTTCCTATAAAATTACTTTTGGGTGTTGCTAGTGGGAAATCTTAAAAAAAGTTAAGCTTAAAAAAATCTACTAAAGTTTTAAATGAAAAATTATTTTTACCTATGCTCTGTGCACCAGGCAGCATGTTCTAAGTCAGGGTTAAATTCCCATATGTAAAATAAAAGATGAAATGTAAAAATATTTTGAATTACCAAGTGATAAACGCTTAATTCTAATAATGCCAGGTGCGCTTGTAAAAATCCAGTATTTAATATACTCAATGGTAAATACAGTTAATGAACATTCGCATCCTATATGAATAAATGGAACTATTTTTATATTAAAGTTCAATCCCAGTTAAACGAATATCAAAGGTATGATAAGACATACCAGAACCACGATTGAATGAATATCAAGAAACTAAAAAAAAATAAAGTTAAAATAGATATAATGGTATAAGACTAAAATCTTACCTTTAAATGGGTTTTGAAAGTTGTTTTATCCTTCAAAAGTTTAATTTATAATCGAACATCTTGTTTTATACAACTGGTATGCTCCTTTAAGTATTTTTTTAATTATCATTCACAAGCATTATTTAAATATATATTATACTGTGTATGTCACAATTAATTCTTTGGGTAAATTTTTATTGGGACATTTAGAAGTATTTTCTATCTTTTCACAAATCTTTGCGGGCCCCACCAGTGGCCGAGAGGTTCTGCTCTCGAAGCTGGTAGACGGGAGGTGCTGGGTTCGATCCCAATCGCGCCCGTCGGCCTAATCGTTCGAAGTTTTCGTGGTTTTCTTCGAACCTTGGATTTCCAAGCGTTAATACGGGTTAGGCTCCCTTAGAAAGACCCCCACGAAGGGCACTCCCCCCCCCGGGCCTATATCCCTCGCGCAGATAATTGGCCGTCAAAAATCAACCAACCAACCAACCACAAATCTTTGCGTTAAATAACTGCATTACATTTCAAATGTATTTCAAACAGGTAGCAAAACTATGAGTAACCCTTTCTGTCTATCACACAACTTTTTTGAAATTCCCATAGAATGTTATGAATTATAAAAAATCCCTGCCGGCTCGGCCTACAGGCGGAGGTAGATTTCGAAGTTAAGTATACTAATTTCACCAACAAAAACTAAATTATGATGAGAGATAAACCCACTTTAACAATTTTATCTGGTCGCTTTTGGCGAGTTTTTATTTCATTTTTATATTAAAGCTAGTTTTATCAGAATCATGTTAAGGCGGTATTAAAAAAAATACTTTTCCATGTTCAACAACTCGAAATTTTCTGGCACATTTTCAGATTCATTTTTAATAGAAAAAATATGAAACTTCCTGACGTGATTTTTGAAGAGATTTATATGCGACCTGTGTTTTTATTTTTCGTTCAATTAATTAAAACTTGATTTATAAAGAATTATTTTCTCAGTAGGAGAATATTTTTCGTTTCTAACACAATCGCTTCGAGAAATTCTGTTCAAAATGCCTAATTTGACAGCATTTTTTGAAATATATCTGCCTCTATCAAAAAATCGATCATTTCGGTATATTATATAGTTTCTGAATAAGAGAAACTACCAATTGCATGCGTCTGAGAGCAAAAATGAATATAAAAATGGGTAAGAAAATAAGCATTTTAAATTTGAATACACCCTTAATAAGATGACTTTTTTTTTCGACCGATATCTATTTTTAATTTGTTTTTTCTGTAAGAATTGGTCCTATCAAAAACTTGTCTATATAAATGTTGTAGAGAATATTAAGAAGATATATGATAAATTCATGGGGATTTTATTTCCTGAGAATTGACAGAATTATGAATGTTTTTTTTCTTCAACACCCCTTTTTGTTTTCGTTTTTAATTTTTTTCGCGGTACGAATTGATCCTGTCAAAAACTTGTGAATATAAAAGTTGTAGATAATATTAAGGAGATTTATAATAAAATTAATTGGATTTGATATCTGGAGAATTGACGAAGTTATGATTTTTTTCTCCCAAAAACCCTATTTTTTGCGCCCCTTGAGCCCATTTTTAATTTTATCAAAAATCTGTGATACATAAACTTTTGGCCCTATTTTTAGAAGTAATAAAAACCTGATTTGATGTGTACAAAAATTAAGAAGTTATGGGTTTTTTTTTCGGTTTTCACAAAGCCCCTCGCTATTTCCATCCTCTTGGTCCGATTTTGCCCATTAACGAACTTGACCGAGATTTTATGCCCCTTGATTTTATGTATCAGTTTGGAAGAGATTTGTGCAGAATTGTGGAAGTTATCGTGTCCAGAAGAAAGTGATATATATATATAGTTTTTTACTGAGGGTGGTTTTGGGTTTTAGGGGTCATGATCGGTGTATATCTGCAAAAAATTTTCAGAAATTCCAACATAGGGGAGAATGTAATAGGTAGTATTTCATACGAAATCTACCTAAAACTATTTTTGTAACTACTCAGCAAAAATGCTTCTTCTGAAGTAAACATCCGACTCATCAATATGCTTATCGTACATCGCACCAAATGTTAATCAATGTGTTCATATAGACTTCCAGAAACTAATTCGAAGGCTATTCAAAACATACAGGCACCTGTTTCCCTGGGGAAAATCCCTGATCTGCGGCTTAAACACGACAGCTTGACATCTGGAGAAATGTATTTTGAGTATTTTGAAAATACAAAATACTTTAAAAAACCATTCCAAAATACATTAACAAAATACTTTTTTTTTAAATACAAAATACAAATTACAAATGTATTTTGAACATGTATTTCAAATACATGTATTTTCGATACTGCCCAACTCTGCACCTTTTAGCAGCTAAAAAAGTTTACTGATATCCCCTTGCTATGCTAGTAACACAGCAATAATTATTCTAATTTTATTTTCGTAAATAATTTTAGTTCTCAATGTGTCGCAAACTAATCGAAACTAAAACTTAATATAAATATAATATAACTTAAATAATAACTTAAAATAATTCTTGACTTAAAAACTCAAAGTTTTTATCATACACGTCAATTAAAACTATCAGTTTTTATGCTTTTATACGCATATTTTTAAAAGAAGAAAGGTCATAATAAATTTAATTATGGCAACCGCAGCATTAGTTATTTTTACTAGAATAGAACGATTATTTAGAATATTTTCCTTTTATTTTTGGCTGGTGCGATATGAATGATAAAAGCAATTATTTTATTTGAAAGTTAATGCCGTTTGACAAATATGTTCTTTAACACTAAAGCTACCGGGAGGGGTCAAATGACCCTTTTTGAAATTTTTTGGGGTATTTCTCAAACTAAAACATTACGAAATGTCTTTATATTTCACGACTTTTATTAGGACATATGATCATATTATTCCTTAATATGCCTCATCTCCGAATTATTATTATTATTATTATTATTTTTTTTTTTTTTTTTTTTGCCCAGAAAAAAATATTTTAGTCTTAACTACCACAAGGGGTCATTTGTCCCCTGAATAAAGTTATGTTAAATCATAAAGGTATAAAATGTTTTATTTTGTAAGAACATTAGTAACTTACTTGCGTAGTTTTGCTATTACATCATTTATTCTACTGCATTACATCATATTTGTTAACCCTTTCAGGGGCAAAGCATTTTCAATACTAAAGTGTTGAAGTAAATAGTTGGCACCGGAATTGACCAACAAATTTATTTGTAAATATGAAAAAGGCTATATTTCACATACATATTAAATGGAAAATATTTTACCTAAGATCTGGTGCCATTGTGGCGTTTGGGAATTAAAATTAAGTGGTTTCATAAACGTACCACCGCCCCTGAAAGGGTTAATGTGTGATGGTGCAATTAGAAATTGACTTTATCCCGGGTGAAATTCTGGTTTGAACATTTCAGGTTATATCGAGAACGAATCTTAAAAATATGTGGTGAACATAAAACAAATTTGCACAATATTTGATTATTAAATTTTTGAATTTTTTGAAATAATTGTTTTTTTTTTTTGCGTAATTATATATATATATATATATATTTTAATAAATAAACAATTTGTAATAAATATTTGAAAAAAAAATGTTTTATTCACATACCAAAATGTATCAACTGGTATATTTTTTGCAAAACATCGTAAAATAGATAATTTTTTATATAGGGGTCATTTGATCCGTTTCGATAGGAGTAGGCATAAAAGAAAATCAGTAGGTTTAGTGTTAAATTTATTGCCTAAATTATCATTGGTATCACATAAGAATTAAAAAACAAAAATAAGTATGGCGGTAAATATGTTCTTTAAGTTTATTGACTAAATTATCATTGATATTACATAAGAAATAAGAAATAAAAATAAGAATGGCGGTAAATATGTTTAAGTTATTTAATCGCTAATCGAAACTTTCAAATGATTAAAATTAAGTAGAATGACTTAGAATTTAAAAAATAATGTAATGTTACATTATTTTTTATCAGAATTATACTTTATTTAAAAAATAAAAAATAAAAATGCATTATAAAAATTTGAAATGTAACGCAGAATTTAATTATATAATTTAATTTAAATAACGCAGAATTTAATTATAAAAGCCTCAGACACTTGTTACATTTCAAAATTTGGGGGAAATATCGATACTGAGCTTTCAATATTAAAACATATATATATATATATATCCCAAAGTACAGTAAAGCAAAATATGAAAGTCGTGCTCTTAGTAGAAGACCGGTTATAGCTGTTTTATGAAAACCTGTCATCAGTTTTCGTTCTGGAATAAATCTTTAGACGTATTTTTTTTTTTTTGTGATTGTTGAGTTAATAATGTTATCATTATTAAGTGCTAAGGCTTTGTCAAGTGTTTAAAATATTATTTAAAAACCTCTTTAGCTTATATGTTTAACAATATAACACAAAGTAAGATTATTGATCGAACTTGCAATATTTAAAATTCTTTATTAAAAAAATCGAAATGAGTGAATCTTCTTTTTTCATATTTTTCCTGAATTGTTTTAGTTTAAATTATTTTATTCGAAAGTTAATGCCATTTGACAAATATGTTACTTAAATTTATTTACTAAATTATCATTGGTATCACATAAGAATTAAAAAACAAAAATAAGAATGGCAGTTTAAAATCCCTAGCTTATAATTATAATTTAATTTTTTCTAAAAATAATTCTACTTTGCATTGCTTTTATCATTCATATCACGACAAACCGGAAATATAAGGAAAATATTCTAATAATCACTCTATTCTAGAAAAAATAACTAATGCTGCGACTGCGGTAATTAAATTTATTATAACCTTTCTACTTTTAAAAATATGCGTATAAAACCATAAAAATGATAGTTTTACAGAGACATGTATGATAAAAACTTTCAGTTTTTAAGTCAAGAATTATTTTATGCTGAAATCTGTTGTGATAGTAAAGTTACATAAGTTTTATATAAACAAAAACTATGTATAGCAATATAACGATCTTTTGCAGGAAATGACTTAGATAGTAGTGCGCAGTGTCTAATAATTTTCTAAGTTTGTACAATTTGAAAAGTATTTTCTTAAAATTGTTATTGAAAATTTCATTGAATAGAGATATAATTCATAGTATAAAATAATCATTTTTATCTGTCGTTGCTAGATTTTAAAAGGAATTAAATTATTATAAATTTAAACACTTTTCAAATGAAAGATGTAATTACACGTTAATATGAAAAAAAGAAAGAAAACTTTAAAATAATTAAATTATTACTTGGAAAAAGGCTTAATGTTGGAAATTACGCGATATTTAAAACGATATAAATAAAATGTCTTATTTAAAACTATTTGTTATAGCCTCTAAAAATAAACTTTTCCTGTAGATGTTATTAAAGTACAGGAGGCAGTGACATTTTTTACTTTACTATTTTATACAAGCTGGTTTTCAAATGCTTAGTTGATATTATTTAATCAATCCGTCCCAAAAAAGGTGGGATAGCGGGCAATGAGGCTTTGGAAATAAACCTTTCTGTTAAATGAAAATGAATGGTAACCGATTAAGATCGCTACGGGTTGTGGTAAGCTGTAGTCATTCAATTTTCTGTAGTTAACATTTATAAAATATATCAAATTAACGTGTTTCTAGAGCCTGACAGTGTATGAACGGGGTCGGCAAACTTAGCTCGTAGGGGTCAGGTCTATTAGAGAGCCCAGAATATAATAATACTATAATTAAAAAAGGAAACTTATTCCATAAACATTTTCTTCTTAATATATTGCTGAGCGGACACCAGTATACTCTTGTGCGCGTAATTAGGTATCATTGATTAAGAGCGCGTTCTGAATTCTTAGTTCCACCCAGAGCCTGGTTACCGCTACTCCGCCCACTATTTTTGAATAGCGATAATTGCAGAATTTCTGTCATAAACAAGGCGAATATTAGTATTCGGATATATTGGTATAAATTTTTCCCTTGTGGTAATCAGATTCTGGTTCAGCCTATGTAATTTCTCTTTAATAAAATGTTGATATGATTTATCGGGAAAAATGTGTATTTTTATTATATATTTTGGCACAGTTGTTAAATCGTAACGAATTTAATATTAAGCCCGTGTATTGTGTTTACCGATACATGCCTTTTGAAAAACATAGTCAATCACTGTGATAAAAATTTTCAGAACTGATCCAACTGATAACCTAATACACAATAATCAAGTGTGTAAACAATAAACAAGGTGCGCATTTAAGGTGCCTGGAACCAGGCGCGTAGCCAGAATTCGGCTCAAGGGGGGGTGGGGGTGGGGGGGGGTGGGGTGAGTTGTTGATAACGGGGGTCGCCTGTTAATTGAATCACTGGATAATCGAATCGGTTTATTTAATGAATGAAATCATAACGCTTTTTTTTCTCGGATATTAGAATCAGCAGATACACTCGTTATGATTCAATTAAACAGCGTTTACAATATTAGAGTTACAAAACTTAAAATGCACCAATTAAATAACACAACACTATGTTAGATTTATGTAAAGTGTTTAAAAAAATCATAGACAGATTTTAAAAGATGGAATAATACAGCACAACAAACATTTTTTGTATCGAAAATCATCGGGTTGTTCGTCGGAAAATATCTGGTTGTTGCAATCCAATTTTTCAGCCAAAAATACACAGGGTTTCACTCCAAGAGAATTCCAAATTCTTCTATAATAATGAAGCAATTTCAGCAAAGTTCTCAATAGACTTACCTTGCTTTGTGTCAGTGTAATAATATCACGAGAATTGGTGGAATTTATAATTATCCACGTCCAAATGGTGCTGAATTAGGTATTCTATATTTTCGAATGTAGTTAACATATTAAGCACTGTATAGTTGATTGAATTGCTGTGCACTACAAGCATTTTAAGTACATCGAATTTCGCATAAGGAAAAGCAATGTACATTTATTGAAAATTTCGTTAAAATAATTTTTTGTGTGTTTGTAGGGAGTAATTTCTGGAACTATCGGGCCAATTTCAAAAGTAATGGTGGCAAATTTATGGTGACAGTCCTTGTTTCAACATAGGCTATATTTTATGCCGGTGGCACTGCCTCCAAGGGGGTGCAGGAGCAAATCACGTTCTAAATATGCAATATTTGTGTGATTGAAATTCGTGAAAACTTGAAATTTGGCATGGTAGTTACTTATAAGATGTGAATGCTCTCTAAGAACTGTTTGTAAAAAAAATCGAAATTTAAAAGTGTTAAAAATACGCGAAAAGAGTTCTAAGAACTTTCTAAATTACGATTTCTATGGAATTGTTAAAGATAGAAACTTGGAATTTGGCGTGATAGGTACGAATAAGATGTAAATTATCTTTACGGCCAGTTTCTAACATTCCAAATTAAACAAGTTGGAAATTGCTCGTCAAACGTGGCAAATGAGGTGCATTCGTACTATAACTAGTTTTATAATTATTTTTTGCACCCTATATTGTACTGAATGTATACTTTTTTGCACTTCATAAAGCGCATAGTCTGATACATCATTAAAATGCACTTCCAATAATTTTTCCCATTCCCCGTAATGTAACGGAACACTTTTGACTGTCCCTGTAATTAAACTATACATCCGATTTTCCTAAAATTTGAAATAGCTCAACAAAACTTTGCAACAATTATATCTTTAAAATTTCAGACCATTCGGAAGGCTGTAATATCATTAAAATGCACTTGCAATAATTTTTCCCATTCCCCGTAATGTAACGGAACACTTTCGACTGTCCCTGTAATTAAACGATACATCCGATTTTCCTAAAATTTGAAATAGCTCAACAAAACTTTGCAACAATTATATCTTTAAAATTTCAGACCATTCGGAAGGCTGTAATATCATTAAAATGCACTTGCAATAATTTTTCCCATTGGCCGTAATGTAAAGAAAAACTTTTGACTGTCCCTGTAATTAAACTATACATCCGATTTTCCTAAAATTTGAAATGGCTCGACAAAATTTTGCAACAGTTATATCTTTAAAATTTCAGATCATTCGGAAGGCTCTAATATCATTAAAATGCACTTGCAATAATTTTTCCCATTGGCCGTAATGTAAAGAAAAACTTTTGACTGTCCCTGTAATTAAACTATACATCCGATTTTCATAAAATTTGAAATGGCTCGACAAAATTTTGCAGCAATCATATATTTGAAATTTCAGACCATTCGGTTGGGTAGTTTTTGCTCTGTTACATGCGGACAGACGGACGGACGGACGGACAGACGGACGGACAGACGGACGGACAGACGGACGGACTGAACGACGACTATAGGTGCTACGTATTTATATAATTACGAACGCACCTAAAAAGGGTGAAATGAGAAAAAAAGTTCTAAAAATATTTTAAATTACGATTTCTATGAAATTTCAGGAAATACCAAACCGATTTCAAACGTAATGATTGCAAATTGATGGTAACAGTCCCAGATCGAATATTACAAAATATTTTATGTTGGTGCCACTGCCGCCAGGGTAGCAAAAAATGTTCTAAAATTGCGATTTTTGCGATACTGAAGGGGGTAGAAACTATGAATTTGGCATGGTAGTTACTTATGAGATGTAAATGCTCTGTAAGAATAGTTTTTCCGAAAATCGAAATTTAAAAGAGTGAAATGAGCGAAAAACTATCTGAATTTCGATTTCTATGAATTTGTTAAAGATAGAAAGTTAAAATTTGGCATGGTAGATATTTATAAGATGTAAATGCTCTCTAAGAACAGTTTCTAAAATATTCAACATTTAAAAGGCTAAAATGAGCGAAACCATTCTAAAAGCTTTCTAAATTACAATTTTTATGGGATCTCAGGAAATACAAAACTGATTTAAAAAATAATGTTGGCAAATTGGTGGTGACAGTTCATGTTCCCCAACATAAGCTATATTTTATGTTTGGGGTGGTAAACCGTTAGACTTGAAGCTAGGAATATATCATGATGGTTACTTTTAAGATGTAAATGCTTGCTAAGAATGGTTTCTAAAAAATTCAAAACTTCAAATGAAAACTGAAATGAGCGTTAAAGCTTCAAATTACATTCTAAATTATCATTTATTTAAATTTTTCTCATTAAATTAAGTCACATTTTCGCCTAATGTTGTGTAATAATGAAGTATAGTCAAACTTGTAGCTTAGTTAGTAATTTTTGAATTATAGCAGTATAATTTCCTGTAGTAAAAATAGGCCCACAAATACTGCTATTTAGGCATATTTCAATATTACCGCGGATTTTGCTAGTACCTTACTTTTTTGCTGGATAAATGGATTACGTTTGTGTGTAAGATATAGACAGTAATTTTTATTAATTCTAAGAAAATTTTTCACATTTAATGTCTGTCGTTGGAAAATTCTGCTCACAGTCATGCGTTTTCACAGTTTTAAATACAATATTCGCTGTTTACTTGAATCACTTTTTTTGAGTAGAATCAGAGGTAATTCTAAGTAAAAGAAAAAAAAAATCTGAAATTCACAGCAAATTTTCTGAAAAATTACAGCAGAGGGGGGAGGGGGAAATCTCCTCCCGGCACTAACTATGCGTCTTTTCCGCGGCCCTTTGACGAAGTTCTTGTTTTTTCGCGATCTCTTAACAAAATGTGCGTTTTTTCGAAATCCCTTGATGAAATTTGAGGTTTTTTTTAAATCTTTTTACGAAATTTGTGTTTTTTTCGCGATCTTTTGACGAAATTGGTGGTTTTTTCGCACTAAACCGCTCAGTACAGTTAAAATTGGAAGACACATTACGAAATATCATACTCTTACGTCCAAATAGCGCAATCAACTAAAAAAAATGTCGTAGTTAACCCTTGGAATTTTTTTTTCAAAATGGGTCGTTTCTCCGAAAAAGTCCCCTTCCCTCTCATTGCAACGCCCCTCCAGGACGCAATTTTAGAGGTAATGACAAACCAAAAACATGCTCTTAAAGCTGAAACCTTCTTCTAATAGATAGTTTAATTGCTTTTCAAAAATACGAACTTTAACTCTTTCAAATACACCGGCGAACGCAGGTCACTTCGCACCTCACGGTGACGATATTTTTTGTACGCTAAAAGTAAATAAATGTCTGTATTCTAGCACAATCTTTTTAGAGCATCTCAAGAGATGAGATTTACATCACCTAGAAAAATTCTGAAACGTTTAGACGGGTAGACATATTTTTTACAAAATATGTCTACCCGTCGAAAATTTCGACGAAATCGATAATAACCGTGCCAATTTCATCCTGATGGCGCGCAATTTTAGAGGTAACCACAAACCAAATATATGTTCTTAAATCTGGAATCTTCTTCTAATCACTGATGCAATCGGTTTTAATAAATATAAATTTTATCCCTTCAAATATTACACACACAAGTGTACCCCACAAACACAAGTGACTTCGCGCCTCAGGTAGACAATATTTTTTCTATTCTAAAATTAACAAAACGTCCGTATTTTAACACAATCTTTTTTAGAGCATCTGAAGCTGAATAGACCAGATTTGCATCACTTACAAAAATTTTGAAACGCTCGAATGTGTAGAAATATTTTTTATAAAATAAAATATGTGAAAATTTCGACAAAATCAGTAAAAACACGAGGGTTTCTACGGGGCTTCGCTGGCATTCGGTACGCATAGACTCCAAAAATAAAATTACACAAAAAATAAAATACTACACTGTAAAAAAAAATGGTAACGTTTCATGTAAAATCCAGGAACGTTTCGCCCTTTCTCAGGTTTTCAGAATAATTTAGCTCTTTCCTGTGAAATTCTGGTTTTCTTATCTGAAACGTTCCTGAACAAAAGTTGTAAACAGCAAAACGCTGCGGCCGGCATTTATTATTTTTTTGCTATAATCCGTTCCTTGCGCGCGAGTCTCGAAAACGAATTCCTTAAATGAATGTAAAAAAATCAATAGACGACATAATCCTTTACGTCTCTATTGTCAAGACCATTCAGATGAAAATACAATACCTCTGTGACATCGCTAAGAGATTATCTCTCGTACTTGTCTGTTGAATGTTTAACGAGCAGACAGTGTAAAAAAAAAATACACCTATTATTTGGATCTCCATTAACCAGGGGACCATCAAACATGATTCTCACCGATTTTGATTAATTTAAAGTATGTTTTAGAGTTCTTATCTCTAATTATTCTTTTGAAATGATTTCTTCAAATGGGCCTTAGATTTTCAGAAATTAGATGCCGAGGTTTAGCATACGTTTCAAATACCCATTAGTTTGCAGTTCTCAACGTGTCTTTCGTGGTGTGGACGCAGAAAGCTCGCACGCCACCCGTACGGCCCGAGTTCGATGCTACCTCTTGACTTTTTTTTCCTTTTTTAATTAATTTTATATTTTAACACTTTATTACAATTTGATTTAAATTTGATATATATTTGACACTTTGAATTGCTGCAAATTTGAATTTTTTTTTTATTTTCGGAAAAAATATACAATTACGTTTAGGTTTTTTTTTTTCATGAAAATTTATATGTATTTTATCTAACTTGTAAACTAACATAATTACTGACGAAAATCCAAAATATTTTATGTCGAGATTTGTTTTCTAATTATTATTTACATTTATATATTTTTATATTTGAAGCAAAGTTCAGAAACAATGTATCATATATATATTTACTTTATTGAATTTTAACTGAAAATTTATTTTTTCGTGTAAATTTTAAATAATAATTTTGATGCCAATTTCAAAATATTTTTTCATTCTAACAAATAATGATAATAAAGCGAAAATTGCCAACTGGAAATGTAAAAATCGTCTGCGGATCCCGCATGCTGTGAAATGTCAGTAATGTTTTGCTGTCAACAGAAATATTCCTGGTATTTCGCAGGAAACTTACTGGCATTTCTGTAGAAAGTTTTTAACATATACAGTAAAGTTGCAGTCATTTTCAAGAAATGTTTCTTGGAAATAATGGGCAACTCAGCTGCACATTTTTTCCCAGGAACGTTGCGGAATTTTTTTTACAGTGTAAATAGCATATACTTTCAATTCAATATTTTTTCGTGATTTTTTTAATTTAAAAATATAAAATCAACAATATAGAGTTAAAGATATAAAATCATATACATTTGAGGTTTATTTAAGGGTCATGCATCACGGGCCTGGACAACGCCGGGCGGATGAGCTAGTTTCTTATAAAAAAAATCTTTGCCTAATAATTTTTCATTTAGATACATTAGATTTCGGCGATTCTTCGTTTGCTTCTAAATCAAATTTCAAATTAAATTGCCAGTCAACAATGTATTACATGCTATAAAATTGTACGAAATGTTGATTGCGTTGCATTTACAATGCTTTTGTCATTTAACCAAAAATTTATTGTGTTGCATTTTCGATGCTTCTCGTGTTTTAATGAATACATATATTTTTTGTTGTAGGCAGAACCTCCCGATTACGATTTGTCCAGTATCACAACACCAGTAGCTCTATTCTGGTCTTCAAGCGATAGACTGGTAGATCCTGAAGATGTTGCCATTCTCAGAAGACAACTCAAGTCCGTGGTTTTTGACTACCGTGTTCGTTATCCATATAATCATTTTGATTTTGCAATTGCAAAAAATGCTCCAGAGTTCCTCTATAAGCATGTCCTGCAATTGCTTTCTATAGCAAGAAACATTGAATTGTACAGGGTTTAGTAGTATTTATTAAATAAAAACCGTTAAACAAAGTATATTTTATTTGGTTTTTTAATGCTTGAAACATATAATAATAGATAACCCACATTAATCAATGTGCGTACACTTCTTAAAATATCTAAGGAGTACGGCATCGCTATTTCTGATCAAAAATCTTTGCCTAATTTTTTTTTTTTTTTTCAGATATAAACATGAGACGCTCAGTGCACAAAACGATTAACTCCATCAAATGAGAATGTTCAGCATAGATGGTTAAAGTTATCGTAACTATAAAAAAATATTGTATCTATATAATATTTTTTCTCGGGATATTTTGATTGAACTCATAATTCTCTTTTTATCAGTGTCTAAATGTATAGAAAATTTTCAGTGTTCCTTAAAAAGAAAAGAAAAAAAAAAAAAAAAAAAAAAAAAAACTCCAATTAAAATGGAGTTACTCGGATTGTCTTCTGAACCCCTCATATACAAGCTCGTATAAACGAGGACGTGAGTTTCAAAACTCGCCTTATCCAGAAAATCAAAATTTGGGAAATCGCGAAAAACCTCTGATCACTTACATTTCTTACGTTTTCATTGTAAACCAAGATTTTGCAATGGCAGAAATACAGGATAAAATATTTTTTTTGGAGATTATAGTGTTTTTCCGATGCAGGTTTACCAATTGAATAGCAGAACACCAATAGATTGGCAGAGAAAACTCCATTTTTTAAATTTTGGATAATACGAGTTTTGAAATTCACGTCCTCGTATATACACTGTTAAAAATGCCTGTTGTTTAATAGTTATTTTATTGTATTTTAAACAGAATATCTCCATTTCATGTAAAGTATAGATGTTCTCTGTTATTGTAAAAAATTGCTGCAGTAATTTTACTGCAGCAGAGATTCCAGGGAAAGGCACATAAAAAAACGGACTTTGCCTTTAAATAAGCGAGTTATGTCCATAAAACATGAAATTTACGAAATTTACCCGTTTATTTGGAAAAGTGGCATTTCCCGTAAATTTACGGGAGCAATTTACGGTAAAATACATGTAAATTTACAATTTTTGTTACAGTGGCATAGACATAGTTTTCGCCCTTTACCGGAATATTTTGATGTTTCTTCACTTTCTCACACTTCTTTCTTTTCAAAGAAATTCGTAAAACTAGAAAAACTGTAAAAAAATAATTAATAATAATTGCATGCTATTTTTTTTTAATCATTGCATTTATTGTAGAGATTCAGAAAAGGAAGAATAAATTGATGTCGGGAGAACTTTGTTATTGTTAAATAAGACTCTTGTTTTCTAAGGCATAAAAATTCGGTTTGTGTTGAACAGGATTACTTTTTCTAATTTTGTCTCAATGTAACAGAAATACAGTATCTGTAATATGAAATCCATAAGATATCTTTTAAAATGTATTTTTCTGCAATTAATCGTAGAATTTGTTATATTTTCTTTCGATTAAATAATTCGAAAAACTCCACTCGAAAATTATGTAGGTAAAACTAACTGTACGAACTCTGATTAAATAAAAAAGTTCTTCTGGCCTGTGCCGGGAGAAAAAAGTCACTTTCATGTTCTTTGTTTATAAAATTCCATCTAATTTTGCTCAAACACATGAAACTAAAAGGAAAGGAACAGGATTATAGATGATTCCATACCAATTTTCTTCAATACTGAATATGAATAAGAATTTCGCCAAATTAGTCAGCTGAATTCAAGTTGGCTTCCTTTAGAGAGATTCATGTTTGGTCGCCAAATTTCGCGATATTGTGATCCGGGTCATGATCAGTGAAAATATACTAAAATTTAGAGAGAAAAACAACCGTAACTTCAAAAATAGAATTAAATCCTTGACTATCTATTCAGCGCACGATAACTTGGTCGATGACATTCAAGCAGTTCGCGATACAACAAGGCTCTTACAGATGCAATTGGTGCAGAAAATGCATTGTTTAATTTAAAAAAAAAATTGTCGGCTCGGCCTATAGGCACAGGTCGATTTCGAAGTTCAGTATTAACTTCAACAACAAAAACTAAATCAAGATTAGAGATAAACCCAGTTTAACAATTTCATCTGTCCGCTTTTGACGAGTTTTTAATTTAATTTTTCTGTAAGAGTTGGCCTTATCAGAGTTATGTTAATACGATCATTTTTTCTTCAACTCCTATTTTTTTCATCCATTGAGAATATACTTAGTAATATCATCCATTAGTAGAGTTTATCTGATCAAAAAATTGTTGCTACAAAAGTTATAGATAATATTAAGAAGATTTATATAATAAGTTTAAACAGTGTGGTGATTGTTTCATTAAAGAACCACACACTATATTTTAAACTCTGATGTTCTTTACATTGAGACCCGGGCTCGTTTAATAATGCAACTCTATCTACAGCATTTCTGAGGGTTGTTGAAAATTTTCATCATGCCGATGATGCTTTTTTATCACCTTAGTGGCAGATTAACGGAGATGTGATTTTTTTCTTCTACAACCCCACTTCCTTTTTTTCTTTCTTTTTTTAGAGTTGGTCTTATCAAGAACTTGCCAATATAAAAGCGGAAGATAATATTAAGAAGATTTATAATAAATTTAAACGGATTTGATATGGTGTGAATTGACCAAAGTTATGATTTTTTTTTCTTCAGACCGCCACTCACCCCTTTTTTTGCTGTAAGAGTTGGTCTTAACAAAAACTTGTCAATATAAAAGAATGTAGATATTATTAAAAATAATTAAAATAAATTTAAGTGGATTTGATATCTTGTGAACTGACGGTTTATGAATTAGGTTTAAGTTATGAATTTTTTTCTTCTTAAAACCCTATTATTTTGCCCCTTGAGACCATTTCTAATGATATCAAAAATCTGTCATATATAAATTTTTTACCATTTTCCTAGAAGTAATAGTAACTTTAAACTATCATGTATGTACAATATGTATCATTATTAAGAAGTTATGGGCTTTTTTCTGTTTTCACAAAAAAACCTCCCATTTCCACCCCTTTCATCCGATTTCATCCGCTCATTAACAAATTTGACCGATATTTTTTTACCCTTGTTTTTATGTATCAGTTTGGGAGAGATTTGTGCAGAATTATGGAAGTTATCACGTCCATAAAAAAGTGATATAAAGTTTTGAACTGGGGTCGGTTTTGGGTTCTAGGAGTCATGAGCAGCGTGGATCTGCGAAACATTTTCTGAAATTCCAACATAATGAACAATGTAATAGGTAGCGTACTATTTCTTGCGAAATTTATATAAAACTAGATTGAGGTAGATATATACACTGTTAAAAATTTGCAGCATTCTGGCAGGTCATTTGACCGTTTTTTCCGAAAAAGGTTACACAACCGTAATTTTAACACTATTCTGACCATATTATTGGCCATTTTATGGTCAGAATATAGTTAAATTATGGTTATGAAACCGTTTTTTCAAAAAACGGTCGAATGACCTGCCAGAATGCTGCAAAAGTTTTAACAGTGTTGTACTGATTGTTATCTTAATTCACTAATAAATTCCTCTAAAATTGTTTTATTCATGAACAGTACAGTACCCGACACTTTATAAAATCTTCTTCGCACTGAACGATTTGATTTCATAACCTTGATTTATTTCACGTGGTAATAAAGTATCTGAAATTTTGTTTTTTAGAAGTACCGGTATTGATTTTACTTAGCGGTGATTTCACAATGATTTCACATTAATTTGAATCTGTTCCATACATTTGGTTTTAACTAGCGGCTTATTTCACTAAACGGTGATTTTAATAATAGCGGGTACTGTGCAAACAATAAAATAACTCTGACTGTAATTTCAGATATATTTGCTGAAACGAAAAGAAGACATACACTATATGGCCAAAGATGACCGGCCACTTGCGATTTTAGACGTTTTGTTAAATATTTAGAAAACTACACGAGGAATTATCCTGAAACTCATGGTGTGTAAACAGAATAGTACAGGTCATACATTTCCGTGAGGATTTTTTCCCGAAACCCCATAGGGGGCCGTCAACAAATTGAAAAAGAACGAATATATTTTGGATAACCCTGTAAAAACTAATGTAGCAAAAGCGTTCAAACTGTAGATTATGATTAAGTGCCTTATTGTAATAAACTGTGTTAATTTTTATGAGTATAGCATGTATACTCGTAGAGAAATAAAATTTTTTATAAAAAGAGTCCCAAATTTTGCCAAGTTTTTTACTTATAATTTAAAGAGTTCTTAATATTAAAAAAAGTTCTTTTGACAAACAACATTATACACAATACTCTGCAATCCGAATTTAAAAAGAATAATAATTGTATGAAAAATGAGCACGTTTACTAAATAATGATTCACAGCGCATGCCCGAATGTAATTAAAATATAATTTGCATAATGTGTTAGCTAAATGTATAGAGCAACTTTTGTGAAAGTCTCAAAAACATAGTTTGAAAATTCTGAAAATTATCGTTGATAGAATAAGATCGAAATCCGGTATTCCAAAAAGGAAGCAAAAAGGTGAGGGGTTGTATCCAAATACAATAGTATGTGCAATATTGTATATGCTGTATTGGCACTAATCAATGGATATATGGATACAGCCCCTCATCTTTTTGGAAACAACGGATTTTGAGCTTATTCTATCAACGATAATTGTTAGACTTTTCAAACTATGATTTTGAGGTTTTTACAAAAGTTGTTCTATACATTTAGCTAACACATTATACAAATTATATTTTGATTACATTCGGGCATGCGCAGTGAATCATTATTTAGTAAACGTGCTCATTTTTCATACAATTTTTATTGTTTTTTAATTCAGATTGCAGAGTATTGTGTATAATGTTGTTTGTCATATTTTCTGAAAAGATCTTTTTTAATATTAAGAACTCTACAAATTATAAGCAAAAAACTTGGCAAAATTTGGGACTCTTTTTATAAAAAAAATTATTTCTCTAACGAGCATACATGCTATACTCATAAAAATTAACACAGTTTATTAAAATATGGCACTTAATCATAATCTACAGTTAGAACGCTTTTGCTACATTAGTTTTTACAGGGTTATCCAAAAGATATTCGTTTTTTTTTTCAATTTGTTGACGGTCCGCTATGGGGTTGTGGGAAAAAAAACCTCGCGGAAATGTATGACCTGTACTATTTTGTTTACACACCTGGAGTTTCAGGTAATTCCTCATGTAGTTTTCTAGATATTTAACAAAACGTCTAAAATCGTAAGTGGCCGGTCACCTTTCGCCATATAGTTCATTGGTCGACAGAACGTTCTTTATAGACGCATATGGTTTGTTTTGTCATAAGCTCCCGAATAACAGACACATCTATTTAGTGAACATTTATTTCAATCTACAAAATATACATATTTGTATACACCTCTGAAAAGCGGTCATCTCCAAATGGCGTACGATTTCAGCGGTCCCGAGGTGATTGCTATTGAGACATTACACAGTATTTAGATAAATATATTTTCTATATTTTATCTTATCTTACATTATAAGTACGAGAATGGATCAAAAAAGGGTTACAAGGGCAACAAAAGATTATTTATTAACAATAGACAGAAAATGCAAATTGGAATTAAAGGTATACTTGCCGATCACTTTTCCACATAATCACCAAATCTTAGACATTTATCTGAATGCAGGACCAACTTGTTTACCCCGCTTGGTAGAAATCATATATCTGAGCGTTCAACCGGTTCTCAGCAGCTGTTTTTACATCGCTATTTGAAGAAAACCTTGTTCCAAATAAGTGTTTCCTTCAATTTCGTAATCGGAAAATAGTCACTGGGTGCCCAAATCTGACTGTTTTTTCTGTGTGTGGGGGGAGGGCTTCAGACTTCCCATTTGAGCTTTTGCCGCAATTTTTGAGTTTGGTGAGCAATATGGGGTTGGTAACGTCATGCAGGAGAAAGATATCATCACTTAACACGCCAGGACGTTTGCGTTGGATGGCTTCACGTAACCCTATCTAAGTGTCACAAACGAGACCACTTTTCTAAACGTGTTGCTATTTCAGTCTCTCTGACGCGTCTACAAACTTGCATTACCTACCCGTGCAACCACTGAAAGATAATTAGTACCATCTGTCTCCAATCTAGGAGTTAATATCCGCTCAACAATAATCACTTTTCAAACGATGCGACTTGTAGTCTTTTCTTTTTAAATCCATCCTCGTAATAAGTAGTACAATGTCGAAACTGATTTTACATATCAGATTTGCAAAAGTTGCATAGCAAATTTAACATCCCCTAAATCTGGGAGCGCTATGTCCAAAAAAAATTAATGTAAAAAAAACTCGTATTGCCTAAAATAATAGGTCACAAATGGCTGCAAGTCACACGTTTCGAGTTTCTGATATTCAAACGTGAAAGGTGTCTGGATTAATAAGATATTTATATTTTTAAAAGATTTCTGTTTCCTACATATAAGTATCTCAATTTCTGACATAAACATTAGAATAGTTTATGTATTTTCTTACTTTGTTTTAATGAGATTTTACAAAAGTTCAAACATAATACGCCAGTATCTTATAGATTAAACTGTTTTTTTGAAAAATTAACTGATAATTACTAATAATTAGTGAGGTTACATAGCAAATTTGAATATTTCGTAACTGTTATCATTGAATAGTGAATCTCTGTAAAACCATTCTTCGGGATCAGTTATTATTTCCATATCAATGTCATATTAATTTAAGCGATGTACTAATGAGCAATTTCCAAGCAAATTTCCAAGGTTAGCTTTGCATAACTTCCTGTAATAAAAAACATCTGTTTCAATAGCAACAATACATCGAAATACAGAATCTGTCGTATTTATTTCATTGGACATTTTAATTGCGACGTTTTTCAAAGCAAGCTGTAAACGAAACTTCTGTTTAAACACTAATCCTGTGTTTTGGGTCAAATTTTCCCCTGTTTTAGCTACGGTCCATTTAAACAGATGGTTATTTTCGAAATTCAAAGTTTGAACTCTAACCACGTATTTACGCACTATCTTCATCAGAAGACATAAAGAGGAGTCATTAAATGATACACCTACAAAATGCAATGAAAATTCTGACTTTATATTGGAAAGCTGCGCAATAAAACATACTGCATAAATACTTCTTTTCAACTGGTGTTTTACCAATAGAGTAACATCACTCGCTTTTAAAACATGAAGCAGTTCATTCTTCACATTGCCGTAGTCTTGGTGTTTTATATTTATGGCATAACAGTTTCTGAAACACTTTTGGAGCGCGAAAGTAATGCCCTGGAAACGCCTTTGGACAGCCAGATTGATGATTCAGGAACGGTTTTGGGCAAACACTCTCATGATCCAGATGCGAACAGAAATGTGGTAAGGAAAGATATATTTCTCAAGCACACTGGTGATCTATATATACTAAGCATAAATATTCTAACTATGAAGCAGTTAATAATTCTATTCTTTATTACCGTTATTACGAAAGCTTGAAAAGTATTGAGTTACTTAATTTACCTCCTGTTGAAGCAAGACCATTATTGCATTCTATTTTAACCCTTAACTGATGTTACCAGTCTCTCAGACCGCGGCTTTTTTCAATTTTTATAGTTTAACTTGTAATTTTCAGTTTAACTACAAACACTACTGATATTTTGTTCCGTTTAGAACTTTAGTACTATCACCAGATACATTTCAATAGACGAATTTCAATTATAACAGTCCTGTACAAAAAGTTTAGAACAAAAGCACCATCCTATGAGTTAAATGTGCCTTTTATTCATCTTTCGATGGAACTGTCTCACAGACCGCTTCACACTAGTTATGTGACAATTTCTGTGACATCAATTAAAGGTTAACTTTTTTTGCTTGTTTATGCAATTTCTAGTTTTTCGTAAAAATATAAATTCTAATAATTTGATATGCGTGCGTGCGTGCAGAAACAATCAGTATTTCCGAGATACAGACATTTCCCGACATCCGATGAGTTCAGTGACTGCAAATCTATCATAATTCGAAACTGTCTTAAGACACAAAATAAGTAAAATATATGTTTCATGCTAAACTGTAAAAAAAGACCAATGTTTCCTTCATCTATGAATATATATTATATCCACGAAAGAAAATATACAGTAACTTCTTGCGCGTTACTCATCATAGAGGTCTGCAAGTGCCGAAATTTCCAGGTCCGGTCCAACTCACAGAAAAAAAAAATTCGGCCAGGCCCGATACCAAAATTAAAAGTTCGGCCCGAGCCCGGTCCGTAAGAAAAAAACATTGGCCGGGACCGGCCTGGTAAAAAATTTAAAAGTCCGGCCCGAGCACGGCCCGGCTCGAAAAAAAGTTACAATATCGGCCCGAGCCCGGCTCGACTCGAGTGAATTTCTACAAAACATTGATTTTTACGTCGATTTGGTTAAAAATTTATCTCGTACGAGGAGTTCTGACCAAAAATATTTATCATTACTTTTTACCCGACTGAAAAGAAGGGTTATGTGTTTCACGCGTATCTGTGTATGTGGATTTCTTTATACCCTCGAAACATCCCAACGGCTGGATGGATTTTAACGAATGAGGTCTTTATAAATTCGTCTTAACGGCCCGATGGTTATAGGCTAGGTTTTGTTTTTATAAATTCAAAATGGCGGTAGAGACAAAAAGAAAAATTTGCGCACCCTATTGATTGGCATATCATTGGATAGGTCTTTCAAAATGAAGACGATGTTTCATTGGCTATTTTACAGTCAGAAGCTCCGTTAAAATATTATACAACCTGGAAGTTGTGTAGGTAGGATCTCTAGCTTTACTGCAACTCTAACCATCATAGACATTTATAGACCTCATCAAAACAGTGTTTATAGATAGGAAACAACAATTAAACACAACTTAAAAGTCATCAATACAAGTAAATAAAAAAAAAAATAGGTAAGTACTATGAACAAGTAATAAAAAAAAATATTTTAAGTCAATTCCTACTTAGGTCAATAGGAGAATTTTTTTCCCTCCCATTCTTCTTTCCTCTTGAGTGGCGCTTAAAATGCCTTGATCAAGAAGAGGGCTCTCTCTGTCTTAAAATACCTTGATCAAGAAGAGGGCTCTCTCGATTATTAAAAATTAATTAATTAAATTTAATTAATGAATTAATATTTAAAAAAACTGGATTAACATCAAGTGTCATCCACAAGTTTAAAAAAATGTATTTGAGCTTGATTGGATGAATAATAAGCATTTTATTAACGATTGAAATATTGAACAAGATATACAGGGTGCAATATGTTATCTATCGCCGACCTTTAATTTCTCAACCGTTGCTCGTAGACATATAGTTCCAATTACAAAAACGTTTCAAATGAGGTAAATATTCATGCTGTGGCATTATTTAAAGTCAAAAATCAATTTTATAAAAATTACGAAAACTAACTTTTTATACGGTCCCCCAGTCCCTATAGTTATATTTAGTAAAAGTTTACTCATATCATAACAGATATAACACAAAAAGTTTGACATCTGTACTACAAAATTTGACCCAGTTATTAAATTTCAAAGTTTGAGATTTTTGCACAGGATTTTGTCTTTCATTGAGGGATCAGTTAAAAGATGAATTAAAGTAATTCGAGATGAAAATCAGGGTGCAATGTCTTTTATACGGCGAAGCCACTTTATGGGTATCGTCGTTACTTTTGAATGTTGTTCGACCTATAAAAGTTAGCTCAAATTTTTAGATAAAATAACCCTATTTGGTTATTCCCCAATTTGATGATACCGACTAAAGGTGGTTTCGCAGTAGAAAGTACATTGCACTCTGATTTTGATCTCGAATTACTTTAATTCATCTTTTAACTGATCCCTTAATGAAAGACAAAATCATGTGCAAAAATCTCAAATTTTGAAATTTAATAACTGGGTCAATTTTTGTAGTACAGATGTCAAACTTTTTGTGTTATATCTGTTATGATATGAGTAAACTTTTACTAAATATAACTATAGAGACTGGGGGACCGTATAAAAAGTTAGTTTTCGTAATTTTTATAAAATTGATTTTTTACTTTAAATAATGCCACAAGATGAATATTTAGCTCATTTGAAACGTTTTTGTAATTGGAACTATATGTCTACGACCAACGGTTGAGAAATTAAAGGTCGGCGATAGATAACATATTGCACCCTGTAGTATATAGCAAGAGTGTGAGCTAATAGTAAGAATTGAAAAAAAAAATTGTTTCACATTGATGAGAAATAATTAGTTACACTGTTAAAAATTTGCAGCATTCTGTCCAGTCATTTGACTGTTTTTTCCAAAAACGGTTACACAATCGTAATGTAACACTATTCTGACCATATTATTGGCCATTTTATGGTCAAAATATAGTTAAATTACGGTTATGAAACCGTTTTTTCAAAAAACGGTTGTATGACTGGACAGATTGCTGCAAATTTTTAACTGTGTAGTTCGCTTTTTACGCATTCGGGTTTTTCGATTTTTTAAATTTAATTGTTTATTTTTCAATGTTTTTATAATCTTCATTTTTATAGTGCTGCAGGCTGCGATATTTATTTTTTTAATGAATCTCTCTTGTATAATTCACACTGTTAAAAATTTTGCAGCACACTGTTAAAAATTTTGCAGCATTCTGGCAGGTCATTCGACCGTTTTTTTGAAAAAACGGTTTCATAACCATAATTTAACCATATTCTGACCATAAAATGGCCAATAATATGGTCAGAATAGTGTTAAAATTACGGTTGTGTAACCGTTTTCGGAAAAAACGGTCAAATGACCTGTTAGAATGCTGCAAATTTTTAACAGTGCAGTTATCATTAAATAACATTAATTCAATGTCATGTTTCAGTTGTCATTAATATTGTTAATCCATATTCCCTGTATTGAAGTGTTAAAAATCTGAAAAATGATATACAATAAAATCTTTCAAGACGGAATTGCACAGAAAAGAAAAAAATGCGTTATAGATAAGTTCCCTTCATAGAAAATCTAAGTGTATTATATGATATATTATTTTCTTACATATTAGTATAGTCATTTTGCATGGATTAACACGTTTTTTAGTTTAAAACAGGAATACATCATTGGCAGGTTCTTTTCCACATGTTTTACTATATTTTAATTTAGCTATATTTTAATAAGCGTAGAAATCTACTAATCTTTAAAAATGAATAAATTTTAATGTTTAATTGTAGAATAATAGCGATTTAAAAATGCATGCATTTTTTGTAAAAGTTTGAGGGCTAGGCCTAATTTAACTAGCCTTTGAACGGATTTTCATACGGGCTCGGTCAAAACTAGGACTGAAAATTTTGGGCCGTGAAGACTATGAATGAAATCAGTTCCGCTCTGTACAGAAAAAATAAGTTAAGCCCGTACTGGCCCGGCCCGTAAAGAGTAGTCACTAGGATCAGCCGAGTCTTCAGAAAAAAGTATGGCCCGCGGCCGGTCCTACCCGAGTGTCGTGAAGGAAAATAGGCCCGCGGGCCGGGTCTCTTCGTGCCAAGATCTCTTCGAGCCTCTGGCTTCGGGCCAGATCTCTAACTCATCTTTAACTCTGCAGATCTCTAACTCATCATACCAAAAAGCGTTCTTTAACATTAGAAATCGTAGAAACTAACATATTTTCGAATTTACAAAATATCGTTGTGCGTAAAATCGTTCTTAAAGATTTTAGCTTTTTTATTACAATTCGCACAAAGTTTTATTGATGCTTATCTAATCCATATTTTATCACAATTACTTGTAGGCTTTGCCCGCTACGCTGGCCGGTTTCTTCTAACGAATATAGAATTAAACGAAATATATCGATGCATTTGATATTGCGTTTGAAAACAATATTGATCTTTAATGATACGAACGACATTGTGCTGTTATATTTTTTATAGTTTAAAAAAGTAATGTCAGACAAACTGCAGGTTGTTGGAGAATAACTCGTTTAGTTAATCATTTACAGTAGTTTTTCGAAAGAACGATAAAAGATGTACAACGTACTAAAACAATCCTTGAAAAATTATGTAACAGCGCATGTTCCATCAAAATCCGGCCAGTAGAACTTTTTAAAAAGGCTTATTTTTCAAAATCGTGTTAATAGTATTACACTGGACAACAGTGGTTTTGTCCTAGAACTAAAATTAGTTGATTCTAGATCAGGTTTTGGCGCTGATTCCGAATACGCTTTACGTTTATCTCTAGGTGGTCCAGGTTTTGAGAAATTTGTATATTTATCCTTTATCTGATGTCACAGAAATTGTCACATAACTAGTGTGAAGCGGTCTGTGAAATCGCTCCATCGAAAGATGAATAAAAGACGCGATTAACTCATAGGATGGTGTTTTTGTACTAAACGTTTTGTACAGGACTGTTATCAGGTCCTGACTATCGCACGGGCACCCGGGGCCCATGCCCTGGGCACGAAATTTCTGAAGGGCACGAACTTTTTCATAATTTCATCTAAATTTCTATTAAAAAATAAAATAATTGTGAAAAATGTGATATTTTAGATATTAATAACATGAAATGACAAAAATATATCTCAATATATGGTTAAAAACCCATTTCCATAAATAATAGAATAAATATTTTATTTTTATTTCTGGAACAGTTTTTCAATTTTCCGGAAAGCTTAATATTTTGAGTTGAAACTTTCTCAAATAAGTGTATAACATGTAAAAAGAAATTAGCATCAGTTAATCAACCAATCTAAGGGGGCACGAAAAATTGAAAGTGCCCCGGGCACAAAAACTTACTAGTCGGGCCCTGACTGTTATAATTGAAATTCACCTATTCAATAGTCTCTGGTGATAGTATTTACGTTCCAAACGGAACAAAATTTCGGTAGTGTTTGTGGTTAAACTGAAAATTTCAAGTTAAACTATAAAAATTGAAAAACGTCGCGGTCTGAGAGACCGGTAACATCAGTTAAAGGTTCAATTTATGCAAATTTAAACTTTTTTGTGCTATTTTATGCAAATTTTAGATACAATATACGTCACATCTAATTACGTTTTCTAGATAATGACTACTTGACAATTTGCTTCAGATAAATGTCACGATTTGAATATTCTTAACTTGTATTTATCAGTTATTAAGGCTAATTTGCATATTTTTCAATGGTGTAATGTTTACATAACTATCAAATTTAAAATAGTTCCCACAGAATTGACGTAATGTTTTTCTAGATTGGATTTTTATGCTGATTTCAAATCTGTAGTCTGTTTTCTTATGTCATGTCTAGTTTTTGAGTAAGATGAATTTCTACTTTTGCACGGCATTAACACAGGTTTGATATAAGATGCTTTTCAGGGGTGTGTAATTCAGTGACAAGAAGGTGAACAGGGTCAGATTCATATCAAAGACATAAACAAAAATTTATATCCTTCTATATATAAAAAAAAGTTTTGATTTGGAAATGGACCAATGAAAATCTGCGTAGATATTCCGGGTAGAACTCATCCAATTTAAATGTTTAAGCCAAGGCCTCCTTATCGAAATAACAGGCCTCCCAATCGCTAAGTTTCCTTTGTCCGCTGTACACGTGGTTAGAAACCACATGGTTTCCCGTGACTAGCGCCATCTAACGTGAGAAACAGAAATATTTTTTAATTTGTTTCCCATTTGTCTTTTACCATTTTCTTTACGATGTGCTTTGTAGTTTACAAATGATAGTTGTTATTCTTAAAATTTTCATATGTTCTAGACATTTTATTTAAAAAATGAACTTATTTTACTGTTAAACAAAAAATGTTTACTGCTGTATTCCGTTATGTAAATAAATGATGATAATAATAATAATAATAATAATAATCAGGAAAGAAAATTATTTTACCATGAATTTCTCAGTGATATTATAGTTATTGAAATAAATAGATAGCATCTAGATCCGGAAAATGTAAAATATTTCATTTTCTCTTTTATATTTTCAAATATGTGATTTATTTTATTTCTGCTATTTCTTTTCTTTTCACAATTAATTTCACCTTACAGTATTAATTTAACATCGCTCCTTCAATTTGTTTCAATGCACAGTCTCATTTATTTATTTATTGGCCTATCATTTGTTTTATTTTTGAAGGTATGGGGGATCATTTCTGTTTAACATACTTTAGATGAAAGCTTCACTGTTTTTTCATATAAAGTTTGTATTAATCTATGGAAAGTTTCATAATTGGCTCCACAGCCAATTGGCATATCTTGGCGGGCATAGTTTGGTGCGTAATTAATTTCCTTGTTTTAACTCACATATGTTATGTAAGTTTTACTAAAATGTATCAAAGTATTTTAGGAAAGTTAAAACACGCATAGATACACACACACACACACACACACAAAAAAAAAAAAAAAAAAAAAAAAAAAAAAAAAAAAAACAGATTGAAGTCATAAACACTTAAAAAATTGGAAAAATAAAGTTTAATAATCACTTAAATTTATACATGTCCCTCAACTTTCCGCAAATACCGTATTCTTGTCATGCTACGATTTTGGTGTTTGTAAATCTTAATTTGAGTATTCTTCCTTAATCAGACCTAGAGCCAATTGGCGTAAGTGTAGTTTGGCGCAAAATTAATTTTATTTTTAAACCGTATACTTGATACCACATTATTCCAGCATCGCGTTTTTGCAGTCAACTCTGACTGTGGAACAGATTACAGAACATTAGCTAATACTACATTATATAATAATAAATCGGTATTTTTCAAGTATAGGGGCCTTGGCGAGAGAAGAAAATTTGGCAACGTAATTTCTGGAAGCATATTCACTGTTTCACATAAAGAAGCAATATTTTCCAATATTTGTACAATTTATTTAATATAAAAAAGGCATTTATCTATTTTATATACAAATATAAACAAATCGTACATAAAAAACAATAATAATATCTAGAAACTAAATTTATATATGTAAATTCGGCACAGATGTCATATTGGCGCGATTTTTTTCTGGCGTAAATGTCATATACGCACCGGATACTTAAATGGCACCAAAGTGTCGTTATTTTGCTTGATATGGTTATCCGGATATAGATGATGTGGTAACGAGGTTTTCGCAAAATTGGCGTCGGAAAAAAATCGCGCCAATATGGGGCGTATATGACATCTGTGCCGTAAATTCTTATAAAACAAGCTGACAGTTCATAAGTTTTGTTTTCATAACTGTTTATATCAATCCGCAACAAATCGTTCTTTCCGAAGCCCAAATTGTGCAAAGATTTAAAAAAAAAAAAATAATCCGCAAAGTCCTATATACTGAAAATGGTACTTGTTAGTTATCTCGTCAACCAAATTACTGTCGCCAAATTGCAAGATTAAATGCCAATAATGGTTTGCCATAAATTAATTAATTTTAAGATTAAATGCCAATAATGGCCAATAAAACCAATATTTCGACGTTTTATTTGTATTTTTATTAATGTTATACTAATTTATTTGTTTTTTCGTTATTTAAAATAAAAAATTGTGTCAATTTGTAGAACTTGGCGAGTAGTTTGGCGATTTATATAATTTGGCGAAATTGGTCGACGGGATAAGTAAGAAGTACCCTGAAAAAATATCAATAAATCTTATATTTAAATCTTCATTTTTGATATGTTTCATTTTTTAAAGCCAGAACATAATTGTGCGAAATATTTTTTTTCGCCTTTATTTTACTGGAATTCGAAAAATATTTTATACAATTTTGCCAATAACACAACATTTTCAATTTTTTACTATGCATTTGTTTATGGAGTATTACCAGGAGTATACACCAGGTGGCGTAACTTACGGGACAAAGTCAGCTAATAAGTTGGCAATTATCGGGGACATTTTCACCCATAGACTTTCTCCGGATTGTCAAGTCTGTTTTATGATAAGGGAGTCTTGGCTTAAGCATGGCCATAGCCTACTATCTATATTATAAAGGACAAACATATCTGTGCGTAACGCATACGTCATTTTGCGAATGGCAACACTTTGAAATTTGAAATAAAATTTTGGTTTTGCATTTTCTCTACTGCAAATTTTTAAACTTCTATGCATCACACATTTTAACTTTTTACACCGTCGTATAAGGAAAAAAATTCTCTTTTAAATACTATTTGTTTGAAAGCTGTATCTCAATTTGTTTTTGAGATATTAATCTTTTTGTAGTTTTTAATACAAATTTTGTAATTGTGGCAACTGAAGTACTCCATTTATATTGAAAGTAAAGGGAAAATATTCATGGTTTATTATTTTTATTCATTATATCCTTATTGATGCCATTTTCACATTACAAATAAAAGTAACTTTTTTATAATTTTTGAACAGAAAATGATGTCAGACATTAAATAAAACACGCATTCTTCTTCATAAATCAGCTACATTTTAATATTTTTACATTACGCTGATAAATGAGTTTGAGGCGCTCGGCAGAATGATTCATTGAGTAAAAATGATATATTTAAAACAAAACGATCATTTTTTCTTTTATAAAACTAAATATTTGACCAATACTATAAATGGCGAATACTATGACAGCTAAAGTCAAATTTCTGAATTATTTTTTTTTCGCGGGTACTAAGATTAGAACTTAAGGTTTGTGCGTATGTTCACATGAAAAGTTGTATCGCACAAACGTAACTTTAACTTTGGAAATGCATTCATTAATAATCTATTCGTTTGCGCGTTAAAATACTTTCAAATTGTGAATTGGAGTGGTGCGTATGTAAATTACGAGAATGTGAAAATAACATACAGTTTAGATTTTATGGGGGAAAATTTTATGATGTGACAAAGCGAAATCCTTTTTACTGATTTTTCATCCCGTAAAAACAAACATAAGAGCTCCATCGATAACTTCATCATAATTACTCATCTTGATTACGTAATCTAATACAGTTTAATTTTTCAATAATTTAAGCAGTTGAAGTTTGTAGAAATAATAGTTTGGTAATTTTGGGTTTAAAATATTATTTGTTTTTGTAACATCCTGTTAACTCAGATGTTATAAATAATAAGATAGTTACAAAATACTAAACTGACCATAACGAAACCATTAATTTATTGGAACACACAAGTTAAAGTTGAAGTACATAAAACTGTTACGTGAAAGTATAAATATACAAACTGTTCACGTGACATCTTCCCTTACAATAAAAAAAATAAGAATAAGAGTTCTTTTATAAGTTCAAACGTTCTGGAGGGCGTATAACTCTTCCGGAGCGGGTAACCACTGTTTTAGATTTGGGCGGAGTAAAAACTGGAGCAGAAAGACGAGAAACATCGAGAGGGTCAAGTGATGTACTATTATCATTCTCCGATCGAACAAAACCTGAAGGGTTAACAGCAATCTGGCGGTCTGGTAAAATTTCAGCCTTTGTTGGACGTAGATGTGCGCTGTTTCGACGGAGAATCTTGCCTGTAGGAGTGGTAACAAAGTATGAACGGGGAGTATTAGCAACATCTGACACAGTAGCAGGAATAAAAGTACGATGATCAGTTTGGAGCTTAACAGATTGACCTTTAGTCAGTAATGGAGATTCATTTCGTGAGTCAGTGGTCGAAGCTGCACGTTGCTTTTCTCTACTTAATTGAAGAGGAACGGTAGATGACATTCGAGGCAAACGTAAAGAGGGATGTATAGGTACTAAACTTCGAGTAGGTCTTCCAAAGAGACGTTGAGCTGGAGAAGGCAAATTTTCACGAGGTGTATTTCTCCAATTTAGAAGTGCCAATCTGACATCTGTATGATCTATAGAGCATCTTCTTAAAATCAATTTTGCTATTTGAACATAGCGTTCTGCTAGGCCATTAGATTTAGGATAACGCGGGCTAGACGGAATGTGCTGTATTTTCCAATCTTTAGTAAATTTGTGAAATGCATCTGATGAGTATTGTGGACCGTTATCAGATTCCAAAATGTCTGGTATTCCATGAGTTGCGAACGTATCTTTCAAATATTCTATTACCGAATGTGATGAAGGATGCACTAGTTTTTTAAAATCGAAATATCCCGAGTAACTGTCAACAATAAGACAATATTGATTTCCGTAAAATTCAAACATATCAGAAGCCACTCGTTGCCACGGGAATTGAGGAACAGGTTTCATTTGTAATGGCTCTGTATTCGGTGAACGAGCTGTTTGTTGACAAACAGGACATTTTTGTATAAAGAACTCAATATCACGGGTCATTCCATGCCAAAAGATAATTTCTCGAGCACGATGCAAAGACAAATTAATTCCTAGATGACCTTGGTGAATTAAATTCAAATACTTTGACTTTAATGCAGATGGAACTATTAAACGTTCTGATTTGAATAACAAATTCTCATAAACTGCCAATTCTTCTCTAAAGTTCCAGTATTTACGAAGTTGTGGAGAAACTGAGCTAATACTAGGTGGCCAACCATCAAGAATTAAACGTTTTAACTCTTGCAATTCAGAATCTTCGTTAACCGCATTTAACAGTTCTGAAAAAGTCAATAATGGGAGAGGAACATCGCATAAAACTTCAAAAGTTTCTATCTCTTCATCTTCTACAAGATCAATAATGCAATCACGACTTAATGCATCTGGAATAGGTATATCTTTACCTTTTTTGTATACTATCTTGGGCGAGTATTGAAGAACGTCAAAAAGTATTCTTTGAAGACGTGCAGGAGCTGCCTGTAAGGATTTCTTTGCAATAGCCTCTAAAGGTTTATGATCAGTTTCAATTGTAACTGGTTTTCCATAAATATAATCGTGGAACTTTTTACACCCAAAACGAATAGCAAAGCATTCCTTTTCGATTTGAGGATATCTTCGTTGTGAATCTGTTAATGCTTTAGTCGCATACGCAATTGGTCTACCATTTTGAAGAAGAACTGCACCAACAGCGTGTGAGCTGGCATCAACTGAAACTATCGTATGTTTATTAACATCAAAGTAGGCCAACTTTGGCGTATTTTTAAGAGCCTCTTTCAGTTTAAAGAAAGAATTTTCTTGATCTTCGGACCATTCCCACAATACATTTTTGTGCAATAGTCTACGTATAGGTTCTGTAATTTGAGAGAAATTAGGTATAAATTTCGACACATAGTTCACCATTCCGAGAAATCTTTGCAATTCAGCTAAGCAAGTTGGTGTTTTCAGTTGTTCAATAGCTTTCACTTTTGCAGGATCAATCTCGATTCCATTTGATGTAAACAGGTGACCCAAGAATTTGATTTTTGTTTTTTCAAATTCACACTTTTCTTTATTTAGACGAAGTCCGGCATCAAAAAGACGTCTAATTACTTTCACAGTTAATTTTCGTAGTTCTTGTTTTGTGTCTGCCCATAATAATATGTCATCCATAGAACATTCAGTATTTTCAAATTCACTTAAGAGCGAATGCATTACTTGCTGAAATATTTCTGGTGCTGATGCAAGCCCAAATGGTATTCTTAGGAACGAATACCTTCCCCAAGGTGTATTAACTGTTAAATAATCTGATGTTCGTCGAGACACAGGAAGCTGCCAAAATCCTTTTTTAGCATCTAATATTGTAAAATACTTTGCTGAACCAATGCGAGCTGCTATCTCTTCAACTGTTTTGAGAGGAAAATGACGCCGTTTTATAACTTTATTAATATCAGTTGGATCTAAACACAAACGTATTCTATCAGCTTTTTTTACAATTACTAATGGGCTGACAGCAGGAGTAGGATGTGTTACCAGTTTTAAAATTTTCATTTTAACCATAAGATCAATTTCTTTTTTGACAGTATCACGAATTGCATACGGAATTCGTCGAGGTGGATGTATTTTCAAATCTGCACCATCCTCAATTTCAATATCGTATTCGAAATCTTTCAAACAACCTATACCTTGAAAAACTGCATCTGGTATTTCAGTTCCTATTTCATTAACCTGTACAGACTCAAGAGTACGTTGGACTAAGCCAAGTTTTTCACATGTAGAACATCCCAATATACAATTAAAATTTCCATTAACTACTAAAAATCTCAGAATAACTGGCGTATTTTGAACAATACACTTAATATCGGTTTCGCCAATTACCGGTGTAAACTCATTATTAAAAGATTTTAAGCGTTTTACTTTAGTCTCACGTATAAGTGCTTTAAGCTTTTTAGCTAAACGTTCTGTTATAATATTGGCTTCAGAGCCGGTATCTAATTTAAATTTCACAGATACTCTATTTTGAAAAGTAACAGTTGTTAACCAAGCATTATTCTGCGAGCTCAAAAGTTCTCCGACATGCAATGTATTGCTAAAATAATTATTAATCTCATCATCACTATCATTAGAAACTTCTGTAAGTTCCTGTATGGCTCGATTCTTTGATCGGTATTTCTTTTTAAATTTACATTGGCGAGCATAATGCCCTTTTAAAGCGCAAAGATTGCAAGTAACATTAAAGGCTGGACAATTACGATAATCATGCGTTAAACCACATCGCCAACATATCTTATTTTCTTTATTGAGCTTTGGCTTATTTTTATGTGAATAAACCATATCAGATTTAGTATCGGATTTCAGTTTAGATTTCCGAATCATCATAATATCTTTTTCTGTATTATCAACAACTGAATGCATTTCTTTTAATTGAAAAGTAGCTTGTTCGCTAGCTCTACATATATCAATAGCTTTATTGACCGTTAAGTCTTTTTCAGCCAATAGTAATTCACGTACTTTATCAGAATTAATACCACGAACTAGTTGATCACGTAATAAACTATCTTGCAAATCGCCAAAAGCGCAATCTTTAATTTTTGTACGCAACTTAGTAATATAAGAATCAAAAGTTTCTTGCTTACCTTGAATGCATGTAAAAAATACATATCGAGTGTAGGTCTGATTAATCTGAGGTGAAAAATATTCATCAAATTTCTGCTTGATTACATCGACATTCTGCTGCTCTTGATCCGTCAAATTAAAGGTATTAAATATAACTATTGCAGCAGATCCTATAGCTGACATAAAAGTAGCAGCCTGAACTTCAGCTGGTTTAGTATTTAACTGCGTAGCAATTGAATAAAATTCAAATCCCTGTTTCCAAACCTTCCATTTAATGGCCATATTATCTTCAGTGACTTCCAATTCTGCCGGAAGGCGAGCGTTTGTAGCTTCTCTCTGCATTTTAATAACGTCAGTAACAACAAAATTTAATTTAATTTAATTTCAACACTTCTGACGCCATGTAACATCCTGTTAACTCAGATGTTATAAATAATAAGATAGTTACAAAATACTAAACTGACCATAACGAAACCATTAATTTATTGGAACACACAAGTTAAAGTTGAAGTACATAAAACTGTTACGTGAAAGTATAAATATACAAACTGTTCACGTGACAGTTTTAAGAGTTAGACAACCAATGTAAGATGATTTTTTTGTTGTAATTATTTTTGTAGGTTTATTATAATTTCGATCTGACAGTTCCTTTCAAACATTTTAGTACGTCGAATTTCGACGGGTTGCAACTCGTGATATATAACGGCCCGCGCATTTCGCCGAAAAAGTGAAGTCTGATCCAACTTCAAACCCTGAACCAAAACTTCACAACGTGCTCTTTGTTTACATTTATACCCTGCCCAGATAGAAGCTTGTTTCTCATCGTAGAGGTTTCAGAATCATTGATCGTATTTTCATGTAATAAATTAAATATTTATATTCTTCAATTTCCTTCGATTTAAAAGGCTATTTTACACAAATTTTAATGTTACACATACTTTTAAGATTAGCTAAATTATTTTTTGTTTACCTTGATCGTTTGATTCATTCATGAAAAATGCCGGTTCTGTAATTCTTCTTTGAATGTCCCGTATTTATATAAAAATAGCTTGGTTTCATATACACGTTTTAAAATTAAAATTTGATTTTTATCAAGCTACAGTTCTCATAACTAACTTGAAGCAGCTATTTTTGATTAATTTACTGTTACCGGTAAAATATTTGTTTTTAATATCGCCCGAACCAAGAAGAAGAAGAAAAAAAAGCCGATCTTCCTTAAACATTAAATATTCTTATTTTTAATCAGAGAAAGAAATGGTGATCACGGATTTAAATATCGTTGCAATATTCTATGTTATCCAAGCAATTTTGATTAAATCATGTAAGGGTATTTGTTACTTAATAAATTACATTTATTAATTATTACAAGGAATTTTATGAGTATTTTAATATATTAAAAAAAAAATTCTATCAGTTTTATTGTTTCAGCAGTGAAAATAGTAAATAAATGGTACTTAGTTATCCCGTCGACCAAAAATCTATCGCCAAACTATAAGATTAAATGCCAATAATGCTTGATCGTAAATGTCCCATTCACTTGACTGTAAGCAAGTTACACGTGTTTATGTCCTTAAGTGATTTTTATTTCGACGTTTTATTTGTATATTTATTAATGTTATACTAATTTATTTGTTCTTTCGTTATTTAAAATAAAAATTATGTCAATTTGTATAATTTGGCGAGTGTTTTAGCGATTTATATAATTTGGCGAAAATGGTCGACGGGATAACTAAGTGGTACCAAATAAATTTAGGACACTAATGTTTTAGACTAAGCATGTGTTTTTTTATTTATATATTTTTATGTGTGTTGGTTTAACAGTTTTAAAGAGAAACACATTATATTAGTCACTTAAATAAATAGAACTTTACATTTACATTGATATGGACAGTTTATAATAACCCTTAACAGCTGTATTCGAATTAGCTGTCATTTCTAAGCTTGATTGGAATGTCAGCAGAATTGTGAACGTAACCATGGCGACATGACGTAATTTTGGTGTTTGTTTACATATCTACCCTTCCCAGGTTGTTTCAGTTACGGTCAGAGTCAAATTTCAATTTTGGGCAGGGTATCAGAGTCCTCTGGCGAGCGACTACATACATTAAACGCAAATCAGTCTGCCTGTAGTAGTATCTAAGTATGCCTTGAGCATGGCCTTTCTTCGTTAATATAAAAAAAACTGTCGTATACAAAAATATGGAAATCGGTGGTATTATAAAGAAATATTTGATAAACACGCTGATGCAGACAGTTTTCAAATCGAAGAATTACTTTCAGAGATATTTAATGCTAAAGTTGGACAAAATCGTTCCATTAAAAAAGTTTTATTGGAGCAAAAACTGTACATGACAATTTAATCATTTTTAGATCATTTTATAGGTTATAAGATCCCGGTGTGCAGATTGCATTTATTTTTTTTTACTAATTTTTGAGGTTTTATTTCTATTTTAAATTCAAATTTTCAGTATTTCGAGAGATATTTTTTACAAATTTAAAAAATGTTATTAATTTAAACTGTTGCCAACTTTACAAACAGCGCAAACAATAATGTTTACTTAGAATTAAAAATTTATTTACACGGGACTATTGTACACAGAAAATTTTTTTAAAATTAGAATTAAATGATTACATGTTAAAAGCAGGAAAATTGCATCATAAGAACCATATTTACACAGGAATTTTAAAAGAGAAACAAAATGTTAAAATAAAAAAATCATTACTATGCGCTAAAACCTGTAAATGAAGGAAATTACGTCATATTTAAAATGGCCAAAAAATATGGCAAAACAATTTAAATTAAAAAATATATTTGCGCGAGATATTTTGAGATAATATTTTCAACTATTAATTTGAATTCGAAGACATCGCAAATAATATTTCCTTCTAACAACAAAAGTATTTTTACATGAATATTAATAAGAGAAATAAAATTTTCGTGTAAATTACGTCAGATTTAAAACGATACATTTAAAATGAATTATTTAAAAGAACTATCTTATAGCGCTGTTAAAAAATACCGGGAGACAATGACGCTGTTTACTTAATTCATTTTACATTAGCTTATTTTCGAATGTTTAATTATTTTTTTTAATTAAATACGAAAACAGCCATTGTATCTTTTAACAGCAGCAGATATGGTCTTAAAAATCCCCAATCCAAGAAAAACGAATGGAAACCCGTTTACAGAGAGATCGCTCCTGTTTTTTTTTTTTTTTTAATTTTAATTCAATATTTTTAAAGCCGATCAAATTAGCGTGCTTTTTGGATTTTGGTGTCCCTGAACGGGGGTTGGCGAGCGTAGCTCGTAGGGGGCAGAGCCCCCTAGTAATCGAAAAAAAAATAAGTAGTAGAATCTATCCTAACTAGTTGAAGTTTATCGTACAAAGTATCATAAAAAGCTATTTCTGGCTTTTTTGACCAAAAACTAAAATTTCACTTAAAAAAAAAAACTAGACGTGATAGAAGAAAACGGATGCAATATTTGAAATCAGCTCAAAAAACTGGTTTAGAAACATATTAGCGTACTCGTGCGGCAGAAATATTTGAACGTCAAGAAACATTATTAGAAAAACATGAAAAATATGCAAATTAGGTACAATATTTCACAGTTACATGTGAGTATAATCTCAGAAACAACGTTTTTGTGAAGTAAATTAGGTAGTAATCATAACATAAAACAAAAAAAACCTGTCTGATATCGCTTTATACCTTAAATTTGCAAATAACTGTATAAAATGTACTAAATTTGCATAAACTGAAATATGCTAATATCTCTCAAACTTGACGTGCTGGAGTAAATCTAAACTCGGAATCAGCACAAAAAACCGCATAAAAAACAACTAATTTCTGTTTTAGACAAAGCAAAAGTTCAAATTTGTTGACCAGTGTTATAGAACTTTACCTCACAATTCCATAACAAAGCAACATAGACCAATGTGTATTATACTAAAATCATTATAAGTATTGGTAGGGGCGAGTTCTACATAATGGCCTTTTATATATTATTCTTTATAATTAATCTTAATTTAATATATATATATGTAAGAGAATAAAATTCTTTTTACCTGTGTGGGCGTAGATGCTGCCACTTCGGAAATTCATCGCTTTCGTTGTATCCAGGGAAAAACTAGATATTGTAAATTTTATTAAAAGAATGTAGTGATTGGTGAATGGCTTGTAATGACGGAGACTTGCACTGTTGAAAAGCTATCTAAATTTTAATACAAATATAAATGATTAATAGATGATACAAACTCTTGGTTATTTAATATAATATACAATTTAAGGTGCTCTGGGTTAGGAATTAATTGTATTCTTTAGGAGCCAAACATTGCTTCCTACAAAATGAATACAAAAGGAGGACAAAAATACGTCCTTATCTCGCAGAGGCAACACCCAGATCTGAGAGAAAAAGAGCTTCAAAAGTATAAGCACAGCATTCTAGTTCAACAGTTTTAATTTTACAAAGAAATATTGCTGATCTTTGCTAAAAAGTTATTGTTCGTGATGGGTTCAAATTTAAGTATCCAGTCCTTAGTGTCTTTGAAAGTCTTGTAGTGCTGCCCTCTATCCGAAAGGAAACGAAGATCTGATTATTAAGGTAAAGTTTCAGTCTTTTAGAATTGTTTGAAAACAATGCTGGATAGTGGCGACACCTGTTACATACCTCACAAACGCGAAGACGGAAAACACATTTCGAAATATTTCCAACAATAAGTAACAATGAAAGTCCTATCAACAGCCGTTCAGCAGAACTTTTTTAAAAAGCTAATCAATATAAACGGGTTACCCTGATTATAGACCTTTTTTCAACAATTCTATTTGTAAGCAACATAGAACAATATGCTATATACTCAAGGGCGGCGCCAGAGGGGGGACCGGGGGGGGGGGGGCATATGCCCCCCCGTCGGGCACACCTGGCGCCCCCGTCGGGGAAATTTTTTTTGACTTGAGTGTTGAGTCCTGCATCGGGTAGGATAATCTGATTTTCCCTGTACACGACCCGAGTCGTGTCGAGTCGGGTGCAGGTTAATTAAAAAAAAATCTTAGGTTAGTTTATAGAAAATGCGACCCACGGAATAGCAGGGTGCTGATTTTTTTTTCTTCGGAAGTCGGATTGGCTTGAATAACATGTCGGTTAACGGCTATCGTCACAACGGCCGGATGTTACCGCAAACTTCATATATTTTGTCTAGAGCTCATTCATGTGCACTCCTGTTCTATGTTTATTCGATTGACCGCAAACTTACGCGCCTATAAGAAATACGATTTCAAGAGGAGACAGGACGTTTAAATTAATCTGTTCGCTTCGATCTTCTCATTAAAAAGCGTAGGGTAAGTATTTTTTTATAAATGAATGAGTAAATAAAAAGAGAGTTTTGTATAATTATTCAAGCAAACTTAATATCAAACTAAAAATTAAATATACAGTGAGTAGAGTCTCATTTTCTAGATATTAATCTCTATTTAATATATAGAAGAGAAATGGAAGGTATAAATAAGAAAATAATTATATACATACATAACTTCATTGTAAACTACGGGAAGATGTGTATATAGCAACTACTAAAATCTTGCATCGGGTCAGTTAATCCGATTCTACCCGATCATGTTAGCCATTGGCTCTAAAAATTTTCTGTGGATTGGGTTGACTAGTGTTTCCATTTTCGGGTCATCTCAGATTAGAGTTTTTGTATCTTGGGAGTCGATTCGAGAACGCCAAATTTTTCCAAAGAAAAGTCCGCCCCACCAGTGGCCGAGAGGTTCTGAACTCTCGAAGCTGGTAGACGGGAGGTGCTGGGCTCGAACCCAATCGCGCCCGTCGGCCCAATCGTTCGGGGTTTTCGTGGTTTTCTTCGAACCTTGGATTTCCATGCGTAAATACGGATTAGGTTCCCTTAGAAAGCTCCCCCCCCCACACACGGAGGGCACAGCCCCTTCGGTCTTATATCCCTCGAGTATAGATAATTGGCCGTCAAAAATCACCCACCCAAAGAAAAGTCCAGATTATTGTTTCAAATGATAAAAAAAAATAAAATACTTGTATATGAATAAGTAAATGTATGCATATTTACCAGAATTGTTTTACATTTAGGATTTTTTTTTTCATTTTATGCTTAGGATCAAGTTGCAGGTTCGAAAAAATATTTTGTCGATTTCGGGTCGGGCATAACTCGAACTGTGCAGGGTTGTAATTAACAATTCATGTTTAGGGACATAGGTTCGTATTTAGAAATTAAAAAAAAAAATCGTGTAAAACAGAATATCGACTTACTTGATAATTTAAACTTGATTGTATTGTTAGACTGAACAATTTTAATTAATAACTTAGTTATTCTTTGTAGAGTTCTGTATGGGCCGAAATTGCCAGGTTCGGGCTCAGCCCGACTCCTAGATAGAAAAGTTCGGCACCGTATAAAAGTTAAAACTTCGGCCCGTCCTGGTCCGTACAAAAAACAGTAATGGGCCGACCCGGTATAAAAATTATAAGTTCGGTCCGAGCTCGGCTCGGAAAAAAGTTAAAATCTCGGCCCAAGTCCGACAGAATTTTACGTCGATTTTGTTAAAAGGAGTTCTGACCAAAAATACTTATTTAAGCTCTTTTTTCATGTTTATAATTTGCATTTTTAAAAAAGGTTGCGATATACATTTTTTTTAATGAATCTCTATTTGTATGTTAATGTTTCAGCTATAATTAATATCGTTAATCAAAAAATTATGTATTGGAGACTTAAAAATCTGAAAAATGCTGTACAGTAAAATCTTCTAAGACGTCGTAGGAAAGAAAAAAAGTCCTTCCGGCCAGTGCCGGGAGGAAGAGGTAGCTTTCATAATCCTTATTTAAAAAAAGCCAACTTATATCATGCAAACACACGAAGCTCAATTTAGTGGAAACCGAATATAGGAGATTCAATACTAATTTTTATCAATATAATGAATGAGAATTTCGCGAAATTAGTCAGCTTTATCCAAGCTGCTTTTCTTTAAAGTAACTTATATCTGGCTGCCAAATTCGGCAATTTCTTAAAGTGCCTGTCATTTTAAGACAGCATTGTGGATGAGGCTAAGCAGTGAACTTGGTCGAGACCTTAGTAATTGCTGTGCACATGCTCGCTCACATCGGAATCGGTTAATATATAGGAGTGCTGTCGCATGCAAAAAATCAGATTTTTCAAAACGTCACCCACAATAAAAATTGAAACTGCTATATCTGAGCCATTTTTTAAGGTAAAGACAAACAAAAAATGCTCCTGAATCCTTATATCAAGATCAAATACTTAAGAAAGAAACCTTTTTCAATTTCTAATTTTTTTGCACCTCACTTTAAATATATATATATTTTTTAATTTAATGGCCGCCATTTTGAAACAAGAGGGCTGATGAATCTGGCCAGCGAACTTGGTCGAGGTGTTGATGTATACTATCCACATGCCTTCTTACATCGAAATAGGCGAATACGTATGTTATCGCGTGACAAATACAAGATCGTTTCAAAATGTTAGCCATGCTAGAAATTCAAAGTGCTATAAATCAACCATTTTTTAAGATATCAACAAATGAACAAATTTTCAGAAACAAAAACTGCTCCGGAATCTTTGTATCAAGGCCAAACACATAAAAAAAATCTTTTTCATTTTCCAATTTTTTATTACCTCATTTTGAATTTTAAATTAAATTTTTTTTAAATGGCAACCCTTTTGAAACAAGATGGCGAATGAAGCTGGCCAACGAACTCGGTGGAGACATTGGTATGTACTATGTACAGACCAAGTTACATCCAAATAGGTTCATAAATACGCCTGTTATCGCGTGACAAAAATCAGGTCGTTTTAAAATGTCAGACACAAGAGAAATTCAAAATGCTATTACTCAGCCATTTTTTTTAGATATAGACGAAAGAAAAACTGTTCCGGAATCTTTGTATTAAGGTCAAACACATACAAAAAAATCTTTTTCATTTTGCAATTTTTTGGTATCTCATTTAAATTTTTTTATTTTTTTATTTTTTTAAATGGCCGCCATTTTGAAACAAGATGGCGGATGAAGCTGGCCAACGAACTCGGTCGAGATATTTGTATGTACTATGTACACACCAATGTACATCCAAGTCGGTTCATAAATACGCCTGTTATTACGTGAGAAAAATCAGGACGTTTCAAAATGTCAGCCACGCTAGAAATTCAAAATGCTATAACTCAGCCATTTATTAAGATATAGACGAAACAAAAACTGCTCCCGAATCTTTTTATCAAGGTCAAACACATAAGAAGAAAATATTTTTTCAATTTTCAATTTTTGGTACCACATTTCAAATTTAAATTTTTCTTAAAAATTTAAATGGCCGCCATTTTTAAACAAGATGGCGGGTGAAGCTGGCCAACGAACCCGGTCGAGACATTGGTATGTACTATGTATCAACGAAGTTACATCCAAATCGGTTCATAAATACGCCTTTTATCGCGTGACAAAATTCAGGACGTTTCAAAATGTCAGCCACGCTAGAAATTCAAAATGCTATAACTCAGCCATTTTTTAAGATATAGACAAAACAAAAGCTGCTCCGAAATTTTTGTATAAAGGTCAAATACATAAGAAAAAAATATTTTTCCATTTTCAATTTTTTGGTACCACATTTCAAATTTTAATTTTTTTTAAAAATTTTAAATGGCCGCCATTTTGAAACAAAATGGCGGATGAAGCTGGCCAACGAACTCGGTCGAGAGATTGATATGTACTATGTACACACCGAATTACATCCAAATCGGTTCATAAATACGCCTTTTATCGCGTGACAAAATTCAGGCCGTTTCAAAATGTCAGCCACGCTAGAAATTCAAAATGCTATAACTCAGCCATTTTGTAAGATATAGACGAAACAAAAACTGCTCCGGAATCTTTGTATAAAGGTCAAATACATAAGAAAAAAATGTTTTTCCATTTTTAATTTTTTGGTACCACATTTCAAGTTTTAAATTTTTTTAAAAATTTTAAATGGCCGCCATTTGGAAATAAATCGGCAGATGAAGCTGACCAACGAACTCGGTCGAGACATTGGTATGTACTATGTACACACCGAATTACATCGAAATCGGTTCATAAGTACGGGAGTTACAGTGTGACATAGGTCAGATATATATATATATATATATATATATATATATATATATATATATATATATATATATATATATATATATATATATATATATATATATATATCAATTTTGAACGGAGGGTGGTTTCGGTGTCTGGGGGTCATGATCGATGAAAATATACCAAAATTTTTTGAAATCGCTTTCCTCCGAACGGCTGCAATAGGTAGCTTTTTTGTAAAGAAAGCTACCTAAAAATGCGTTATAAACAAGTTCCCATCTTAGCAGGTGGAAATGTATTATATTCTTTTATCACGTATTATTATATGCATTTTGCATGGATCAATAAATTTTTAAGACAGGATTCCGTCATAGGCTGGTTCTTTTTCATACGTTTTATATATTTTAATATTATTGCCTGGAAATCTACTATTCTTTAAAACGAATAAATTTTAATGTTTAATTGTAGAATAATGTCGATTTAAAAATATATACACTTTTTGCAAAAATTTTTGGCCTGGGCCAAATTTTACTTATTTTTTGCACGGACCAGGCCATGCCGAGACAATGATTTCATACAGACTGGATCGAGACGGGACTGAAACTATCGGCTTATGAAGACTTAGGAAGAATGAAACCTGCCTTATCTCGGAACGAATAAAAGAAGTTAGGCCCGACCCGGCCCGAGTGCCATGAATGAAAATAGGCCCGAGCCTAACCCGTGCAGACCTCTAAACTTTGGCTGTTTCAAAATAAGCATGAATTTAAAGATTTTCTTTTTAGCATCAACAAGACTTTGTTTTATAATCGATGATATTAATGAACTTTTTTGCATTCTAAGCTATTTTACAAGTTTTCCTTTAACTTACATTTTTCTTCAGAATTTTGTATTTCAGTTTTAATCTCAGATTTAAATTCTGTATCTTGTCAGAAGTTAGGGGATTATGCTGTCTTGTTTCGATCAATATACATTCTATAAAAAAATATGTGAATTGAAGGTGTTTCTTCAATTGCTTTTATTATTATTATTAAAACACGGAAATTCTTGTTTTGATTTACCCGTTTCCCCCCAAAATACAGAAAATTCATTATTTTAAGGCTGTTTTCAAATTCAAAAAGTCCTTCCGGCCAGTGCCGGGAGGAAGAGGTAGCTTTCATATTTCTTATTTTAAAAAAGCCAACTTATATTATTCAAACACACGAAGCTCAATTATTGGAAACCGAATATAGGAGATTCAATACTAATTTTTATCAATAGTAAATCATTATGAATGAGAATTTCGCGAAATTAGTCAGCTTTATCGAAGCTGCTTTTATTTAAAGTAACTTATATTTGGCTGAGATGTTGATGTATACTATCTACATGCCTTCTTATATGGAAATAGGCGAATACGCGTGTTATCGCGTGACAAATACAAGATCGTTTCAAAATGTTAGCCATACCAGAAATTCAAAGTGCTATAATTCAAACATTTTTTAAGATATAAACAAAAGAACAAATTTTCAGAAACAAAATCTGCTCCGGAATCTTTGTATCAAGGACAAACACATAAAAAAATCTTTTTCATTTTCCAATTTTTTAATACCTCATTTAAAATTTTAAATTAAATTTTTTTTAAATGGCAACCCTTTTGAAACAAGATAGCGAATGAAGCTGGCCAACGAACTCGGTCGAGACATTGGTATGTATTATGTACAGACCAAGTAACATCCAAATCGGTTCATAAATACGCTTGTTATCGCGTGACAAAAATCAGGTCGTTTTAAAATGTCAGCCACAATAGAAATTCAAAATGCTATAACTCAGCCATTTTTTTAGATATAGACGAAACAAAAACTGTTCCGGAATCTTTGTATTAAGGTCAAACACATACAAAAAAAATCTTTTTCATTTTCCAATTTTTTAGTATCTCATTTTAAATTTAAAATTTTTTAAATTTTTTAAATGGCCGCCATTTTGAAACAAGATGGCGGATGAAGCTGGCTAACGAACTCGGTCGAGACATTGGTATGTACTATGCACACACCTCGGTACATCCAAATCGGTTCATAAATACGCCTGTTATCACGTGACAAATATCAGGACGTTTCAAAATGTCAGCCACGCTAGAAATTCAAAATGCTATAACTCAGCCATTTTTTAAGATATAGACGAAACAAAAACTGCTCCCGAATCTTTGTATCAAGGTCAAATACATAAGAAAATAATATTTTTTCAATTTTCAATTTTTTGGTACCACATTTCAAATTTAAATTTTTCTTAAAAATTTAAATGGCTGCCATTTTTAAACAAGATAGCGGATGAAGCTGCCCAACGAACTCGGTCGAGACATTGGTATGCACTATGTACAAACGAAGTTACATCCAAATCGGTTCATAAATACGCCTTTTATCGCGTGACAAACTTCAGGACGTTTCAAAATGTCAGCCACGCTAGAAATTCAAAATGCTATAACTCAGCCATTTTTTAAGATATAGACGAAACAAAAACTGCTCCGGAATCTTTGTATAAAGATCAAATACATAAGAAAAAATATTTTTCCATTTTCAATTCTTTGGTACCAAATTTCAAATTGAAAATTTTAAAGAAAATTTTAAATGGCCGCCATTTTAAAACAAAATGGCGGATGAAGCTGGCCAACGAACTCGGTCGAGACATTGGTATGTAGAATGTACATACCAAATTACATCCAAATCGGTTCATAAATTCGAGAGTTACAGTATGACAAAGTTCAGATATATATATATATATATATATGGATATATATATATATATATATATATATATATATATATATATATATATATATATATCAACTTTTGAACGGAGGGTGGTTTCTGGGTCTGGGGGTCATGATCGATGAAAATATACCAAAATTTTTTGAAATCGCTTTCCTCCGAACGGCTGCAATAGGTAGCTTTTTGTAATGAAAGCTACCTAAAAGGCAACTTTTTGACATAAGTTTTAATTTATTTTTGTTCGGAAATGCACGCAACTAGCAGGTGTTGATGCTCAGAAACTATGTCATCCAGCTGTTTTATCCGTTTTTTTTGCAAACGCAATAGATCTTTCAGAAAAGAGTGTCAAAGTGGGCGTTTTGAACCGAATTTCCGCGCGAAACGAGAAAAATTAGTCAAGAACGGATGAAAAACGTGTTTGTCACGTGATCCAAATCGCTTCTAACTCAATAGGTAATTGATGGATCCAAAAATGGAAAACACAGTTCGATTCCAAATCGCTTTCATGGCCATGTTTTCCAATTTTATATCTTTTCGTTAAAAAAGGAATTTGTAAATGTGTCAAAACGTTTTGCGCTTGTTGAACACAGCAGTTGAGAACACAGCCTTAACGTAAAAATTATCTGAAGTTGCATTTTCGTCAAATCACAGGGATGCTCCCGTAACTGTGCTGCATGTTACATTTTTGTATTAGAAACTGATTTTTTACGTATGTCTCTTTGCTCCAAAACACGAAAAGTTCGGGAACTAAAGCTCATTTTTTTTTTTTTTTTTAATTTTTCAGTCAAAACACGGAATTTTGTTCAAATAATAGAAAAATCTGTTCCAACCACAGGCGCGTTCCGGCAACTTGCTGCCTGTTCTTTTTACGTTTGACGAAATGTTTTCTTGAGAGTGTACGTAATAATTACGCTTTTTCTTAAACGGCTGAAAGGCAAAATGATGGAAAAAATAATAAAACGCGGTATTTGTAAAGTGAACATTATTGTCATAAAATTACTGTTAATTATTTAGAAAACTCTAGTTCGACTAATTAATTTCACACCATTCCTTTATGGATAAAGTATAATTCACTTACACTCAATACGATGAAAGGAAGCTATTTAATACAGCAACCTGTTAAGATAGAACGACAAAGAATTGGAAGAACTTTCCAATTTAGACAATCTTAGCTTGTTTTAGCCGATATTGCGAAAATTTTCAGCTTAAAGCGTTATTCCATTACACTGGTTCCGTTTTAACAGGTTTTATTGTAGTGATTAGAATGTCTCGATTTTCAAGCGTCTGTCCGGCTTTTTTTTATCAGACTGCCAAGAAGGGTTATGTGTTTCACGCGTATCTGGGTATGTGGATTTCTTTATACCCTCGAAACATCCCAACGGTTGGATGGATTTTAATGTATGAGGTCTCTACCGATTCGTCTTAACCGTCCGATGGTTATAGGCTAGATTTGATTTTATATATTCAAAATGACGGCCGTAAAATACAAAATGGCGGTAGAGACGAAAAAAAATTTACGCACCCTATTGAGTGGCACATCATTGGATAGATCTTTCAAAATGAAGTCGATGTTTCATTGACTATTTTACAGTCAGAGGCTCCGTTTAACTATTACACAACCTGGAATTGTGTAGGTAGGATCTCTAGCTTTACTGCAACTCTAACCATCCTAGACATTTAAAGGCCTCATCAAAACAGTGTTTATAGATAGGAACTAACAATCAAACAACTTGAAAGTCACCAATACAAGTAAATAATAAAAAAAAATAGTTATAGGGTTCAAGTCGGGTTTTGCGTCAACGGAAATTTTTTGTTAGGTTTCGGATTGACTTTAAGTTGAACGTTTAGGTCGGGTATAACCCAACCCGCGCAGGAATCTATTTCAGATGAAAAACTACGTATTTGAATATGAATGACTCCTTGCATGTTTATTTTTCCACATAAAAGATAACATTAATATTGGAGATATGATTGCAGACTATATTTTTTTTATAATTACATTATATTGTGGATCAATTTTCTCTGGTTCCGGGTTTTAGGTTGGGATTGGAATTAAGTATTTCGGGTTCGATCGGGTTGCGGGTAGACAGAATATTTTTGGTTGGGTACGGTTCGGGTTGCAGCTTTGTTTTAAATAAAATTTGCAGGGCTTCAAATTTTATTTGTTACCCGGGAAGGGCCCTAGTTAGGTGTAACGTTTAACACGTTGAATGCCACGTCAGTCACCAGTGACTGACACTGATCTTTCAGTTAGGCCGCGTCAGTCATCGGTGACTGACATATAGATTCTGTAACGGGAGTCTCATTTCGTGGCTTAAACGGAAAGACAGACAAAATAGACTTGGCTTTCAACGTGTTAACTATGCTAGTTTTAACGATGACACTTTCACTAACAAATTTAAATAATTTTATTTTAAAATAATTTTTGGTCACTTTATGCGTTTTTGATAAGGATTTGTCAACTGATTATTTTCAGTTACCTCCGGCATTAAAATACATGGTCAACCCGGCCGGAACATGAACCGCGTTTCGAAAAAAATTGGTCACCTACCTTACCTGATGCGCGACTCTTTGGTTCGACTCATAACCGGAGAACTGCTCCATACTTTGTCCTTCACACACTGCTGTGTATATGCCATATATGTGCTCGTAAAATCTATAATATTGAATGACCGCTTATTGGGAGTTTTTCCTTTCGGGTAATGCTCAAAAGTGTGGAAACTCTTTCTGTTGTGGATTCATCCGCCTATAAAGATTAGGTGACTAGTGAGGTGTTTCAAAAATAACCTTCTTAAGAGCTTTTTTTTCACTTTATTTATCTACAATATTCTTTGACAAGCTTCGAAATTTATGTTTCGAGTAAAAATCGTTTGGCCCTCTGCAATTTACCTCTATTTAAATAGCAGTGTGAGTGTTAGAGATCTGCGCGTTTCGGGATATGCCAAATCCGGACGCGAAAATTTTATGTTTTTCACGTGATTGATCAACATATTCCACCTGTTATTTAAAAAAAGGGGAAAAAAGAAACAAAGAAATGTTTTATTGTTCATTTGCTCCAAAAAAATTCTGAAGTATAAATACAGTCCCGTTACGACCCGAATCCACAAAAAAAAAAAAAAAAAAAAAAAAAAAAAAAAAAAAGCAAGACCCGGACGTGTCCCGGCGATAATGAAGGTTAGGCCTGGACCAACTTTTCAAAAGCTAAAATTTAGCCCGAGCCCGTACCGAGTTTTCAGATAAAATTAAGCCAAGCCCGAGTTTAATGAAAGAAACTTTTACCGAGTTCGGGGTTCGGAACAGTCCAGGGATCGTGGAAACCTCTAATATATATTTTGAATTCGGCCCCCCCTGTCGGGGTTACTGTGCCCCCCCGTCGGGCAAGTTCTGGCGCCGCCCCTGTATATACTAAAACCTTTCCTGTAAAATAATTTAACTAACAGTGCAAGTCTCCCATCGAAATCCATTTAGCAGAACTCAAGTTATAAGCAGCCGGAACGAAATTCCCATTTATGTTTTATAAATATAGATCTAAAAGTAGTATACAATTATATCTCTAATATTAATTTTACCTTTTATGTAGAAAAATAAACTAGCATAATATAGGAAAAATATTCAGAATTTCTTTTAAAAATCAGTTCATCAAGTACCCAACCCAAAAAAGACTAACACAACGGGAACCCAAAACAATTAAATCTTTAATTAAAGGCTGGGATTGGCGACTAAACATTAACATTTTTAATTGTAACACATACAAATATCTTATATTTCGTACATTTTAGCTTTACATATGAAATTTGAAGCCCTTCAGTGAAGAAGTTTTGTAATCTTAAAGACATAAATTTTAAGTTCTTAAGGTTGATTTAATTTTAAATATTTTTACTGTAATCACCTGTAAAAAATATATTATTAACCATTTGGAAAAATGGTTATTGTCCTCTGTCAGGGTACGAAATCAAAAACATATCTGAAGCGTTTTATTGATTAAATCCGCATTTTATTTGTTTCCGCGTTTATTCGTCATACAGAAATCTGTATTTCCCCTTTACTTTCAACAGAGATGGATACTTCTGTTGCCACTATGACAAAAAAGTAATAAAAACTACAAAAAAACAAAACTAATAACTCAGAAACAAATTGAGATACAGCTTTCAAACAAATTGCATTTAAAAGTACATTTTTTTCTGTATACGACGGTGTAAAAAGTAATATTGTGGGATGTTTAGAAGTTTAAGAATGAAATTTCAGTTAAAATTGGTCCAGGAATATTAATGTTTAATCCATGGCGTACGTAATGAATGACCAGCTCCGTAGAAGTTAAAAAATTCACAGTACCGAAAAAAATAATCCATGGCGTACGAAATGTATGATCAACTCCGTGCGATTTTTCATATCTTAAATTTTAGTCTTTGAAAAAATCATTATCCAAAAGGTCGTTGTAATTTGTTAAATTGCATTTTTTTCTGACTGATTTCTTCTTGGGCAAGAATATTAAGCACACCAAATTAAATTATAAATTATGTGATTTTATTAAAACTCTTTCATCTCCTAAGTATGAATTATGAAATTAGTAATCGAAAAAATATTATTTGTATCCTATAAAATTCTTGACACACAAGGGGGCTCGGCCCCCTACGAGCTACGCTCGCCAACCCCCGTTCAGACACCGCAGTCTCTAAAAGCACGCTAATTTAATCGGCTTAAAAATGATTTTGGAAGATTGAATTATAGTTTAAAAAGTAGTGGCGATCTCCCTACACCGCGTCCCAAAAGTTTAGATAATCAATAAAATTTGCATTAACATAAAAAGTAATAAAGTACAATTAAAATTCGTGAGATAGGTAATAAAGAAAAGCAATTTTGTTGATATACACATATAAATTATGATCAAAGGTTTGAAATTATAAAATATACATAAAATTATATAAAAATGTGCTGTCCCAAAAGTATAGACAATTGTAATTTTGTTTGGTTTTACATTTTTAAAAGTAACTAAAAACTTACTTTTAATATTTAATTGTATTTCCACGACACTGTATAACATCAAATACGCGTTGTTACATATAATTAACTAAGCATTGCATTACAGAAGGAGATATTTCATACCATGCTTTGTCAATTGCAATTTTTAAGTCATTTACACATGTATATTGCATTCCATTTTCATATATTTTACGAGATGAGATACCCCACATGTTCTCCATGGGATCCAAATTTGGTCTAAGTGCTGGCCAGTCAAATAGTGTGATACTGGTTTGCCTAAATTATGTTTTCGATAATGTGGAGGTATGGATCTTGTTGCAAAACACAGTCCGGTCCTGCTGGCAAAATCGATAATTGACAGTAAATTGGTATGTAAAATATCCTGATAATCCTCTGATTTCATTTTTCTGTCCATAAATCGTAGAAGTGTTTGGCTTTTGAAAGAAAACCCTTTCCACATCATTACGGATCATCCGCTTTGTTGCTTGCTGAAACAGTAGTTCAGTTCTTTTCTTAGGTAATTCCAGCAAAATTTATGACCATCAGGGCCGTCTAAATTCCATTTCTTTTCATCACAGAAGAAGACAGAAATCCATTTTTCACCGTATGACATATGCTTTCTAGACCACTTTAGACATGCGTCTTTAACCCCTTGAGGGGCACCGGTATATATTATTATATACCACCTACGATTAATGAAGTTTTACACCAGAAAAATTTTATTAAATTTTATTTTTCTAAATTTGGTGGAAAAAAGCCGTAAATTTGCCTTTACTTATTTTAAAATAGAATTTTTCAAAGATTCCGGTGGGAATTCAGCATTTCACAAACGTAACTGCTTGCCCCTTAAGGGGTTAAGACTTCTCTGCTTTAAGCAAGCTTTTACTTTCATTCTTCTGTAAACAATATTTGTTGAAGCTTTCACTCTTCTGTGTACAGTACTTTTTAAAATTCTGTAAATTGATGCAATTTCACGCAGAGATAAATTATCAACTGAAGCCATTTTTAATAACATTCTATCATCACGTAGTTTGGATTTTCTAGCAGGACCGGGATGTGTTTTCCAACAAGATGGGGGCATACATCCATATACCTCCACATCATCAAAAACATGATTTAGGTGAAACAATATCACACTATTAGACTGGCCCAACACTTAGTCTAGATTTGAATCCCATGGAAAACATATGGGAGACCTTACCTCGTAAAATATATGAAAATGGAAAGCAATATACATGTGTAAATGACATAAAAATTGCAATTGACAAAGCATGGTATGAAATACCTCCTTCTGTAATGCAATGCTTAGTTAATTGTATGTAACAACGTGTATTTGATGTTATAAAGTGTCGTGGCAACACAATTAAATATTAAAAGTAAGTTTTTAGATACTTTTAAAAATGTAAAACCAAACAAAATTACAATTGTCTATACTTTTGAGACAGCGCATTTTTATATAATTTAATGTATATTTTATAATTTCAAACCTTTGATCATAATTTATATGTGTATATCAGAAAAATTGCTTTTCTTTATTACCTATCTTACGAATTTTAATTGTACCTTATTACTTTTTATGTTAATGCAAATTTTATTGATTGTCTAAACTTTTGGGGCGCGGTGTATAAACGGGTTTCTATTCATTTCTGTTTGATAGGGGAATTTTAAGGAAAACTCAGCCGCTGTTAAAAGATACAATTCCTGTTTTCGTCTTTGATTAAATAAAATCAGTTAAACATTTCAAAATAAGCTAACATAAAATGAATTAAGTAAACAGAGTTTTTGTCTCCCGGTATTTTTTGACAAAGCGAAAAGTAAGCTCTTTTAAATAAGACATTTTAAATGTATCGTGTTTTTAATCTGACGTAATTTTTACCAAACTTTTCTTCCTCTTTTTAATATTCACGTGAAAATACTTTTGTTAGAAATGAAACATTATTTGCGCTGATCTGTCACAAATAGCTGAAAAGATCGTCTCAAAATATCAGATAAATGCCTCGCGCAATTTTTTTAATTTAAACTGATTTGCGATATTATTTTTTGTTCATTTTACGTAATAAGTGTAATGTGACGCAATTTCTCCTATTTAAGACTTCTAACGCTTGTTAATGAATTTATTATTTTACATTATCCTTCCTCTTTTAAATTCATGTATAAATATAGTCTTTATGAAGTAATTTTTAATAAGTTCCTGCTTTTTATACATAATTATTTAATTCTAATTTGAAATGTTTTTTTTCTGTTCATAATAGTCACGTGTAAATAAATTTTTAATTTGAAGCAAATATTCTTGTTTGCGCTGTTTATACAGTTGTCAACAGTTTAAATTAATACAATTTTCTAAAATATGTAAAAAATATCCCTCGAAATGCTGGAAATTTGAATTTAAAATACAAATAAAACCTCAAAAAATGAGTCAAATTAAAAAAAGAAATACAGTCTACACACCGGAAATGTCAAACGAATAAAATGATCTAAAAATTATTAAACTCCCATGTATAACTTTTGCTCCTATAAAAAATTTTTAGTGGAACGATTTTGTCCAACTTCATTATGAAATATCTCTTAAAATAATTCTTCGATTTGAAAACTGTCTGCATCAACCTGTTAATCAAACATTTCTCTATAAAACCACCGATTTTCATATTTTTGTATTCAATATTTTTCTTAATATTAACGAAGAAAGATCTCCGGTCAGAAAAAATTCAAAACCGGCGGCGGCGGTAGTTACTTTTTTTTAGAATAGAGAGATTCTTATTTGTAAAAGTTTCTAATATGTTTTTATTTGAAAATTTCAACACATTTCTCAACTCCATAGTTTAAGATGCCACATACTGACTGGAAGAAATAGCAATTGTTAAAAAATATACTACCAATTATAGTAAAGTGGGGACAGATGCCGCAGTTTTACTTTTCTTCTTTTAAAATGTACAATAAAGCAAAAAACAACAAACTAAGTACCAGAAATCATTAATCAAACCCTTTAGAATCAAATTTCTATGTTAAACAAGTTAAAGCCCTCTTAATAAAGCAGGCATAATTATTTCCCTAAACGTCCTTTTTTAACATCATTTTTTATGTGCTGGGTAAGATGTCGCATGGGGTGTGGTACAGATGCCGCATGGAGAAAAAAAGCTATGCTGTTTACTTTTTTCCAAGTAAATCACATTTTTATTTCCTCAAACTACTTAAAATGAAAATAAATAACAGTAAACTTAGATAAATTATATATATCACTAAATTGTGAAAAATTTAACGAAATTGCAAAAGTGCAAGCTCAAGAAATAAAACTTAAGGCAAAAAAAGAAAAAAAAAACATTTCACTGGAAACAATAGACAGCATAATTACAAAAAAGATATAAACCACTTGTTTATATCGAGGCTACCAATGTAGTTTGCTCTTAAGTACTAGTTCCATTCATTTTAGGCCGTAGTCTTTTTATTTTTGGCTTTTCTTCTCATTTTTTAAATTTTCGTATTTCTATTCGCCCACAATCACCACCCTTACCGTTGCAAGAGTAAAGTGAGCATGTTTCATACAGCCACCGATTGCATGTTATGCACTGAATCCAGACCGCTTTAGACTTTGTTTCTTGATATCACTCCAGACACTCAGCATATTCAGAGTCATCAAATTCCAATCCAATACTGCCTTCAGAATCCATAAGAGGAATACTTTCGTCACTGTCGGAAGATGACTCACATTTCAGTTTCTTCCTCAAGTGAGGTGTTTTCAAGTTGATCTTTCCCTTCCTTTTTTTACTCATTTTACTTCCTCCAAGCTGTCGTACTTGGACGCTTTCTTGCTTCTTTTGCTTTTTATTTCCTTCTTCTTTTTTCTTGTTTATAAAATCTGTGCTTCCTTGCTTGCAGCCTTTGGTTTCTCTTACTTGGCTGTATAGATCTTTTGACCATTGTTTAATAGTTTAGATGGTGTGAATTGTAAGCGGCCTACGTTTTCCTTATTCATACTTGGTGAACCACCACTGTTGCTGAGAATATTTTGATAAGTAGCAGAATGCGCTAATATACGTTCATTTAAATATAAGTTCTACTTCAATCGCAGTGATGAATTTATTGAACCGAAAAACAAAAATATATTTTGCGGCATCTGTCCCTCAAGCTCGGTGCGGCATCTGTCCCAAAGTGGCGGGTAAGATGTCGCGTCTCCATTTTGTATCATGTGAGCGACGCGAGAGAAAGACAAGCACATGTCTGTATTCTACGAGGATCTAGTCTACAGTTGCAATCGGTTTTGGGATGAAATCTCTGTTTATTTTGCTTAAAATATGTTATAAAACTTTATTAGAATAATTTAGCAACTTACCATGCAGGTTCGAACCATAAAAACCGGCATAAATATGTAAATACTGACAATTAAGCGGTGGAAACGCATACAATACAGCAGACAGCATTTAGGCACACAACGAAATTCTTAATTTGGCCTAGGGAGCGCTAGTGTCGCCAATATAATCTCTGCGGCATCTGACCCACCCCGGCGTCTGTCCTCACTTTACTATATTTGCTAGAATAGTTACACAATTTATTTAGCGTTTTTATAATATTAATAATACTTCTCATTAAAAATTATTTATAAATGCTATTTTAATTCTGAAAGAACATTAAGGCAACAATTTTCATATTTGAAACAACCTTCATAATTAGCTAAACTTTTAATAGGGAATATCTATGGATTTAATCATTCAAAATTTTCGAAATATTCCATCTTAGCTACTTTGAGGTTCCTGATTCTAAAATAGATGTTAGTATTCAAAATTTAAAGGGTTTTATTTTATACTGAGACGAACCGTAAAATTAAATTTTTAATATAAATTGAAATAAGATACAGTAAAGTGGGGACAGATGCCGCAGTTTTTCTTTTCTTCTTGTAAAATGCACAATAAATCAAAAAACAACAAACTAAGTACCAGAAATCATTGATCAAACCCTTTAGAATCTATTTTCTATGTTAAACAATTTAAAGCCCTCTTAACAAAGTAGGCATAATTATTTTTCCACAGGTCATTTTTTAACATAATTTTTTATGTGCTGGATAAGATGCCGCATGGGGTGTGGGACAAATGCCGCATGGAGAAAAATGCTAGGCTTTTTATTTTTTTTTTCAAGCAAATCACATTTTTATTTTTTCAAACTACTTAAAACGAAAATAAATAACAGTAAACTTACAAAAATTATATATATCACTAAATTGTGAAAAGTTTAACGAAAATGCAAAAGTTTAATCTCTGTAAAAAAAACTTAAGACAAAAAGTTAAAATGAAAAGAAAATCATTTAAATTTACATGAATGGATAGCATAATTACTGGAAACAATAGACAGCATAATTCCAAAAAAGATATAAATCACTGGTTTACATCAAGGCAAACATTGCAGTTTGCTCTTAATGTAAGTATTAGTTCTATTCTATTTAGTCCTTAGTCTGTTTATTTTTGGCCTTTCTTCTCATTCTTTGATTTTGTATTTCCATTCGCCCACAATCACACCACACTACCCGTTGCAAAAGTAAAGTTTCATGCAGCTATCGATTGAATTTGATGCACTGAATCCTGTCAGCTTTAGATTTTGCTCCTTGATAAGATTCCAGCTACTCAACATATGCAGAGTCATCAAATTCCAATCTAATTCTGCCATTAGAATCCATAAGAAGAACAATTTACCCATTGTCGGATGATTTTAGTTTTTTTTCCTCAAGTAAGGCGTTTTCAAGTTGACCTTTCCTTTCCTTTTTTTTACACATTTACTTCCGCGAAGTTGTCGTTCTTTGACGCTGTCTAGTTTCTTTTGTTTTTCATTTCCTTCTTCTTTTTTATTGTTTATAAGCTCTGTGCTTGTAGTATTTGCATCCTTTTTCTTTCTCTTACTTGGCTGTATAGGGCTTTTGTCCATTGGGGTAGGAGATATTTTGTTTAAAAGTTTAGATGGTGAGAATTGTAAACGGCCTAAGTTTTCCTTATTCACACATGGTGAATCAACATTGTTGTTGAGAATATTTTTGATAAGTAGCAGAATGCGCTAATATACATTCATTTAAATGGAAGTTCTACTTAAATCGCAGTGATGAATTTATTGAACCCGAAAACAAAAATATATATTGCGGCATCTGTCCCATAGTAGCGAGTAAGATGCCGCGCTACCATTTTGTGTCATGTGAGCGTCGTGAGAGAAAGGCAAGCACATGTCTATATTTTACGAGGATCTAGTTTATAGTTGCAATCGATTTTGGGATGAAATTTCTGTTTATTTTTCTTAAAATATGCAATAAAACTTCATTAGAATAATTTTAGCAACTTATCACGCAGGTTCGAGCCATAAAAACTGGCATAAATGTGTAAATACGGACAATTAAGCGGTGGAAACGCATACAACACATCACAAAGCACAGAGGAACACTACGAACTTCTAAAATCGGTCTAGGGAACGCTAGTGTAGCCTACACAATCTCTGCGGCATCTGTCCCACCGCGGCGTCTGTCCCCACTTTACTATATGTTTACCAATAAAATAAGCATTTTAGTTTTTTATGCTACAGTTAGGCGATTAAATAGTATGGGGTTCCCTTTTCTAGGGCCGACTGTACATGTACATAAGTATGGAAAAAAATGGATGAAAGTATAAAAAAAATGTATGGAGCATTCAGCATGAAAATAATTTAATAAACAGGGAAGTGCGAGTATTACTCGCGCAAAAAAAAAACAAAAAAAAAACAAAAAAAAAACTATACAACGTAGGCTTGGGTATAGCTGTATGTGTATATTCAAGAAAAGTCTAAATGGATATACCATGAAAGTTCAGAGAGATGAGAAACCTAAACAGAATCAAATATTGCTATTCTGAATAACTCCTTTTTTAATCTCACCCGAATTTGTTTATGGCAAACTTAATTCGGTGCTGACAATAAAAATAGTGCATATTTAAACTTCATTTGGCCTTTCATAAACCCAAATTCAGCTTAGTAATAATCTTTTTTTTTTTTTTTTTTTTTTTTTTTTTTTTTTTTTTTTTTTTACAGCGTACCTAAAACAAAACCCTCTTTCAAAGTTTAAACTTGGCATTGTGCTAAGCGCGCTTCGAAAGGAGGTCACAAAGTTGCAATGCCGCCCTGGTTCAGATAGGTTTTTCATTAACCTTTAAATACACGGATGGCATATTGCGAGAGCCGCTCAATGCAGACGCGAATACCATAGTAATTATGTGATCAATACTAATTAAATTAGTCTGTTTTTAACAGTGCTAAGTTTATTACTTTTTACTATTGGGCATTGCATTACACAAATATATCCTTAAAAGTTGTTATCTAGACTTTAAAATCCGATGGTTCATAGAGTAAACCGCCCGTGTCTTTATGTATGTCAAAACCGTCCGTGTCTTCAAGGGTTAATATCTCGGCTAATTACAGAAACTTTTTTTCGAAAATCATTATCAACAATCCTTTTATACTTCTGCGACGATAGGTACAGTCGTTAAAAAAAAAAAGTAAACACCCCTTACTATCTCTGCAAAAAATTATCGTAGAAGAAAGTTACTGGTACCACGCGATTGGTAATAAAGTCTACTTTTAAATGATGTACTATATAAAATTTCCTTAGGGGCCATCTACATATTAAAACGAACCATAGCTTTGTTTTTTTCAATAGTAGCACAGAATTCTGGCAGCATAAATGAACTCAGCACCCTTCAATTAGCCTAAAAACAAATTTTTATACAATTCATACGATAAGTTTCCGAGAAATTAATTATTTTAAAACGAGCATATTTTAGGGGATGTATCCAAATTGAAGTCGGTACTCGATTGTTGTCTGAGAGAACTCCCTTCTTGATCAAGGCGCCACTCAAGCAATCATTCAACACTGCTAGATTACAGGATTAGTCCAGGCAATAGGGAATTTACCTAGCAAAATTAATGGTAGTTCTGGAAATCCGCTTACTTTATGTTTTTTGGGTGGCTGAATCCGAATTTGTAACTTCCCACCAAAATTTCCCCCGCCAACCTCCCCAAATTTTGGTAAAATGCTCCCCAAAAAAGGTTTTTATTAAAAAAATCAATTTTTTTATTGTTTTAGGGATTTTTTTATTGTTTTATGAATTGCATCCTACCATTTTTTTATGGATTTAGATTTATTAAGTCCTGCTTTATGGAAATCCAAAATTTCACATCTTTCTTCCAAGTAGTTTTCAATTATGCTTAAAAAACGGCAAAAGGAGGGTTTAAGGGGCCGTCTATGATGGAAGTGACTAGATATTTTGAAATTTCTTATGCTATCTAGTCCAGGCAATAGAGACCGTATAGGGGCTCTACCTAGCAAAATTCATGGTACAGTAAAATCTGTCTAAGGCGCAATCGGTCGGGACTGAGAAAATTTTCCGTGGTAGACAATATTCCGGCTTATGCAAAAAGCCCCCCCCCCCCCCCCCTAAAAAAAAGCACAAATCTTATTTTTTTTTTACGTTTGTAACTTTTAGTACTGTTCTTTAAAATGAAGTTTTTAATGAAATTGGATTGTTATTAAATCTATTGTTCTTAATAATTTCGAAAGACATTTTTTGAACTCAAAATTAAATATTACCAATGTAAAATTGCTCCAATTCTGAAATTTAATGAAAATCATTTAATTTAACCAATAAAATTATATGCTTCATCTTTCGCATAGTAGTTCAAAAAATCAAAGAATAATCTTATATCGATGCTTGTTTTTTCTTTCGGTTTACCATGTATTCTGCACTAACGCGTAAGTCTGTTATTCTCGGTATTATTTTTTTCATTTCTCTTAACAAGAAAAATAATTTCGAGGCACCTAATTCTTCTCAAGCCGTTCCTGATATGTTTGAATTCCAGCGCTGTCTTCAACGTTTTCAGAAGCGGTCATCCGCATTTGCTTTCCTAAGACAATCACCAGTTTTTTCAGGAGACATTTCTGAGCAAAGTTTGGGAATCCATTTAACAGCAGAGTAAACACTGATGTTTTTCGTCAGATCGGTGGCTGAAGAACAATCATCAAAAGATGCAATAATCGACCACAGGAGATACCTTTTGCAGTGGGTTTCAGCATTTTAATAACTCATTGATCCATTGATTGTGTTGCTGCTGTAGTATCCACCGGAAGAAATTGTAAATTTATATTCGACACTTTGACGTAGGCATGACAATGTGCATTATCGAGGAACACCTTTTTTTCTTCAATCATTCGTCTATTGAACTCCTTCAAACTGCCCTCCAAATTCGCAAAAAGTAAAACAGTCACACGCTCGTTGGAGGTTTTACCTCAGCGGCATTAGCTACCTCTTTTAACAAGTGACTTACTTTGCACACACGATAAAATACTCCAGTCTCATTGCAATTATATATGTCCTTTTTTTGACATCTTTCAATCGGTAGATGAAATTTTCCTTTCCATTCCCGAATTTCATGCTATGGGACGTTTTTCGTTTATCAGCAAGCATTATTGTAGATTATGGAAACTCATTAACCATTCACTGAACGCTTTAAAATGCATTTTACCTAATTTTTCGCAAAAAGTCCACGTGTGAGCAAAATTTTCACTCTAGCAATCGAAAAACATCCAAAAGTTAATGCACCAATGTCATAATTTTTTCACAACAAGTTTCCTCTTTCTATTAGATGTTTTCAACTCTTTCTTTTTATAGCGTCGGCCCCACCAGTGGCCGAGAGGTTCTGCTCTCAAAGCTGGTAGACGGGAGGTGCTGGGTTCAAACCCAATCGCGCCCGTCGGCCTAATCGTTCGGAGTTTTCGTGGTTTTCTTCGAGCCGTGGATTTTCCATGCGTAAATACGGATTAGGTTCCCTTAGAAAGACCCCCACGGAGGGCACTTCCCCCCCTGGGCCTATATCCCTCGTGTAGATAATTGGCCGTCACAAATCAACCCAACCCAATCCTTTTTATAGCGTCATAAATGTGAGTTTTACCATAATTAAACTTAATACAAAGATCTTCTACAGAATAATTATTTTTCTTTTAATTTGGTAACATCGACTTTATCCTGCAGGGATGGAGTATTGAGTTTCGATTTTGAAGCAATTTTTACGATGCACTTAGTCATCTTCTTGTCAAGGATTCCTTAGACAAGATAAAACGACGAAGAACAAATAACCCGTGCAATGAGTTTTCTAAACACGTGATTCATTGGAATGAAGCATACGTCAATCGAATAGCATTTTATGTTTTTGATAAAAAGGTTGTATCTTGAGTTCTAATAAATTGCTTGCAGATGACGATCTTTCATTAATTGTCCTGGTTGGAAAATCGCTTGAAAACTGAAATTCTGAAAGTGTTTACAGATAAATGAGAAATGCTATTCAATTTCTTAGTACTGCTGTAATACCTGTAAATTTACACCCAAACTGGAATACACACCCAAAAAAATCTTCGGGAATAAGACAGTAAGGTATCACTTTGAATTTGAGTACAACATTAAAGCATAATATATTGTACTTTAGAAAATACATATTTTCATAAATGTGCATCCTTCTAGTAATAATAATTTTTACATGCAAATTTATATTGGAAAAAACGATTATTTCATTTTTTAAATGCAAGATTTCCTTAAAATTTAAACAGTTTCTAGTTCCTTAAATTAACTCTTTTGAAGTATTACGGAATTTAATTAAAATTCTCTGCATTTAATAAATGACGTATGTACTAAAGCTTCATAAACGAAATGCTTTTCATTTTTAAAGTATCCTTTATTCCGGCTTACGCAAAATTTTGGTTTCGGTGGGACCTTAAGAACATTTCCGTTTCCGCGTTAGACAGATTCCGTCTTATGCAACAAGAATTAATGTTATTTTCTAGGGTTTCGCCGGGACTTGAAAAAATTTCTGCGGTGGACAAATTTTCGGCTTGCACAGAGTCCGCCTTAGACTGAATTTACTGTAGTTCTGAAAAAAGACTTACTATATGTTTTTTGGATCGCTGAATCCGAATTTTTAACTTCCCACCAAAATTTCTCCCGGCAACACCCCCCCACAAATTTTGGTAAAATGCCCCCCAAAAAAGGTTTTTATTAAAAAAAATCAATTTTTTATTGTTTTAGGAGAAAAGTATCTAGAAATTCAGAAAGTAGACAAAATTTGCAACAAATTAGATATATGACATTATGACTTAGGATGAAGGGGAAGAGGGGATCTGCCTCGAAACATGCGCGCAGTGCTGCGTGCCCCACACTTTCGCAATTCCACTTAACCACTCACACGTTTACATTCGCCCTCCCATCTCCCCTTCGAACTTTCCTTAAAGTTTTTTGGGTCGCTGAATCCGAATTTTTAACTTACCCCCAAAATAGTTGTTTTTAACTTAAATTTCTTATTATTTTAGGGGAAAAGCATTACGAAATTCAGAAACTAGACAAAATTTGCAACAAATAGGATGTATGACATTATGACGTAGGATAAACGGGGAGAGAGGGGGCTGCCTCAGAACATTCCCCGCGCGCTTTTCTCAAAAACCAAATTTTTTCAAAAAATCAATTTTTTGGGGTGTTGCCGGGTGAAATTTTGGTGGTAAGTTACAAATTCTGATTCAGCGACCCAAAAAACATAAAGTGAGTCGAATTCCAGAACTAGTATTAATTTTTCCAGGTAAAATCCCCTATTGCCTGGACTTCATAACTTAGTGCACGTAGTGTAACGTAGTAACTTAGTGCGATCACATTTACACACTTCTTTACTTGTGTGTCCGACCGTACATGCAGGGCAAAATATATTTACGGAAACGAGTTTTACTAGCTGCGGCTTTCGTTGTGGTAATATTATTTCAAGTATTATTATATACTATTATTATATTACTATATATACACTACATTGCAAAGATGACCGGTAACTTGCGATTTTAGACGTTTTCTGAAATATCTAGAAAAATGCATGAGGAATTATCCTGAAATTCCAGGTTTGTTAACAGAATAGTACAGATCATATATTTCCGTAAAGATTTTTTTCCGAAAACCCCATAGGGGTCAACAAATTGAAAAAGAACGAATATCTTTTTGATAACCCTGTCAAAACGAATGTAGCAACAGCATTCAAACTGTAGATTATGATTAAGTGCCTTATTGTAATAAACTGTGTTCATTTTTATGAAGATAGCATTTATACTCGTACAGAAATTAAAGTTTTTATAAAAAGAGTCCCAAATTTTGCCAAATTTTTTGCTTATAATTTGTAGAGTTCTTAATATAAAACAAGTTGAAAATCGCACGTCAAACGTGGCAAATGAGGTGCATTCGTACTATAACTAGTTTTATAAATATTTTTTGCACCGCGTATTGTACTGAATGTATATTTTAGTACACTTCATAACTGCATATCAATAAGGCTGTAACATCATTGAAATACACTTGAAATAATTTTTTCCCACTGGCGTAATGTAACAGAAAACTTTTCACTGTCCCTGTAATTAAACTATAACTCCGATTTTCATAAAATTTGAAATGACTCGACAAAATTATGCAACAATTATATATTTTAAATTTCAAACGATTCGGTTGGGTAGTTTGCGCTGTTATAAGCGGACAGACAGACGGACTGAACGACGACTATAGGTGCTATATATTTGTATAATTACGAACGCACTTAAAAAAGTTCTTTTCAGAAAATATGATAAACAACATTGTACACAATACCCTACAATCAGAATTAAAAAATAATAAAAATTATATGAAAAATGAGCAGGTTTACTAAATAATGATTCACTGCGCATGCCCGAATGTAATCAAAATATAATTTGCATGATAATTTGCATGATAGCTAAATGTATAGAGAAAATTTTGCGAAAATCTCAAAAACATAGTTTGAAAAGTCAGAAAATTAACGTTAATAGAATAAGTTCAAAATCCGTTATTCCCAAAAGGAAGCAAAAAGATGAGGGACTGTATCCAAATACAGCGTACGTGCAATATTGTGTATGCTATATTGTCAATCAATAGATTGTCTAATCAATGGATATATTGATACAGCCCCTGATCTTTTTGATTCCTTTTGGTAACAAGGGATTTTGAGTTTATTCCATCAGCGATAATTTTCAGAATTTTCAACCTATGTTTTTGAGACTTTTACAGAAGTTACTCTATATATTTAGCTAACACATTATGCACATTATATTTTGATTACGTTCGGGCATGTGCAGTGAAACATTACTTAGTAAACCTGCTTATTTTTCATACAATTTGCTAATTCTGATTGCAGGGTATTGTGTACATTGTACAATGTTGTTTGTTGTATTTTCTGAAAAGAACTTTTTTTACATTAAGAACTCTGCAAATTATAAACAAAAAACTTGGCAAAATTTGAAACTATTTTTATGAAAACATGAATTTCTCTTTCTAGTACACATGCTATCCTCATAAAAATGAACACAAAATATTAAAATAATCCACCTAATCATAATCTGCAGTTTGAACGCTTTTGGTACATTAGTTTTGACATAGGGTTATCCAAAAGATATTCGTTCTTTTTCAATTTGTTGGTGGTCCCCTATTGGGTTTCGGGAAAAAATCTTCATGGAAATATATGACCTGTACTATTCTGTTTACAAACATGGAGCTTCAGGATAATGCCTCCTGTATTTTTTTAGATATTTAAGAAAATGTCTAAAATCGCAAGTTACCAGTCATCTTTGGCCATATAGTGTATATGTCTTTGGGTTTTGTAAAACAGTTTATAATTCCAAAATTTATTATTTGTTTATATATCAATATTGAATATTTGGAAATAAAAAAATATATATATATATATGCAGTGTGACTTCAAAAATCCGGCATCAAAACCATCTTTTCTCTTCCTTTTTCATTTACACTTTCAAGTTATGGGAGAACAAAGATAGCAACTCTTTATGAATTAAAAACTTCAAGATCGAAAGTAAAAGTGCAAAAAGGAATATTTGACTTTTTTTTTGCATTTGTCAGAGGCGATTATTTTCTGAACAAATTTTCTGGGATCTGCACTATTGCTTAGCAACGGGAATAATCTTGGCGAATGCATGGCACAAGATATGGCAAAACGAATTTTCGGCAACGGCGACATCAGTGATGAGGAAGACTTTTCAGGTCTTCAAATTTGTCGTGAAAAGGCTTCAATTTATGAGTTGATTGAATGTGCAAAATCTGAAAATCATTAAGTGTCGAAAAAAGGGATACAGAAGATTGGCTAAGCATTTGCGAAAATGCATCAACAACAAATAATTTAACGGACAGCGAGATTGCTGAGGCTGTGCTAAATGGAACCGTCAATAATGCTAGCAGCAGCTCAGAAGACGAGGATGAACAACCGGCAGAAGAAAATGTGTCCCTAGTAAAATGCATAAATTTGATTAGAGTGTTAATACATGTTTTAGAGAAACAAGATTGTATTTCCGAAATAGACATCCTTCATTTGTATGAAATACAAAAAAGAAAAAAAAACTTGTTAACGAACAACCAAAAAAATTGGAGCAAACAAAGTTGACATGGATGTTTCCGAAATTACATGAGAAGAAATAATTTCACTCTTTATTAGATTTTTTTTTACATTTAATTTTCTCTTTTTCATACATAATTATCACTTAATAATGAATTAAATTATGACTAAAGCACCATTAAAAATATGGTACTACTTTTGACATTCATAGTTACTACTTTTGATATTCCTTGAAAAATACGGCATAGTCTCTGTCCCGATGATGCCGGAATTTTGAAGTTATACTGTGTCTATAGTCATTGTACGGCACACTGACGTATTTTACTTCATAAACAAAATATTGTATCCCGGCTAAGATTTATTAATTTTATTATGTCTTCTTTTTATCATCTTGTTTTTAGAGTGAATTAATTAAGAGTAAAGGATTTCCCGTAGAAGAACACACTGTCCAGACCGATGATGGCTACCTGTTGACTTTAATAAGAATTCCTCATGGAAGAAACGGAAGCCGGGAAAAAGAAGACAAGAAAGTGGTTTTATTAATACATGGAGACCTGAGCGATGCTGTTCAGTGGGTTTTTGATTTTCCTAATCAGAGTCTAGGTAAGAAAAAAATTAATATTAACGTCATTGTGAAGTTATCGCGATGTTCTATACGAGAGGAGTTTGAATTTGCATGCATTAAGTATAGACCGGAAGGCGGCATCACAGACAATCACCTACGAGTCAACTGCTAAAATCGGGTTTTCGAGTGTTTTCCACTAAGCAATGACTTGGCAGACCGATTGCGCTTTAATATGCGAACCGAGTTTTAACTAACTCTGGAATTTCAGCTGTGAACTCGATGAGGTGATTGTCTGTGCTACCGCCTCCCGTCAAGTAGACATCTTTAGATTTTTTTTCATGTTCTTATAAAATTATGTTACTTATAGGTTTCATACTGCCTGACAAAGGCTACGATACCTGGCTCTTAAATAACAGGGGATGCAAGTATTCGAAGAAACACGTAGAATTCAAGACACATGAATATAGATTTTGGAACTTCAGGTATTGTGGTTCTATATTATCTAGCCGCCCTTTGTGACCAGTTCCGTTTCCCTTAAATGCTAAGCATTGTATTATCTATTATGTTACCTTTACTCATAATTTAATTTACTTGCTTAATCCTTTGCCAAAAGTTGAAGTTCTGATAAAGAAATGAACAACTCTGTTTTTTTTTTTTTTTAAATGTTAGCCAGGGGCATGTGATAAATCGCCAAATATTGTTAACGTAGCATTTTTTCGTATTGGATTAATTTCATTTAAAATATAATACTTTTAGCCATTTTATTTAAAATACATAACTTTAATTTAAAACTCAAATATTTAGCATTCACAACTTTCACTTATTTCTTAAAAAAAAAAAAAAAAAAAAAAAAAAAAAAAAAAGAACAGAAAGGAAAAATAGAAAAGAAAAAATAATAATTACTACCATAAACCATGACATTTAATTTTAACATCAAAGCGTTGTTTTAATTCACCAAGCGAAAAATAAAAATATGATAACTGTCGAGCTAAAAAAATGCTATTGCCAAGATTCATGCCCGGTTGACAAATGTACCGAGAATTCTTGTCAATCATGGCAGCTTTTATGTAGTTTTATTCGAAAAAATAATATTGATTACAAATGGTCGCCTTGCATATGAAAAACAAAGGAGTTAGTCCTTAATAGTTTATGGCAGTCACATGACTTGGACTCTTATAATACAGATGAAATGATGCCAATGAAACAGTATTTGGCGATTTATCACCTGCCGCCGGCTAACGCTAAAGTACAAAAATGGTCGCATGGCATAAAAAAAGCGAAGCGGTCAGCCCGGAACTGTTGATGACAGTCACATGACTTAGGCTATTATTATTATTATTATTATTATTATTATTATTATTATTATTATTATTATTACTACAGCAAACTTAGTACACAGGCCCTGACTAGAAAAGTGGCATGCGGGTACCTTCCCTACCCCCCCCCCCCTTTTTGTGGTGCCCCATGGGAATAATCAGGATTTTCATTAAAATGTGCCAAATGATTAAAATTGGCCCAAAGTGATCAAAATTAATATATTTTCAAACATTTAGGAAGGAAGAGCAATCCTCCTTCCCCCTCTCATTTTTCCGTACCTCCTCCACCCACGCAAAAAAAAAAAAAAAAAAAAAAAAAAAAAACCGAAAGAATATTAGAAAAGGAATATTTAAAACTCTTTTATAACAATTTAGTATTCTAGTGTTTTCAAAAGAAATTCTTTATTGACGTTTCTTTCGTAACGAGGCAAGTTAAAAACGTTAATCATGACCCACTGGGAGCATTTTCCTTTTGTCATATTATAACATTCGTAGATAAGCAAAGTAAAAGTTTGCAAACAGATACTGCTGTCAACCAATCCATAATTTTTTCTACTGTTATCCTACAAGTATTTTTATTTTATTTTTTATTAAAGCTGCGATCATCTCTTTGTGATACCCTATACAGGGTGCGGAAAAAGTATTGATAATTTTTTCTTAATGTTTGTGTGTACCTCTTAAATGTTGTAGAATTTTTTTTTTGTGTGTATATTTGCTCTTTATAATCTCAATATTGTATTATAAGTAAGTATTTTTGGGTTATTGTTGGCATTTTTTCTTCTATGCCGAAAAAGTGTTCACTATTGAATAAGCTGTTAACCATCAGAATGACTGCATATTTGCTAAAAACAGTAAAACTGCTAATTCAAGTGGTGGAATAGTTGCCGGAAAAGATTATCCAGTCAGCGCGATGGTTTGTGGCTGCATCACAAGCAATGGGAAATCCCCTTTTATCTTTGTTGATGCTGGTGTCAATATTAACCAGATCAATTATCTCAACGATATTCTAAATGAGGTCCTTCCATGGTTAAATTCTCATTTTGGAAACAATCCACATGTGTTCCAACAAGATTCAGTACCAGCCCATAAGTCTTGCCAAACGCAACAGTGGTGCCAAGCAAAATTTCGTGATTTCATTTCATCTCAAGACTGGCCTCCGAATACTCCGAATTTGAATCCACTTGATTATTCAGTATGGAGAGTGTTGCAAGCAAGAGCTTGTGCTAATCTTCACAAAGATATCACTTCTTTAAAAGCTGCTCTGACTCGTAAATGGAACGGTCTCGATGCGGACTACTTGCGGCGCGCAGTGGATACCTTCCCGCACTGTCTCCGCGAGTGTATCAAGGCAAAAGGAGATCGAATCGAAAATGAATGATAGAATATCAATTGATACTTAGTTGTTAATCTTACGCAATAAAAATTATTAAAATAATTGTACCTGTGGCGTTGTAGTAGATATTGATTTTACTATCAATGCTTTCTCCGCACCCTGTATGTAGATGTGAATAGTACCTGGTATATATTTATGCCTACATACAATATGTGGGAAGTTCAGTACAAGCCACTTCCACATTATTTGAGAATAATTTTTATGGATAGATAGATGGGGGCCCTCAGAATGATGCTTGGCCCGGAGCCCTTGATAGCCTAAGTCGGGCCTTGTTAGTACGCATTCTATTCCATACATTTTAAAGAAATATAAAATAATAGAAAGTTTATTGATTTTATTTGATTAAAAAATAACTTTTATAGCTATTTATTTCTGTAGTTGTTTTTGCCTTTGACAACTGCAACGCGACACGCGATATATGAAGCGACTAACGCTTTACAGCCCATAATATGAATTCATGAAAATTTCATCTTTTAAAGCATTTTTCGTGAATATTTGAAACTACACTATAAGATTTATACAATCATTTAATAAATTTTAGAAGGATTTTGCTAATTAAAATTAATTAATTGAATTTGAATTTATGCACTGTTAAAACTGGATACTTAAAAATAAACAAAATGTACTTATTTTTGAGTACTTTCCGATCTTATAATAGCTTCGAGTAATTAACTCTTAAATTTGAGAAACGCATGTACTCATTCTTTTGAGTACATACAGGGACTCGAACATAAGTATGTATAAAAACAGGCATACACATATTTTTGAGTACATATAGGACTCAAACATGAGTATGTATAGAAATACACATACTTATATTTTTTAGTACAAATAGGGCTCAAACATGAGTATGTATAGAAACACACATACTCATTTTTTTGAATAAATATAGTGCTTAAACATGAGTGTTTAGAAGAGTATAAAGTTTTAGCCCAGTGGTCAGCGGGTTGCACTCACAATTAATTAGGTGAAAACTGAAAATTGTTTTAATCCCTTCAGTTTAGGCCTAGAATGAACGTACTAACTTTTCCCCCTCGTACTAGCCGAACGTTAGAAGACATGTACATATTTATAGTCGAAAAACACTTTTTTTTTTTTAATTATCTTAACAATATCTCAAAACAACTAATTCTATCAAAAACATTGTCAATACAAATGACCTATAGTTTGAAATTCTGATTAAAATGAGTAGCCATATTAATATTTTTGTTGAACATTGAGGTTGGAATTCTATTTCAAAAATTTGGCTTACTCGCTAATCAAGAGCTTGAAGCCAGGAGAGACCAAGTTATCAATCCGCCCTGCCTCTATTTGTTACATACATGAATTTTTTAAAGTTGTTGAGGCTTTCACGATGTTTAGGGCTTTATTTTGAGGATTATAATTTAGTAGTTATCGAGAAAGAGGTACATGAATGATAGCTGTTTTACATGTCATTTTGTAACTGATATCGCCAACCTTAAAACATTAGTTTTAAAAGAAATAGTTTTTTAAGTAAAGATTATAATACTTTTTTTCAATATTACGAATGTTTTAAACTTTTTTGAATTTAACTTAAGAGGCTTGTATACTAGTAAAAAATCATTTTTATTAAAAAAATCTTAGTCCTTTTCGTAAAAAATCGAAATTTAAAATCGTGCTATTAGTTGACCTTGAATTCCTCTAGCTAAAAGGCTCCTGCACACGCATTTGTTCGCCCCCCCCCCGCCCCCCCCCAATCCTCGCACTTTATTTTCAACCTCCTTAATTCTAATTCATACGCACTGTTAGTCACCCTATATACGTCATATTAAATGCTACACATATTTCAAATACAATATCGGAAATGATAAACAATATTTCCCATCATTTCCGAATCATTTTAGAAATATACTAAAAATCATGAAAAAATGCACTTTAAGTTATTAATTTGTTCGTAGCGGCAAAAGCTCAGGCTTGAGGGAGAAACTTAGTACGTTCATTTCTGTATGTTCATTTCGGTCATTTCAAAAAGTTGAGAGTGATGAGACTGAGAACATTTCGCTTAAACTATGGTAAAGTTTAACAAGTTTATATTTCAAAAATTATTTGTAGAAGTTTTAATTAGGCTAGTTTTTTTATTTGAATATTCTATTTTTTAAATTTATAAAATAAATTAGAGAATATGTTACAAATGAATTAGAATTCATAAATATATTGTGATGCATTGAATTGTTACGTTCGTAACGGGAAAACAACTAAAAGTTGTTCTTACAAATTTACTGGTTAATTTATTCAATTTTAAATCATATTTTCTCTGTATAAATTATATGAGTATACTTTTAAATCCATTACATTAGTTTTAAGTGCGTATTATAATATTTGAGTATCTTATTTTTGAATTAAGATAATATTTACAGATATAACTAGTAATAAGAGATTTATATGATAAAAATGTATACTACAAGTATATTTCACTTCATAATTTACATATATTTTCCTTTTTCAACATGCTATTCATACATTTTATTTTTTCATGAATGACAACAGGCTATTTTTATTATACTTTACATTTTCATGGATGGCAACAGGCTATTTTTGTGATACTTTATTTTTTCATGAATGGTAAACAGGCTATATTTATGACACTTTATATTTTCATTAGCAAATTTTGGAGGAACCACAAATGGACAACAGAATCAAATTGTTAAAAAAAATAAAAATAAATGTTTCTAATGTTACGATATTACTCTCTTTGTCTTTTATTTTTCAATGCTCTATGTTTAAACGTTAAAATTCCGGTGAATGTAAATTTCAAGTCGTACATGTTACGTCCGTAATAGGCAAATGTTACGTCTGTAACAATTTAATTATCCCATGTATTAATTAATAATTATTTTAATGTTTTCACAATTGCAGTTTACAACAGCTAATACCCTAATAATGAATTATTGAAAAAAAAAGTTAAATGTTCTTCCTTAAAACTCACGGGATTATGACAATAACTGCAGCTATATGCAATTTTGACTGTTTTGTGAATTACGTCCATAGCACCTAGATTTTATTTTTTCAAAAATTATGGGAACATTTTTCAGGTTTCAAAATTTAATATTCCATTTACAATCCTTAGACCGTACTTAAATATAAAATAATCCAAGTAATCACTATATTTTTTACATTATTTATGAAGCTTTAAAGTTTCTGTTTGTTACGTCCGTAACCATGGAATGACCCCCAAGTAGCACACTTTGTTAGTCAATTTATTGTTTGTTTGTTTTTATTTTATTTATTTTTTACGTATGGCTATTTTCAAAGGTTCTAGCTCATTCAGGGGGAGGGGGGCAGTTACACTTTACTGTATTGTTTTCAAAGAGCATTTTTGATCTACTTGTAAGTTTATGTATCCAACTACGTTACAGAAAGTAGCATATTTTTGTAATAGCATAAAACATGCCTGCAGGTTAAAAAAATGGAGGCTCTTGCTTTAAATTCTAATTTCTACTAAATAAACATCTCTAATGTCAAATACAAATTAAAAATATAAAAGTCCTCTCCTCAAGCCCTAACTTTTCAACGGTTCCCATAACTGTTTTATTGCAGCGCATAAGATTTTATTTGCCTCTTTAATGTAAATCATATTTTTAAAATATTTCAAAACAAAGGTGCTCAATGATAAATTCAGGAGGTAGCCTTGGTTCGAGTGTGTGTGTGTGGGGGGGGGGGGGGGGGAGGGGGTAACCTCACTGGAAGATTTTTAATTTAACGCTTATTAATATTGTTAAGTGCAAATACTTCCCGGAGCTTTAAAAATTCATCCTCCAGAAAAATGCCTGATTTCAACATTGAAATAAAATAAAAAAATTATTAAAATTTCAAAATTATTTACATACTTACTTTTTACTTATTCTCGTATTTAATGTGGGAAAAATGAATCCATATAACATACTGTACGTATGTTATATGGAATTAATTGAAATGAGTTAAACGGAATTTTCAAAAACAGAATTGCTAAAAAAATTACTAAAGCTTATAAATTATTTAACACATTCAGTTAATACCCACCTCCCCATTAATCTCTTTTATATATCTTTTTCTTATCAATTATATATAAGACAGTTATATATGTTATAAAAATCAGACTGAAATTTTTTCTCAAAAACAAAAGTGATAAAAAATGGTTTCGTTTTCTAAACTACTTAAGTCTCTGTTTTAGTCTCTTATCAATTGTATATATATACAAGATATATATATATATATATATATATATATATATATATATATTATAAATTTGAGGTGTATTAAATTTTGAAAACAGAAAACTCTAGTAAATACTCAGTTTTAATAACATGCTAATCAATAAGTACTTTACTTGTTTGCTTACAATTCTAAATCCAGAACTCCAAGTAAAATTACTACATCTAAACAATAACATTTTTTAACTACAGATTATCTTAGATAAACCTTCTTTGGAACTTGTTCTTTCTCAGTTTATTTTTACGTTATTAGAGATGAACTATTTATCAGGAGAGAGAAAGACAGCCAAACGAGCGATAAACTCATACGCTGTATCTTCTCGCATAAATGTAACCCATCAGGGTTCCGAGTTGGAGAAAAATTAAGAATGGGGTCCTATTGTTAAAGATGACCCGTGCGGTGCGTACCTAAACCAGTTCAACTGGGGTGGTCTCTGAATAGAGGTAAAATTAGTATTGAGCCTATGGGAATAAATTTCGTTTCATGAAAAAATGGTCGTTTAGGGAGGTGGTCTCTTAATGGAGGTGGTCGTACAGGGAGGTTTCACTGTATATGTATACTATATGTATAAAATTCTATGTATACTATATGTATAAAATACTATATGTATAAAGTTCCCGAAAAATTCGAAAATTGCTATACGAAATTCGAATAAACTTTATTGACATGAGGGCAGAAATTAATTTAGTATTTTAGACCAAAAATAAAATGGCAAAAAATTTCAGAAGATCGCGAAGAAACGTAGAAATCGAATTAAAAATCACAAAAAGTTCAAAAATCACGAAAGTCAAAATTTACTGTAATTTGAAAAAAATTTCAAATCTAATTCCTTTGACCTGCGGGCTCTCTTAAAATTTATGTTTGGGAAAGCATGCTAAGCATTGTATCATGTTACTTTTATTCATAATTTAATTTACTTGCATTCCCTTAAATATAATTAATAATAACCACTTAAGTTGATATTAGTTTTTGTCGCAATAAAATATCTCAATTTGTTCATTTTCTGTAAGCAAGTAATCCCTATTGGTTTACTATGGGAATTTGGCGAAATATTAGAGATATCGCCAAGTTGGCGTCACTTTTGACGACTAATTTTGGTCTCCAAATTTGGCGATATATCGCCAAGTTGGCGACAAACTTGCCGGTATTCGGCGACAGAACTGTGTCTCCCCCTACGGTAATCCTCTTATAGTAGGGATGCACAACCTGTGGCCCGCTGGCCAAAAGTGGCCCGAGATCGGTTGACTTGTGGCCCGCAAACTTCGTCAATTGATAACTGGTAAAAATCTGAATTTTTTTCCATAAGTCGCAGAAAAAAATCGTAAATTTATCGCAGGAAAAGATTGGAAATTTCGTCAGTGAGTTAAAAATCGCGAATTTCGTTAATCGCCAGCATAATCGGTTGAAATTCGTCGATCGGGCACGGAATAACCGCGAATTTCGTTAAACAGGCATGGAAAAATTGCGAGTTTCATCGATCGGACACATAAAATTCGACAGTTTCATCAAACAAGCACGGTAAAAACGCAAATTTCGTTGATCGGGCACGGAAAAATTGTAACTTTTGTCGATGAGAAGCGGAAAAATTGCAAATTTCGCTGATCGGCAGTGGAAAAATCGCGAATTTTTGTCATTTTGCAGCCTGAAAAAATTGCAAATTTTGTCAGCCAGTTAAGAAACTCCAGTTAAGAGCCCGGATGAAGGAAAAATCGCGGATTTTGTCGACCAGGTGCGGAAAAATTGCGAACTTAGTTGATCAGGCAAGAAAAAATAGCGAATTTCGTTCATCAGGCACAGAAAAATCTCAAATTGTTTCGATCCGGCATGAAAAAATTACAAAATTCGTTGATCGAGCACTGAAAAACCTCGAATTTTGCTGATCAGGCGCGGAAAAATTTGCAATTTTTTTCGATCAAGCATGAAAAAATCGTGAATTCCGTTGATCAGTCGGCCCATGCTATAGATATCAAGATAAAAAATTCCAGAGTTGCGAATTTCGTCAGTCGCTAGTCGAAAAAATCTTGAAATTCTTCGAACAAGAACAATCGCGGATTTAGTTGATCGGGCATGGAAAAAATCGCGAGTTTCTTCGCTTGAGGCACATAAAAATCGAATTTCATCAAACAAGCGCCGAAAATTCGCAAATTTCGATGATTGGCACGAAGAAATCGCGAATTTTGTCGATGAGAAGCGGAAAAATTGCAAGTTTCGTTGATCGTCAGCGGAAAATAGCGCGAGTTTCGTCGATCGAGCGCGGAAAAATCGCGAGTTTCGTCGATCGGGCACAGAAAAATCGCGACTTTTGTTGATAAAATACGGAAAAAAAATCGCGAATTTCGTTGATCAGGCGCGGAAAATTCTCGAATTTTTTTCGATCAGGCACGGGGAAAAGTCACAAATTTGGTTCGTTGAGCATTAAAAAATCGCGAATTTTGACGATATGGTGCGGAAAAATTCTAAATTTCGTTCATCGGCTGCGGAAAAATCGCCAGTTGCGTCAGTTTATTGTAAAAAAAAATCTTGAATTTCGTCTATCTGCGCAGAAAAAAATCGTACATTCATCTGTCAGTTAAAAAGCGTGAATTTCCTTTATGGGGATTTAAAAAAGTGCGAATTTTGTCGTGGATCAGGTGCCAAAAAATATCTAATTTCATTGATTGTCAGCAGAAAAATCGCGAGTTTCGTCAGTTTATCGCGAGAAAAAAAGAGCGAACTACGTCAATTTGTCACGGAAAATTTGAAAATTTCGTCATTCAGTTACGAATCGCAAATTTCGTCAATTTATCGAGAAGTTCGTCAATCTGTCGCTGTAAAAAGTCACGAATTTCGACAATTGATGGAAAAAAATACACATTTTGGTAATTGGTTGCAAAAAGTTTTGCGAAATTCGTCAGCCACCTATGGAAAAAAAATTGTGAATTTCGTTAAAAGTTCACTAATTTCGCGAATCGCTCATGGAAAAAAAATTACAAATTTTGTCTGTCCGTCGCAAAAAATACCATGAAATAGAAATTCATTAATCGCAGGAAAAAATCCCAAATTTCGTAGATCGTGCACTGAAAAGAAATCGCAATTTTCTTCAGTTTATCGCGGAAAAAAAATTGTGAATTACATCAATGCATATCGGAGAAAAAATCATGCTTCATGTGCTGCTACTCCCGTCCTTTGTTCATAAAGTTCACATTTTGTTTTCAGCACAAGCCACTCCCATGCCTATGTTTGTTTTTTAGCAATTTTAATAAAGCAAAGTTGATTCCCCCGAATAAAGTTAAGGAATATTTTCAAGCCTTGAAAATAATCTTTACTATATCTCTGTTATATATACAGATATAAACTGTTGCTATATTTTTTCCAAAATTGGGTAGGGGTACTTAGGTAAAACTGCCCCTCTCAAACAATGTTTTCTATCTGATTAATAGTCCACAGATCCCCCTCCCTCCCACCTCCCCGAAATAGAATTCTCTCTGTGTTACTGATGTGGCCCTCTACAACCCAGACATTTTTGTAAGTGGCCCTTCTCTTAAAAAGGTTGTGCACCCCTATCTTATAGGTATGAAGATGCATTAAATGCTGTTCAATAATCGCATAAAAAATTCGCTAAAAATTCAAAAATCGCTGTACGAATTCCGAATAAACTTTTTTGAAAAGAGAACAAAATTTACTATATTGGGTTAAAAGAAAGAAACCGTATTATTTTCACTAATGTGTAAAAATCGCCTTGAAACTTAAAAAGGTGCTAAAAATCGCATAAAAATTTAAATTTGAAAAAATCTAATCAAAGAAATCGAATATCGGTCTTCGAGTTGCAAAACTTCATATATAGACGGACCTTTTCCCAAAATTTTGTAGTTGTACGTGCTGCTGTCTCTTCAGAACATCGTCGACACACTCACACACAAACTTCTTTCCTTATTATTAGAGATTTAACTTACCTGGATTCCCTTAAATATAATTAATATAACCCTTTAAGTTAATATTAGTTTTGTTGCATTAAAATATCTCAATTTGTTTATTTTCTGTAAGCAAGTAATCACTATTGGTTTACAATGGAAGTCTATGGGAGTTTATTAGAGATTTATGGGAGAAATATTAGAGATATCACCAAGTTGGCGTCACTTTTGGTGTCTAAGTTTGGTCGCCAAATTTGGCGATATATCGCCAAATTTGGCAACAAACTTGACGGTATTTGGCGACAGAACTGTGTCTCCCCTACGGTAATACCCCTTATAGATATGAAGACGTATTAACTGCTGTTCAGTAATCGCATAAAAAATGCGCTAAAAATTCAAAAATCGCTGTACGAATTCCGAATAAACGTTTTTGAAAAGAGAACAAAATTTACTATATTGGGTTAAAAGAAAGAAACCGTATTCTTTTCACTAATGTGGAAAAATCGCCTCAAATCTTAAAAAAGCGCTAAAAATCGCATAAAAAATTAAATAAAAAAAATCTAATCAAAAAATCGAAAATCGGGCTTCAGGGAGCAAAACTTCATATATAGACGTACCTTTCCCCAAATTTTGTAGCTCTACGTGCAGCGGTCCCTTCAGAACACCGTCGACACACTCACTCACACACAAACTTCTTTCCTTATTATTATAGATGCTTTGCGTTGAAAAATCACAAATGCCGTTTAAACAGTACATGTAGCATTAGAAAAAATGATTTAAAATAAACGCAAAGGAAAGCAATGCGAACTACAAATGAGCTAAAATAGGTACCAAAATGAACACTAACAATAATTTTATATTGATTACAAAATTGTCAAATGTTTACCTGCACAGACGATGACTTATGGCATGTGGGACGTTGTGTGTATGTGTGTGTGTGTGTGGGGGGGGGGGGGGGATCATCTCTTGGAAATAATGTAGAATTTCAGTTTAAATTTTTTTTTCATACCGTATTCCGTATTTCCAAGTTTATATATCCCAAGACACAGAAACTTATTAACTGCGTTCGAGGGAACATGACGACAACGAGGGCACGAAATGCTGGTAAATAATGATGTCATTAACATGCTCTTGCAGCATATATATAATAATGTTAAACTATCGTATTTGACTTCATTTTAAGCCAGCGTTTCTACTACTATAAGTACCGTTTCAATGCCATTAGCTGTAAGTGTGAAAGCTCGATTGTTGTTCTTCACCTCAATCTAGAGCCCATGCCCTAAAAGTTCGCATGCCAAATGAAATTATCTTTCCTTGAACGGAACGATAACACACATGCATATACAGGGTGTCCCATGATTATTGGGACATACTTTAAGCGGAGGTAGGGGACATCACAAGGATTCAGATTTACGTAGCAACCCATGGTCGGAAACGTCATGGGAAAGTAGTATGACAGGTACAAGAAACGAAGAGCACAAGAATGAGATCATCTTAAATAATTTTTTGGTCAAATATATTACATGTGCTGTGGTAAATGGTATGTGAAAATGTCACAAAAGATGTTCAAAGTTTCCTACATTCCTAGCGATGCATGCATTACACCGTTGTACAGTGGATTGGCGGACTCGCTCAAATACACTTGTATTTTATTGGATATCCGCGGCAGCACACACGAATCTTGCCACCATATCGGAATCCACAGGCGTTGGGTACATAGCACTTTTCAGCTCACCCCAAAGAAAGACATTTATGCTGCTTAAATCAGGAGAGCGTTGTGGCCAAGAGCGTGGGTCGTGAACAACACCACGTAACGGCGAACGAAACCGTTTTCGACCATGGGTTGCTATGCAAATCTGAATCCTTGTGATTTCCACTACCTCCCCTTAAAGTTTGTCCCAATAATCCTGGGACACCCTGTATATATGCATATGCAGGGGTGCAGAATATGTCCGAACCAGCGATTTAGGATCGGGGAAAATTTTTGCCAACTGGGGAAATCCTGCAGAAAAAATATGCAATTGATTTCGATTTTAACAATGAATTAAATAATTCTCTGAGATAGGAAAACTTTCTCTACAAATAAAAAGATCTGTAAGGTGACCTTCACAAAATCGAACTCAGGATAATATGTACCATATATACTCGCGCGTAAGTTGATAAAGTTTTGAAAAAAAAAAAAAAGTTCTATACCTACGGTAATACAGAATTTATGTAAGCCTATAACATATCGTAAAATTTTGGGGAAATTTTCATATGGATTCGGGGAAATGTTCGGAGTGAAAACATTTTCTGCACCCCTGTGCATATGTGTGTGTGTATGTGTTTGTACGCGCCTACAAACTAAAAGTCAAATATATATTAATGTTCAAAAGTGTAGTATAATCTACGACTGATGCATAATTTTTCTTGTTTTATTAAATCAGTTTTCACGAATTGGGCCAATACGATGTACCAGCTACACTTGATTACATCTTAGAAGAAACAAATAAGGATGGGCTTTATATTGTTGGATATTCACGAGGAACTTCACAAACTTTTGCAATGCTGTCGGAAATGCCCGATTACAATGAAAAAGTAAGACCCTTTCGTAATTTAATTTTTCGTTCAAAGGAAAACCACTTATCTGTTTAATACGGAAAATGTTTAAAAGATTTATAACTGAAAATACTCTTAGCAGAAAAACACTTCCACGTACTCATGTAAAATGAGAAACTGGGTGTCATTACAAAATTATGACACAAATTACACACATTCGTCTACACAAAAGAGACGAAAAAATTGATCGTTTAAAAACTTCCCGCAGATGGAAGCATTATACTGTAAAATATACATAAGTTACGTACTCATACATAATCTAATTTAGAGCCAAAAATGTACCACTGAATGAAGTATCTTTGAATATCTATTTGCAGTTGATCTCGCTTAACTCAAGAATGATTCATACTCAGTTATGAAAATGATTGCTGGAGCAAAAAAGATTGTAAATGAAGTTAAACCATGTAACCAGTGATGGGATTCAAAAATAATTTAACAAAGGTGCGCAACTCGAATGATTTTTGATGCCCAAAAAGGAAAGAAAAATGAAGCATCACACATAGATTATGAAACTCTTTTCAATATTATAAGAACATTGTTAAAAAAAACATGAAAAATTTGATCCTTTGGTACAGTGAAGAAAATTCTGAAACATGTTACCCTATAAACAGGACGTTAATAAATATTCGGCAATCATGAAATCATAATTTCATGCAATCATAATTTTTATCAAAAAATGCATCTAAACAATAAACAATATAATATAAAAATAGCAGAAATGTAAGTTTAAGAATTAACCCTTGTTCATGACCTAAAGTTGTATATAATATATTTAGAAAAATATTATCCATGCTATAGCTAGTGAGACAAATTTTTGCACGATCAAAACTTCTCGAGTTGTGACATTTAGAAATTTTAGGAATTTTTACCATTTCTTAGTTAAAAGGAAAAGAAAACCCGCAAGTTTAGATCATACAATGTTTTTTCATTTGTTATAGCTGGAAAAATATTTTCCCAAATATAAATTATAAGACTAGAGGAACTTATCAAAATTTTGGATTTGTTACATTTACGAAAATAACTACTTTCATTTAAAAAACTTCTAAGATATGAAGAACAATATAAAAAAATGTGCAGTTGGAAATATATATCTAAATCTGACGATTTAAGTATTAGCTATAGATCACCGATAACAGGCAACATTCCATGCCAAAGCAAAGTACCGTTTATTCGAATAATAGCGTTGCCTGGGCCCGTGATGAATGACCCTTAAATTAACCTGAAATTTGTATGATTTTATATCTTTAAATCTATTTTATCTGAATTTATATTTTTAAATGAAAAAATATTGAATTGAAAGTATATGCTATTTGGTACTTTACTTTCTGCGCGATTTGATTTGTGGAGTCTATGCGCACTGAAAGTAAGCGAAACCGCTAAGAAACCCTCAGGTTTTCATTGACTTCGTCAAAATTTCACACATTTTATTTTGTAAAAAATATTTCTACCCGTCCGAATGTTTCAAAATTTGTGTAGATGATGTAAATCTGATCTACTGAGAATCTCAATACCATTTGAATTTAAGATACTCTTAAAAGATTGTGTTCAAATGCGGTCGTTTAATTACTTTTAGCGTAGAAAAATATCGCACCCTTGAGGCGCGAAATGACCTGCATTTGCCGGTGTATTTGTAAGATTTTTTTTTTTTTAACTGATTTTCCCAACGGCAAGAAGGTGGTTTTAGACTTACGAACATATTATTAGTTTGTTAGTACCTCTAAAATTTCGCCCTGAAGAAGCGAAACCCCAAAGAAACACTCAGATTTTTGCTGATTTGGTCGAAAATTTTCACACATTTTATTTTGTAAGAAATATTTCTACCCGTTCGAACGTTTCAAAATTTTCGTAGGTGATGTAAATCTGGTCTATTTATTGGGATGCTCTAAAAAGAATATGGTCGTTTAGTTATTTTTAGCGTAGAAAAAATATCGTCTTCGTGAGGCGCGAAGTGACCTGCGTTTACCGGTGTATTTGAAAGAGTTAAAATTCATATATTTTTAAAACCAATTGCATCACCGATTAGAAGAGGGTTTCACTTTCAGAACATATTTTTGGTTTGTCAGTACATGCAAAACTGCGCCCTGAAGGGGCGTTGCAATAAGGGAGAAAAGGTGTTTCGGAAAAACAACCCTTTTTGAAAATTGTTTTCTAAACGGTTAACTGCGATATATTTTTTTAATTGATTGCGACATTTGAGACGTAGGTCTTTCAGCATATGTCTTTCATTTTCAACTTTACGGAGCGGTTTGGCCGATGTAAGTTAATAAATAATGACAAAATACTCCCGAAATTTCTTCTTTTCGTACTTCATTTTCAACTGGTGCGTAAATAAGGCTTCTGTGCGCACGCTAGAGTTTCTTCTTTCTAGCAAGGACCGAGTTGAGTTTTTAAAGAGAGTGAGTTGCGATTTTTAATTAATAACTCAACTAGTTATTAGAATTTTAAAATTCTGTGTCTCAGGTGCATCATGAGACATTTTGAGATAGCCCCACAAAAATTTTACTCGTACGTGCCGTTGATTTTGTTGCCATCGCACACACAGAGACAGAGCAAAACTTTCTTTTATTAGTATAGATAAGTAGTTAGTGTAATTTTTAATAACCTTACCATATAACTGGGATTAACCTAGGACTGTTAATTTAGTTACCAAAATTCTTCAAAATTTTGTTTTTTTAAGTTGAATTTTCTCTTACAGGATTGATGAAGAAAAAATATATTATTGTTTCAAATGAAATATTATTTTATTAAATGAAATTAATCAGGGCTTATCACAGAATTATGCCTACAAAAAATGTTGTGCAGATAAACATTTAAAGAAAGCAAATTAATGTAAATGCGATTTTCGCATTTGAAGTATCATTTTAACAACCGGTTCGCTGAACTCAACATCAATTAACAACCTGTTCTACCGAACCGGTGCGAATCGGCTGAATCCCACCGCTGCATGTAACGATGAAAAGTACTTTGTAAAAAAGAAATTTTTGCGCGCTATTGTGATTTAAGGTTAAAAACTATCCTATATCAAAATATCTCCCAACAACAGGCAGGCTTAACCGACATTGAGAAAATATTTGGAATTTCCGGATAACAAATTCCAAATAAAAAATAAAATAACTTTTTCTTTTAAAACTGTTTAAGATTTTATAGTAATAAAATTTAGTTTTCAAACTAAAAAAGCACACGATTTTTAAAAGTTAATTAAATAATCGCTAGAAAATTTAATGCGCATAAACTTCTGATTCACATTAAAGTCAAAACTGCTTTTTCAATGGGAAAACAGTCAAATCAGAGGTGGTTATGTTGTCACACAATTCATGCAAAGACTTGAAGAACTTATGGGGGTCGCATGAGATTGATGACATGGTGACATGATGACATGATGGGTGACATGAGGCTATGGCCGGAATCCAAATAGATTTTGCGCTATTATAGCGAAGCGAGATTGACCACTCAGAAGACCGCATTTTCAGAATTTTTTGCTGTTTTAAGTAAGTAATTTTCTGATTGGTCAATCTTGTTTCGCTAACAGCGCAAAATATATCTGTATCCCGATTCCGGCCGATATGAAATTCGTGATATTCGCACAGCTCGCATACTAAGACTATACTTAGACAGATGTTATTGCCCAAACTATGGCAAACCTTATATTCAGAAACTTCGCGATTGTCGTCTGGACGAGCGAGAAATGTTAACAAACATTAATTTGTTGTCGATTAGCTTTTGTTTAAAATCATTTTAACCAAACAAATTTTATATCCCGTGTATCTCCACTCTTAAATAGATGCACTCTAGTTGTACTCACAACGACCGAAGTTCATGACTCAGGTTAAGCGACGTAGCTGTATAATACCATAAGGCTCTGGGGATGACATGTCGGTTCTCTTGGGTGTTATTGATTGTTGGCCGTTGTGATCCTACACGGCATGACGTATGGTCCTCCTACACCAGGGCTGCCACAAGCGACTATTTTTTAATTTTATTTCGCACCACGTTTTAAAAACAAAAATCTTTTACACATTGCTTGATAACATTTCCAAGAGAAATATACTACAATATATATATTTTTTAAATAGTGGTGCAAACATAATATAAAAATAGTCGCCTGTGTATGTTTTCATGTAAATCAAGAGATTTCGACCAATGCGAGGTGTAATAACGTACTACTGCTATCATGGCATGCTACAATTCCCCCACAATCAAAAAATGGCACGTGCTATTGCACATTCCTCCTTTTTACATGAGTCACAATAAAAATTTTACACAAGCAAACAGCTTGCGAACGCGATTTCCAGTTGAGAATTCCGTTTTACAATCTATTCTCTAACACAAACTGTTGGTAGCTTTACTTCTATTGCTTTGCAAATATTCTTTCAAAAGACAATTATGATGTACTTATCAGTATGATGTATTTATTCTACGAATTTGCATTTATTGAGTGCCGCTTTTGTTGTTCAGCAATTTCAAAGGACAGTAGTGTATTGTCGTCTAGAAACGGTTCAGTTTGAATCTTCTAGCATTTAAAAAAAATTCAAAAATCATGCGGTAGAAAAAGAGATATTTAAGAGATATTTTATTTTATTTAAGTTTAATTATTATTAAATTGTTGTGGACGTTTTTCAAATTTTAAAGAAATTGAATGCGTTATGTTTAGGGTATTTTAAGTTAAGTTTAGGATAATAAAATTCGAGTCCACTTTATAATCAACCACTGTTTCTTTAAAAAAAGAATTACAAGATAATTTGTAATAACTCCAAAATTATTTTTATGCCTTTGTATATTTCAAAATGTAATGGATGCTCTGAGTATTAATTAATTTATAATATCTTTGTAGAGTATTTGAGTACTACAATGTCTAATTAGTTTTTCCTTATTAATTTATCATTTCAGGTGAAACTCTTCATTGCCATGGCGCCCGCGACGTTTCTTGGACATATGACTAGTCCTGTGCGAGCTCTGGTTCCAATTGCAGATGAGGCTGCTGTAAGTGACAAACTTCTTAATCTGAAACTTTATTTGTATCTTGTCTTTTTCAGTGTAACCGATGAATGAAAAACTGAATAAAATTATATTCGCACACAGTTATAAGATAATAAGCAAGAAGTTTATTTGATATGTTGATCGTTTTTATGCAACTGTGAGATAGTGAACTTTACAGAAGAACCCCTGATGACCCAACTATTCTACTTCTGACTCTGAGTATTACAGATGTCCATCTGTTGAGATCTATATGCATATTCTTTTGCGATTGCGACAAAATTGAAAGGGTTCGAGTAGGAATCGTTGCCAAATTTAGGCCGCTTGACGTGGGATAACAAAAAATTATAAAATTTGAGCCTCAGCTACATTCGAACCTGCGTTCGTCTATCCTCAGCCAAATTTTCCGATTTATACATACGGTACATTTTCCTAGCCATCGCGGACACACAGCCACTCAAACGGATATTTGTCCGATAGTGTTTATGAGACTTTGTTTTACTGGAATAGAGCACAAAACGAAATTAAACAGAGGGCGAATGCTCAGATTGCCTATACACAACGGAATTGATTTCCTCAGGGACTAAATGATTTTCCTTGCACTTCAATTTATTTTCAATCGGAGAGGATTCCAAGACGCCCTCTTATTGGATATTTAAACATTTCTAATTTAAACAATAATCAATAGTATTGGCGACAATTCCGATTACCTTTAGATTAAGGACAAAAATTGTCTAAACCTATGAATACAATTTTTTCGAAATCCAGATCTAGTTAGGTGGTTATCTCGTATTCGCATTAGTTCATAAGGCATATTTCATGAAAATCGTCTGATCGGTTTTAGATTTACATCAGAATTGTTTTTGCTGAGTTTGTTTCAACTTGTAAAAACAAATTTTCACAAATTCGAGATCTAACTAGATCGTTTTCTCGTGCTCGATTTAATAAAAGACACATGTTTCGCGAAAACTGTCAGTGTATTCTTCGATTTATTGTAAGCAGCATTTTTAGTACTGAATTTATTTTAACCTATCAAACATTTTGTCAGAATTCGAAAAAAACATCCGAAAATCATTTTCTCGCGCTCGATTTAGCATAAAAGGAGAGTTTCATGAAACGGGTTAGAACTGTTTTCGAGATTTAGCCCAGTAAATTTAAACCAAAAAGGGGATCGATAGCTAAGAAATTCATAATGAGCTAAAATTTTCAGGATTAGATCCTGGATATGTATAGGATGGATCCTGAAAAGTCTCAAAAAATTCGATGTCGGCTTCCATCCAAAATGGCGGATCAATTGTGGTCACCAAATAATTGCGCCTTGTTCGATGTTTTTCTGCATATTTACGTCAAAAGTGAATATTTTTCGCTTTTAAGGAAACCAATGCAGTCAGCAAGTATGCTAATTTGAATACGAGCTTAGGTTTATAAAATAATGAAATTATAAATGTACGGTAATACGACTTATTTAAACTGAAATTATTTAAAAAAATAAAAATCGTTTTTTCCTTTGGAGTTTTCACCTACATTTTCACACACAGGCATTTTTTCAACAAAAAATGCAGATAAGAATAAGTTAATATATATTGTATCATAAGTTATTATCACTGTGACATGCTTATTCGAGAGCCTTAAGAGCACATTTTCTCACATACGTAACTCTGTATGAGAAACTTCTTCAACACTCTCTGCACGAGTTAGATGGCAGTACCAAAAGCAAAATTCGAGATGTTATTCAACATATGAACTTATGGTGACAAATGGAAGCCGTATTGAAGATCTTCAAGACAACAACTGCATTAAACAGTTGATAAACTCTACTGAAACAGCTGCAGAAAGTAGAGACTTTTCTAGAACTGGCAAGCTGTGGTTACAGTACATGGAACAGATTACACTTATTCTTTTCTATATTCAAGCAGATCGAGTTGGGAACTGGAAATTACATTTGTATAGCATTAAATCCATGATGCCTTACTTTCATGCAGCAGGCCACATTTTTTATGCCAAATGTGTCCATTTATATATTCAGCAAATGGAAGAATTGATGGAGAAAATGGAAAGCAATGAATTTAAAAAAAATGTTGATTGTTATTTTACTATTCGCAGAAAAGACAGGGCATGGAGTGGAGTTGCATCAGACATGATAATAGAGCAGAGTCTCGTGAAATCCATAAAAGTAGCAGGAGGCTTAACACATGGCCGAGGAATAGAAGATTCTACTTTGTCCAGATGGATTGCTTCTTGCCCAATGAACATGAAAGTATCGGAAGTATTGGAAGATTTTTGTGAAAAAAACTTATGTATGCTCAGAACAACGCGTTGAATTTCGGCCTTCCAGATAATCAAGAGATGATTCTGATTTGAATAAGCTATCCGAATGGCTATTGCTTCACAATTCTTTCGATAATAAATGTCCTAAACATTTGTTGATGAATGTAGCTAGTGGATTGGTTGCAGATGATAAAACAAACTGTGACATTGCAAAGAAAGTTGGTGAAAATTTAATGTCTTCAATCATAGAATGTTCATTTGGGGAAATTAAACTTCAACGGAAAAAGAGAATTATACCAATATCGGCAACAAATAACACATTGATAATAAGGAATTCAACTGTGATATTCAATCCTCTACAGTTGTTTACCAGGATTGCTGCTGTACTCAAGTCAAATTAAAATCAACAAGATTACCTCAAATACGAATTGGCTCCTCAACCTCCCTCCCTCTTTGATGAAGTTTCAATGAGGAAGAATGTTAAATGAACTTTAGCTGCTATAATTGAAACAACTGAGCCTTTTGTTGAACCTCAACCAACTTGCTCGTTTATTGTAGATGGAGGATTTCTTTTGCATGCATTGGTTTGGAATGAGTCCGACACCTACAGTGATATATGTATTAAATATGTTAGATTTGTCCAGAAACACTTCTCTTCACGTGAAGCAGTTGTTTTTGATGGGTACACTTTTGCCTTATCAACTAAAAGTGTGGAGAGGTAAGAAGGTTGATGTCGAAAATGCCTGCAACTATTGCTTTTGACGAAAACATGGTGGCCACAACAAAAAAAGCTTTTTTTTACGGAACTCCGAGAACAAGGCTAGGCTTATTCGAATGGTCATGGGCTACTTCCAGGCCAAAGGAATAACTGCCCTACAGGCGGATTATGATTCTGATGCACTAATCTGTACAACAGCAATTAATTCAAGTAAGACCAATTCTAGATTAGTCACAGTAGTTGGTACTGACACAGATCTGCTGATCATTCTCATCGCACGAGGTAACCCAGGAAAACCACTCTTCTTTCTACGACCTCGCGAACAAAAATGCTATAACATATTTACAATTAAAAAATCACTTGGCCCAATGAAGGATTCGATTCTCTTCCTACATGCAGGAACTGGATGTGATACCACATCAACAATTTTTAGGAAGGGGAAATCCTCAGCTTTTAAATTGATAAAGAAAAACCATGAGCTGCTTTCTTTGACTTCCTTATTCAACAGTCCTCAACTTAAACCCCAAAATGTAATTGAAATTGGGGAGATATTCATGAAAAACCTTTTTGGGGGAGAGAAAGTTGACTCCCTAGATGAGTTGCGATGTATCTGTTACAATAAAGAAGTAACCAAAAATCTCTCATCAAAATTTAACCTGACCGTTCTTCCACCAACAAGTGCAGCAACTTCGCAGCATTCACTTTGGGTTTATCTTCAAGTCCAACAGTGGCTAGGAAGCAACCCAGATCCTACTGAATGGGGATGGTTCATGAAGGAAGGCAGATTAAACCCATTACCTTCAACACTTCCCGCAGCGCCCTAAGATCTTCTGTAGCTTATCTCTTGTGATTGCAAAATACCTGCTGCAAGGGACTGTGATGAAAGATGTCAGTGTAAGAAGGCAGCTCTCCATTGTTCTGTTCTAGGTTTTGTACCTCTTGCTTAGGAGAAACATGCACACATTCAGTTCGTCCTATTAACGGATTTGAAGACGACTTTAACGGTTACGACGTTGAATGAGTGGCATTCTGGTAATTTTGTTTTAAGTTTATTTACCACAAGATTATTACCTTATTTATTGCAAGCATTACTTATTGTACTTTTACTTTGGATTTAAATCTTTGTGCCTTGTAATAAATAATTTAAACTTGTTCTAACTTTCTTTCTTTTTTTTCACCACAGTCCTCTGACAAACATTTCTATATAGAAAAATGGAATATCTGTCATTTTTTAAAACAAAATTTTAAAAATAATCCTCACAAATAGGATCACAAACATACAGGTGACTTGTCAATAGTTTCTTATGTACGAGGCAAAACAGGCTAAGGGCAATGAAATTCTATTAATTTGATGACAAATAAATGAATGTACTACTCATTCGTAGCTTTTATTTTGATAAAAACTAGGTACAGGGCTCGACTAATCGACTGAGGCCTGGGTAGGCATCTCTTTGCGGGACCCCTACACCTTAAGGTTCTTTTACAAGACCATTAAAAAACCTCAACAGAGAGGGAGTTTTGTTCAGCAATTTTATTGGTTTTTTTTTAATTTTTGAGGCCTTTTCTGGCACGGGGGCTCGGGACACATGCCCCGTGTGCCCCTGCTTTAGTCGAGCCCTATGTATACATTAAAACAGGATGTAAGTAGAGGTCACAGAATTTTTCAGAAGTAAAAAAATATTGATATATTGCTTAGAAATGAAAAAAAAAACATTGGACGATGCAAAAAGTTCTTAGCGGCCATCTTTGATCGGCCATTTTGGATAGAAGCACACATGAGAACTTCTGAGACTTTTAAGATTTTTTTTTACTTGTCATAAAGAGCTAATTCTGAAATTTTCAACTCATTATGAATTACTTAGCTATCAAACCCTAAATTTACTGGGCTAATTGTCCCAAAATTTGCTGCTCCTTTAATATACAGGGTGTATCTGAAATGCTTCAATAAACTTAGAGTGATGATATTCATGAAGACGAACAAAAAGTGCAATGGAACAGGGTGTCGCAAATGACGTTTAAAGGATGAAAATCGAGAAAATGCGTCTGGAAATGGCCCAACTGGGATAAGAAAGAAACACTGCAGAAAATTATTTATTGCACAGAATAGGTACAACACAGATCGTGATGTCCAGATAAAACAAATATTTTACAACAATTGTGCAATGTGTCGACCGCGGACATTATTATACAGAGTACATCTACGGCGGAACGACTGGCGGACACTCTCCAATTTGCATACATGGATTCCTTCTCACAAATTTGTTTGGCTTTCTTCCAAATTTTTGTTATCTCTTTCTGACCAGATATGCACAAAGTGAAAGGAAAACCAGCTTCGTGCTACTAGCCAGTTCTGCAGAAAATCAGCATGCGAAATTTCGATATTTTTATTAGTTTTGCAATTTTCACTCTTTAAACGTCACTTGCGACCCCATGTTCTATTGCATATTTTGTTCGTCTTGATGAGTACTATCATCCCCCTAAGTTTGTTAAAGCATTTCAGATACACCCTGTATATGATATTTATTTCAAAGTTACGCAAAAAGTGGTCATACATTTCCATTATGAAATTTACGCAAAGCGTTTATAAACGTTCTATACGGTTTTTAGAAATACTTCTAAATCCGACATCTTTGTCTGTTTTTGTTATTTCTAAGAATTGTTTCTCCTTATGTATAATGCTAAGATAATTCTCATACCTCTACATTTTAATGCTTTTTTTTTTACTTTTCTAGCTTACGATCAACTTAGCGACTGGTGGCGAATTCTTACCCGATAACGAGATTTCAAAGAAAATAAGGGAGGAATTTTGCGCTGTGGTTGCCCCAGATCTTTGTGAAAACCTTATTTTTGCAATAGGTGGAGCGGACAAAGAACAATTAAATGAGGTAACACGTTCTTTCTTAAAAATTTATGGTTAAGATACAGTTGTATAAGTATGATCCTAATTAAATAACAGGTTTGTTTTATTAGGTTGATTGATCTTTGTTGGCAAATGATTTAACGGGAAGAGTTATAATTCTACTGTTGACAAACTGTTAGACTTCACAGTCAGTCAGGTCTAACTATTTTGCATTACTTGTGAAGCGCGACTTAAAGAAATTAAATTATAATATCTTATACCGTTTACATGTTAATCATACATAAGGTTACCTGAAATGATAGCCAGAACTGTTTAAGGGTTGATAATATACGTCAAGCGAACAAATTCTATATAGGAAACTAGAGTAGTAATTCACTCATTCAGTTCACATGTAATAAAAAGGCAAAGAAAATTTGACGAAATATCTTCCTTATTATTACAGTTGTGAACGAAAATCCTTGTGCAGCTTGTTGCGACATTCCTTGTATTTTTCAATGAATACGTGGATTGCGACTCTGGTTTCTAAAACAAAATTTTTGTCTTGACATGTATTGTCACCCCTATCAGTTGAGATATGCCCCGTATACAATGGTGCGGAAAACTGATATATTTGTCACCCATTTCACTGTTACATTCGTGACTTTCATTGCGTCAGATCAAAGTTTCAATCGCCAGTGTCACATTCGTGACGTTATATGACATCACAAAACAATATAATTTGTCACTGTTAAATTCCGGATTTGGAGTTAAATGAGAGTAACTTTTCCATGCTTGCTGTGCAAATTTTAGCAAAGAGAAGAAAATTAATATATTTTTCAAAATTTCAAAGTCGTAGTATCTACTTGACAGGAACTTATTTTTTCTTTATTCTTTCAGACTAGATTGGGTGTCTATGCAGCGCACTTACCCTCCACTACATCTGCAAAAAGCCTCTTGCATTATGCACAGGTAAGCAGCTAAATCTATCTCTTGATGATTACAACCATTATTGCATGGTTTGTCTCTACTAATAGGAACATTTTTGTAAATATTTAGCTAGTAAGGACGAAGAAATACAGAAAATTTGATTATGAAACTAGTGGAAACTTGAAGTACTACCGCCAGGTAAGTTGCTAACGAAAATTAATTGTGGTATTAATTACAGACTTGTTTACACATTCGAGTGGATCAGTGTTTGGGGATACTGTAGGGGTTATTTTACACGTTTGAAAAATTTTTACTCTTTGAGAAATTATGAAGGAGTGGAATTATTCATCGGTAGTTTTGGAAATTTTTAAAACTTTTATCAGCGTTAAAATGAATGTAAAATATCTCAAAAGACATTTTAATGCGCACAAAAGTGTGGAACTGTTTATTCAATAAGAATAGTAAGTCAAAGTTTCCAACAGTAATCAAAAGTCCTTTTGTAATTTTATATATAATAAGTAGTAATAGAGTAAAAACATTGAGAATAATGTATCTTTTATGCTTCCAGAATGTTGAAATCTTGCTATATCGGTAAAACGTTTCATATTACTACTATGTGAAGTAAGATGCATTTCAACTCAAAATACACTCTGTTGGAAAAAAATATATGTACCCAAAAATGATTGAACCACAGCTACGAAACTTGGCGTGCTGATGGGATTTGATGAGTTATGTCAGTGATTACCATTTCAGTACCACTGACCAATAGGGGCTTGTGGAATGCACATTTAAATTACGCAGCAGGTAACATTTAAAACAGCCTGTACTCGAATTCGAGGGTAATTAGAACTGGGCTACTATTGTTGATACATGGGATTTGACAGAATGATGCCTTTAAGACGTGCTCGACGGCACTACGAACAGTGTTTCGACTTAGAAAGGAGTCGAACCATGGGCTTCAGAAAAGCAGGTTGGTCCAATAGACGTATCATCCAGCATTTCCATCGAAGCGATATCCACAGTGTTGGCATCAGTGGATAAGAGAAAGCACGGCCAGCAGTGACTCAGGGCACTCCCGGGGCACAAATGCATGAGAGGAGTGAGCAATCAGAAAAGAAGCCACATCAACACGAACAATGTCACTATCATCTTTTCGACGCTATTTGCTAGTTAATATGGATGCAATGGTATCAAGGCATACCATCCTTAGGTGACAGGCCGACTCTGGGCTCAGCTCTTGACGTCCATTTCGGCAGTTGCTTCTAACTCTTCAACATGGGCTGTGTTGTCTGGATTGGTGTTGATCTCGAGGAAACTAGACAGTGTGTCTGATTGGAGGAATGTGATATTCAATGGCGAATCCAGCTTTTCTCTCAATGCTGGTGACTACCGTACGTGTGTGTAAGCAGAGAGGTCAGCGCTCCAATCATGCATTTGTTAATGAGCGGCACACTGCCATAACACCTGGAGAGACATTCTGGGGAGCGATGTGCTTGAATACCTGATCACTTTTACTCGTGCTGAAAGGTACTCTGACTGCTGGCAGATACGTAGACGAAATTTTGCCACCGCTTGTATCGCCTATGCTATTAAGTCGTTTTGGTGCTATTTATCAGCAAGATAACGCTCTCCACATATTGCACGACTCTCGCTACAATGTCTACAAAAGATCTAATGTCATTCCACAACCTGCCAGGTCATCAGATCTTGCTCCAATAGAGAATATTTGGCACATGTTTAATAGGCGATTTCAGCCATCTCAGAATGCCACCGAACTAGTTTTATCAGTTACTACGCTTAGGGCAGAATCTACAGCAGAGGAACATGTATAACTTAATAAACAACATGCATCGGCATTTATAGCTGGTAAATGTGACTTTACAACCTACGGAAATTTACATTATTTTTGTTGCTACTAGTCAATAAAATGTTTTCGTGTTCTGAATTCATAATCATTTGTTTATCTAAGCAAACACTATTTACATACCATGTTTGATGATCGTGGTTCATTTTTTCAGGGTGCATACATATATTTGCAACAGAGTGTATAATGAGGTAAAAAAAAAAAGAAAAAATAAAGGTTGGATCACCGCGTGATCGTACTTCTAGAAGACTCTTCTGGAATATTAATTTTAGAGAGTCTTAATTGTAATGTAACTTGTAAAATAGATCTTAGAGTTCGTAAAGATATGGAAAAATCAAAACTAAAACTAAAAAATATATATAATTTTATAATTTAATTCTGCCTTCCAATGTGACTGATAACCTTTTCAATATAATAGTTAAAATTTAAGAAACAGAAAATACCGTTATAAAATTACTTCTACAATTTATAACACAATCCAATAAGTTCTGAAAGGGAGTGAAATTATCACATGAAATAACATTTTAGTCGATTACAAAGTTGCAGCTTTTAAAATACGCAATCGATCATTTAAAACAAAGTACCGAGCCGGTCTACGATTACCAACCGTACAACCTTCATTTGGACAGTCCGTTTTCAAATGAATTTATCATCGTCTGATGTTTCATGTGCGATAGGTCCCAAAATGGCTTGTTAATTGGAATTAAAGTATCTTTATATACCAACATGCATCCAGTAATATTTGATTGATCGAAAAATTTCTGAGTAAAAAAAAACACACATGGCATGCTAGGTTGCCACTATATAACAGTGGCGGTATGCGGGTTTTAAAATTTGATTGGTCGAGACGATTTTGGACAAATACGAATTGCCACTCATCTTGAGAGCCTGACATTACTGCCAAACTAATGTGTGTTAACTTCATTCTCCCGTCTAATCAAACTCGTTCACGCGAGCATCGCTCAATTCTGGAATGTGGATTTGCAATATATTGGACAAAAATTTCTGAATCACAGTTTGAGCATGGGTATGTCGTCACTCTGATACAGAAGCTTAAGACAAGCTTAAGTAAGAAGCTTAAGTAAGACTCCCATTACCACCAAGCTAGTGTTTATTTACTCATTTGCCTTTGCGAGCTAGTGCAAGCGAGTATCACCAATGCACATTAGGCACGTGATATCACACACCAGAGCTGGCGTAATTTTGATCAGTTATTCTAGCTACTGTACCACCAGAATACAAGTATGCGCAGACGCAAATAACACCAACAGACAAGCTTTAGCTTCGACGCAGGCTGCGTGCATAAAGTTTAATCGCAATTTGAAAATTTAGCAAATATTATGGTATACCGAACAACAATTTAAATTTAATGTTACAATATATTAAGTATCGGCTGCTACAACATTGAACTTTTGCATTAGGTATTTAAAAAAACCTATTATTAAATATTATGCGGTATTTAAAAAAAACGAACTTAGTAACACATACACCATAGAGCGCTATGCAAATACACTGGTTATCAAAAATTAAGGAAAAGTCACAAAATGCTAATTTTCAAATACGCGAACACTCAAAAGGAAATAATATAATTCGAGTAATTACTATCTTTACCACACAGCTAGCCCATATAACACCTCATTCATGTCACACATGGTCACAAGTGTCACAGTCACTACGATGAAGCAAAAAAATAGGAAATTCCATACATCTCATTATGAGTCTCAAATGATCACTATATGTGACTCCACTGAGAAGTCAATGTGACTGCTGCTTTGTGACGAGTCACCAGGTGATTTTACAATGTAGTTAAATTGTGACCCTCATGTGACTGTCATTTTGAGACTCAATTTCATAGTCATCATGAACGTTGCATTAGGATAAGTCACCAAATAATATCATATTATAGTCACAAGGAGACTTTTCCCAAAAGAGCACAATGGTGACTTCACAGTAGTCTCTCTGTTACCTGAAAGTCATCATGTGACTTTAATGTGACATTATTTGGTAACTTATCACAATGCAGCGTTCACGATGACTTTGAAATTGAGTCTACAAATGACAGTCACATGAGAGTCACAATGTAACTACATTGTAAAGTCACATGGTGAATCGCCACAAAGCAGCAGTCACAGTGACGTCTCAGTGGAGTCACATATAGAGATCATTTGAGACTCACAATAAGATGCATGGAATTGTCTATTTTTTTGCTTTACTGTAGTGACTGTGACACTTGTGACCATGTGTGACATGAATGAGATGTTATATGGACTAGCTGTGTTGTAGAGATAGTAATTACTCGAATTATATTATTTCCTTTTGAGTGTTCGCGTATTTGAAAATTAGCATTTTTTGACTTTTCCTTAATTTTTGATAACCAGTGTATTTAAGAGTAGATACAGCCAGCAGGCGAATTTTAGCCCCGACCTTAGGTTGCGTGCATAAGTTTAATTTTTGTTATGCCGGCTAGCATACTAAGTAGTTAGTATACTAAGTTAGAAATGCCAATTTGTATTTTTAATTTTTTTTTCTGCGAAAATAAATCATGTTTTGTGTATTTTAATTTTCTAATTTATTTTTTTTAAGAGAAATAAATTTTTAAAAGCTTGTAAAAATAATTTTTGTTATTATCTTACAATATAAATTAAATCAAAGGGTCCCCGTGCTACGTTTTTCATCCTTCTTGTCCGCACCAGTGTTCCAGTAGGCTACTTTTTTAAAATTCAGATTTCTTAATTGGCATCATTTTTTTGAAATAATGAAATTCGCCTTATTTAATGACATATTAATTCAGTCGAAAACAAGAGGAATTTTACCATTTCAGAAAAGTGGTGCCAATCAAGATATCTGAATTTAAAAAAAGTAGCCCACTGGCAACATTGGTCAGCACATTTTCACTAATGGGTGTAATATATATATATATATATATTTATAAGAAGAACCTCCCGATTACAATTTGTCAAGTATCACAACGCCAGTAGCTCTCTTCTAGTCTTCAAACGATAAAATTGTCGATCCCAGAGACGTCGACCTCCTTCGAAGTGAACTAAAGACTGTGGTTTTCGACTATCATGATCCGTTTCCGCATAATCACTTTGATTATGCAATTACAAAAAATGCACCCAAGTTACTTTACAAACCAGTTCTAAAACTGCTTGCTGAAAAGTAAAATGAGTCGAGTTTCATTGGTGTATTTAATAATAATAATAAAAAAAAAAAAACGTTAAATAAAATATTTCAGTCTGTTCTTTAAAATTACTTATAACGCTTATCGATCGATAACTGAACATACATTAACCAAAACATAATAATTCACCGGCTTCCAAACTCTTCTGTAACGCGATCAACCTCAAATTTTATTTTATTTTTTATCCTTCCCATCTAATATGTACAGTTGTGAAAAAAAAGTAAATATCCCCTACTAAGTCTGCAACTAATTATATAAAAAAAAAAGTTACTGGTAGCAAACAAATGAAAATAAAGTCTACGTTTAAATAATGTATATAAAGTTTGCTTCGGAGGCCACCTACAAATCAAAACCAGACCAAATTTTGTTTTTTTCAATGGCAACACACAATTTCAACAATATATTTTAAATCTTCGGTTCAAACTATGCCGAGAAACGAAATTTCAAGTCATTTGGATGATAAGTTTTTGAAGTATAAACATTCAAAATTTAGAGCTTCTAACGTTAAATTACATTTTCATAATTGTAATAATATCTCCTGAAATTATAATCCTAATGTGATAACTTTTTGTGTGGTTATAAAACTAAACAAGAAAGAAAATGCATGCGTTAAGCATAGATTATGAAAAACTTTCCAACACTTCCTGAATGCTTTAACAAAACTTTGTTATTTAAGGAAACAAGGTAAATAAGATAACTAAGTAAACATTTTATAAAACGCATAAAACATTTGAAAAACTAATTTCAGTAGTTACTGTACATAGCCTAATATGTATTCCAATTATTTTGAACAGCCCTGTATTTGATCTGTAGGTTGATATATATACTATATAATGGGAAAATTTAGTTTAGCAAGAACGTGCATAACAGGTTGAAATTAATCTTTCAGCAATTTATGCTAATAGATGGAAACGTACTTGGATACTTTTGTTTTGTACAGCCCTATAGTTTACCTAATACCTTTATAACATGCCACTATTTAGCTAAAATTTAATTCAAACTAAAACACTCTTAAAATTACAGAAATTACATTTCCAGAAATTATCACCAATAGACGGCCGTATAAAAGTGAAATTTTAAAAACTCCGTTTCGTAGTCGTGATTGCACACCTTTTTTTTTTATTATTAAATTCGCGTTTCCTTTTAAACACGACATCATTTTCACCGGCGAAATCAACGTTTCTCTTTGCGTGGCCCTGTATATCATTTTATCTATATTCTACAAATATTTCTTAGTGCACTAAATTCATTTCAGCGTAAAAATGCATAACTCCTTTAAAACCCACCTTTAAGTAATTTATGCTCATACTCAGTAACTTTTACGAATTCATTTCTGCAGCCCTGTGTATGAACTATGGCATTTATACGCACTTTATAGTATGCATAAATACAGTGAAAAAAGCTCATATCATAATTAAAAATACATTAATAATATACAGTAATTCGGAACCAATATAGTATCTGAAATCTTTTCAAATACACCGCAAACAATTCCCCCTATACCATTATGAAAGGAATATTTTTGTGTGACCCTTTAAATGAACAATAACTATTCTTTGCATCGCATATTCAACAGAATGCATATTTTAGTATACTTCGTAAATGAATATCAATTTTACTATGTTTGAAAGAGTATAACACCATTAAAAATCATTTGAAACTATTTTTTTCCCTTGGCCGTAATGTAACGGAAAACTTTTGACTGTCCCTGTAAATGAATTAAACGTGCTACAAACTTCATTTGAAATAGGGAACGTGCTATGGTAGAGTCACTTACATCCAAAAATTTCAGAACGATCAGAGCATATTTACGAGAGTTAGAGCGTGGACAAACGGCCAGGCGGACAGACAAAGTGAAGTCATAAACACTTTTCAACTTTGTTGGAAAGTGTTAAAAACCAGACGTAAATACATTGGATTTGTAATTTAAACCAGTTGGATGTGCCAATCCGAAAACTTTCTTCTATTTCGTATATTTTAATATTTCAAAATGTTGTTACAGATCTCAATATTTCATTTTTATTAGGTCAGTACTATATCAACTTTGACTTCATCTGTAATTTCCGCTTTAGTCAATTAATCGGAGTAAAAACGAGTTAATCTCGATCATGATATTTATTAAAATCACGAATAATCGCGAATAGTCGGCTTATCAGGATGGGAAGTTCCCATCAATTCACGAGCTACTGGTTTGCAATAGAACTACGAAAAATTAAGATTGCACAAAAATCGCTATTACAGCGCCCCCTTCGGCGGAATTTTTCCACATTCAGGGAGGACGATTTTGCCATGGCCAAAAACATACACAAAAATTTGGTTGAATTCTATGCACAACTTCGTACACTTTTCGATGGTACAATATTGAAGATAGCACAAAAATCGCTATTACAGCGCGCCCTTCCGGCGTAATTTTTCCAAATTCATGGAGGACCTGCTTTCCATAGCCAAAAACCTAAAAAAAAAAATTGGTTCAGTTCTATGCATTGCTTCATACACTTTTTGATTGTACGATATTCTAAATCGCACAAAAATCGATATTACAGCGGCCCTTCCCGGCCGATTTTTTCCAAATTAAAGGAGGACCTGTTTACTATAGCCGAAAACTTAAAAAAAAATTGATTCAATTCTATGCATAATTTAATACACTTTTCGATGGTACAATATTCAAAATCGCACAAAATTTGCTATTACTGCGCCCCCTTCCGGCGGATTTTTTCCAAATTAAGGGAGAACCTGCTTGCTATAGCCCGGGATGGCCACCCAGGGAAACCCAGGAAATGCTTTAGACTTTTAGTGCAGTCCCTGGGGGAAGACACCAGAACCGAACCGTCCCGCCTTCCGATGCCGAAAATTTATTTCCATTGAACATTATGTACATTTCCAATCACAATTGGTTACCCAATTATTCTGGGCGAACCGGATATTTACACTTTTAATATTTTTAAAAACACAATAATGAAATAATAAAATATAAATGATGAAAGATGTATAATAATAAATGTACTAATATTTAAATATCTAAAGATATATAAGTTATGTGAATATTTACAGATGACACCTAAATTTATAATGCCAGGGAAAGAAATACACATATTAAAAAGCTATTTTGTTGATTTTTGGTCCTTGTAAGTGAAATAATGTTTAAGATTATTATTGAATTAGTTATGTAATTTTTAGTTGAATTAAATTTTTAAAGAAATGTTAGTTAACAATTTACGAGGGTTTATGGGTGACCCACAACCCCTGTAGAATAGTTTATGTATTAGTTCATAGTATAGTTCATGTATGAGTTCATATTATAGTTCATGTATGAGTTCGAGTAATTGTTTCTATTTATGATCTGATCAACAAACACCAGGCACAACGATGAATCCGCTCTGTGCGGACGGAAATCTTCACGATTTATACAGTTTGTACATTGTTTTAAATCTGGTTTTGTTCGATTTGGGCAACTAGTCGTGGAATGTCCCATTGCGCAATAAGCACATATACTCTTCCTTCTACAGTGGACATAGGTGTGGCCATATAGCTGATAATTTGAACATCTGATAATTGGCCTGTATAGGGAGATCCTGCACTGTCTAATTCCAACACTCACAAAGCCAGCACTCAAAAGATTTGTTGTTGTCTTTATGTCTGTTTCGAGGATGATTTGATAATTTTTTGATTAATGTTTATGTTTTATTTTATGTATTTTAATGATGGAATTATTATCTAATAGTTGCTGTTGTCTTATTTTATTTATAAGACTTTGCTGTTGCATGTATTAAGGTATACCAGTTATTATGATTTTTTGGGTATTCTCTGTTTTATATGTAACTTCTGTTATGTTCTTTATATTTTCAATTTTGTTTATTGTTTCATAGAGGAGTTGTAATTCTTCTTCTGAAGTTGCTTTAATAATTAAGACTTTTCTATTTTGAGATAGTTTGCTGTAGCAGATTGGTATATGTTGTTGTTCGGTTAACTTTTCATTTATTATTTCTTGAATCCTTGTTATATTAGTACTATCTTTACTTCTAATAAGAATCGTTGCCCCCGTGAATGCTGTTACGTCATGTTTGTCATACATTATTGAACTTTCGTCCTTATGACTGATATCTGTTTATTTTTTGTTTCTTCTAACAGTCTTTCTAGCTTTGTTAGTTTTTTTCTATGATTGAAATATCAATTTCCTTAGCTATTTGTGTTCTTTCTATGAATGCTTGCTTTGTCTCCCCCACAATTCCAATTTCTCTTTCTGTAGTTGTGTCATTCATTACCGTTTGTGCAGCTATTTCATCAGTTTTAATTGTTGCCTGGATACTTCTGGTTGTGTATCTTAAACTTGTTGATGTTTCTTTGTTTTGTCGGTCTATTTTCTTTGTCTTGGTTTTTTGTTGTTTTTGCAATTCTTTTTGCAGATTATCTATTTTTGTAGCTTTATTGGATATTTCATTTAATTTTTCTTTTATTGATTCTTCTAGCTTTTTTAGTTTTAATTATAACTTTTCATTGATTTCTTTTTGTTCATTATAATTCTTCTGAAGTTCTTGTATTTGTTTGTTAGCTATGGTTTTTTGTTTTATTATTTCTTGTAAAGTTTTATCCAGTTGTTGAAGTTCGTTTGTTTTTTCTGTTATTGTTGTTTCTTTTTCTTCTAACATGTTCCTATATTTTAATATCTCTTGTTGTTTTTCTTTAATTATATTTTCATGTATTATTTATTCATTGTTAAGGTATATTATTTTATCTTCCATTCTATTTAAAGTGTCAAATCTGTCATCCATCCACTCCCTCTTCACTGTATTTTCTGTCTGTCTTACCATCTCTTCTTTGATGCTATCATTATTTTGGTTATCTTCACTACATTCAAATTCAATTTTTCTTCCTTGTTCTCTTCTTTGTTTTCCTCTTGATCAGTATCTTCTTCACTTGATGGAAGACGTTTTAATATATTAAATCCATCACATGTAGTGTATGATTCAATCAATTTATTTTCTTCATCACTTTCAATCTTTTCTTCATCTTCTTCTTCCTCACTAGTTGCAAATTCATCCTCACTTAGAGGTGCCTCCCTGTTGTACTGAAACTCTATTCCATGTTCTATGTTGTATTCTTTTTCTTCTTTTAGCAGGTGAAAAACTCTAATTAGGTAGAGATGGCCCAATAGGTCTTGACTTATTTTTACCTTCTTTACCGTGATTATATAATCAATTTTTCCCATATGTAGTCAACTCGGTATCTTGTCAAGGTATTATGGAATCTCTCTAGTACTTTGTTATGGGGAATATAATATGGACTTGTTTCATAATTTCCTGTTTCCATTGCTATCCCATGTTGTAACTGGAGCTCTAAATACTTTATTGTTGTTTTCCATTTCTTGTTACGTTGTTTGTACTGATATTGACGATCAAAAACCTTTTGGATCGATCTATTATAATCCGTCTTTGGTATCTTTTTATATGGACTTTTGTCATTTTCTCCCATCTCTACCGCTTTAATATGTGCCAATTGTCGTAGATATGAATTTCGTAAGCTATAGTAGATTCCAGTATCTAGTTGTTTATATTCTATAAGTAGTTGTTTTACTTTTTCACATCTGAAGAAGGCGTCCTTATTTTTCTCCCGAAACTTCTGTTCTGCCATCTTATTTGTTTGATCTGTTTCCTCCTGTTTACTGGCCAGTATTGATGATGCCATCCTTTAATACTAAGGTAATGTAGTTTTTTATTTGATGTCTCAGTCAAATTTTTGCCACTAACTAAAGTTAGTTGACTTATTATTGTAATATTTATAAATATTCCTTTAAGACTTGCTAGATTAATATTTATTAGTTGTTAAAGATAATTGACAGCGAATGCACGTTACTACAATTCTAAAGATATTAATTTGAAGTTTGAAAGTATATTCTTTACTGGATATTATGCTCTCTTTGATGTAGTCTGAGTCCCAGTGTCCCGTGATTATATTTGTTGCATGATAATTTAATTACGTAGATATTTTCTATGAATTGTATGAATTAAGTAAAGATAAGATATAAATTATAGCTAGTCAGGCATAGCCGCCACCCGCACATGGAATTTGAAGGAAAGGGAAGATAGAAAAGAAGACAGCAAAAAACAGTGGTCGAAACCACCGGAAATGGCTAAGATAAAAATTTAATGTAAGTGGATAGTTGGATAGTTTTATTGAGTAAGGATAAAAAAAAAGAACAAAAAATATGCAAAATTTGGAATAAGGCAATAAAAACTGAAGAGTAAATTTGGAAAAAACTGAACAGTTAAAACACTGAAGCTTGCTCATATATGTTGTTGCTCCCGGCGGGACAAAGATAAAATGAAATACAATAAACTTTATAATAAACAATATAATAAAATATATACAGTATTTAGAGATAATTAATAATATGTATGTAGATAAACTCTCAGAAGTGAGTACACATTATGATTCAGCAGATTAAACTGTTTTTACAATTGAATTACCATATGGAAATCAGAATTGCATGGTTAATTAGTAATGAGGGCTCCAGTGCTGCACTTGAGAGCTAGAGGTATAGTATAGAGATATAGTACAGTGCCCGTGGGAATATGAATCTAGGAAATGATGAACATATGTAGTGATAATAGTGTAAAAACATTAACTGTTAAGTAGAGGAGTACAAATTCTATGGAAAATGATGGAAAACTGACTTTAAGTGAAGATTTTGAAGGGGGGGGGGAGAAAGGGGGAGGGGGGAAGATGGGGGGAAAACTGGGCTCGCGAAGTCCAACAGTTAGATATGCGACATGACTGTAACATGTGAAAAATAAAAGGAAATAAATAAAAATAAATTGGTCCAATTCTATGTATAACTTCATACACTTTTTCATGGTACAATGGCGACAGACACACGGATAGACGGACACACGGACACAAGGACACAAGGACAGACGGACACACGGACAAACAGACATTTTCTATAAACGTGTTTTTGGGGGATCTCTGACCCCTAAAACGCGTAAATCCATCGAAAACCATAAGTCGAAAAAATGTCGATTACAATACTTTCTTCAATTGAAGGTAGAAAAAAGTAAAAATTTTATAACATGAATTATGAAAATTAAATTCGAAAAAAATATGAATTGCAATCTACAATTTTTTTGATAAATTTTTATTTATTATGTCCTGTTTTATATGAAATCTCACTTTCAAAATTTCCTTCCAAGTAGTTTTCGATTTATGGTTTAAAAACATTAAAATGATGGTGAGGATGTGCATAAAATCATCATTTGAAAAATATATACTTTACTCATTTTATTGAAACATTTCTGTTGGCAATAGTCGAAACATATTAAGCGAGTGAAATGGTCCTAATGGCAAGAACTAATGCATTTAGAAGTGACATAGTCATTCTGTAGCATTTCAACAATCGATACCGAACTTTAATTTGGGTACAGCCCCTAAAAAATGCTCATTTAAAAATAATTCATTTCTCTGAAACTAACCTTACAAATTTCATGAAAATTTGTATTTAGGTCAATTGAAGGGTGTAGAATTTATTTACTTGCATTTGAAATGCTCTTCCACCGATGGGCAGCCCGAACATTTAAACCTATAAATATAGAAGATCAAAAAGAAATTCAGAAGATATACAGGAAGAACAGAAAGAAAGCTCGTAGAAATATTTATAACGAAGAATCAGATTTCTGTAGTCTGGACCCGGAGGTTGTAACTAACCATTACGTAATTACCTCAATCCCACGTCCAGAAAACACAGATTTTACGAAAGCAATAGATACGGCTGAAAACCTCATGGATACAAATCGATTCACCGCAAGAGAGATCACCGACCGACTTAGAAAATGTGAAAAAGGGTCCAGACGGTATAACATACAACCATATCAAGTATATCGACTCGAAAGCAATAGTCTTAACTCCATTATATAATCTCTACTTGAAATTCAAAGCTGTCCCCGAGGCCTAGAAGAAGACGACTACAATATTTATTTACAAAAAAGGTGACAAACAAGACCCAGGCAACTGGCCATATATAAGTTATACGCCAATTGCCTATCGAACTGCCTTTATAAATGGTTGGAAGAAAACACCTCATCTTTCAACCAAAAGGGGTTCCTCCCACACGATGGGGGTCTTCAAAAATAATTATGTATTTAGTCAGACGGTACGAAAATTTAAAAAGACCTCCTACTGGCTTCGCTGGATCTGTCGAACGCCTTCGGCTCCCCCCTGCATTGGGTAATATTTGAAGCATTAAGAATTGCCAATGCGGGAGAGGAGTTCGTTAAAATAATTGGAAACACATATTATCAGTCGAATGCAAGACACAATACAAGACCTCCTCTGGATTATCAACCCCTCGTGTGGGACCATTGGGGTCAAGCAGGGTGATTCCCTCAGCGGGGTTCTCTTTATACTTGCCATAGATTTCCTGCTACAAAAGATCCAGAAGGAGGGATCCTGTAGAGATCCTAGCAATAGGAACATCTTCCATTATATCATTGCCTACGCGGAAGACGTCTTATGCACTCATGGCAAAGGACACTAGGACTCTACAGGTCGTCTTCCATTTAATCAATAACCTGGCCACCAAATTTCAACAGCAATAAATATATTACAATGCACTACTCTAATTCCCCCTGCTGGGTGTAGGGATACAATTTTCAATATCAACGGCAGCAATATTCCCTACATCCGTAACGGTTGTTCGGCTATTTTCCTTGGGATGTCTATAGGAGCTTTTCTTTCAAAGGACACCATCACAATCGAATATCTGAAGCAGAAGGCTCTCACCATCATGCAGTTCAAGCTCTGCTCGTGACAGAGCCTGGATTGTCTCAAGACGTTCTTTTACCCTTCTTAATTATTTATGATGCGAAAGGATCAACTGTCAAAAACTGACTGGCAGAGCATCGACGACTGTATTAAGCCCCTGATCAAGAGAACTTTAGGTCTCCCCCTGAATGCAGTCAACGAGTACCTATATGGCGCTACAGATGATGGACTTTTTGGGGTACCGTTGGCTGCAGAAGACTCAGACATTGCCCTCGTCGACGTGGGGTATAAACTGCTTACCTTTAAGGACTACATTATTAAAGATATGGCTTGGGCAGAAAGAGGCTGACTTCAGGTACCACTCAACCAGGGTACAGAACTCTCAAAGACTTCCTTAACTCTGTTGACCATCCCGACACGCGTGCTGCCAACAGGTATACGTCCCGATGGACCCGTGTACGCCAAGCTACTAAAAGACTGAATATCAAATGGGAAATTATTGAGAATAATGATGTCTCCTTGATTGCTTGGGAGGGTACTATCTGTGACAGGCGGTCTGTCTTTGACAAAATAAGGAACCTTCAAAGAAAGATGCGCACCACCTCACTGCAGGATCTTCATAAACAACAAGGGAAGACAAACACATGTATTGCTGTTTCCAAGGAGTCAAGTAATTTCTACACCGATGGTGCTTACACACATTTTCGTGACTGGCGGTTTATCCATCGTGCCCGCCTTGGATTAGTCAAACTTAACGGGTACAATAAACCAACAAGAGCAAATTCTGAGCCAGTTAATAACAAGGGCCGGAGGTGTAATCAAATAGAGACCCTACCCTACGTCCTTGACCATTGTATGGTTCACAGCATTTTGTATAAAAGAAGATATAATGCCATAGTTAGCAAGATAAAGAAACCTGCAGCTAACAGGTGGACCATCATGGGAAAGGATCGTGTGGTGAGCATAGAAAATCTTCGATCAGATCTCGACCATCCTAAAATGCAATGACGTCATCATATTCGACGTCACGGTTCCTTCGAGAAAGGTCCCAAGGCTTTCGATGAGGCAAGAAAAATGAAAAATGAAAAGTACAAGAACCTCGCCGATGAACTCTCTGAAAATAGCAAAAGGACGGTGGTTGAGGCCATAGTCGTTGGGGCACTTGGCTCTTGGGATCCGGCTAATGACAAGTCGCTGAGAAGGATTCAATGACGTCATCATATTCAACGTCACGGTTCCCTTCGAGAAAGGTCTCAAGGCTTTCGATGAGGCAAGAAAGCTGAAAAATGAAAAGTACAAGAACCTCGCCGATGAACTCTCCGAAAATAGCAAAAGGGCGGTGGTTGAGGCCATAGTCGTTGGGGCACTTGGCTCTTGGGATCCTGCTAATGACAAGTCGCTGAGAAGGATGGATCTGCGCCAAATCTTATCTGAAGTCCATGAAAAAGATAAACATCAGCGAGACAATATCTTTTTTAAATGTTGTCTACCAAGAGCACATCCGCCGGGTCCCACAAATTTCCACGGGCGCCAGATCTGAGGCGCATTCCCCCATGTCTTGCTGTATATTTTTTATATTTAAGTTGATTTTTATGTGTTTTTGAAAATAAAATAAAGTTTTCTTATGTTTTATGTATGTAAATAATATATATATATAAGTTATTCTAGTAACAACAAAGACAAGGTGTTCTTCCCCACAGACTATAATTTTACATGGACACACATTCTTTTGTGTATCTTAGTTTTAAATGTTAAAGTTAATTGACTGTAGCTACTCTTTTTAAATAGTGTACCGTAGGGATTATTTATGGTGTGAAGCTTGGGTATTGATATTGAAATAAAAGCTAAATTTGGGTTTGTTTTTATATGTAGATTTTGTAATAAAGCAATCCCGTAAGCAAATTTTATATACATAATTTGAAAGTTGGCTTTATTTCCAATGGTTTGGCACTAGTAACTTTTTTCTATAATAATTTGTTGCAGAGTTAGTAGGGGGTGTACACATTCCAGCATAGTTGAAAGGTGCTTTTATGACTTCGATTTGTCTATTCGCTTGCCCATGATCTAACTTTCGTAAATATATTCGTATTGCCCTGTAATTTCTATATGTTATTGAAGTTTACTGTAGCACAATCTCTGCTAAAAATTAAGTGCGTAGGATTTATAGTTCGTTTACAGGAAAGTCAAAAGTATTCCGCTACATTACGCCAATGGCAAAAATCGTTCTAAATGTATTTAAATTATGTTACTAGCTGTTTAACCCGTTCTGCGCACGGGAGTTCATGAATTTAATTCTAAAACAAAAATTAAAAATAACATTTTGCCGAATTATCATGTTTCTATGGCAGCAGAAGACAAAATGATATCTTTGGAATAAGGGAATAAATAGAATAAAAAAGTTTTGTTGATGTTTGTGATAAAATGTTTTCTGTATTTTTAAAAAAAGTAATAATTAAGCGCAATTAAATAATCTCTAATTATTTGCATGTGAGGCAAAATAATTATCATAATACCCGCTACAGCTGCTTAGTATTGCAGCGTGGCGTACGTAATATGTATATCTCACATTGCAGTAAACTTTTAGAACTGGTTAGAGCTCGCACGATTACAGGTTGAGCATAAAAATGGCAAAAATTCGTCAAAAGCATTAAAAAAATCTATTTAAAAATTTTGTATTTTTCGCCCCAATCGTTCATGGGCAACCTTCCAGGAACCCGTGTGCCAAATTTCGTAGCCCTGTGACGTGTTGGCCTGTGGTTTCAGAGTTTCTGAGGTTACATAGATTCACGCACGGATTTTTATAGGGTAGATACCATATGAAACTTAATGATATTGATATGCACTTATGAAGTGCACTAAAACATGTATTTTGTAGAATATGTGATTCAAAGCATTTATTAAAATTTACAGGGCCATACAAAATAATTCCCTTACGTAATGGTTTACGTGCAAAAACTATTTGCAGCGTAATTTAACTGTGTTACACTTTTTGAAATATAATGAAATTGATATACATCATTGGTGTTTTGCAGAAGATACTTGTAGAATATGATGTGCATAGCGTTTATCGTTCATTTATAAGGACGCACAAAAGATTTCGATCATCGTACTGTATACGAAGTATTGCGTATTAGCGATAATTGTTGGATGTGTGTTTTAAATTATGGTATGTGTTTTTAAATTTAATTGAAATTTTGCATGTTACTGGTGTTTATAAATGTTATAGACCATATGCAGGTCAGGGCTACACAAAAGAATTTCGAAGCATTACTGAATGTAAGCGTGAATTGCTTACAGGCGTTTTTTAATTCAGTTATGCATTTTCAAGCTGAATTATATTTAACATATTAAGAGTTGTTTGTAGATTATAATTAAAATCATATACCGGGACACGAAAAGAATTAGATGCATGACCGGCTAGGGATGATAAAATCCGGAAAAGTGATTTCAGTAGTTTTAAGCGTATTTTAACCTGAATTACATTTTAGCTTAATCAGCAACGTGTATAAAAATATGTAGATAATATACAGGTCTGTACAATAGAACTCAAGTATGTTTCCGCCTATTGGTAGAAATTATTCAAGGTTAATTTTCAACCTATTACGCGTTTACTTACTAAACTAAATTTCAGCCTAGTATGTAGATTATATACAAATTTATAAGAAAAATACAGATCTGTACAAAAAAATTGGAATACTTTTCCAGATACGGACGGTGATTGGTGAAATCTAGTTTTCAAATGCGTTGTGCTTTTCTGAAATGTTTTCTTATTTATCTTCTTAAACAGCGAAGCTTAGTTAAAGTCCTCTGGAAGTATTGGAAAGAGTTCCATAATCTATGTTTGACGCACTATATTTCTTTCTTGTTATTATATTATTGCAGGCGATAAAATTAATTACACATTTTTGAAGACATAACCGATCGTTCCTGCGAACATTTCCTGTATGACGAGCAGTGAGTCGCGACCCAAAATTTTAGAACCGCTGGCTGCGTGATTAAAACAAGCACAACCAGCGAATGAAGACGAAACTGAATTAAACTCTTAATAACTCACCATAAACTAAATATATATATTTGTTCTTCAAATTCATAGACTTCAGTACTAACTTTTTATGTGACAGCAGAAAATTGGTTTTGAAAATATCAAACAATGCAACAGCCACACAGAAACCATCTCTCGTTAAAAATTTAAATACAAAAAGTGTTAATTAAAAAAATATTTTATAATGATCATTTTATAGTAAATCGCAGTAAAGTAGATTTCTAGATCCACGAATTTTTCAATAATGCACGGGATGAAAAATATCTATAAGGAACTTTAACGAAGTTAGCATTGAATAACTGCCTTAAAGATGAACATCTGAATAAATAAGATAATTCGCAATCTTGTCAAATTATTAGGAAATATTTACCTTTCGTAATCGTATTCATGTCCTGTATATTTGAACTTGAAGATCAGTTTTGAAAAATCTCTCTATTCTAAAAAAAAGTAACTCCCGCTGTCACCGCCGCCGCCGCCGGTTTTGATTTTTTTGTGACCGGAGGCCTTTCTTCGTTAATATTAACAAAAATAATACATACAAAAACATGAAAATCGGTGGTTTTATACAAAAATGTTTGATAAACACGCTGATGCAGACAGTTTTCAAATCGAAGAATTATTTTAAGAGTTATTTAATGCTAAAGTTGGACAAAATCGTTCCACTAAAAAAGTTTTATAGCAGCAAAAACAATACAGGGCAGTGTAATCATTTTTAGATCATTTTATGCGTTAGAATTTGCCGGAGTGCAGATTGCATTAATTTTTTTATTTTGACTCAATTTTTCAGGTTTTATTTCTATTTTAAATTCAAATTTTCAGCATTTCTAGAGATATTTTTTACAGATTTCAGAAAATTGTACTAATTTAAAATGTTGCCATCTGTATAAAAAGCGCAAGCAATAATGTTTGCTTCAAATTAAAAATTTATTTACACGTGACTATTATAAACAGTAAAAAAACTTTCAAATTAGTATTGAATAATTACGTATAAAAAGCAGGAACTTATTAAAAATTACGTCATAAAAAGTATACACGTGAATTTTATAGGAGAAAGGATATTGTAAAATAATAAATTCATTAACATGCGTTAGAAGTCTTAGGAGAAATTACGTCATATTTACGTCACATTATAGTCATTACATAAAATGAACACAAAATAATATTGCAAAAAAGTTTAAATTTAGAAATTGCGCTAGACATTTATTTGATATTTTGAAAATTAATTTAAAATGTCTCATTTAAAAGAACTTTCTTTTCGCTTTGTTAAAAAATACCAGGAGACAAAGACTCTCTTTACTTAATTTCTTTTATATTAGCTTATTTTGAAATGTTGTTACAGGTGTATACGTCATCAAGTTATTTTTATTTCGACGTTTTATTTGTGTTTTTATTAATGTTGTACGAATTTATTTGTTCTTTCGTTATTTAAAATAAAAATTATATCAATTTGTATAATTTGGCGAGTGGTTTGGCGATTTATAAATTTGGCGAAATTGGTCGACAGGATAATCAAGTAGTACCGCAGCGGATTTGGCGTTAAAATTCCCCAATCAAAGAGAAATGAATAGAAATTCGTTTATAGGGAGATCGCCACTGTTTTTTAAATTATAATTCAATCTTTCGAAATATCTTTAAAACAGATCAAATTAGCGTGCATTTAGAGTCTGCGGTGTCTGGACGGGGGTTGGCGAGCGTAGCTCGTAGGGGGCCGAGCCCCCTAGTGGCTTATATAAAAACTCTGTTCAAACATTGGTCGATATTTAATTCTGATTAATTTAAATTGCTATTTTTTATCCTTTTAACCTACGGTTTATTGAAATACCCTGTTAATTTCTTAATTAAAAGTTTGAATTTAACCCATGTGTTGGTTTACACACAATGTTGGCAGGAAGGAAAATAAGTAGAGTCAAAAGGAAGTAGAGCGGGTTAATTCAATAAAATTCAGTTTTGTTCATAAGGGATCGCTCTGTATTGAAACACACTGCATACACGTCCTACCTTTAAACCATGGTTTTATCTGTTTGATGATACATATTACCTGTAACAGAATGAAACGATTTGTTATTTTTATTATATTTTACTTTATGCTGTTTTACTACGAAAACATTTTGATTCAATATTTAAAAATACATCCATTATTGTTTTATAGATAAAACATGTCATTTCACATTTTATTTGTAGAAACAAAAATAATAAAAATCTAATATACTTCCAAAAAGACAACTTATGTATGCATCTGTGCTTAAACATCCTTATGATTATTATTTTTTTAATATCTTCAAAAATTATCTGTGTCCTTTAAAACCATTAAAAATCTCTCTATTCTAAAAAAAAGTAACTACCGCTGTCACCGCCGCCGCCGCCGGTTTTGATTTTTTTGTGACCGGAGGCCTTTCTTCGTTAATATTAACAAAAATAATGCATACAAAAATATGAAAATCGGTGGTTTTATACAGAAATGTTTGATAAACACGCTGATGCAGACAGTTTTCAAATCGAAGAATTATTTTAAGAGTTATTTAATGCTAAAGTTGGACAAAATCGTTCCACTAAAAAAGTTTTATAGCAGCAAAAACTATACATGGCAGTGTAATCATTTTTAGATCATTTTATGCGTTAGAATTTGCCGGAGTGCAGATTGCATTAATTTTTTTATTTTGACTCATTTTTTCAGGTTTTATTTCTATTTTAAATTCAAATTTTCAGCATTTCTAGAGATATTTTTTACAGATTTCAGAAAATTGTACTAATTTAAACTGTTGCCAACTGTATAAAAAGCGCAAGCAATAATGTTTGCTTCAAATTAAAAATTTATTTACACGTGACTATTATAAACAGGAAAAAAACTTTCAAATTAGAATTAAATAATTACGTATAAAAAGCAGGAACTTATTAAAAATTACGTCATAAAAAGTATACACGTGAATTTTAAAAGAGAAATGATATTGTAAAATAATAAATTCATTAACATGCGTTAGAAGTCTTAGGAGAAATTACGTCATATTTACGTCACATTATAGTTATTACATAAAATGAACACAAAATAATATTGCAAAAAAGTTTAAATTTAGAAATTGCGCTAGACATTTATTTGATATTTTGAGAATTAATTTAAAATGTCTCATTTAAAAGAACTTTCTTTTCGCTTTGTTAAAAAATACCAGGAGACAAAGACTCTCTTTTCTTAATTCCTTTTATATTAGCTTATTTTGAAATGTTGTCACACGTGTATACGTCATCAAGTTATTTTTTTTTCGACGTTTTATTTGTGTTTTTATTAATGTTGTACGAATTTATTTGTTCTTTCGTTATTTAAAATAAAAATTATATCAATTTGTATAATTTGGCGAGTGGTTTGGCGATTTATATAATTTGGCGAAATGGGTCGACAGGATAATCAAGTAGTACCGCATAGGATTTGGCGTTAAAATTCCCCAATCAAAGAGAAATGAATAAGAATTCGTTTATAGGGAGATCGCCACTGTTTTTTAAATTATAATTCAATCTTTCGAAATCTTTTTAAAGCCGATCAAATTAGCGTGCATTTAGAGTCTGTGGTGTCTGGACGGGGGTTGACGAGCGTAGCTCGTAGGGGGCCGAGCTCCCTAGTTATTTAAAAAAATTCTATTCACCTTGGTCGTAAATTTTATGTGATCGTTTTATGATTTTTTTTAAATGTTATTTATGAATTTTCAATGGTTTTAAATGACACAGATAATTTTTTAAATGAACTTTGAAGATATTACAAAAAACAATAATAAGAATTTTTTAGCTGAGATGCATATATGAGTTGCTTTTTTGGAAATATATTGGATTTTTATTAAACACAAAATTACTGGTTTTTCAAATAAAATGTGAAAGGATATGTTTTTCTATTAAACAATAATAAATGTATTTTTAAATATTGAATTAAAATTTTCTAAGTAACTATATTATGACTATTTAACAAATATAGCACAGACATGCGTGATACCCCATTTTTAGGTTACAAGTAGAACGTGATAACAATTGGTATAAATGTAAACGTATAATATAATACAGGCATTAACTAAACAAAATTTTTTTGTTATTGCTTGAATTTTTTAAGCAGTTCTATATCTTACTCCTGTTAAGGGACTTATCAACTCAGACATGGGTAAAATATAAAAAATCCCTGCCGGCCCGGCCTACAGGCGGAGGTAGATTTCGACGTTAAGTATACTAATTTCACCAACAAAAACTAAATCATGATTAGAGATAAACCCACTTTAAAAATTTTATCTGGCCGCTTTTGAAGAGTTTTTATTTCATTTTTATATAATAGCTGGTTTTATCAAAATCATGTGAAGGCGGTATTAAAAAAAAATACTTTTCCATGCTCAACAACTAGAAATTTTCTGGCACATTTTCAGATTCATTTTTAATAGAAAAAAATATGAAACTTGCTGACGTGATTTTTGAAGAAATTTATAAGTAACCTATGTTTTTTTTTCGTTCAATTAATTAAAACTTGATTTATAAACAATGATTTTCTCAGTAGGACAATATTTTTCGTTTCTAACACAATCGGTTCGGGAAATTCTGTTCAAAATACCTACTTTGGCATCCTTTTTTTAAATATATTCTGCCTCTATCAAAATATCGATCATTACGGTACATTACATAGTTTTTGAACAAGAGAATCTACTAATTGGATGCGTTTGAGAGTAAAAATGAATTAAAAAAGGATTCAGAAAATAAGCAGTTTGGATTTAAATACACCCTTAATAAGATGATTTTTTTTCTTCAACTGCTATGTATTTTTAATTTGTTTTTGCTATAGGAATTGGGCCTACTAAAAACTTGTCTATAAAGATATTGTAGACAATATTGAGAAGATATATGATAAATTCATGGGGATTTTATATCTTGTGAATTGACGGAGTTATGGATTTTTTTCTTCTTCAACCCCCACTTTTTGTTTTCGTTTTTAATTTTTTTTTTTTTTTTTTGGTACGAATTGGTCCTATAAAAATCTTGTGAATATAAAAGTTGTAGATAATATTAAGGAGATATACAATAAAATTAATTGAATTGGTTTTTTTCTGTTTTCGCAAAACCCATCCCTATTTCCAGCCCCTTGGCCCGATGTTGCCCATTAAGGAACTTGACCGAGATTTTATGCCCCTTGATTTTATGTATCAGTTTGGAAGAGATTTGCGCAGAATTGTAGAAGTTATCGTGTCCAGAAGAAAGTGATATATATAGATAGATAGATACATAGATAGATAGATAGATAGATAGATAAAGTTTTTTACTGAGGCTGGTTTTGGGTTCTAGGGGTCATGGTCGGTGTAAATCTGCGAACATTTTTCAGAAATTCCAACATAGGAACTATCCCAATAGGTAGTATTTCATACGAAATCTACCTGAAATGCATGAAGGAGTGGGCTATATTTGCATTAGACAACTGCCAAATAAGACCATCTGGTGAAAGAAGACACTTCCGTGCTTTGTTATAAACTTGGATGTTTATATAGTGAAATATCCTCCCTGTGTGACCACCTCCCTGAACGACCCTTTTTTAATGGAATGAAATTTATTCCCATAGGCTCAATACTAATTTTACCTCTATTCAGAGACCACCCCAGTTGAACTCCCTCCATGAGCGACCCAATTCTTTGAAGAAAATGAAACAAATTCCGTTTTTTTCTGGTCGCTTAAAGAAGATTTTATTACAAAAATAATTCCGGAGAACGCATTATTCATCAAGCTTCTAAACTAAATTCAGAAAATAATTTATTCCGGTAACTTTTAAGTGCCTCTTTGTGCGTTTTAGGCAATGAATTTAACTCTGATGGCAAATTAAGGATGACGGCCAATAAACTCCCTTGCCTTATTCTGTCAGGAAACTAAAAAAAAAAAAAAAAAAAAAGATAAAGTAATGAAATCGCAATTATTCGTTCTCGCCTCCCCAAAAAATGCATTTATTTACTGAAATTTGAAAGGACTTGGAAATAAAAGCTATAAAAGATAAAACCGTAAAATCAAAGCAAACGTTAATGTATTGATTTTTTAAACTCTGCAGTAATTAACTTAGGTAATTAACTTTTGTTTTGATATTTAAATTTTCATATTTTTTCCTAATGTAAAAAATAAATTTTAGTAACATTAATTGTTACCTTTTTTCAACAAATAAAATCTAGATTCAAAAATGACCTCCATTATGAGACCACGTCTTGGAGAGATCCATTTTTATTGGAACGGAACGTGGTCGCTTTAGGGAGGTTTTACTGTATTTCATCTCGAGTTTCTCCTTTTTTTCACTTTCTTAACATTAAGTCTTGCAAACTGAATTCAAAGCTTAATGAGATCAGCGCTATTTTCAGTTTATAAAAATGTATACCGTGATGTTAGTGTGGAAAAGACTTCCAAGCTTTTAGTTTATTCTGCTTATTCCCTTAAAATTTCAATTGTAACAGCGTTTGAATTAATTTTCAACTTTCTTCGCTCTGCAATTTTAGGAATTGAGCGGGGGAGGCGAAAGCATTTCTCAGAATGTTGCTAAGGTGATGAGAAATATTCAAAACCCGTAATTGATTGAATTTTTATTGGAACGGAACGTGGTTGATTTAGGAAGGTTGTACTGTACCTTTTTTTTTTTTTTTTTTTTTTTTTAATTCCCACTGTCGTGTTCAATTGTACGTATTTTCATTTCGTAACAAGCATTTTTGGTTTTAAAACTTCAAGAAAAAAAATCATAGATGTGATCTCTGTTTAAACATAGTTGAGATAACTAAGGCTTAGACTATTATTTCGTATAAGCTATTCCCATTCAACATTTGATTTCATATACGACTATCTGCAGATCGTCTATTATGAAATTAAAAGTTGAATCTCTTTAAACCTCATATGCATCATTCAAAAAAGGGCTATAAATATGAATCATCTATCAGCCCCCATGCATTAAAGAAAGATTATTCTCGAGTATGCGCTGTGCGGTTTAGTAAATAAATTGGAATTAAACGACTGATATATATATATTTTTTACACTTGCATTTCGCTCGTCGGTGAAACATGAAGCGTTTGATCCTGTTTATTATTTTTTGCTTCGTACTATGTTTTTTCTGGAAAGAAACTGAAGCTGATGGAGCACATGAGGGCATCGAAGATCCAGATACCTATAGAAATTTAGTAAGCATTCGTTATGACTTTATTCATTATTTTATTATTTATTGACATTTTGAAGCATACTTGAAATGTATTAGGTAGTCATGTGGCTATCAACCTTTTGTATCACCGTGTTACATATCTGCAACTCAAATGTCAATATTGCTTATACAGCCGGCTTTAAAAGGCGATTTCATTGATTACTGCTATCTTCTAACACAGCAGTTAATATAAATTGTGCATCAAATTCTCAAAAGACGGCGGTAACGAATTCATTTTTCGGTACTACTTGATTATCTCGTCGACCCAAAAAACCTTCGTCAAACTATAAGATTAAATGCCAATAATGGATGATCGTAAATGTCACTTTCACTTGACATTAAACACGTTACACATGTTTGTTGCGTCATCAAGTGATTTTTAATTAGACGTTTTATTTGTATTTTTATTAACGTTTTACTAATTTATTTGTTCTTTCGTTATTTAAAATAAAAGGCATCATTGATTTAGATACCTACAGAAATGTAGTAAGTATTCTTGATGACTTTATTCATTGTTTTATTAATTATTGACATTTTCAAATATACTTTAAAAGTGTTGTGTATGCATATGACTATTAAGGACTTTAAAAAAAAAATCAATTTCCCCGATAGACAATACGTTACACATGTTTGTTACGTCATCAAGTGATTTTTAATTAGACGTTTTATTTGTATTTTTATTAACGTTTTACTAATTTATTTGTTCTTTCGTTATTTGAAATAAAAGGCATCGTGGATTTAGATACCTGCAGAAATGTAGTAAGTATTCTTGCTGATTTTATTCATTGTTTTATTAATTATTGACATTTTCAAATATACTTTAAAAGTGTTGTGTATGCATATGACTATTAAGGACTTTAAAAAAAAATCAATTTCCCCGATAGACAATACGTTACACATGTTTGTTACGTCATCAAGTGATTTTTAATTAGACGTTTATTTGTATTTTTATTAACGTTTTACTAATTTATTTGTTCTTTCGTTATTTGAAATAAAAGGCATCGTGGATTTAGATACCTGCAGAAATGTAGTAAGTATTCTTGCTGATTTTATTCATTGTTTTATTAATTATTGACATTTCCAAATATACTTTAAAAGTGTTATGTATGCATATGGCTGTTAAGGGCTTTAAAAAAAATCAATTTCCTGACAGGCAATGCATGTGATGGAGCAACAGTATTTGATCATAAAACGAATGCATTAACCTCTTCAGAGACGATTTCTTTTTTTTTTATAGTAAGAAAAAAAAATTTTTTTTTCGATTTATTTACTTTATATTAATAGGAATTCAAAAAGAAAAAAAAAGGGGGGGGGGTTAAAAATAAATAACGTTCACATTTGTGCGTTAATGGTAATTTATGAGTGAAATTATTTCTTTTAAAGTAAAAAAACTAACAGTAAATTTCTTTCTTGCCTTTCTACAAATTATTAAAACTTAATATATTTAATATACATGATATTATTTTTATCAAATAAAGTAGAAACCCGCTAATCTAATAGAACAGTCTAATAGTTAATCGGAACAGATTTTATTTTCGAAAATCATACTTCAACAAATTAACTGAGAAGATTAACTTACGAAATTTTCGGAATTACAGCTGATGATGGCGGGAAAAACGTGCAGAAGTTAGAATTAAAGATAAAATGGCAGTAGAGCATGTTTTTTATTCTTTAAGGGGGTCCGGGACACATTTTCAAAAAAAATTTATTTATTGAGTTAAAATTTTGAATTTTTTTGTGATGGTTAACCATATCATTTGTAAACAAAATCAAATGATAAAACTTCTCATAGCTTTTTTTAAAAATTTTTTTAATTTAAAATTTATGAAAAAGTGGTATAACTTAAAACCGTTATAACTCGAAATATTATTTGTAGGATTTAAATTACTTTTCATTTAAATAAACAGAAATATATATTTTTTTAATTTAGAGCCAGCATTTAAAAAAATATATTAATTTTTAACAAAATTAAAAATATTTAACGAAGAAATTACAAAAAAAGTGGTGCAACTTTTTTTTAAAAAATCATATTTTTAAAAGTAAATATTTTTTTCAAATATGCTGGCTCAGAAGTAAAGTAAAATAATTGAAAAAGATATGTTCCGAGTTTCAACCCTGTATCTTTAACGGTTCTGGAGTTATAAGAATTTAAATATGAGAAATAGTGAAAAAACCTATCATGAAGAAAAACGCAATTTCACAAGAACTCGTTTCCTTGACAACCACAGCTTGAAAGGCAGATTTTGAAAACAAACCAAAATGAAAAAAATAATATTTCCTGTTCTAATTAAGATAGAAACCTGGTTTAAACATCATTTTAAGCAGAAAACGGCGGAGAAATTTTTAATCCAATAATAATAATAATAATAATAAAATGAAAATTTGAAGATTTTTGTGTCCCGGACCCCCTTAAACAGCTTGAATAGAATTTAAAAAATACTCAATAATGTAAAAATACAACATATGTACATGAATATAAAATGAAAACGTATACTGTACTCCTACTCGTAGAAGCCACGTTAAAAAATTTTCGAATATCAATTTGTTTGCCAGTTACTATAACATTCTCTTTTAAAATTCAAAAAGTATTTAATTCAAATGATATATATATTTATTATTTTTTTTACTTTCAGCGATACGATTTTGCAAATTACCTACAGAAATGTTTCTTTCTTTCCTCCTCGTCGATGTGGTGACTGAGCTAATTATAGATTCGTGAATTTGAACCATTTGTAATGGGTTGTTACGTAATTTCTCATTCTGAAGTTTTATTGGATTATTATAAATATCAGGATTGATGAAACAATGAATACTATTTTTTTCCGAAAGTCGTGCCAGATTATCCAGCATGCCGGACCTTAGAATGGCGGATTAGAGGATGTCTATTGTGTTATTTTGTGCTCATAACTTACAATTTTTTAGCACGCATCTTTTTCTTTTCTATTTTTATCGGAATTTCGGATAATCCGACTTTTTTGTAATCTGAACAGGTCCCAATTAGTCCGGATTAGCGGGGTTCTACTATATTAACGATTTCAAATAATCCAACAATACTGACTGCCGAAAAATTAATTCACACTTTTTATATCTTTAACTGTATATTGGTGCAGACAAACCATAAAATGTTTACATTTCTTGTTGAGAGTTTCTGTAGTGAATAAGTTATTATTAAATTGTTGTCCTTTTTATTGTTGACAGTAATTATAATTGCAAAAAAAAACTAAACATCCACATATGTGGACGAGGACGCGAAGAGGTTAAATATTTCTATAATTACGCTAATTATGACAAAAATGTAACTGGTATTCTCTGTAAATAATTATTAAAAGAATAGAGATAATCGGAGTAATTTTTAGGCGTACTCCGTGTTTAAAAACTGTTAACATTATTTACATCTTGTATTTGAATGCATATATTTAAACCTCTTTTCTCACAAAAATTTCCTAAGCTGTAATTTACACATTAGCAAGATTTTTACTTCTATAGAAAATGCCTCTGAAAAATTTCTCACCAACATTTATTTTCAAAATATTCAAATTTCCTTATAACAGATATTCAAATATTAAATGGTATTAAATAAAGAGGTGATTACTTTTGAATCTGTTAACAGAAAATTCCATAATTCATAAACTGAAGCCTCTCAGAAAGGTACTGTTGGATTGTTTTATGTTGGGATAATCTTTAAAGCTTCCTTGTGGTAATGTTTAGATACCCTGGAATAACTCTTATGCAATGAAAAATTAGGTTTTAATAAATCTTAATATGTTCTCAAAAAAAGTAAGATCATTACAATGTAAAAATAAGCATTTAAAGCACATTTGCCATTGGTTTATCCATTCATTGACTGTATTAGTTGCAATTCAAAAAGTCCTTCCGGCCAGTGCCGGGAGGAAGAGGTAGCTTTCATATTCCTTATTTTTAAAAAGCCAATTTATATTATTCAAACACACGAAGCTCAATTAAGTGGAAACCGAATATAGGAGATTCAGTACTAATTTTTATCAATACTAAATCATTATGAATGACAATTTTGCGAAATTAGTCAGCTTTATCCAAGCTGCTTTTATTTAAAGTCACTTATATTAGGCTGCCAAATTCGGCGATTTTTTAAAGTGCCTGCCATTTTAAGACAACATGGTAGATGAGGCTAACCAGTGAACTTGGTCGAGACCTTAGTAATTGCTGTGCACATGCTCATTCATATCGGAATCGGTTGATATATACGAGTGCTGTCGCATGCAAAAATCAGATTTTTCAAAATGTCATCCACTTTAGAAATTGAAACTGCTATATCTGAGCCATTTTTTAAGATAAAGACAAACAAAAAATGCTCCTGAATCCTTATATCAAGGTCAAATACTTAAGAAAGAAACATTTTTCAATTTCTAATTTTTTTGCACCTCACTTTAAATATAATTTTTATTAATTTAATTGCCGCCATTTTGAAACAAGATGGCTGATGAAGCTGGGCAGTTAACTTGGTCGAGATATTGATGTATACTATCCACATGCCTTCTTCCATCGAAATAGGCGAATACGTGTGGTATCGCGTGACAAATACAAGATCGTTTCAAAGTGTTAGCCATGATAGAAATTCAAAGTGCTATAATTCAACCACTTTTTAAGATATAAACAAAAGAACAAATTTTCAGAAACAAAAACTGCTCCAGAATCTTTGTATCAAGGTCAAACACATAAAAAAAATCTTTTTCATTTTCCAATTTTTTAATACCTCATTTTAAATTTTAAATTACATTTTTTTTAAAAATGGCAACCCTTTTGAAACAAGATGGCGAATGAAGCTGGCCAACGAACTCGGTCGAGACATTGGTATGTACTATGTACAGACCAAATTACATTCAAATCGGTTCATAAATACGCCTGTTATCGCGTGACAAAAATCAGGTCGTTTTAAAATGTCAGCCACAATAGAAATTCAAAATGTTATAACTCAGCCATTTTTTTAGATGTAGACGAAACAAAACCTGTTCCGGAATCTTTGTATTAAGGTCAAACACATACAAAAAAAAATCTTTTTCATTTTCCAATTTTTTGGTATCTCCTTTTAAATTTAATTTTTTTAAAATTTTTTTAAATGGCCACCATTTTGAAACAAGATGGCGAATGAAGCTGGTCAACGAACTCGGTTGAGTTACTTGTGTGTACTATGTACACACCAAGGTACATCCAAATCGGTTCATAAATACGTCTGTTATCACGTGGCAAAAATCAGGACGTTTCAAAATGTCAGCCACGCTAGAAATTCAAAATGCTATAACTCAGCCATTTTTTAAGATATAGACGAAACAAAAACTGCTTCCGAATCTTTTTATCAAGGTCAAACACATAAGAAAAAAATATTTTTTCAATTTTCAATTTTTTGCTACCACATTTCAAATTTAAATTTTTCTTAAAATTTTAAATGGCCGCCATTTTTAAACAAGATGGCGTATGAAGCTGGCCAACGAACTCGTTCGAGACATTGGCCTGTACTATGTATAAACGAAGTTACATCCAAATCGGTTCATAAATATGCCTTTTATCGCGTGACAAAATTCAGGACGTTTCAAAATGTCAGCTTCGCTAGAAATTCAAAATGCTATAACTCAGCCATTTTTTAAGATATAGACGAAACAAAAACTGCTACGGAGTCTTTGTATAAAGGTCAAATACATAAGAAAAAAATATTTTTCTATTTTCAATTTTTTGGTACCACATTTCAAATTTTAAATTTTTAAAAAAATTTTAAATGGCCGCCATTTTGAAACAAAATGGCGGATGAAGCTGGCCAACGAACTCGATCGAGACATTGGTATGTATTATGTACACACCGAATTACATCCAAATCGGTTCATAAATACGAGAGTTACAGTGTGACATAGGTCAGATATATATATATATATATATATATATCTATCAATTTTGAACGGAGGGTGGTTTAGGGGTCTGGGGGTCATGATCGATGAAAATATACCAAAATTTTTTGAAATCGCTTTCCTCCGAACGGCTGCAATAGGTAGTTTTTTATAAAGAAAGCTACCTAAAAGAATTCAATAAAATTACAAAACTAATACCTGACTTTCTTGTTTAGCTGAAACAGCACTGAAAAACCGACGATAAATCACAATTAAAATAGAAAAACTTTATATAAACTACCATAAAACCAAAATAATAACCTTGTCCCCTTAGGGACACGAGGTTACATTGGCTGATGATGGGCAGTTATGTTTTCCAGCTGGAAACGCGTCCCGTGCATTGTTTTGATGTTATGGTGATATATACAAAATTTTATTATTTTAAACTAGCAGACCCGCCCGGCGTTGCTCGGGGTCCGTTATAATAACTTTAAACAAAACTCAAGTTTGCATGATTTTATATCATTTTAATTTATTTTAAAAGAACCTAATATCGGAGACCCCATTGCCTTCCGCAGGGTCTAGTTTTTCTCAACAAACCTCTTTCCGAACGAACCTGTAATTCGGGTCCCCGCTACCTAAGGCAGCAACGCACGTTCGATAGACAATCCAAAAGCAAATTGCGTTAGCCAAACTTCGGAGTAATCAAACCCATAGAATCCGATAAAAGAATGTACCATTAATGTTAAAAAATGTTGGTAACTGAAGTCTAAGATAAAATTTCATAAAACAGAAAGTAGCTGAATTGTAATCTAACTTGAGTGAACCAAATCCCGTTAAAATTGGACCCTCAGAACCCGAGGAAAGAATGCGCCCCCAAGCAGTGATAGGTGCCCTCTCCCCTTGTAAATTTCATTAATAACTTTTAACATTAACACCACATTCAATAAACGGGTGAAATACCTTATCTAAAGTTACCAAAAAAAATAACGCGATTTTTAATTTACGGCTGAGTGAGTAAACGTAAATTGATGCTGAAAAAGGAGATTAATGTTAAAAAAAGGTGGTAGCTGAGGTATAAAGAAAGATCGGGACCAGGGGGCCTTATAGATATAGGGGATATGTATAGGGGATCCCCTTATATAGGGGATAGAGTCTTAACTGGAATGTAGTTGGCTATATGAAAATTTTTTAGTAGTTTTAAATTAGCTCGAGGACGCTGAAACTATGTTAACCTCTTAACGCTCGAATTAAATTACGGTTGAATAATTCAAATTGCTTATTGGCACCACTTTTATGAAAAAGAAATATTCACCTTATTTAATGACAGTAAAAACGATACTAAAATATAGCCAATTTCACTATTTTATAAAACTGGTGGGAATCAAACAATTTGAGTAAAAGACACAGCCCGAGAATATGACGGGAGCGAGAATTAAGGGGTTAAAGAAAAACATAATAGAATTGGATAGCTTTTAAAGAAGCTGCAACAACGAGCCCAAGAAGGAGATTAATATTCCAAATTGGTGGTAGCTGAAATCTGAGAATTTTTTTTGTCATTCATGTATAGTAGCAGGAGGGCTTAAGAAGTTATAAAAAAAAGCTAGTGAATAGGACCGTTTTTAAGGGACTTATAACAAAAAGCCCAAAAAGGACTGATTGATAGTAAAGAGCAAGCCCGTAACCTAAAACTTGTTAAAAGGTGTAAGTTCTAGTTCACTTTAGATCTTCAGTATATCAAAATTAAGCACGGGGTATGAATTATTCATTAGAATAAAATTTTAAAGAAATGCGCAAAAAGTGGGGGAAAATGCTTAAAACAGGGCCCTAGGGTCCAATAAAATAAAAGGGTGTTGGTCCGGGGAGAAGAGTGTTAGACTCAATTTTAAAATTTTGCATTGATAAGGCGAGAAAGGGTGGTGAAAAATGCATGGCGCACAAAAAGTTCAAGGGGCTCCCGATCGGACCCTATGAAACCCTAGGATGCCCCAGGATTTTAATTGGAATAAAGAAATAACTAAACGGAAGAAGAATAACTAAATGGAAATAGGGTTCCAAAAATGAAAATTGGATTAAGAGGAGGTACTTATTAACAATTTAGGGTAAAAAAACTTTACGGGGCTCTGTACCGGGCCCCAAGGGCCCAGGGAATTAAGTGGTATGTAGTTGCGTATAAAGATACTTAGTCAGAGGATTCTAGAAATGGGTTAAAGAAAATTGCAAGCAATTCCGATCATTTTTAAAGAAGCTGCACCAAGGGCCTCAAGAAGGCGATTAATATTCAAAATTGGTGGTAGCTAAAGTCTGATTTTTTTTTTTTTTTTTTTTTTTTTTGGTTGTTCATGTAGTAGCTGGAGAACTTAAGAAGTTCTTAGAAAAAAAAAAGATAGTGAATTGGACTATTTTTAAGGAAGCTATAATAGGAGGCCCAAAGAGGCCAACTGATAGTTGAGCACAACGCCCGAACTCGAAAACATGTTTAAATGTTTTAATACTCAGCGAAAACGCTAAGTACTAAGCTAAAGGACTAAAATTAAGCATATGATATGAATTAATCATTAGAACAATATTTTAAAGCATTGCGCAAAAAATGGGGTAAATGCTTAAAAAAGGGCCCTAGGGCCACAATAAAAATATGAAGGTGTTGGTCTAGGGAGAAGAGTCCAAGACTCAATTTTAAAATTATGCAATGAGAAGGTGAGAAAATTAGAGGATGAAAAATACATAGCACACAAAAAGTTCAAGGGGTCCAGTATCAAGACTTTCAGGACCCTTGGATGCTCTAGGATTTTAACAGGAATATAGAAACTGGAGAATAACTAAATGAAAAAATAGATCTAAACATGAGGATCGGATTAAGAGGAGCAATTTATTAATAATTAATTATGCAAAATCTTCAAGGGGCCTTGTACCGGGTCCCAAGGGGGAAGGGACTTAAGTGGCATGTAGTTTGGTATGACGATAACTTTTAGTAGTTTTTTTTTAAGTAATTAGAGGACGCTATAACTATATTAAAGAAAATTGCAAGCAATTCGGATAATTTTTAAAGAAGCTGCATCAAGGGTCCAAGAAGACGTTAAATATTCAAAATTGGTCGAAGCTGGGGTCTGAATTTTTTTTTCCTCGATTACGTAGTAGTTGGAGAACTTAAGAAGTTGTTAGAAAAAAAAGATGGTGAATCGGATTATTGTAATAGGGGGCCCCAAAAGGGCCAACTGATAGTTGAGCACAGGGCCCTAACTCGAAAACAATTTTTTTTAATCTTTTCGTACTTAGCGAAAACGCTAAGTACTAAGATAAAGGACTACAATTAAGCATAGGGTATGAATTATCATTAGGACAATATTTTAAACAAATGCGCAAAAAATGGGGTAAATCCTTGAATAAGGGCCCTAGGGTCACAATACAAATATGAAGGTGTTGGTCTAGGGAGAAAACTCCAAGACTCAATTTTTAAATTATGCAACGAGAAGGTGAGAAAATTTGGGGGTGAAAAATGCATGGCAAGCAAAAAGTTCAAGGAGACCTGGATCGGGCCCTTCAGGACCCTAGGCTACTCCAGGATTTTAACTAGAAAATAGAAACGGAGAATAACTAAATGGAAAGCATGGTTCCAAAAATGAAGATCGGATTAAGAGGGGCAACCTATTAACAATTTATGGTGCAAAAGCTTCAAGGGGCCAACTGATAGTTGAGAACAGGTCCCTGACATGAAAACGTGTCAAAACATTTTAATACTTAGCGTTTTTGATTAGTTAAGATTAATCATAGGTTATGAATATATAATTAAAATATAATTTGAAAGAAATGCACAAAGAATTAGGGAAATGCTTAAAAAGGGCCCTAGGGCCCCAATAAAAATATGTGGGTGTTGGTCTAGGGAGAAGAGTTTAAGACTCAACTTTAAAGTTACGTACTGAAAAGGAGAGGAAATTAGGGGGTGAAAAATGTATGGCACACAAAAAAGTTCAAGGGTCCCTGAACCTGGCCCTACGGGACCCTAGACAGGCCCATGGTCTTAACTGGAATGTAGAAACGGGAGAATATCTAAATGGAGAAGGTATCCTAAAAATGAAGATCGGATAAAAAGGAAGCAATTATAAACAATGTATCGTATTAAAACTTCAAGGGCCCCAGTACCGGACCCCAGGGGTTCCAGGGTCTTAACTAAAATGTAGAAATGGGCTAGAAATTGAATGGAGAATTCACTCCAAAAACGAAGAAGATAGATTAGAGAAGAGGCATGTTATTGACAATTTAGTGCATAAAAACATAAAGGAGTTCAAGGGCCCGGCTCTTAAAAAATTAAAAATCAGAGCCTCAGGTGCATCAGGACCTGTCTTGGACTAATCGCTCCTAAATTTTCAGACTTCTACGTGCGGTAGATTTCACTAGCCATCGCAGACAGACAGACACATGTACACACACACAGAGCGATCTGTTCTTTTATTAGTATAGATAGAAACATTTCAGGATAAAAAATTATTGTTATTGTTATTATTATGTTTGATAAACATATGCCTCATTTAAGGTTGTCGACAACTGATCTGGCTCGTTCTAGTATTTCAGTTTTGAATCTACCCGGCAACTAACATTTTACAGCCTGTAGAAAAATGTTGCTTTCGACCACTTAAAAAACTATCTGATAAAAAAAAAAACTTACAACATGGAAAAAGAAATCGATGACAAAATGAAGAAACCGGAAATTGTACGTCAAACGTGGCAAATGAGGTGCGTTCTTACTATAACTAGTTTTATAAATATTCAGATCTTGATGCAAAAGCTGTTGCACTCTTATGCAAATATGTATGAATACCAAATTTATCACGATTCTATATATCAAATTAAATAACACGGAAATAATAGACTTCATCTTAAATAGCACGTCATCACCATGGCAACCTAGAATCTTTACCTATCATGGAATATCATTGAATTAATTACGTATGATAGGATTTAATAAGATGAAGAAAAATTTTTATTAATATATTTTTAAGTTTTTATTCGATTTTCATAAAATTCGAAATGACTCGACAAAATTCTGCAACTATTATTACATTCCCCGGTGTATTATACCAGTCGGTAGAGGTCTGCACGGGCCGGAATTTCCAGGCCTGGGCCCGGCCCGGTGTAAAAGTTGAAAGTTGGGCCCGAGCCCGGCCCGGACCGTTTGCATTTTTACAGTTTTCGGCCCGGCCCGTACAAAAATCACTGAAAACAGGCCCGGCCCGCAAAATTTCTACAAAAAAAAATCCGTTTTTTCTCAACATACAATTAAGATTCTTTTAATGAATACTACATACATATTTATAGGAACATTTTACAGTAATGAAGGGAACGAATATTTTTTCCAACTGGATTATATCATATTCAAAGCTGGAGTAGCACAGTTGAAGTTTATTCCAACAGAGCGAAAAATGTCCAGACCAGGGATCGAACCTGGATACTTGGCGTGCCGTGCCAATGCCTTACCTGTTAGGATATCCGGACCGACACGTGGCTGACATAATTCACTCTTATTAGTTGGACTTGGCTGCGAACTGCAGCGCTATTTCATTCATCCGAGCTATAACTATAGCATTTACATGATGAAACTACTTCAACACGGAAACTCCTGTATACCATGTAATTAGGTCATAATGAAGGGAACGAATATTTTTTCCAACTGGATTATATCATATTCTGGAATTATATCATAACTGGAATATGATATAATCCAGTTGGAAAAAATATTCGTTCTCTTCATTATGACCTAATTACATGGTATACAGGAGTTTCCGTATTGAAGTAGTTTCATCATGTAAATGCTATAGTTATAGCTCGGATGAATGAAATAGCGCTGCAGTTCGCAGCCAAGTCCAACTAATAAGAGTGAATTATGTCAGCCAGGTATCGGTCCGGATAGCCTAACAGGTAAGGCATTGGCACGGCACGCCAAGTATCCAGGTTCGATCCCTGGTCTGGACATTTTTCGCCCTGTTGGAATAAACTTCAACTGTGCTACTCCAGCTTTGAACATTTTACAGTATATTTTAGATTACTATGATGTTCGCAAAACAGAAAACACACAATAGTAAACATTAACGATTACTTACAGTGTTTTAGTCATCGTGTCTACAAACATTTCAAAATTCAAATAACGATTCATTAAAAGATTAATGTAGTTCAGAATAAAAGATTAAAAACTTAACTTTTGAAGCTGTATAATAAAAAGTAGATTTGTGAAAATATTTTTCTCATTTCTAAGGCTTTTCTCAAATCCAAAGGAGCTGCATTTCGACACATTTATGAATTCATTTCTTTTCGGAAACGTGTAAGATTGGCAGGTAATCGTATTCAGAAGCTATGTAAATGTCGGTTTTCTTTTTTCATAGTTAAAAGCAATATATCTTTTTGAAAATACTGCCAAAGTTAGCGTTTTAAATCGAATTTCCGGAAGCGATAGCACAGGAAAGGAGAAGAACGTACAGTCACATGACAAGAATCTCTGTTATCTCTGTAAGTAATTTATCCAATATGGAAAAGCTATCCGTTTCCAAATGCCTACAATAGTCAGGTCGGGCAATTTTATGCCTTTATAGTTAAAAATGAGTCTGAAAGTTTCGCATTGTTGAGCAGTGAATATGAGAACCACCTTAAGGTATATTTCCAAAGATACTGTTAAGAGAAGTTCATTGTCACTACTAATACTACAAAACATAATGACTGTTCTACACATCCTGAGATCGATTAAGACCAGTTCCGTTACGGCACGAGTCTGCTGAAAAAAATTAAACTCGGAATCAGACATCTTGTAACTGTACGATGCTGATCTCTTTGACGGACATGTTACATTCCTGTATTGATGTTGTTAAACTCACATCGGCTCGTGACGCACGATTATACGTCTCGTGAAAATCATATTAATTGAAAATGGCTCGTATTTTATCTGCTTCGCTTAAATTCTTATATCGGGCCGATAGGCCCGATTAATTTTTTTATCGGCCCGGCCCGTTGAAAAAATTGTCCTAATTATGCCGGGCCGGGTACGGGCCTCGGGCCAAGCCCGGTCCCGTGCAAACCTCTACCAGTCGGCGAAAAATGTCAAAAATATCGATTTTCTAATTTTTTGTTTAAATTATACTTTATTATCCCAATTATATTCTGATGAAGTTCCGTAACGATCAGAGTATTATAAACGCAGTTAAAAGCGATTTTATTACATCGCAGTTCCTTTAAATACCACATCCACTTCACTTAAAAGTGATTTTTCTCTGCTTGTGTTTCTTCGAAGAATTAGCATGTTCAAAGTGATAAAACTTTTATGTATATTTTTCAATTAACTTAATTTTTTTTTGGTTGTTCCCTATGGTCTATTTGATAAAACTATCTAGGGGAGACTGGGGATGAAAGGGACAAGGGATGAAAGGGACACTCAAAATTTGAGGACGAAAATAAAATGCAGAAATTTTCAATTTTGGCTCCATCGATGGAGATACTTGTTCTGTCTTAATAATCCTTAAAACTGATGTCAGCAATTGTAGCGTTGTAGGTGGTGAAAGCAAAACTTGTTTTTGATATAAAAAAGTAAATTTTGATCTTACTTTTCTTTTTCTCTCTAAAAAATTAATATTGTGTTTAGCATTATAATATTTATGTTATTTAGCACTATAAAGTATGCACTTTATATGAATACCGGTATATTTTGTTAGCTAAAATACTGTCATGCATGAATACATTTTTTATTCAGCTAGGTAGGTTTGGGGTTGAAAAGGACAGTAACTGAGGAGTTGAAAGGGACATGTCCCTTTCAACCCCGCGTGTTTTATTATTATTTAAACAAAATATTATTTATGTTTTGTGAAATTTAAGTTATGGTTTTAGTTTTTTATGTAGAAAGAATGAATGCATTACTATGTAGAACAAAAATATACAAATATTACAATAACATATACCTACAATTTTGGTAATTTTTCCTTTTCCAAAAATCATTAAACAGTCAATATGCTTGAAAATATAAAAGGAAATTTTCGAAAAATCCAATTTACTGAAGAAGCAATGATGTGTGCTTTATCTGAAGAAGAGGACAAAGGAGTGTCTATTAGATCAGCAGCTAAAACCTATGGCATTGAAAAGTCCTGTTTAGAAAGAATTGTTCTAAAATTTCAGAATGCACAAGCAGATGAATTTCAATACACCCATTTGGTAATAAAAAGTTTTTAGTGAAGGTCAATAAAAAGAGTTAGCTTCAAATTTGCTCTAAGCATCTAATATGAACTAAGATTTAACAATTGTGCATATGAGTATTCAATTTCTTTGAATTTTCGATATATGTCCCTGTCTTGGAAAACAAACAAGCCAGCTAGAAATGATTGGTTTCAAGATTTTAATGAACAAAATTCATTACTTTCTCTTACGAAAACTATAGCCATTAGTTTAAAAAGAAGTACAAGTTTCAACAAAGCGAATGGTGATATTTTTTAAACATCTTTAGTCAGTTATGAATCGCTAAAAATTCACACGGAATATAATACATAACTGTGATGAAACAAGTTTAATGACAGAGCACAAGCCACCAAATATAGTAGCAAAACGTGGTGAAAGCAATTTTCTGACGTAACATCAGCTGAACGTGGTAAACTTGTCACATTTTTGTTTCTGCATCAGGTAACTCAGCTCAACAGTATTCGTTTTCGCAAGGAAGAATTACAAAGAGTTCATGTTCGAAGCTACCCCATCCCAGAGGCTTGGACTTGCTCATCAAAGTTGGTGGATGAACGCAGAATTTTTTTAAAGCAATTGTGCATTAGCTTAATATTCTAGTTGTTCCAAAACTGATCCTACTCTTCTCTTATTTGATAATCATGAAAGCAATACAAATATAAAGGCAATACAATTTGGAAAAGGTAATGGAATAATTATGGTAACATTCCTGTCGCACTTTATCCACAACCTCCTGAAAAGCACTCGGAATGAATTCGAAGTACATTTTTTCAGAAAAAAAGGATTAAAACCACTTTGTATTTACTGATACTATTGATATGAATGACGCGAATATCAATGATATTGTGATGAAGTTACCTAAAGCCGTAACAGGTGGAGAGACAGGTAGAGCTAAATCTTTCTTAACATTTTTGATTTAAAGATGTTTTTTGTTAAGTAGACCTAAAAAAGTTATTTTTCTTGTTTTTGCTTTGTCATATGTTACAATATATTTTATTTTTATTTGTGTATTATTATCTTTTATTTTTGAATAATGTAATCGCAAATAAAAAGAAAAAATTTTTATAAAATTGTTTTATTTATGTATGTCACTTTCAACCCCCACAATGGGGTTAAAAGGGGCATTTCTCCCAATTTATAAAAATGCGTACAAATTTTAAATTACTGTATTTGGGGATAAGAGGCTTTACTAGTATTAAAGCAAAGGTTTTAGACGAGAATTAGGCGCAATCATGATAATAATATCTTTTAATGTCATTATTTTATAAGCTTATAAAGGCAAAATGTCCCTTTCATTCCCACTCTCCCCTATATTGGGGAAAAAATGTATGGCCCTGGAAAGTCCCTTTTTTGTTTAATGTGGCTTTTGCTACCTCCTTTCAGCTTTTCCCGCACAAACTTGGCAAGTGTAACTCTGAACAGAACTAACTTTTTGTCTCTTTTTCATTCTTTTATAGTAGTTTTATAACTATAGTTAGACCATTTTAAATATTCTTTAAGATATTTATCTTTTTTATTCAAGTCTTAACTTAATATTAAACTTAATTTCTTTAAATACTTAACTGTTTATTTTCTTCTTTTTATCTCTTAAGTAGTTCTGTCTTACAGTTAAATTTTACCTAATGGTTCACAAAACATAAGATACTTCAACTCCTAGACTGGGTGTTAAGCTGTCATCAGCAAGGAAACCCCTCAATAGTGCTCCACCTGTTCAGCACCTGTTTAAAAAATCATTTTATTTTTTCTATTTTTAATATTATTTTAGTAAATTGCACCTTTTTTTTATAAAAAAAAAAAAAAAAAAAAAAAAAAAAAAAAAAAAAACTTGTACATCTATTTACAGTGTAATATGCCCCGTGAGGGAAATTTTACATATGAAATTTTGTAGGATAAATCTTAAATTGACTATTTGGACATGTTTAATCCAAAAAATATTTTGAATGATCTAAATGAGGTGCTACATTTATGAAATTAATAAAACCCCGTGGGCATCACGGAAGGAAATTGTTGAAAGTAAACTTCTAATGGCGCTACTGCAGACCACATACAGAATATGACATATGCATTTTAAAATTTAAAATTGGAGGAAACATGGTGGCCAAATAATAATAATGGGAAAAGAATCCACTATCAAAGAAGTATGTTATGAGAGGAAAGAAAAATAGTAACTTAAAATGGATAAAAGCACGAATCCGGAAATGTTACTTGTGAATTATGTTATCCATACAGTCTTGGCAATAAACAAATATCGCTTATTCTTAATGAAGTACTAAAATCCATTGTAAAATGTATCAATTCTACCAGATGTAATACAAAATATGAGAGAGATTTCAAGAAATTTTACGAAAATAAAAATATAGACTATATTTCACTTTTAAATTTGAGGTAAGTAACCAAAAAACAATAATATTTTTGTAGATGTAAATGGAAAAATCCATGGAATCACTGCATTCATGGAGCTAGGTTAAAAGCATACTTGTAATTAAAAAAAGTCCTTCCGGCCAGTGCCGGGAGGAAGAGATAGCTTTCATATTCCTTATTTTTAAAAAGCTAGTTTATGTTATTCAAACACACGAAGCTCAATTTAGTGGAAACCGATTATAGAAAAATTCAGTACTAATTTTTATCAATACTAAATCATTATGAATGAGAAATTAGTCAGTTTTATCCAAGCTGCTTTTATTTAAAGTAACTTATATTTGGTTGCAAAATTCGGCGATATCTTGAAGTGCCTGCCATTTTAAGACAACATGGTGGATGAGGTTAACCAGTGAACTTGGTCAAGACCTTAGTAATTCCTGTGCACATGCTCACTCACATCGGAATCGGTTGATATATGTGTGCTGTCGCAGGCAAAAAATCACATTTTTCAAAATGTCACCCACATTAGAAATTGAAACTGCTATATCTGAGCCATTTTTTAAGATAAAGACAAAACAAAAAATGCTCCGGAATCCTTATATCAAGGTCAAACACATAAGAAAAAAATCTTTTTCAATTTCTAGTTTTTTTTATACCTCATTTTAAATTTTAATTTTTTTTTTAATTTTTAAATGACCGCCATTTTGATACAAGACGGCGGATGAGGCTGGCCAGCGAACTTTGTCAATACATTGCTATATACTATCCACATGCCTTCTTACATCCAAATAGGTTAATAAATACGTGTGTTATAGCGCGATAAATATCAGATCGTTTCAAAATGTCAGCCATGCTAGAAATTCAAAGTGCTATAACTCAACTATTTTTTAAGATATAGAGGAAACAAAAACTGCTCCGGAATCTTTGTATCAAGGTCAAACACATAAAAAAAATCTTTTTCATTTTCCAATTTTTGATATCTCATTTTAAATTTTAAATTAAAAAAAAATAATTTTCCCTTTTGAAACAAGATGGCAAATGAAGCTGGCCAACGAACTCGGTCAAGACATTGGTATGCACTATGTACACACCACGTTACATCCAAATCGGTTCATAAATACGCCTGTTATTGCATGACAAGTATCAGGTCGTTTCAAAATATCAGCCACAATAGAAATTCAAAATGCTTTAATTCAGCCATTTTTTAAATATAGACAAAACAAAAATTGCTCCGGAATCTTTGTATCAAGGTCAAACACATAATAAAAAAAAATATTTTTCCGTTTTCAATTTTTTTGTACCAAATTTCAAATTTCAAATTAAAAAAAAAAATTTAAATGGCCGCCATTTTGAAACAAGATGGCGGATGAAGCTGACCAACGAACTCGGTAGAGACATTGGTATGCACTATCTACAAACCGAGTTACATCCAAATCGATTCATAAATACGAGAGTTACAATGTGCCAAAGATCATATATGTATATGGATATATATATATATATATATCAACTTTTGAACGGAGGGTGGTTTCGGGGTCTGGGGTTCATGATGGATGAAAATATATCAAAATTTTTTGAAATCGCTTTTCTCCGAACGGCTGCAATAGGTAGTTTTTTGTAATGAAGGCTACCTAAAAATATGACTTTGATAAAATAAAGTCCTTCCGGCCAGTGCCGGGAGGAAGAGGTAGCTTTCATATTCCTTATTTTTAAAAAGCTAGCTTATATTATTCAAACACACGAAGCTCAATTTAGTGGAAACCGATTATAGAAGATTCAATACTAATTTTTATCAAGACTAAATCATTATGAATGAGAATTTCGCGAAATTAGTCAGCTTTATCCAAGCTGATTTTATTTAAAGTAACTTATAGTTGGTTTCCAAATTCGGCGATATCTTGAAGTGCCTGCCCTTTAAGACAACGTGGTGGATGAGTCTAACCAGTGAAATTTGGTCGAGACCTTAGTAATTCCTGTGCACATGCTCACTCACATAGGAATCGTTGATATATACGAAAGCTGTCGCAATCCAAAAATCACATTTTTCAAAATGTCACCCACATAAACAAATTCAAACTGCTATATCTGAGCCATTTTTTAAGATAAAGACAAAACAAAAAATGCTCCGGAATCCTTATATCAAGGTTAAATACTTAAGAAAGAAACCTTTTTCAATTTCTAATTTTTTTGCACCTCACTTTAAATATAATTTTTTTTTATTTAATGGTCGCTATTTTGAAATAAGATGGCGGATGAAGCTGGCCAGTGAACTTGGTCGAGACATTGCTATATATTATCCACATGCCTTCTTATAACCAAATATGTTAATAAATACGTGTGTTATCGCGTGACAAATATCAGATCGCTTCAAAATGTCAGCCATGCTAGAAATTCAAAGTGCTATAACTCAACCATTTTTTAAGATATAGACGAAACAAAAACTGCCCCGGAATTTTTGTATCAAGGTCAAACACATAAAAAAAACCTTTTTCATTTTCCAATTTTTTGATACCTCACTTTAAATTTTAAATTAAAAATGTTTTTAAATGGCCGCCATTTTGAAACAAGATGGCGAATGAAGCTGGCCAACGAACTCGGTCGAGACACTGGTATGTACTATGTACACACCAAGTTACATCCAAATCGGTTCATAAATACGCCTGTTATCGCGTGACAAATATCAGGTCGTTTCAAAATGTCAGCCACAATAGAAATTAAAAATACTATAACTCAACCATTTTTTTAGATGTAGACGAAACAAAAACTGTTCCGGAATTTTTGTATCAAGGAGAAACACATAAGAAAAAAATCTTTTTCATTTTCCAATTTTTTGATACCTCATTTTAAATTTTAAATTTTTTAAATTTCTTTAAATGGCAACCATTTTGAAACAAGATGGCGAATGAAGCTGGCCAACGAACTCGGTCGAGACATTAGTATGTACTTTGTACACATCAAGGTACATCCATATCGGTTCATGAATACGCCTGTTATCGCGTGACAAAATTCAGGACGTTTTAAAATGTCAGCCACGCTAGAAATTCAAAATGCTATAACTCAGCCATTTTTTAAGATATAGACGAAACAAAAACTGCTCCAGAATCTTTGTATAAAGGTCAATTACATAAGAAAAAAATATTTTTCATTTTCCAATTTTTTGGTATCTTATTTTAAATTTTAAATTTTTTTAAAAATTTTAAATGGCCGCCATTTTGAAACAAGAGGGCGGATGAAGCTGACCAACGAACTCGGTCGAGACATTGGTATGTACTATGTACGCACTGAGTTTCATCCAAATCGGTTCATGAATACGCCTGTTATTGTGTGACAAATATCAGGACGTTTCAAAATGTCAGCCCCGCTAGAAATTGAAAGTGCTATAACACAGCCCTTTTTTAAGATATAGACGAAACAAAAATTGCTCCGGAATCTTTGTATCAAGGTGAAACACATAAGAAAAAATATTTTTGAATTTTCAATTTTTTGGTACCACATTTCAAATTTTAAATTTTTAAAAATTATTTAAATGGCCGCCATTTTGAAACAAGATTTCGGATGAAGCTGGCCAACGAACGAACTTGGTCGAGACATTGGTATGTATTATGTACACACCGAGTTTCATCACAATCGGTTCATAAATACGAGAGTTACAGTGTGGCAAAGATCATATATATATATATATATACATATATATATATATATGTATATCAACTTTTGAACGGAGGGTGGTTTCGGGGTCTAGGGGTCATGATCGATGAAAATATACCAAAATTTTTTTAAATCGCTTTCCTCCGAACGGCTGCAATAGGTAGCTTTTTGTAATGAAAATTACCTAAAAGAATGTGAAATGACTTATCAGAGTTAATGCTATTTTCAAATCCATCAGGGAAGATGGAAGTTTATTTTTTCTGTGACAATATTTATTTGACATAGAAGGGAGGGAGACATCATGATTTTATTAATGCTTAGGATAGGCACGGCCAAAATAAGGTTGGGAAACACTGATTTAGAAACGATACAATGCATTCAGGAAGGATGTGGGTAAGAGAAAAAAAGGCCTTTCGGCATGTGCCAGGAGAAGAAGGTAGCTTTCATATTTTTTGGTTTCAAAATTTTGAAAATTTTACTCGAAGCAAATTTTGCTCAAATTTTAAGAAGCTAAAACGCGACAAACCCGATAAGAAAATATTAACTGATACTGAATTTCAATGAGAATTGAGCCAAGTTTCTAAGCTATAGCCAAGTTGGCATCATTTATGGTTACTTAATTTCAGTCCCCAAATTTGGCGATATTTCGCCAACTGTCGCCAAGCTTGGCGGAAATTTGAAGCTAACCGATATTAATAATATTTAAGCATTGCTTGGCAATAATTGTTTTTTAATGGCCGCCATTTTGAAACAAGATGGCGGATGAAGCTGGTCAACTAGCTCGGTCGAGACATTCATATGTACTATGCACAAACTTAATTTCATCCAAATCAGTTTATAAATACGAGAGTTACAGCATATCAAAAATCAGATTGTTTGAAAATGTCAGTCACCCTAGAAATTTAAATTGCTATATCTCAGCCATTTTTTAAGATAAAGACAAAACAAAACTTGCTTCGCAATCCTTGAATTTGTATCCTTCATTGTCCCTAAGGTAAAAATACTCGCAATTATACCTGCTAAGCCGGAAACCTGTTTTAAAAGGATTTTTTCTACACAAATAAACGCAACTTTCTTATACGGAGAAACCTCCATAAACGGAATCGATAAGGCGATGAAAGATTGTTTTATAACAAATTTCCGTTATAAACAAGTACGGTTTCAAAATAACTAAAAGCCGAAATTTTTTTCCGGTTAATACCTGTATTATACTATACATTTACATAGTAGCACCAGTTTTCATCAGGTTGTAAATCCTTAAAAAGGGATCTTTTATGCATGTCTGTGTTATTTGACGACTTCTAAAGATAGTTATTAAAAAAGCTTTAATTCACCATATAAAAATACACTTTCAGTTACTTTTGCAATAATATTTCTTCCCCTCTTTATCTGTAAAAACAGTATTTCGTATTGGTATAATAAAAAAAAAAAAATTAGCAATATCTCTAAAAAAACATTTTTCTTAAAAACAGGACTAACCACTGAGAACTTTTTGATGTGAATGTTTTTTAAGAAAAATGTGTTTTTAGAGATATTGCTAAAAATTTTTTATTTTTATTATACCAATACGAAATACTGTTTTTACAGATAAAGAGGGGAAGAAATATTATTGAAAAGCAAATGAACGTGTATTTTTATATGATGAATTAAATCATTTTTAATAACTATCTTTAGAAATTGTTAAATAACACAGTCATGTAAAAAAGATCCATTTTTAATGAGATAATACCTGATGAAAATTGGTAATATACAAATGTAAAGTACGATTCCATACAGTTTACTGGACACAGTACAGTAAAACTTGTGAAAACAAAATCACTACGAACCACAAAAATATCCGTTCCAGACAGACTTCCGTCTAGTCTGGTAGATTTGTAGGGTATTCTTCTCGAAGGTACTATAAAAAAAATTCCGTTATAGGCAGGAATGTCTACAGCAAGGTCTGTCTTCATTGATTTTCACGAAGTTCTACTCGATACAGACTAACGAGCAGCATAATACGAAACGAAATTTAAAAGAATTTATGTACCAGGAAAAATCGGGTCTTTTGGTGACCCGCGCAATGGTTACGTAGTACAGGTATCGGTGCCCCTCAAATTCGGGATATCTGGCAGACAACCACAGCATCAAACTTCCATTCATATTTTAGAATAGATGATTTCCCCTTATTTAAACGCAGCATTTCTGCTTCAAATAAGCTATTTTTTTTTTATTATAGCTATAGTGAAAATTTGCCCCTGCAAAAATCAGACTCTCTATGGCGATAAAGTCATGAGTAACGGTATGACTAAGGAAAGATATCAACTATTCAGTCAGCAAATGACACAGGAATCTTACGACTTTGTTAATTTTGGCCATACCTGGTCCAATACTTATTTTATTCCCAAATTTTGTTTTCATTGTTAAGATAAGCTGTGCTAAATAGAAACAGGGTCAATCCATTTCAAGTGGTTCAGAAAACGTCATATTCGTTGCTCGACCATTTTTTAAAAATCTGAAATTTTTTGTACAACAACCCTAACATGATGGAAGTTCAAAGTGACTATTATTTTAATTTTATTAATTTTTATTTGTGCATGGCGGCCACCTTTGTTTCATCGTCTGCAGCAATTTTCTCACAAGAAGGGTTTACAGAATTGTAAATAATTCAACGTTTATTTATCCAATTCAAGTGCGGATTAAAGCAATTTGTACAGAATACATTGGGCTAAAAATTTGGTAATGGAGTAGTTTCCGAAACTAACTGCTTATTTGTAAAATTTAAGCATAAAGTTTCAGTTTTTTTCCAAAATTTGTCCGTTTACAAGAGGAAATTTTTCTAGCAAGGAAAACTGTCAACATGACATAATTTTTTTTTACAAATAGGCCAAAAGTACTTGTACTCCCACGCCGAGTTCCAGATCTGTGACTTGCTTTCTCTTCGCTAAAAAAAAATCCCAAATTTTTCAAAAATGGCAAAAATCGCACTTTTCAGGCATTGATATCTCTGGTGGGGCACGATATAAAAATCTGAATTTTTTTTTTTTATAAGAGTATTGTATTTTAGTGTTATGCACAAGAAATTTCAGAATTTCGGAAACTACTCCATTACCAGATTTTTAGCCCAATGTATTCTGTACAAATTGCTTTAATTCGCAGTTGAATTGGATAAATAAACGATGAATTATTTACAATTCCGTAAGTCCTTCTTGTGAGAAAATTGCTGCAGACGATGAAACAAAGATGGCCGCCATGCACAAACAAAAATTAATAGAATTAAAATAATAGTCATTTTGAACTTCCATCATGTTAGGGTTGTTGTACAAAAAATTTCAGATTTTTTAAAAATGGTCGAGCAACCAGTGCTGGACCACTTGAAATGGATTGACCCAGCAGGAATTTAGAGACAAAACTTTCCTAAGCTATCTGCCTACGTTTGGAACGCTTTTTTTTTTTTTTTAAATGTACAATATTTAATAAATACGCATATTTTTAATTCAATTGTATTGCAGAATGATGAATAAATATAAAATTCTAGCAATATCTTCATAAACTTTATAAAAAATTGTTTTTTTGGCCATTTTTTTTTTTTTTTTTTTTTTTTTAGCAAAATTTCATGTTTGCGCCAGACAGCGACACTCAATTCAACTCAATATATTTCAATTTTCTTTGTACTACATACTACCATTACACTTACTTGTGCACTGGAATAGGCGTTTTACAATATCTTTACTGAAATACTTAAAAATAGGTAAAAAAATTACATATGTTTTACAAAAAATACTATTTTTTAGGCTTTCGTTCATCTAACGAAACTGTATTCGTCTCACTCCTCTGTCTGTCTGTCTGTCACAGAGCCCGTTCGCAGAAACTATATATGTTGGATACTTGGAATTTTGGATACCTATAGCTGAACACCTCACATCAAACGACAAATCCGAAAATTCTGAAAAAGTCTTACATTTACACCCCGGTCTCTAACTTGTGAATTTTAAGCAATTTTTTTAACCTCCACCCTTCCGCATCCCCCGGGGGGAGGCTTTTTTAACTTTTGCCGACACCTTTTTGACCACTCTTTCATATTATGTACCATAGCCTTACATATTTAAGTTCCACTTTTTACCGCCAGGAGACGCCTAACTATCTTAGGTGCTATATGGGCCCGATCCCCTCCACTAATATATCTACGGATAGGTTGTAAGACGGAGTTTCCTTCGGATAGAGGTTTGTTTGGAATAGAGTGCGATCCCTGGTTGCGAATTTTGGAACTAACAGATTTTTCAAAAGGATAAAGTGTTTTGAAAGAAATATTAAACGAAACCCTCTGTGCGATCTGTGATCAGACTTACCCTCTTGTTTTACATTCGAGTACCTATAAAATAACTACATTATCATATAGAGCTTAGATTCTAGTTCAGGACATATCGAGCCATATGGTAAGCATTCTGGCAAAATTTCCCTGAAATAAGTTTAAAACATTTTATGTAATGAAGTTTATCGAACATGAAGATAACAGAGAAATTGAATTTAAAGAAATTGCATTTAAAGATTTCTTTTATAGCTTCCAGATACATACAGAATTAATCTAGAAGTATCAATTAAGGTTTACTAGTGTTTTTATGTAAAAAACGTAAGAAAAGGATGTATAAAAATATTGTTTACATTTCTCCTGGCCTTCCTACGCCCACTTCAGGTATTTGATTCATTATTTCCTGCTTATTAAGTTGGCCATAACTCCTATACTAGTAACCATAGAAATAAAATTTAAACAGATTTGGAATCGTAAAAAATTGCTCTTTCAAATAAAAAATAAAAAAAAAATTCGAAAAATTTCCCGAAAATAGCCAGTTTAGTGTAGGCAGATACCTTAAATCTCACAAACTCAGCTCAAATGCTGTTTTATTTGGTCAGTTTTCTTAACCCCTTGGGGACGAGCGTCTTTTACTGGATTTTTAATCTTTAGTCACCGGGTTTTTAAAACAGAAATTTTTGTCTAATTGAATCGGGAAAATGCTCGGATTAAATAAGGCAAAATTTACAATACAATTTTACTGGTGAGAATAATCACCGATTCTGAGCAACTTATGCGGCACGAATACCGGTCGCTCGTCCCCAAGGGGTTAACGTCCATCGGCCGAACCGTTCAATATACGGAAAAAAGGAGGACATATTTTTGAATTTCGTTCTTTTATATATTAACCCTTTAAGGATCGCTTAATATTTGGAAAAACCATAAAAAAAGTACCTATTTTTTTTTTTTTAATTACAGAAATTGAATAATTATAAGGTTTCTAAATAAAATATGCAATTAGTTTTTTTAATATTAAAGACGTGAATTATCACATTGCTAACAAGGCGTAAACCAACTTAGTGAAAAATGTCCAAGTCAGGAATTGAACCCGGGCCCCTGGAATTCGATTCCTGGCTTGGACATTTTTCACTAAGTTGGTTTACGCCTTGTTAGCAATGTGATAATTCACGTCTTTAATATTCTATAATTTCAAGCGTAATTTCACTGCTGAAAAGTAGTTGAAAAATTAATTTAAAAAAATTGTATATTCACCGATGCTGGGTTCACTTGCGTCTCATGTTACGCCGCTAGATTGTGTGCTCATGAAGACTGTTCCATCTAGTGCTGCGGTAGCAGCCTTACCGACTTATATAAGTGAGAGATGCCAAGCTGGGCATCGTCCTTGTGGTTTAGTGGTAGAGCACTGGAGATCGATTCCAGGGGCCCGGGTTCGATTCCTGGCTTGGACATTTTTTACTAAGTTGGTTTACGCTTTGTTAGCAATGTGATAATTCACGTCTTTAATATTCTATAATTTCAAGCGTAATTTCACTGCTGAAAAGTAGTTGAAAAATTAACTAAAAAAAATAGTTTTTTTAAGGCGAAAAAAAGATGTTAGAGAACAAATTCACATTTATAGAAAAGCCATCATGCGAGAATTCTGTGTCTTAATGTTTGTTTTACACCATACAAATTAATGCGAATAAGACCTTTATTTTTCATATCTTAGATCTTTATTTATCATCATCACACAAATTTTTACAAATAATATTTGAAATAATATATATACATTAAATTTTGATTATTAATAATTATTTTGGGTGTGATATATTTCAAAACATGCAATACAAAGTCGAACACCACAATCAGCGTCAGTAACCAAACCCAAACGGTAACACTCAAAGACTTCACACGGAAATGCCAGTTAATTTTTTCTGGTTTTGGAAGTCTTTTCCAGCAATTAAATCTCCACCCCGGAAAGGCACGAGAAATAACGAACGACACCTCAGCCCATGATATTGACGGGATCGAGCATTAAGGGTTAAACGGAGCTGTCAGATCGAAAAAATATGGTTTTTAACCTTTCGAAAAAATAAATTTCAAAAACGGTCGTTTTCGCGGTAGACGTTCTCTACTTTACGGTAATGCTCGCCCAGGGCACAATTTTAGAGGTATCGATAATAAAAAAGTATGATCTCGAAGCTGAGACCTTCTTCTAATCGACGACGCTATTCCGTCAATTTGTGCCTTCCGGAGACGATATTTTTTCTACATTAAAAGTAACTAAACGACTCTATTTCGACACAACCTTTTTAGAGATTTCGACACACCAGATTTACATAACTTATTGAAATTTCAAAACGTTGGAACGAGCAAAAGTATTTAAAAAGAAATAAAATCTAATAAATTTGCGATGAAAACACTAAAAAATGGGGTGTTTCAGCTCATTTTTGCCCGACTAAATATGAATGTTTTTTCGCGAAATTTTTTAGAGGCTTTCGATGCAGTTATATTTATAGCATACGAAAATTGCAGAGAGTTCAGAGAGCCCGTTCCAATTTTCATTGCTTTTTGTTTTTAGCTATTTTCATTAATTTAGATATTTTGTTTTATTTTTAAGAAGATCCTCCTGACTATGAAATTTCCCGTATCAAAACACCTATAGCGCTGATCTGGTACTCAAATGATCCAATAGCAGATCCGACTGACGTCGAAATCCTCAGAAAAACACTCAATTCCTTGGGTTTTGATTATCAAGTTCCGTATCCCTACAATCACTTTGATTTTGCATTGGCAGAAAATGCGACCAAGTTAATCTATGAACCTATTCTACAGCTGCTTGCTGAATATTGAACTGAGCAGAATTTATTAAGTGCATTTTATATATTTCCTTAAAGAATCTCTATCTTCCTGTTTCTTTAAGTAATACAAATAAAGAAATGGGAGACACAGTTTGAAAATTTGATATTATTTCTAACCACAAAGCTACTCTGAGAAAATTTGAGGTTCAAATGATGCATATGATTTCTAAAGTGCACATTATTGGTTAATTTATAAGAAAAAGACATTATTTGATGTAAACTTATTCTCTATTAAAAGGAAATATTTATTAAATGCCTAAAATATAAAAAAATGGACATTTCTTAACTTTTTTTCTTCTGGCCCACGGATTTGGATCATGTGTCGCCATTCCTTAAATAAAACCCAAGTCCCTGTTGTACATAAATATTAAAGAAATAGCAAAATTCAAACTAATGTTTGATTTAAATCCTCTGCTTGATTAACTGAAAAGGCTTTAATTTTTCTACTTGAATAATTGAAAAGGCGGTAGGGATGTTTGATTAATTAACACTATAATCGTGTTTTTTAGGATCCACCCACTAGCAGATTTCCGGAATTTCGACATTATTTGAAGAAAACCTAAACTTTTAGTATAAATAAATACCAAATAAATAAATAAAATGCAATGTATTATTTTTCTTTTTAAACTTCAATGCTTCATTAGTAGAAAATACAGAAAGGTATGAATGATTGTTTAGATAGTGCTATTTGCTAATCCACGAATGGAATCACTCCACAAACTTTGACTATTGGATACCAAGTCGTCTATGTTCTTTGAGAGAAATATAAATTTCTTTTTATTCCGTGTTTCTATTCCCTGTAATTACTTTCATATTTGTGATGGAAATATGAATTGTAGTATAGCGAGGACGTTGTGGAATTTAGGGGAAAGTAGGGAAATGGAGCTCACTTAAGGGAAAATATGAATTGCTAGTCAAATTTAGACAAAAAAATGAATATTTTATTAATGAAGTATAACTCCAAAGCATAAGGAACAGTTTGCAATCAACTAATTTGCATAAAAGTTTAAGGAATTTTTTTATCGTTTTATTTAAATAACCATCGATTGAGCGCTAATGCCCGACATTGTAGGGTAATTGCGCTAAGAGTTTGAATACAACATTTAAGTAAGACAAAAGTCACATATGCAGTTGTGTGGGCTGTTCACACCACTGCAGACTTTTTGCGACCACTTTATACATACTGTGCACACACCTTGTGTTACACATATAGTGGGCTACTTTTTTTAAAATTTAGGTTTGTTGATTTTCACCACTTTTTTGAAATCGTAAAATTCTTCTTGTTTAATGACGCATTAATTAAAGCAAAAACAGGGAAATTTTACCATTTCAAAAAAGTGGTGTTAATCAGTAAATTTGAATTTTAAAAATGTTGCCCACTGGTAACACTTCTTCTGGAATTCCACGCGAGCGTCATTACTAGTTACCGCTATGTTGGGTTTTAATGCATTATAATTGGCGTAACAACGCACTAAAAAATAAATAACAGCATCAAAGTACAGCTAAATGTATATACTCTGTAGACATAATGAGTAAATTAATATTTGAAAATAAGAGTGTATACTTACCTTCAAGTTAGATGCTGTAGAATTTTATAATAAAGCAACTGCAAACTAATAATGTGAGGACACAAAAATATTTTCCTTTCGACGGTCACTATATTCTTACTGGGAACTTACAATGAAGTTCGCTAGGTGCCGGTATGGATCGCACGTTTTCAATTCTATTCTGTTTAGAGTTATTGGGTGAGCGTTATTACCCTACTTTCCCCTAAATTACTTGAGGTGTAACACATACAAGATTCGTTTTTCATTAAAATGGAAAAGATAGTTAGAGTTTTGATACCAAAGTTAGTCTTGAAGTCAGTAAATTGGAATGGATTTAATGAAGACGCTTTCTTGGAAATAAAAAAATCTGATTTATTTGATTCAATATACAGTGTGTCCACGTATAACCTGACCGACCTTTATTTTCGCAACCCTCCGTCCTAGATGTATACTTCCAGTTACAAAAATGGTTTAAATAAGGTAGAGAATTATTTTTAAAGCGATTTGTGTCAAGAAAAACATTTATTAAAAAATTACGAAATAAAAATTTTTATACGGTCCCCCAGTCCGATAAATGATATTTAGTAAAAATTTACTGTGACACTAACAAGTAAGACAAAAAAAAGTCCCATTCATCAAACATTAAAATTGACCAAGTTATGAAACTTTAAAATGCATGACTTATACCGCTCTTTTGCAGCTCAAAACAGACGATTTCTGCCATGCTTTCAAGGGTCGTATATATAGTAGTTAAACTTATTTCAAGTTATCTGCGCTTTGAAAAAAATCGTATAAATATTTCGATTAACTTTTATTAGTTAAGTTTCAGATTAGTTACAATAATTGTATTTTAACATATGTTGTATTTTGTAAGGATTTGAGGCAATGATTTTCTTTTAACAAAAATTACGTTATTTTAATAAGGTTTTATTTAACTTGCAACGCTCATTTTTCCAGTTTAAATTTTATACTCAAACATTAACTCACTTCCAAATGTCCATTCGAAGCTATATTTTACATATTGACTTAAATCCGATGACAATGCTATATTAATATGATTTTCGACACTTACCATCTTATACATCCTTATATTAGAGGATAACACAAAAAAATTCGGATAGATTACCGTCAACAAGTTTAAGAAAGAGTTTTAGATTAGATAACATAAACCTGCGATGGTTGCGTTTTTTAACTTTTATAATTACGTTTTATGCATTTTTGTAACGCTGAATAAAAAAATTACCTTCACTTTTAACCATCATGTCTTGATTTTTCGCAAATCGTAAATTTCAAAGTTAAAAAATAGTGAAAAATCTAATACTATAAAACAGATATAAGACTTTTTAATTCAGTTTAATTTTATTTAATTCAATAATGTATTCAATTTTTTGGCTTATACTGGTTTCTTGCAGCTAAATAGCTCAAGGGTCCGAATAGCTTCGAAGGGGAGGAGGGGGGAGGGATCAATTTTAACTTTAAGCTTTTAAACTTTGAAATTTGCGATTTTAGAAAGATCTTTACGTGATGGTTTAAAATGAAGGTCATTTTGGGATTCAGCGCTAAAATATACATGAGAATCAATTTTCAAAAGCTAAAAAACAGGGCATAACCCAACATTTAAAAAACAGTGTAATATAACAGTATTTTTAAAATATGTATAATTTTGTAAAGAATTGAGGATGTTGTTTTTACCCGACTGAAAAGAAGGGTTATGTGTTTCACGCGTATCTGTGTATGTGGATTTTTTATACCTTCGAAATATCCCAACGACTGGATGGACTATGAATGAGGTATCTAACAATTCGTCTTAACGGCCCGATGGTTATAAGCTAGGTTTTGTTTTTATAAATTCAAAATGGCGGCCGTAAAATACAAAATGGCGATAGAGACTAAAAAAAAAAAAATTACGCACCTTATTGAGTGGCATATCCTTGGATATGTCTTTCAAAATGAAGATGATGTTTCATTGACTATTTTACAGTCACAAGCTCCGTTAAAATATTATACAACCTGGAAGTTGCGTATGTACGATCTCTAGCTTTACTGTAACTCTAACCATCATAGACATCTATGGACGTCATCAAAACAGTGTTTATGGATAGGAACTAACAATTAAACACAACTTAAAAGTCATCAATACAAGTAAATAAAAAAATAGGTAAGTAATATAAACAAGTAATATAAAAAAAATATTTTAAGTCAATTCCTACTTAGGTCAATACGATAATTTTTTTTCTCCCATTCTTCTTTCCTCTTGAGTGGCGCTTAAAATGCCTTGATCAAGAAGAGGGCTCTCTCGATTATTGAAAATTAATTAATTTAATTTAATTAATGAATTAATATTTGAAAAAAAACTAGATTATCATCAAGTGTCATCCACTACGAGTTTAAAAAAAATATTTGAGCTTGATGGGATGAATAATAAGTATTTTATTAACGATTGAAAATCTGAACGAGATATATATAGAGAGAGTATGAGCTAATAGTAGGAATTGAAAAAAAAAGTTTCTCATTGATGAGAAATACTTAATTAGTTCGCTTTTCACGCAGTTGGGTTTTTGATTTTTTAAATTTAATTGTTTATTCATCCTTTTATTTAACAAAAATTCTGTTTTTTTTATTAATATTATATGTTTATTACAAATTGTATATTTTGCAGTAATATTTCAGAATGATTAAAGATTTCAAATTTATATTGCAATGTCAATTTTACTCTCAACCATTTTTGTAATATATCTGATGGAATTATATTTCTACTAAATTTGTGTATGACCCTAATTTGCCGCAAAAAGTATGCTCCAAACTTTAAACAGCTATTACTCGGTCATTTTTAATCGCAGAATAACGGGACTTTTTTTGGTCTTACTTGTCAGTGTCACAGAAAAATTTTACTAAATATAACTTATAGGACGGGGGGGACCGTATAAAAATTTAAATTTCGTAATTTTTTAATAAATGTTTTTTTTGCCCAAATCGCTTTAAAAAAATTCTTTAACTTATTTAAACCATTTTTGTAACTGGAAGTATGCATCTAGGACCAACGGTTGCGAAAATAAAGGTCGGTCAGGTTATACGTGGATACACTGTATACAGCAAGAAATGTAGTTTCTTCATTGGTTATAATATTAAAAAAACTATGTTGAAAGGAATTTTAATCCAAATCTGGGAGGAATCTTTAAGACCACAGAACTTGAAATAGTAGCATCGTTACAAAAACAAAAGAAACGGTATTTTAAACTACACATACCTCACCACTGAGCACTTCCAAATCAGCCATTAACTGCTGAAAAAAATAAACGGCCAACCCTCTTACAGGGTTCGTACGGGTACCGTTATTTTCAAAGCCCAATATCAGATTTTTTTTTTTTTTTTTATAGAAAAATAAATCTATTTTAAACGCGCGAAATTTCGCCTTATTTAACAAAAAATTTTCTATAAGAAAATACAGTAGAACCTTGATTATTCGATGTAATTGGGACTCACCCTCTTTCGGAAAATCGAAATTTTCGGATAATTGAGAATACTTCAGTTTTAAGGTTAAGGCGAAATATATGCGCTATTTCTTATTATATTAACAAATGTTTAACAAAAATAAAGCAATAGTAAAATAGAAACAAGAATAAATTACCTTGATTTTAATTTTGAAATTAACTACCTTTTAGATACTTCACAAGGGTTTGAAACAATGTTTTGTTTGTCGCAGTTTCTTTTGCCTTTACTTTGAAACTCTGTCACGAAGTTTTTTTAATATTATTAGTTCACGAGTATCACAGTCTTTCTGCTGCTCCATCAATGTCAAACCTTTTGAAAAACATTCAAAAGCTTCAGAATTGCTAATTTCTTTGTTTTCTTCGTTCGTTTTGTTCGTTCCACTCCGCAGCTTACAGGAGCTCAAGTTAAATTCAAAGACACTCTAAGAAAGGGGATCGAAAATATTTATATGTACTCGTAGTTCGGAATGGATCGCTTGCACACAAGGAATATGATAGTTTAGAAAAAAAAAAAAAAGCTTTGAAAATGGATTTTGCACACAAGGAAGGTGATACTAAACAACAACAACAAAAAAAAGCTTTAAAAATTGATTTCGGTTAACCGAGAGTTTCGGATAAAAGAGGTTCTACTGTACTGATACGAAGAATTTGTTAGTTTGGAAATTCAAGGACCCGTAGAAACCCTGTTTAATACTACTTTTAGTACGCATCTGCCGAAATAATTTTAATCGAAATATTTTAATGCGATTTAAATAAAGTCAACGTGCGAAATTTAAAACCCGCAAAAAAAAAAAAAAAAAAAAAAAAAAAAAAAAAAAAAGAAAAATCCCGTCCTAATTGGACTCCCGAACGTAATTAAAACCTTATGAAGCCACACATCTGAGATGACGCGTCAAATGTTGACGTATATGCCATGTCCCAAAAACAAAGATTACAAGAGACGCCAATAGTTCTACCAAAAAATACGAGGGTCATTCAGAAATTAAACTTCACACGGCCTGTAAAAAGAAACAAAACATAATAACCTGGAAATATTTATTACAAAATATTCAGAAATGTTTCAGAAACTTCTCAGAAAGCAGAACCACCGGAATTGTAACACTTGTCACAGCATTGCTTTTATAGTCCAGTGTCATAGAATTCTGCCGCCTGGGAATAGAAAGAGTTTGTCACAGTTATCAACCCACGTCTCCTCATCCGTAACGATCCTTGGTATCGATCGTGGTATCGCTGCAGAAAATTGCAGAAACGATTGCAGAAGCGATGCATAAAATCCTCACGAAACACCTATTACTCTGGAAACTGTGCTCCAGGTGGGTGCTGATGAACCTTACATCCGAACACAAAATCCAACGCATGGGAGCAGTATTGACTTGTCTGCAGCGATATATCACGATGAGGGCAACGCGTACCTCAGCAGGATCATTAGGGTAATAAGACGTGGTCTGGCAATTGTGACAAGCTGGCTCCATTCCCAAGCGGCAGACTTTTATGACACTGGACAGGAAAAACTTATTCTACGCTATGACAAGTGTTACAATTCCGGTGGTTTTCATATTAAGACGTAGCTGAAACATTGTTGCATCTTTGGCAATAAATCTTTCAAGGTAATTATCTTTCGCTTGGAAGTGGGACATTTACTTTCTGGATTACCCTTTTAGATCATCGCTCGCGCCAATAAATGTTACTTCGAACGACATGAAAAAGAAGCCCTCCTACCGTTAGAAACAGGGGATGTATGCATGAAAATGAAAACATCGTTACAAATACACGAAATAAAAGCAATGCGAGAAGAGTTAGAATTCTTTACAATACTCCCCCTCCCATCCCCATCGACATAAATCTTTTTGGGAATACCAGCAGATGTAAATGATGTAATGGAACTTTTCATCGAGGAGGTAAAACAAAACCAAAAAACGAACGTCCAAAATGAAAAAAGAAAAAAAACTGAAAATGTGACCAAAAAAAGAAAAAAAGACTAAACGAATATACATTTTTCAGTATAAATTCGATATGTATACCTTTATAATAATTTTTTAAAAGTTTGTGTGTGCGTGAGTGTGCCTGTTGACTGTGTTGACTGAATAGACCGCTTCACGCAGAGGTACAGAATTTGGTAGGAAGCTAACTGTGCGTATGTAGTTATGCACCTGGAACCACGATCTTGGATTTTTAACGCTTTCCAACAAAGTTGAAAAGTGTTTATGAGTTCGGTTTGTCCGTCTGTCTGTCCGTGCTCTAACTCGAGTAGAAATATACGAATTGACATGTAATTGATTTACGTTATTGAGGTTGGCCATGCCATATTTGGTATTCAAAATGAAGTGTGTAGCATTTACGGTTCATTTACAGGGGCACTCAAAAGCATATCGTTACATTATGCTCTTTGGAAAAAATCGTTTGCGATACATTTTAATGATATTACACTATTTTAAACATGTTGAATTTTACATGTACCACTGAGGTGTATTGCAAAGAGCTAACTGTTGAATAGGATGTGCATAGAATTTATTGCTCATTTACAGGGACACACAAAATAATTTGGCTACAAAAGAAATTATGGAAGTGCGCGCTGGAAGTGCGTTTTCAGACATGGTACATGTTTGTAAATTGAAATATATGTGAGTTGTGGTTTTGAGTTCTCAAAACACTCTCATGCTAGCAACAAGATACGTCAGTAGTTTCCCGTGAGAAAATAGCGACCGCAGAACCGGAGGTAGAATTAAACAGCTGATGTACATTTTTGCATCTCTGAGCTTTGGAACAAATTAACAGCCTAACCTCAGATTTCATTTCGAATTGACCGAGATCAGACGGATCTAACAAGCCATAGACGAGAGCCAAAGTCACTACGAAATCGGACAAGGATCCGGCAGAATTCTCCGATGCCGCGGTTGGATTGCCGCAAAAGCCAATATCCTTCCGTAATTTTGTAAATATCTGTATTACTTTTAAGTGTAATAATAATCAAGAACCAGTTAACTCTTTTTATTTATTATACTTATTGCCTTATTCTTCCATCAGATGTGTATTTTTTAAATATTACTTCGAGTGCATAAATGCTATAAATCATATACAAGGCTGCACAAAAATTATCACATATTTATTCACGGAAATTGTTGAATGGAAAATTTCAACAGCCCTATTCGTTTAACTGATTTAACTTTTAGCATACTATGTAGTATTCATACAAATCTATAGTTCATATACAGGACTGCACAAAACAGACGAAAAGAAAGAATAATTTTCCGAATATTGATTGTAATGCCAGAAATTAGGTTTTCAAATGCGTTATGAATTTTTCAAATTGTTTATTTAGATATTACACAATTCGTGAAACACTTTTGCAACACTAAACTGAAGATAATAATTAACACTTCTAACTAAAATCATTTTCGATTGTGTTGTGAATGTGTTGTGCCAAATAAAAAGATTGTGCAAAAAGTGTTGTTAAAAATTACAAGAGGAGAAAATGCGTTTTCAAAGCATTTCAGAACATTCATTTTTAAAATTGTGTTATAAATGTTTAATAAATAATATGTTTTAAGTGCGTGTGTGTGTTACTTTAAAGGCACCATGTAGAAAGTGTTTTGAAAGTGTTTTACATGTATTGTTTTATAGTGTTCTAAATTGTTTGGTGTTTACAACGTGATGTTAATTTGGTGACAAAGTTTTGTGCAGCACAACACTATTGTAAGAAAATATTTTCATCAACACGATTTCAATGCAATTAACAACACTATTTTTAGAACACATTTTTAGATAGCAACATTTTTGCAACATATTAAGAACACATTTCTAGATAGCAACACTTTTGCAACATATTAAGAACACAATCACAACACAAAAAATATTTTGTATATGAAGTTTTCTAATTCACAACACATTAATGCGTTGTTAACTAGGTAACAAAAATTGTTGTTAAATGTGTTAGTTTTGTTTTTGAGAATTTGCAGTGTATGTTTTGCCTTAATAAACTGTGAAATTTATTTACTGTATTCTGAATGTGTTGGAAAGTGTTACATAATCTATGCTGTATGCATGATTTTTCTTTCTTGTTTGTATTAGATTTTGTTTAGGCGTTTAGTTTTTATTAGGTGTTTTTTCACGTTTTGGAGCGATTTTTCACATTAGTAAAAGGAATGCAGATTCAGTGTTTAAGTCCAATGCAGTAAATTTTGTTCTCTTTTCGATCAAAATTTGGAATTCATACAGCAATTTTTGAATTTTTCTATGCAATTTTTAGAATTTTTTTGCGTTTTAAAGTCATTTTTCCATGTTACTAAAAAGAATTCGGTTTCAAACATTTTGCTTGATGCAGTAAAATTTGTACTTCTCGAGTTTTGAATTTTTAGCGATTTTTATTAAAGTTTTTATTGAAATTTTTAGTGATTTGTATACATTTTTTGAGTTTCAGCAGTTTTGGCATTCGTAAAAAAAGGTAAGTTTCAAAATTTTAGCCTAATATAGTAAATTTTGTCCTCCAAGGTTTTTGAAGTTTTTGCGCTTTGTGGTGTGTTAATTACATTAGTAATGCGATTTAGTTACATTGAGGCTCCTAATCACTGACTTTCCGAATTCCCCTCACTAATATCAACTCTATGGGCCTTTGATGCATTCGTATATTTAAAATATCTCTTCCGGAAATTAATATTTATACTATTTATATTACTTTTATATTTTTATATTTTACTATTATTAATCTTTTTATAATTTGCATTTATACTCTTCTTAAAGGATATCTCTTTTTTTTTCTTAGTTCTCAAAATTTTTCTAAAATATAAACTTAATTTTATGTGAAATTTTAAAATCTTACTCACAGTTCGTCAGCTTTTAATACATAAAATGTTAAATTAAGCATAGATTTAACAAAATAGTTTGAGAATTAAGAAAAAAGAGACAGCTTTGCTAAGATATTTCTTTTATGAGTAATTCTCTTCTGAAATACTCACCTACACTCATACCTCACGAAAAGATATTGTCAGTGTTTCTTTTTAACTTTACTATGTTAATTAAATAATCAAACAAATTACCTTAACGATACTTACTGGTTCTAATTTTGATTTTACATTCTACAATTTACTATGATTTTTTTTATATTAGTACTCTAAAACAAAAATAAGTAAATATAGCTAGATAAAATAATTTTTATCACAGTAATTTATGGGAAAAATTCACAAAAGATATTCATCTTGATATGCTGATGCTTGATAAGTAGAATGCAATGTTGAAGCTGAGACTTTAGATGTAATCTCAATCAGAAACAGCTGTGCCAAAGTTATTGCAATATTTATTTTTTATATGTTTTCATGCAACGAGGCCGCTCTTTATTTGCCAAAAGTATTAACTGTTGCTGTCTCACTGAGTTTTTAATGCTTTATTTCTCTGCCAATCAGAAATCACTGACATTTTACTTTTAAAATCCGTTTATGAGGGAATCAGAATCAAATTTCTGTTCAAAAATGTTGTCTTTGAGATATAGCCTTTTAATTTCAGTTTTTTTACCCGACTGCCAAGAAGGGTTATGTGTTTCACGCGTATCTGGGTATGTGGATTTCTTTAGACCCTCGAAACATCCCAACGTCTGGATGGATTTTAATTAACGAGGACTCTATCGATTTGTCTTAACCGTCCTATGGTTAAAGGCTAGGTTTTGTTTTTATAAATTCAAAATAGCGACTGTAAAATACAAAATGGCGGTAGAGAAGAAAAAAATTTGTACGCACCCTATTGAGTGGTATATCATTGAATAGGTCTTTTAAAATGAAGACGATGTTTCATTGGCTATTTTACAGTCAGAAGCTCCTTTTAAATACTACACAACTTGGAAGTTGTGTAGGTAAGATCTCTAGCTTTACTGCAACTCTAACCTTCATAGACATATATAGGCCTCATCCAAACAGTGTTTATATATAGGGACTAACAATTAACCCTAGAACTACCGGAAATTTTACTCAAGTTTTATAAAAACATTCTACACCAGAATTTTTACTTAAAACTATTTAATTTGTTTATTTAACTTATTATTGTCTGATTTATACATTTAGTTTGTTTTGAAGAAATTTCTGGTTTGAATAAATATTTTGAATGTACATGTCGGGTCCAATGGACCCGTCTGGTAGACGGAAGGTTAAACACAACTTAAAAGTCATCAATACAAGTAAATGAAAAAAAATAGGTAAGTAATATAAAAAATAGTTTCACATTGATGAGAAATAATTAATTAGTTCGCTTTGTTCGGGTTTTTGATTTTTTTAAATTTAATTTTTACTTGTGTGTGTGTGTTTTACGCCATTACCATTACTATTTTCGCGTACCACCGACAAGGCTTCCACGTACCCCAGGTTGGGAACCGAAGATCTGTAGTATGGTGCTGCACTATCAGAACGTCTAAATTGTGAGTTGAGGAAAAATTAATTATTAAATGTAAATGTAGCAAAATTTCAAAATGTTGTATTTTTATTGCTTTTTGTTTAGCTATTCCCATTTAAATATATTTTATTTTATTCTTAGAAAGAGCCTCCGGACTATGAAACTTACCGTATCACAACACCAATAGCGCTGATCTGATCCACAAATGATATAGGAGCAGATCCCACTGATTTCGACATTCTTCGAAAAACAGTCAATTCCTTGGTTTTTGATTATCAAGTTCCGTATCCCTACAGTCAATTTCATTTTGTATTGGCAGAAAATGCGCCCAAGTTACTATATGAACCTATACAACAACTGCTTGCTGCATATTGAACTGAGCTGAATTTATTTAGTGTATTTAATACAGAAGCTCTTTCTCCCGGTTTCTTTAAGTACAAATAAAGAATACAAATAAAGACTTACACTTATAAATATACTTATTGTAAATATTTTTACAAATAAAGAAATACGAGACACAGATAAAAAATTTGATATTATTTGCTACCGCAAAGTCACTGAGCAAAATTAAGGTCATGTTGCATATATTTTCTAAGATGTACATTATTAGTTAATTTTAAAAAATATTATTCGATGAGATTCCCTTCTCTTTTAAAAAGAAATATTTATTAAATAAATAAACAGTAAAGTACCGAATTTTACTAAACAGGCATTTCTTTAATAATTGAAATTAAAAATAAATAAATAATAATTTTAAAAAATGCGGCTTTTTTTTCTCGTTCTGGTCTAAGAACTAGTGGATCAGATATCACCATTCATTAAATTAATGTTTTTTTAATACTTCTGCTTCAATAATTGAAAAGGCTGTAGGGTTTGGTTAGTTATCACTATAATCGTGTTTTTACTAACGAGTATAAAAAATGTTAAATAAAAAAAAATGAAATGCAGTATACAAGGGGCGTTCCATGATAACTGAGAGTTAAATCATAAAAAATTAATAAATATACTGGTTTCCAAAAATTAAGGAAAAACAACAAAAATTGCGATAACTCAAAATGTTACATGTGGATTTTAATAAAACTGAGCCACAATATACAGCACTTAGTAAGGTATAAAATAACATTAAAAGAAATTACCAGGCGATTATGGTGTTTTAGAAATTAACACAATTATAAAATAAACAAAATAAATGTGTCATTTTGGTATAGGAAATGTATCTTTAATATGGAGTATGATCACCCCTAGGAGCAATACAGCACATACAGCAATGTGTGATACTGCCAATTATGTGATCGATAGGTTCGCTGGGAATTGCGAGCCATTGCTGTTGTAAAGGAGTTATAAGCATGGCATCTGAGAAGGGGGATTGAGAGCAGCCACATATCTTCCTAAGGTACCTCAAGCATGCTTGGTGGGATTCAAGTCCGGTTATCGAGCTGGCCATTCCATGCGCTGAATTGTTTGGTGCTGAAGATAATCTTCCACGATGCAAGCACTGCGCGATCTAGCATCTGTCGTCCTTTAACAGAAAATCCTTTGCTATTGCGGTGGCTTAAGTGCGCACATAAACATCAAGAATGTCATCTCTATAGACGTGAGCATTCACAATTCCACGAGGAAAGACACACAGGTCTTTACATCCACCCAAAGAGACACCACCCCAACCACAAAAACTGCCTCCTCTGTATGAATCTCTTTCACGAATGTCTGATGAATGGTAGCGTGTTCCCTGTTTTCTATAAATCAAACAACGCCTACTATTGCTTTGCAGGCTAAACCGGTACACATCCGTAAATAGAACATGCCTCCATTGATCAGCCGTCCAGTGGACGTGTTGATGTGGCCACCTTAAACACTCCCTCCGGTGACATCAGGTGAGCGGCACACAAATGGCTGGTCGCTTCGCATAAATACCACCTTCATGAAGACTTCTACGCACAGTAGATGTTGATACCAGCCTTCCAGTATCTGCAGCAAGGGAGATTCTACGATGAGAGGGGGTTGCTGGTACATTACTTTGTACACATAACTGCAAATATCGGTCATCGACGAATGTCATAGCTCTTGGGTGTCCTTGGCTGAACCTTCTGGAGGCCGAACCTGTTGTTTGAAATTGTTGCCAAAGCCTATGAACAACAGAAGGACTCACATTTAGTCATCTGGTCACATCTGTCTAACTTTGACCTGCCTCCAATCTTCCAATAGCTCAATATTGTAGTTCTGCGGGAATATGATACCTCTAGGTCATACTAATGAATTGGCTATCTCAGTTTTCTTACCTTATAATCGCAGCGACACCTGCAGCTATACTTTCTACCATGCATTTTTATACTCCTCACAGTGCTGGACAGATAATTACACCTTATTATTTTTTATTAAATATATTCAAAATTATTAATTGGTCCAAATCATCCAAACAACCTCATAGAAAATTGGTATATAGTTTTATATACCTTAGATAAATTTAAATAATATAAGTGATCGTATTTACCTACATTCTAGTAGAAGAGCAACGCGAAGCATTAATAAAATTAAATTATAATTCGCGTCAAAAAGTAATTATTAAATTTGAATAATTACGAATAAAATTAAGAGTTTGCGTTGTGATTTATTTAGATGAACTCTTCCACTTATGAATTAAACTAAAATTTAAGCTGTAAAAAAATGAATTGACACACTTTAAATATTATTAATTAAATAATTACAGAAACTTTTTAAAACTGGATTAAATAGTTTATTTACATTGAACATATTTATTTACAGAAAAACATAATATTAATTCAAAAAAATAGAAAGCAACACTTTTGTTTGCTTCTCATTATTTTAAGTATGTTTAATCTTTTTTAAAAAAAAGACAATATTTTCACGTACTCTAATTATTATAATTGTTTCTTTTTGCTAAAAGAAACACTCTCTTTCATTTTTAAAATTACCTTAATCTTATTTTGATTATTGGTTTGGTCGGATCTCAGATAACTCTCTACCATAAAATATCAGAAAAGTATTTTTTTAGATTTTTCATATGAACTTATGTGGTAAAAGAAAATGTGTAAAATAGTACCTTCTTTTAATATACGGGATGGTGGCCTTTATTTGTCAAATTCCGAGTTGTTGCGTTGCTTAGGTTCATGGCAATGTGTCATCAGGAACGCATCCTCAATTTGGCTTGTTTAGGATCACTCCGATCTGTACATCAGGAAGACATCCTCAATTTGGCTTGTGTAGGCTCACTCCGATAGGTACCTCAGGAAGACAACCTCAATTAGGCTTGATTAGGCTTGATTAGGCTGGATTAGGCTCGCTCCGCTAGGTCCATCTCGCCTGGGCTTTACTAGGGCTTGCGGGACTCATTGCACGGGCTTTCAGGAGAGCTCTTGCATCCTCTACATCTTTTTTCAGACTATCTTTTTTTTTAAACTTATTCTTCTTGCACACCATCTCCTGCAGTGGGAGGAACTATTTTTGTCTAGTCCACTGTTATTGGATGTGAGAAGATTTTTTATTATACTTCGATAGGCCTATTAGCTAGCAGTCTGCAAATGGCCCCTAACATATACTTTAATATTATTATCTGCCTTAAAGTTTGGGTGGTCTGAAGAGTCATAAATTTATCCCAACACTTTTATTGAGGCCATAAATTGATTCCAACATTTTTATGATTTTACGACTTCTAATTATACACTACTTTCCATTGGCTTGTCATAACACGACACCATGGCGTCTGCGTATTGTTGTTGTCTGAGATCCGAACTCCATTCAATATTATACATTCATTTTACAATACAACAATTTTTAAAAATATATATTTAATCTTTAAAATCAACTTAATAATTTTTGTATGAACTTACACTCTTATTTTACTTAAATATATAAACATTATAATTTTACACTCATAATTATATTTTATAAAAAATATTTATACAAACAGAAATAACAAATTACGCAATTTTACTTTGATTTCACCAACATGGTGCGGGAACATATCATAGTTATATGTTGCCCAGCATCTCTCCCGGTCTCGGAAGAAAAAAAAAATAAAAACTGATTGCTGGTTTTATTTTTTTTATAAAGCTTGAAGGAATGAACGTGTCCATATGACTGTGTATCTACACAGTTTTTGATCGAAGACTGTAAAGTTCAATTATGAATGGTTCTGGTATATTTTATAAGAAGTTCTTCTATTGTTTCATAACAGAAAGTTCAACACATGATAGCATAGTTGTCTGTTGACATTCACATTTATAGAAGATCTCTGTACTGACAATCAGACGTCTTTCTCGAAGCCTTTTTTCTTTACCACACACATGTTTACTAATTTTGTAACTTTACAGTTTAAGTGCCCAAAATACATTCAAAGCTATAATTTTGTCTGAAATTAATATGCCGAAATAAACCTCATTATAAGAAAAATAATGGCATACGCATTTGACATATTATTTCATCACATACAACCTTATGACACAGTGTTTTATCTAAAACACATTTTATACTGTATAAAACTAAATACAATGCTTGTAATATGACATGTTATATTTTCACATAATTAATCTGATGTATTCAAATTATAATCAGAAAAAATATTGTATACAAACTTGTTACATTATTTTAGTTATTTGTTACTTCAAACATGTATGATCTGTCAAAATGTACAAGCTAATTCATCTCCTTTAATATATCATTACGCAATGCTTTCCAACTTTACCCGATACGAGAGAAAAAAAAAGAAGAAGCAGGAGAGAATAAAACCAGTTTTTTGACCGTCGCCGATCCTCCCGAAAAGTGGGGGGTGGTCAAGCTACTAATCGCTTTCTGTGAGGTGATTTGTGCTGTGACAAAATTTTACGACTTCAAAAAGTAAGTATTTAAAACCATTTCATGCTTGTAATTACCGTATTAATTCGTATAATTTCTTGATATACTTTCTTCTTAACTCACTGTGCATGCCTGTATGTAATTTTAAACATAATCTATGCATAAACAGTGTATGTATTTGTATCGTATCTAATGTAAACCTCCTGCTTTTTTTTTTTTTATTTTGCAGGGGAAAAATGGCGATTCTAGCATGTGCATTCTCCTGCCTCATACGGGAACTGAAGCGAGGGTGGCCTTTTTATTCATTCAGGTTTAATCTAAACCAAATTGCCTTTCAGGATTAAAAAAAAAATGCATATAATTTTCTTTAACTGATTACATTGTATATTTTTAGACCTTTTTAACAAACACAAATTTTGATTCATGATATTGTTTACTATTAAAATGTAAACAACACGGAAAAATGACTTCTACGGCCTCTCCAAAATGCCAAATATGCATTACGCTGACCTTAAAAATTCACCTTCATTTAATATTATTAAATAGTGTTGTCAGAAAATGCCATTGACGAAGAAGAGAACAATTTTTGTGTCTTAAATTATTGTTTATTTAGCCAACAATTCTATCTTAAAAGATTGTTAAATTTTCATATTTATTTATTTTTTTTACTGAATGAAATAAAAATTTATTTATTCAAAATTTTATTTATCATTAACATTCCGTATGTGAATTCTACTATCTAAAATTTAATGATATGTTTTAAAAATAAAAGATAATAAATTATTATTATTAATCAACATTAATAATTATTATTTAATTATAAAAAAAATGTACTTAATACACTTGTATAATTTAAAAAAAAAAAAAAAAAGTAAATGATAATTACTACGTAAAATCGTATGCAGCCCTCTATGAGTACCCGGCCGGACCAAAGAACTTCTGCCAGCAGAAAAAATCTTTGTATACTCACAAACAACCACATCCAATTTTTTTTTATAGATCAAGTTTTTAAAATAATTACTGTACGTACTATAAAAAAATTAAGTAAATAAATTTATTAAGCCATACTACATATTTTAATAAAATTAAGGCCAATATATATAAATATATTTATTTATTTATTTTGTTTTCTTATGTTAAATTTGCCAAATTATATATAAAAAAAAAATTTTATGAACTCACACACTCAAATTTATCAATACTATGTATATTTATATGTGTTAAATTTAGAATTGCATTTAATTCTAAAGGAAAGAAAAGAAAAAAAAAATGCTTAAATTCTAAACTAACATAAATTTATAAAATATTTTATTTAAAAAAAAAAATCTAATTTCTAGCTGATTTCAGCAAGATGTCATTTAATATTTATATTAAATAATTTTGCTAATACATTTTATTAATTGTTAAATTCGCATATTTTTATATATACAATACAAATATAATAGTCTTACATAAAATTTTACACTACAACAATGTTATTAATTAATTTAACTTGAATTTAAGCCTACTTTAATTCTAATTGAATACCGTTAATAAAAGTAAATTAGCTTATCAAGTTAAATATAATATAAACTATGTTTGTCTAATGTTAATTTTGATGAAAATTCCATAAATTTTAACTGTAAATGCTAATTGCTATACCTTTTGTTATTTATTTTGAAAACAACACGAACTTATATTTTTATTTATTATTTTTTTATTAAATCTAGGAACTATACACTGAGCTAGACACTCCATAAATGTGTAAAACCTAAAAATCAAAAATTTTCCTAAAGAAAACTCAAAATGCTGCTTTTTTACAATATAATATTACTAATTTTATTGTTTCTGAGCATAACATCTAGTAATTATACCATACTTAATTTTTTCTTCGATTCCTTTTTCAGCCAAGAATCCTGAAATTTATGCCTAGGTGGACCATATATTGATGTATCTGTGAATTGATAAATTTTCTACAAAAATTTTGTTGGTGTTGGTGCATACCCAGCCGTAGGCCAAAATTGTACCCTATACAGAAAGCCTTTGGTGAGAAAATTTTAATTTTACTTCAATTATTTATTTGTGTATTTTTACTATTATTTTTGTGTGCAATCCTGTTGAAATAACTTGCCTTGTCCATTGTTATACATATATGTGTTTTTTTTTAAAAACCAATGTGCTACACCAAAATCCTTTTTTTAAATTTTTTTTATAACACTTTTGTTCATAAAACTTATCCCTGCTGTCTAAATTCTAGACTTTAGCATATAAGTTGTACTTGAACTACCGGAATAAATCTTAGCACTTTTTGTATATTTTATTATATTTAGGCTTATAGCTGACCGCTATCCTAATATAGAGTGCACTAATAATTTATTCCTTGTCAACCATATATTTATATAAAAAAAATATATATATGAGTATGCTATAAAGCTGTTCTAACTACCCTGAACCTATAGCTTACACCTACTCATTTTAAAGAGTAATTCTGAAATTTTGTCATCTAAATTGTAAGGCTATTAGCAAAGGCTACCCTTATAGAAGACAGAAAAAATTCTCTTTTTTTTTTTTTTTTTTTTTTTTTGAAAATTACTCCAACATTATTTACTATTAAATTAATTAAGTTTTAATGTTATTTGGCTTTGTTAAGATTTTATATTTTCTAATTCATATTCGAAAAGAAAAAAAAATATATAACTTTTGCCTGGAGCGAAATATTTCACTGCTCCATTGAAGTTTTGTGAAGCACATTACATAATTTTATAAGTATGTTTTCGGGTGCGCCCTGCACATTTGCTCAATATTGTAACCCTGAGACAAATTGGCGTTCCCATGTTTCTATCCTTTCTTATTATTATTTTGAATTTTAAAAAGGCAAGTTATTAATTCTGTTTCAAATTTTTTTTTTTTTTATCTAAAAAAGAAAAATTTATTTTTAAATTTTGAAAATTTTTTTAAATTTTGAAATTCGATTAATTATGCATTTTGATTTATTTTTAATACCAATTCATATACCATGGATACTCTTGGGGAGGGGGGAAAGGGTAATGATCTTGTATAACATCCCCGTATAAGTTTGTATATGGTGTATAACCATATAACGACATATTTTGATCATAATGATCTGTTTGATACTGTAAATATGGGTCTATATTCTCAGAATATGTATTATTTTTTTTATAATGCGTTTTAGTAAGTTTGTGACCCTTTTGACTCGTATTTTTGTTCAATTTGAACCAACAATTTTCAGTTAAGTGCGATTTTCTTTTACAAATGTCACATTTATTTTTGTAATTTTTATCACCCTTAATTTTTTTCTGAGACCCTTGTAAATTCGTAATTTCCGCCTCTATATGACCTGTTGCGTATTTCGGAGCGTACAGCTGATCCATATGTCGTTTGATCGGCTCTATTGATTTATCTGGAACATATTGTAATAAATAATTAAAGTTTCTAAACTTTTTAGTAACTTCGTAGGGTCCTTGAAATTTTGGCTCTAATGCGCCTGGTTTTCCAATACATTTTAGATATACTGTTTGACCCAAATTTAAATCCTTTACTTTTTCGTATGCCTCTTCATCTATATATTCTTGCATTATTTTCTCCTGGTTTGCATGGGATTGAATTTTGATTTCCTTCATATGCTGTATTCTGCTTTTAACATAAGAGTGGGTATATATTTCCTCAGAAGGAATATGGGCTGTAAAGGGATTTTTTATTTCCCTTGCGAAAAATAGCAGTGAGGGACTATATCCCGTAGCGCGGTGTTTCGAGGAATTATACGCTAGTTTAAAAAAATCCAGTCTTATGTCCCATTCCGTAGTGCGTTTCGACATAGCTACAATTGATGTTTTTAATATTTTATTGGTAACTTCACAAAGTCCATTTCCTTGCGCACGGTATACACTCACAAATTTCCTTTGTATGTTTAAAGATTCCAAATATTCTTTCATAATTTCGCTACGTAAATATTTTGCATTATCAAAGATAATTTCTTTACACATCCCATAATTTGCAAAATATTTATTTAGTACATTTAATATAGTCTGTGACTCTACGTTTCGTAGGGGAACAGCTTCCAGGAATCTCGATGTCGAATCAATTATAATTAAAATGTATCTGTTTTTCCTTAACGTGAGGTTTAAAGGTCCAATGACGTCAGCATGCAGGACTGTACCGACTTCGTGATCTTTCACCATTTTTTTAACAGGGACTTTTATTGTTGTGTGTTGTTTAGATGTGAGGCACTGCACACAATTTGCACAATACTGTTTAATGTCTTTGTACATTCCGTGCCAAAAAAGCCTTGTTTTCACATTATCATAAGTTTTTTGAAATCCGAAATGCGCTTTATGAGCTTCTTCTATGGCTGCAATTTTTAATGAATCCGGGGTAATTAAAAGCTCCTTTTTATCTGAACCAGGTTTCAAAATTAATAATTTATTTTGATTTAAAGCAAATCTCTTCGTGCTTCTATTATTTTTGTCTTTTTCGATTTTATTTATTATAATTTTTAATTTTTCGTCTGCATATTGCTCCGATTTAATATTTTCGTCTGTAAGTGCTATGTTACTTGCAAACAAATTATTTTGGAGTTCTCTGTCTGTTGTAAGATTATCTAAATTCCTGCTCAAATAGTCTGCTGGATTGTTAATTCCTTCGACGAATTCGAAGTCGAAATTAAAGTCTTGTAAATCTGCTACCCATCTGTTTATAATTTCCGATTTATCTTGTAAATGTAAATGCTGAGTTAGTGCTTTCGAATCAGTTAACACAGTAAATCTTCTACCTGAAAGCATGTATTTAAAATGCATAATTGCTTCATGCACTGCTAATAACTCAAATTTAATACTCGGATAATTTTTTTCCGGTTCTCTAAGTTTTCTCCCGAAAAATTCAACAGGTAGCAAATGACCATCCTTTTCTTGAGCTAGAACACCTGAAATTGCAACTTTGCTCCCATCCGTGAATAAGAAAAATTCCTTGTTAAAATCGGGGGGTCTGAGCGTTGGTTTTTGTACAATTTCTTCCTGAATTATCAGGAAAGCTTTTTCTGCTTCTGGACTCCACTTAAATTTAACTTTATCTTTAGTCAGCTCTATTAAAGGGTTAACTTTGTCGGAATAGTTGGGTATTAGCGTCCGAAAATAATTCGCTAAGCCCAATAAAGATCTGACCCCCTTTTTCGATTTTGGTCTGACTAAATTTTTTACTTTTTCAATATTCTTTTGAGATGGAGAATATCCCATTTGATTCACCCTAAATCCTAGGAATTCTATTTCTGCTTTGCAAATTTGCATTTTTGAAGGTTCGATTGTCATGTTGTGATTTATTAATACCTGTAGAACTTCTTCTAAGGTTTTCGTCATCTCTGCTATTGTATTTGCAGATATCAACACATCATCAATGTCGTATGATACTTTGCTTTTGTCAAAATGTCCCAGAATTTTATCGATTACTTCTGCAAAAATTGCGCTAGAATTTCGTGTGCCAAAAGATAAACGAAGTGGCATATGTTTTCCAAATTCCGTAACAAATGCTAATTTTTTGCAATCTTCTGGTTTTAAATTTATTTGGAAAAAAGCACTATGTAAGTCTAGCACCGTATGGTATTTTTTACCGCTTATTTTTTGTAATAAGTCTTTTACGTCCGGCATCGGATAAGTATAAGGTTGTAAAATTTGGTTTAATAGTCTTAGGTCCGTTGCCATTCTAAACTTGGGTTCTGCATTCGGGTTATTACTCGGATTTTTCTTTCTAACGAAAATAACTGGAAAAGCATATTCGGAGTCAGTCTTCTCTATAATTTTAGCCTGTAACAGTTGTTCGATTTCCCTTTTCGCATACTGTCTTACTGCCTGAGGCAATTTATATGGCTTAGCTTGTACCGGGAATTCATGATTCAATTGAAAACTTGGTGCAACAAACGCTGATTGCCCCAATGTTTGATAACTTTTTGAAAATGCATGAACATTGCCCATTAAAATTTTTCGAAATTTTTGTTGTACTTCCTCTGATAAATGGCTTAAATCGAAATCCGTCTCTTTAATTTCTGCTTCTCGCAATTTTCTTACATCTTCTATATTTAAATTATTTATTTCATAAAATGTCCCTTTCTCTATATTATCAGTTGAGTCATCTTGCTTGCACTCAAAGTTCGTTATAATTTCCCCTATTTTAGTTCCTTTCTGAATAATTAACTTTTCTAACAGTTTATTCTTTATTATAATATTTATGTTATTATTTTTTTGAACTTCGTGTAACGAAGTCTCGCATGAAAATTTACTATTTTCTTGAATGGGGTCAAAAATAATTATATCTGACATATTTATATCTTCTGGGCATTTTAATTTTATAATTTTCGATTCTTCAGGTTGGAGAAAAATTCTATTTTTAGTAATGGCAAACATACTTTTATTTGAATGTTCCCCTGAATTACATGGCGTAATGTTATTCACTTCATAATTATTTACTTCACTTGCAACGTTTAATTTAATTTGTTGATTTTTAAATTTTAATGTTTTATTGCATAAATCCAAAATCATATGATTTTCTTTGAGATAATCGTACCCTAATAACATTTGGTACTGCCTATCAAAATCATCATTAGTGACATAAAATGTGCCTGTTGTGAATATACCTTTTAATCGAAAAGTTAATTTTACACATTGTTTAAAAAAAATCTTTGAATTTGTTAAAGTTTTAATTTGGATTTGATTGCCCAAATATTTGATTTTGACGTTTGTATCTTTAATTTTTTTGAATAAAGAAGGTGATAAAAGGGATACCGCAGCTCCGGTATCCAGTAACGCTTGTATTTCGATGCCCTGTATACTTAGTGATATAATTGGCAGACTATCTTTGTCAGCATTTGTTATATTTGCGATTGTTTTATTTATTTTATCGATTTCCGTCTCTGAAAATCCCGAATCTTGATCCGATTTCGCTGTTTTCTTTGCCCATTTTTTTTTCTTTTTGCGCTTTTCAAATTGGTAACCATTTTGCTCATAATTCTCAGGAATATATCCAAAATCCCTATTTCCCGAATTCCAATTAGGTTGTGAATAATCATACATCCCATAATGCGTCGGGTAATTAAAGGAATCGTAGTAATCATTATAATATCGTTCATAATCATTATAAAGAAAATTGTTATTGAAATGGGGACCCTGATAATCATTGTGTTTATTAAAGAGTTTCTTATTCCGCGGAACACTATCATCTCTAATTGCATGATTTTTTTTCTTTGATTTTTTTAGTTTTTCAATCTCCCCTTTTAATTTCTCGATTAGCTCTTTGTTTTGCTTACTTGATTCTATAATGTTCTCATAAAGATCTTTGTTTTCTTTATTTATTGCGTTAATTTCCTCAAACTTTGATTCATTATACGCACTTTCCATAAGTTTTGCTAACTCGCATGCCTCCTTGAAGGACCTGGGCGCATTTTTACGCACATCTAGTGCAATATCCTGTCTAATTGAATTTAAAAAATTCGACATTTTTAAGATTTCGATAAAATTCTCTTCCTTATTATCCACATTTTCGCCTGCACTTTCGATATAAGATTTTACACCCTTTTTAAACTCCAAAATGAAATCCTCTATCGTTTGACTTGCGGCCTGTTTTAAATTTAGGAAATTGCTCTGAGCATTAAGGAAGCTTAGTTTTGTACCAAATAACTCCACCAAATTATTTTTAAATAAATTATAATTGGTCTCGTTATATGTTTCAATCTGTTTACTTAAAATATGTTTTGCGTCCCCAGTAATTTTAGCCTTTAAAATTAATAATTTAGTTTCTTCCTGTATATCTGTCGAATTCAAAATATTATCAAATTCCTCTAAGAAAAATATAATGTTTTTGTTCTTTTTATTGTCAAATGGTGACACTAACTTAATACGTGTATCTATATCCAGCGTCTGAGTCATTTTTAACAAGTATTAGTAATCAATGTATACTTTTTCAAAATATCAATTCAAAATAGATCCTATACCTCTTAAAAGAATATCTTGCATCTCATACTATTTTCTCTATATTACAACATATGTATGAAAATATTCTAAATTGCATAAATACATAAAAACAACAACACTAAAATTTAAAAAAAAATTTCTTAGGAGATGAAGTTGTTTATTAGATTATTCTTTTACACACATAAATACCCCTAAAATATTTATAATACACGTATATATAAAAAACAACATAATTTCATTTAACAGAAAAATATCTGTCTTTTTCTACAGAAAAAACAATCTTATTTTTTTTTTTTTTTTTGTTAATATTGTACTACTACTTCGTAGTACGACTCATAAATTTTCTTTTGTATCAAGGTGATACAATTTCAAAAATGATGATCTATTGACATTTCAATCATTTTTATACCAGACATATTATAAAATTTTACTCATTATTCTTATTATTATTATTATTTATACATTATATAAAAAAAAAATATTTTTACAAATGTGTCATCTGTGATGTGCATGCCATTATTTCTCAATGGTAACTGAGATCCAACCACAAGAGAAAAGAGAGAAAAAAAACAAAAACAAAATTGTAATTCCTAAATTTACCTATTATAAATCCCAGAATTATTTTTTTTCATTTCCTTTTTGTTTTTTACTAATATATATTATTCATTTTATTTATATAAAATTATTATATGTGTGTCATTATTGTTACAATAATAAAATTAATTTTAATAAAATTTTAATCAATTAAACTTACATACCTACAATATCTTTAAAATTGTGACATTAAAATAATACTTAAATTTATTTTCCTTTATTATTATTATTATTATTATTATTATTATTATTTCTAATGACCTCAGATGAACGTTCCTGAGTCATAGCACCCTTGTACTATGAAGGGGGGATGCTGGACAGATAATTACACCTTATTATTTTTTATTAAATATATTCAAAATTATTAATTGGTCCAAATCATCCAAACAACCTCATAGCAAATTGGTATATAGTTTTATATACCTTAGATAAATTTAAATAATATAAGTGATCGTATTTACCTACATTCTAGTAGAAGAGCAACGCGAAGCATTAATAAAATTAAATTATAATTCGCGTCAAAAAGTAATTATTAAATTTGAATAATTACGAATAAAATTAAGAGTTTGCGTTGTGATTTATTTAGATGAACTCTTCCACTTATGAATTAAACTAAAATTTAAGCTGTAAAAAAATGAATTGACACACTTTAAATATTATTAATTAAATAATTACAGAAAGTTTTTAAAACTGGATTAAATAGTTTATTTACATTGAACATATTTATTTACAGAAAAAACATAATATTAATTCAAAAAAATAGAAAGCAACACTTTTGTTTGCTTCTCATTATTTTAAGTATGTTTAATCTTTTTTAAAAAAAAGACAATATTTTCACGTACTCTAATTATTATAATTGTTTCTTTTTGCTAAAAGAAACACTCTCTTTCATTTTTAAAATTACCTTAATCTTATTTTGATTATTGGTTTGGTCGGATCTCAGATAACTCTCTACCATAAAATATCAGAAAAGTATTTTTTTAGATTTTTCATATGAACTTATGTGGTAAAAGAAAATGTGTAAAATAGTACCTTCTTTTAATATACGGGATGGTGGCCTTTATTTGTCAAATTCCGAGTTGTTGCGTTGCTTAGGTTCATGGCAATGTGTCATCAGGAACGCATCCTCAATTTGGCTTGTTTAGGATCACTCCGATCTGTACATCAGGAAGACATCCTCAATTTGGCTTGTGTAGGCTCACTCCGATAGGTACCTCAGGAAGACAACCTCAATTAGGCTTGATTAGGCTGGATTAGGCTGGATTAGGCTCGCTCCGCTAGGTCCATCTCGCCTGGGCTTTACTAGGGCTTGCGGGACTCATTGCACGGGCTTTCAGGAGAGCTCTTGCATCCTCTACATCTTTTTTCAGACTATCTTTTTTTTTAAACTTATTCTTCTTGCACACCATCTCCTGCAGTGGGAGGAACTATTTTTGTCTAGTCCACTGTTATTGGATGTGAGAAGATTTTTTATTATACTTCGATAGGCCTATTAGCTAGCAGTCTGCAAATGGCCCCTAACATATACTTTAATATTATTATCTGCCTTAAAGTTTGGGTGGTCTGAAGAGTCATAAATTTATCCCAACACTTTTATTGAGGCCATAAATTGATTCCAACGTTTTTATGATTTTACGACTTCTAATTATACACTACTTTCCATTGGCTTGTCATAACACGACACCATGGCGTCTGCGTATTGTTGTTGTCTGAGATCCGAACTCCATTCAATATTATACATTCATTTTACAATACAACAATTTTTAAAAATATATATTTAATCTTTAAAATCAACTTAATAATTTTTGTATGAACTTACACTCTTATTTTACTTAAATATATAAACATTATAATTTTACACTCATAATTATATTTTATAAAAAATATTTATACAAACAGAAATAACAAATTACGCAATTTTACTTTGATTTCACCAACATGGTGCGGGAACATATCATAGTTATATGTTGCCCAGCACACAGATTTCGCAATCCAATTGCAGAGCCACTAATATGCATTTTCTAAATTTATTCAGCATCTTTTAGTTAACAACATATGCAAATTTCATACGGATTGGTTTTTTTTGAACGAGATATCGCTCTTTTTGTGATTTTTCCTTAATTTTTGGAAACCAGTGTATATTTACATAAAAAAATACATCATTATTCTTCAAAACAACTTCCATCAGATGATATGCAACGATCCGATCGTTTAACACACTTTTCAAAATAAGTAGAAAAACCGTTTTCTGGAAGATGCTTCAAAGAACCCTACACTGTTAAAATAACTTCAGAATCTGTTGTTGAATCTGTCAGAATAACTTGTTGCGGACTTGATAAGGGGTTCAAAATGATGCACCCAAGTTTCATCACCTGTTATTACAATCTTTAGGAAATTCGGATCATTTTTCATTTTGCTCCCCTTATCAAGTCCGCAACAAGTTATTCTGACAGATTCAACAACAGATTCTGAAATTCTTTTAGCAGTGTAGGGTTTTTTGAAGCAGCTTCCAGAAAACGGTTTCTCTGCTTGTTTTGAAAAGTGTGTTGAACAATGGGACCATTGCATATCATCTGAGGGAAGTTGTTTTGAAGAAAAATGATGTATTTTTCTATGTAAGTACATTTATTTATTTTTATGATTTTATTCTCAGTTATTATGGAACTCACGGTGTATTATTATTCTTTTTTAATTTCTTTGGCTTCAATAATAGAAAAGACAGTAATCCGTGAATGATCGGTTAGATGATGCTATTTGCTAATTCACGCAATGAATCAATCCATGAACTTTGGCTATTGAATATCGAGAAGAGTAGTAATTTTTTTCCCGTATTTCTTTTCTTTGAAACTATTTTGATTTTATGGTGAACATTTGAATCAGAGTGTAGCGAGGACGTTGTGGAATTCAAATTATTTAAGCAGTAACACATTTTTTTTTTTTTTTTTTTTTTTTTTTTTTTTTTTTTTTTTGTCGAGATGAAAAAAATAAATAATTAAAATTTTCATATTAAAGTTAGTCTTGGTGTCAGTAAATTGGAGTGAATTCAATGAAGACACTTTCTTGCAAATAAAAAATCTTATATATTTGTTCAATATTTATAGCTGGGAATGTAACTTATTCTTTGGCCGGTATTAAAAAAATTATGCTTAAAGGAATTTAAATCCAAATTCCGGAGGAATTTTTAAGAATAGAGAACTTTAAATAGTAGCAAAGTTTCAAAAATAGAAGGAACGGTTTTTAAACTACACGTACATCACGCCAAAGTGCTTTAAATTTGCCATTATCTGCTGAATCAGATCTGAACTGCCAATCACTTTATATCTTATAATACGCATCTACTAAAATGAAAGAAAAATATTTTTAAATTTATTTGAATAAAGCAAACGTGAGAGGAATTTAAAATTCACTATGAAAATATTCCATCTCAGAAAGATTCCCGAACATAATCAAAACGTAATGAAGCCATAAAAATGCATTAAAAATATGCACTAATTACTTTTAAAATAGGAAAAATTATGTATTTAAAAACTTTTAAAATATCCAAAAATATGCCCTAGTAAATTTTCACTCGCTCTTATTTTCCCAATGAAGACACGCATTTGAAGAATGAAGTCATAATGAAGTCATAAAAAAAGGCACTAAAAATATGCACTAATTACCTTTAAAATATGAAAAAGTATGTATTTAAAACTTTTAAAATATCCAAAATATGCTTGTATAAATTATCTCTCACTATTATTTTCTACATGAATACACACATTTCCACTCAAAAAAGAAAGGGGAAGCAACATTTAATAGCGAATACAAATATTTTCTTTTACTGGGAATAATTTTTGTTACAATGTATAATTATGTATTTTTTCTCAATTACACGAAGGGAAATTTCGTCTTTGATCGTCAATGACGTTTTTTAGCGAGGAAAATGTTCTTTCAGCATTTTACTAATATAATACGGAAATATTTATAGAATTTTACAAAAGATGATGTGACTTCCTCCGGTAGGTCATCTTCATTCATATTATTGAAACTATTTATCTGTGTAAGCTTCAGAAAGCTTGAATGTTTATTTAAAACTTAGTTAAGTTTTTCTTGCACTTTTAACACCCTGTATGCTATTTCTTTCTCTCAGCAATTAAAGTGTCTTCTCTAAAAAATAACGTTCCATTGTATAAGCCAGTCGTAAAACAAAGCAGATGTATCATTGTACGGTTAAATATTCCACTTCAATTTTTTTAACTTCTAAGCATCGCATATTTACCATCGTATTGGGGCAAAAAAGTATTTTTAAATGCAATTCGTTTGAAAACTGCATCTCAATTTACTTTTGAGATATTAATTTTTTTGCAGTTTTTAGCGCTTTTGCCATTTGTTTAATTTTGGCAAGTCAAGTACTCCATTTGTGTAGAAAGTAAAGGAAAAATAATTGGAAAATAGCAATTATATCTTTTTGTTGCCATTTTGCCATAAAAACTGAAAAAAATATGTAATTAATATACATGTTATTTAAAAAAATATATAAATGAATGATTTCTGGTAAAACATGGAGCTATTATAAACTAAATTTAATTTTAAGTATCTATATTAATATTACGAACAAATGAAGGCATATGAATCATTAGATAGCCGATTTTGTTTGTCTAGATTCTTGAATGACGACATCTTTTTTTGTATTTGTGTATTATTCAGCGATAGTGACATCATATGCGTACTTTACTGTAAATGTTGTTTAAGTCTGGATCGTAAATGAGGAATTCTTCAGCGGATGTGGATGACTTCATTTGATGTAAAATAAAAGCGTGTGTATAGTACTATATGTATGTATACATTTCTACTATACATTTTATATACATGTACATGTGAGAAGGGACAAACTCAATAGATAGCAAATACGTATGAGGATTTACTGCAGATCTGGACTAATGTTAAAGATTTCAATACAATCTATATACAATTAATATTTACAATTTTAGGAGGGAAAGAGCTTTCGCTGAGATTTACCGGCCGTCAATACTTCGGCACGCTATCCGAACCTGACTAGACGTCTTCCCAGGTCAGCTCGCGAAAGAACTCAGCAGTGAATTTTAACTTTCGGTTCTCAGGCTGGAGATGCAAATCACTAAGTCATCAAGTTTATTGTCTTTTGAAATTTGCAAGCTTTGTTAGTTCTCATGAGAATTAGCTGCACGCATCGTTGCGGTTAGGATGTGGTCAGGATGTTTTGGAAAGCACAAGCCACATCCACACTCGGGCATCTTGACATGTGTGCGCCCCTGCACATGTAAGACCAAAAGCAACAAGAAAAGGGCAAAATATAACTTATCTAAAAAAACGACACTTTAGTAAAACTTTTCCGAAATTTTTAAAGCTAAAGAAAAAAAAATACCTTAAAAATTTTTTTAGAAGCCAAAAGGTAGAGAACTAACAAAAAAAAAAGTTAAAATTAAATTTGGACTTTTCCATTATGATGCATTGTCTGAACTGCACTAACACTACATGAAGAAAGAAAAACGTCTTCGAAGAAGAAAAAAAAATCAAAGTTAAAAAACATCGTTGTGTGACATGAGAACATGCACTGTCTTTCCGTCTTTAAGAAGGTCTGCCTAATAGAACTTCACGTCTTTAAAATAATTTTCCTCCCATTTATTCGTCTTAGTGGGAAAAAAAATATCTAAGCATAAGAAAAGAGAAAAAAATTCGTTTTGAGAAGTGCGGCAGTCAGTTACTATAGCTTGTGGAAAAATATGAAATGCAGGTGTTGGGGGAGGGGGGTACATACAAATATTTCAAACAATTATTTGAATCAAACATTTCAAAATATATCAAAAATTACCAAATATATAAAAATACAGATGCATAATAACAGAAAAATGTTTAAATAAATACTTTCTTGAAGTAGTCTGTAAAAAAAAAAAAAAAAGAAAAGAAAATATCTTCGAAAATCCATGCATATTTCACAAACACGATGGAATTAAAAAAAAAACACACTTATTCCATCTGAATTTTATTACTGCAGGCTGTTTATTAAAAAAAGGGTCTCTACGATAATTTCTTAATTGGCAGTAGAGTTCGGTAATACAGTCAGCTGTTTATTACAAGATAAGTTCTTGACACACGGGGAAAAAGAAAGAAAAAAATACTGTGTATAATCACAATTCACACTTGAAGTAAATAATAAAAAAAAAATTGGTTTGTTCATTAAGCTCACGGCAAACGCTCATAAGATGAGGAAAAAAAAATAAAGATTAGAATTCTCTTTAAGTCGGTGACGAGAAACTACAGTCTTGGCATGAGGATGAATCACGGAGTCCAGATAAATAAAAATATACATACGGGAGATGCAGTCTTGAGAGGGTGTCCATAAATAAGGAAATAATACTTGGACCTTTCGTGAGATAAAAAAAAGAATATGTGCATGGATATAGGAAAAGCACACTTCTAGTAATTAGCTGTTGGGCATCACTTTGAAGAAAATTAACACTTGATTACGGCGAAACAAGAAAAAAAAGCACAATTTCACAACGCGAATACTTATCTTATACAACAGGAGAGCACGGTGAGAAAACATCACAAAAAGAAAACACACTTTAAGAAACACTTTTCTTCCCCTCCCCCCCCCCTTTTTTTAACGCATTCTTTCGATGGAGTTTGTTTTTCCACTTTCGGTGGCGTGTTTTCGATTTCCTGGTATTGGGAAAAATTGACACTGATGAGATGTAAAAATATGCCGTTATAGACAGTATGAAATATGCTTCAAGAAAATGGGCGATAGTTTCTATATCAGTAACACAGTTACGTGATTCACTTGAGAAATATAGCATGATGAGTAAAAAGCATAGTACAGGCACAAGGAAACTGTGAGTAGCGAACGTATTTGTATAGGTGTGTAGTCACGAGGGCAATTAGAAGATTTTAAAATCAGAGAAGGCACGTCCTCACTAGTGGGATACTCGAAACTGTATTCTTTAACACGACATTCTATTGTCTGTGGTCTGAGTCCACGTTGTTTACACAATCACAAACGGTGATATAGTTGATCGATATTTCCGCTGGAGGTGGTTTTTGGAGTGAGATGCCCTTCTGATCACATGTGTGTCTTCCCTGGGAAATTATATCTCTTCCGATGATGAGAGGAATATTCATGCGAGAAAATTTTATGACATAAGCTGTGGTGGTATACGCATTGTCATCATCTATATAGATGGTTGTGCTGAACGACCCGATTAGTGTGACATTGTTGTTGCCGGATCCTGCAATTTGTAAGTTTGCTTCGTTGAGGGTGAGGGAATCGTGTAAGCGGTAGAAGTCTTTTCTTACGGCAGAAATATGAGAACCGGTATCAATCAACCTATCTATCACTAAATCTGCAAGTTTCACCAATTTTGTCATGTTTTGACGCGGTTTATCTAATTCCACTACTCGAATTTCAGGGGGAGAGGTGCCTGAGTTTGACACTTTACGGCGGGTGGTCTGAGTGCATTCGAAACTCTTGTGTCCAAATTGGTTGCACGCGAACAAATTCCTTCGTTTTTATGTACACAATCTTTTGCAAGGTGTCCGGCTTGTCCGCAAGCAAAACAGATCATTTTCGGCTCTTTTTCGGTGTGTAGGGGTTTACTAATAACATTTGTAGGTCATGGCTATGACTGGCGATGGTGGGGACTTTGATCGCAAATTTGCTGATAAATTTGAAGTTTACTTTTAAATTCAGTGAGAGTGCGACAGCCAAAAAGAATCGCTTTATTATTAGGAGTATTTCTAATACCGGTGATAACATAATGCATGAGTGATGCATCGTCTATTTTAGCTCGTTGGGCAATTTCATTCATAACGAGAAAATATTCACTCATTTTTTCTTTGGGCTTACAGGTACGTGTAGCTAGCATTTCATGTATTTGGGCGGAAGAGGAAATATGCGCGAATTCTTGTATTAAAGCTTGTTTTAATGCTGCGCAGGGTGTTAATGCTGGCTCACTGCGGACGAATAATAACGCGGTACTTTTGAGAGCTCTTTCGACGAAAAGAAATTTCTGCAACTCATTAAGTTGAAATGTTATGGCCAGGCCTTCAAATCTTTCTGTAAATCTTTTGTAAAATATTTTCTACTGGCTTGCCAGAAAAAGCTGTAATTAAATTTTCGAAATCGGTTGACGCAGTGCAGCATGAATGTCACTTGGCGTATTTGGGACAACGGATTGTGCGTTTTGGGGGGAAATTGCGGCAGTGTGTTGCAAAGTAGTTACCGCAAAAATTCGATAATGAATTGAATTGCAAAGTATTGCGAGAATCATTGTCTTCGGGAATTTCAGGTTCCGAGTCAGATTGTGGTGAAATGGAGGACTGAAATTTTTCGAGATCTGACGGTGCTTCAATAATATGTCGGGAGATGTCAATTTCGTTATCACCGATGTCGAGCCATAATAAATTTGCCATTGAAATGAGTTGGGCTAAGGGGAAGTTTTTAGCTGTTTCAGTTATTTTGTCATCAAATTCTGTATCCCCAATTTTAAATTTAAATCCCGCAAACTTCCTTAATTTTCCCCTATTATTTCTATTTTCATCAGAACTGAATACAAGGGTATGTAAAAGCTTAATTCGTTCGGCGCGCGCCGAATTAACCTGAGCCATAACTGGAAGTATTTTTTGTAAAAACATACTGAATGAAAAATACTTAAAGGCTTACTTGTAATTTTGTTATCCTTTAAAAATGAACGCTGAAGGAATCAACGATATCCATTGAGAGGAGACTAAAAAGCACAGATTCTGCTCGTACTTGGGAAAAAAATACAGATGGCCCGATAACACAGAAGTAGGTCAGTATTACTTCGAGATCTCGTCTTCTTTTTCTCTTCTTTATCGTTGGAACATTCGGATAGAATCTTCGATAGATCTTCTATATTTCACAAGAAAGATTTCAGCGGCGTCCAGGGGTTTTGGAAAACGGTTGGAGTTGCAGCACCTTCTCGAGCACCCATGTGAGAACATGTGAGAAAGAACAAACTCAATAGATAGCAAATATAAGGATTTAATGCAGATCTGGACTCATGTTAAAGACTTCAATACGATCCATATACAATTAATATTTACAATTTTAGGAGGGAAAGGTCTTTCGCTGAGATTTACCGGCCATCAATACTTCGGCGCGCTATCCAAGCCTGATTGGACGTCTTCCCAGGTCAGCTCGCAAAAGAACTCTGCAGTGAATTTCAACCTTCGGTTCTCAGGCTGGAGATGCAAAATCACTAAGTCATCAAGTTTATTGTCTTTTGAAATTTGCAAACTTTGTTAGTTCTCATGAGATTTAGCTGCACCATTCGTTGTGGTCAGGATGTGGTCAGGATGTTTGGAAAGCGCAAGCCACATCCACATATATATATATATATATTTCATCGGGGTTGACACTAAATTCTGAAAAGGCAAAATTGCTGTTTTTTAGTTATCCCATTTCTCTTGACGCTAACGATATATGATCTCTGACTTTTTCTATTTCTTTAATTCACTCAGAGAAATATCACACGTTTCTAATTTTCGCAACGTCTCGGGTAACCATGAAAAATGATTCTCAAACATGGACAACATTTTTCGAAAATTATTGTCAGATAAAATATCCTTAGCAATACAAATTGCAAAAGAATCTGAACTGTCAAATATTTTAACCACATTTTGTATAGCACTTCAATTTTTTTTATAAAATACAATCGGACTTCGTTATCCCAACACCCGGTTTTCACGTCACTCCGCTTATCACGTCAGTTTTTCAAAGTCCGGATTTTCTTTATATGATTTTAATGTAAATAAACTCCGGATTTTACGTCGTTGAATAATTTCCAACTCCGGATATCCCGACGGTTTAGGAAAATTGTCCATTTTTCATAATCTATCTTATAAGCACGGAAATTAAGCGGTAAGAAATAAATGTCTGAGTCAAACTTTTCCCAAAAGGGTCTAAAATACCCATTGAGATAAATGAGAAATTTTACGTCAATCTTTATCTGAAGAAATAAACCCACACACTATGAATGACCCACTTAAGCTCCAGATAGACGTATCAGTCTACTCGCGGTCTTTTTGCTCTGGTCAGGCGGCGCTTTCTTGTGATTACAAGGCGTTTTCCATACGACTAAAACCAAAGCATTGCACTGCACTGAAAGATCAGAAATTATCTCAGAAATTTCTGAAACTGCCAGTATTGATTACAATTCATTGTATAATATTGAAAAAAGAATTATAGCAACCACATCTAGGGATAAGCAAACCTTAATTCATTAATATTTTATGTAACTTAACAATAAAAAAACAAGTTATCATAAATCTGATTTTTATTCTTTTCAATTTTGTTTTCGTGATTATTTTGTTTAATAATAATGTTTTATTGCTTAAAACTGCAAGAACAATTATGAATTTAAAATGTCTTAAATTAATTAAAAATACAGCTTTTTATAAATATATCTTTCCCCAACTCCGGTTACCGCGACACTCCGCTTATGACGACACATTTTTCTGGTCATTGGAGTGTCGGGATAACGAGGTTCGACATATGTGTGAATACAGGTTCTCCATCTTATAATACTGGTCCTGGTAGTAGCGGAATGTCAGGATACTTTCTTTATAAATTTTTACCCTCATTTCTGCTTTTGGAAAGATTTTCTTAAGGCCTCTAAATGTCTAAGACGTCACCACTCAGTTTCCGAATTCCCTCGGTAATGTTAAGTCTATGGGCGTATGATTCATTCTTATATTTAAAATATCTCCTCAGGACATTAATATATTTTTTTCTGTTTGCTGTTTGCTCTTCTTAAAGTATGTCCTTTTTTTCTTAGTTGTCAAAATATTTCTAAAATCTAGGCTTAATTTAATATTTTATGTGTTAGAAGCGAACGAACTGGGGGTAAAATTTTAACACTTCATATAAAATGAAGCATAGATTTTAGAAATATTTTGAGAACTAAAAAAAAAAAAAACAGACATCCTTTAACCCATTTTAGGCCAAGCGTACAAATTTTATAAAATGTGGAACTGTTTTCATTGAAATATGCCTAAATTACATTCATTAAAACGAAAAGAAAAAGTTTCGTGCATGAAAAATAATATTTTATTTGAGAAATAAAATGCAAACGGCATTTTCATGCATTCAGTCAATGATGCGCTAACGCACCATTAAATTTAAAATTAATAATTTTTTTAAGTTTTTTATGGCATTTGTTTTATTATTATTTTATTTACAGAAGTTGCAACTTTAATCCATTATAAAAACATATGATTAATCTCAAGTGGAATAATTATACATTTTCAAAAAGTCGAATTTTTCAATAACAGTTTCAATTTAAACAAACTAGCGTATTTTGAAAAATTCTCAACCGAGAGTGTTTACTCCATTTGAATTGCTGATATTTTATACATGTCCCCAGAACCCTTAAAAATAGGAGAAAAATAAAATTAGTGAAAAATATTCGTCACAGTGTTAATAAAAAAATATTTATTGAAATGATGCGTTTACGCACTTATGGACGAAAATGGGTTAACAAGAGTACACAGAAAAAAGGAGTCAAAAATATAAATATCCCGATGAGATATTTTAAATATAAGAATGCATCAAATGCCCATAGACTTGACATTACCGAGGGGAATTTGGAAAGGGAGTGACGAGCAGCCTTAATGCAAGAAATTATTTACTGGCTCACAGTTTTCCCTGGTTTATTCAGGGACTCGAGGAAGAGGATGAGCAAACATGTCCCATGAATTAAACTGGGATAGTAGGGTAAGGTGCCCTATTATCGTCCCCCAGTCAGTTTTAGGCCTTTGGAAGTTGTAATTTTCAGTAAAAATCTACCAAATTTGGATTTTTCATAGACTAACTACCCACGCACATAGAAACGTAGGCAAATGTCGTACAAAAAAATTTTAACAATGCGAATTTTTTTTTTTTCAAAAGTATAAAAAAAATGCAAAAGAAAAAAAAATGGTCCCAATTTCGTCACCCCAAAAAATTCATTACGCCGAAGCTTAACTTATAACTAAATTAAAATTTATTTCTAAATGAGTAAGTAATTTAATTGACATTAAATTATGGCACAAAGAAATGTACTAATTATCAGTGGAAGAATAACATAACGAAAATTAGCCATCCAAACTAGAGGTCTCACGGGCGGGAATTTCCAGGTCCGGGCCCGGCCCGGCCGAAAAAAAGTTATCTTGGCCCGGCCCGGTGTAAAAATTGAAAGTTCGGCCCGGCCCGTTTACATTTTTACAGTTCTCGGCCCGGACCGTACAAAAATCTGCCCGGCCCGGCTCAATTTCTACAAAAAATTCCGTTTTTTCTCGACATACAATTAAGATTCTTTTAATGAATACATATTAGGTTGGCAAGAAAGTAATTTCGGTTTTGTGGTATGGAAAAAAATCATTTATTTTAAGACAAGGAATAAACTTTAATCAATTATATATTTTCCATTTTGTTTAAGGACCTTTTGTCACCTTTCTTCGAGCAGCATGATTCCGCACTCATAGAACTTCTGGTCGTTATCAGACAAAAACTGAACCTAGAACGATTTAAGGTCATCGTCATTTGTGAAATTTTTACCATTCAAAGAATTCTGCAAACTTCGAAATAAATGGTAATTAGGTGGAGCCAGGTCAGGGCTGTAGGGGGGATGCGGCATCACTTCCCAACCAAGCTCTAATAATTTCCCACGAGATACCAAAGATGTGTGAGGCTGGGCATTATTGTGGTGGAAGACAATTCTTTTACGATTTGCCAATGCAGGCCGCTTTTCTTTGATTGCTTCATCCAGTTTCATTAGTTGTTGTCAGTAAACATCTGAATTAATTGTCTGGTTCCTTGGAAGCAACTCGAAATACACAACACCTTGGTAATCCCACCAAATTGATAGCAGGATCTTTTTTTATGCAATTCACATTTCGATGTGGTTTGTGCTGGTTCATCATGCTCGGACCATGATCGTTTTCGAATGATATTACTATAGGTGATCCATTTT